>OY979695.1:102074168-103311668 GCA_963855945.1 Thereva nobilitata | reverse complement strand
CTTGGTATGATTCCATTTCCCGCTGGGCAAGCTTGAAAATAAAAGCTCGCTCAAAAGAGAGTAATCAACTGGAATAGTGAATGCCATTCCAGGGAACTTTTGCATTTCTGACTTCTGCCGAAAAACCAACAACAATTTCAAGCACTGAACTCGAGTTTAGCCGGTGAAGCCACTTATGCGGATTGAATTGAACTAGATTAAACTGTGGCCGGTGAAGCCGGGGTATTAGATAAGGAACTGCCCCGGCTCCACCGGCCGAACTTCACAAGTTCGAGCAAATTGGTATACTGAACTTCTTCAGTTAAGACCTCAGCTCCCATACATTTTCACATAATGAACTCAGGAAACATAATAATTTTAATATTTTGCATTTAATATTCAGTTTACAATTAAAATTGACGTGTGAACAGACTTAAGTGTAGCAGAAGAACTAGATAAAGTTATTAAAAGGAATTAGCACCAATGCAGCTTATTAGAATTGGATACATTGTCGCCAAAAATTCAAAAAGAAATGTCTTTTTTTGAAAATGGAGCGAGACGTACTGATTACCTGGAACGAATATACTCTCTGAACGAGCATTTGCTTCGCCAGGACAATTTGTAACTAAAATAAGAAACCGTTTGAGCGATGAAACGCTGGACGAGCTATGTTTTCTAAAATCTTATTTACAGAAACACAAGATTTGAAGAAATATTTCTAATTTCATTATGTACTATTTTTTATTTGTTTCTTATGATAAATTGGGTTTTGTTTTGTTTTGTTTCAATAAATAATCAAAATAAATCAATCTTCTAATTATGTTTCCAGTTTTATTATGTAATTTAAACTATGATAATGTGTAAGCATTTTTCATAAATATTCCAATCCTAATCCCGGTACAAATCCCGGGATCCCGGGATTTGGATAATGTAATCCCGAAATCCCGGGATTGAAAATATAACACGGGATTGCAAACCCTATTTTAGATATATAAATAAATATTTAGATATAAATTTTGTAATATTGGATAGTTGTTTTTATGAAGTTTTTATCAAAATAATGAAAAATTTATGAAATATTGAAGGGGGGTGCTTTAGTATTGGCCAATACTGTATGTTGTCTGTGTATGTATGACATAATATCCATCATATATATCATGTAGGTAAGGTATATATATCTAAACAATCAGCGGTCTACATCCATCATGCCGATAAACGCGCATATCTCGAGTTCGGACGAAATGGTTCCTTTTCGCTGTGTCTCGAAATTGGCCCATTTTCGAGACTTGTGCCCATATACACTATTGATCGGGATAAGATAACGAATAAATTGCCGTAGGTTTGGGAGAGATCGACCGAAAGCCGTTTCCGGATCAAAAACTGCGGGGTACTTTCTCTGTTGATTGTGCACTTAATAAATTTATTTTATTTATATAAGCTGCACATAAATGAGAAAAAAGTGTTTCTTCCATTACGTATTTCGGGCAAACTTATGCGAAGGGTCAAATATATTTCAAGCCAGCTTGAAGTCAAGCTCTCAAGTAGGTGGTCAGTTCAAGCCAAGTTTGCAGTCCGTCATGTAACAGCACTTCTTGATTGAAAAATCTCAATCCAGTTCTGCAGAATTGAGTCAACCCCAATAGCTTGGAGTTTAGCTAAGAGAGCTGAGTGCGTTACTCGAACCAAATTTTTTCAGATATCTAAAACAACCAGACCGTGACTCACCAAATTGATGCAACTCTGGTTGAGGTGTTCCGTTGGACACACTCTAACGCTCTTTTTTTGGACTTAGATACCCATAAGCTTTTTGTTGATTATCGTGTCTATGATTTTGGAGATAATAGAAGTAATTCCTATTGGGCAGAAGTTAGAGGTATTGTTGGAGCCAGCTTTTCCCGGTAGAAGTTTTTGCTACCAGCGGTTGCATAAGGAAGCTCACTTTTCAACCTGTTATCAGATGATGGACCTGTTATCACCGGTGCTATTAACTCGAAGAACCCTTGCACGGTCTAAAGACCTTTTTATTACCTTTCTTATAAAAGTCCCTAGCATTAAAACTAAGCGAGTTATGACGAAAATAAAGATGGCCCCTATTTTTTCGGCGACAAAAAAATGTGAAAACCAGCCCTAATTACCACCGCCATTAAAAATATTCGATACCACTTCACAATTCACTTTATTAATGTACTTGTAATACGCTCTAGAAGTTTGACCGGTTTACAGTGATTCAGTACTTCACATAAGTACTGGGTCCATAGGTACTGCGGCTACTCATTTGGCCTATTGTACTACACCCCTATACCTCATATTGAACAAGTTCTGCAGTCTGCCTAGTGGCTTGTCGCTTAAACTTGAATAATCGAGCAGGGATTCTTCGAATAAAGAAACCCTGCTCCTCGCTATTGCGGAGCATTCGCAGAGGACGTGGAGAGCAGACTCATCCTCCTCCAGGCAAAGCCTGCAGGTTTTCCTATCCTCCATAAGTGGTAATTTAGGGCGCAGTGTCCGGTAATGAAGCCAACAAGTGCCCTGACATCGTTTCTACTGCGCCCTAACAATTCCTTGGCCGTGTTAGGAGACGGCCCAGAAAGGAACCGCTTAGAGCTGGCCAGTCCAGGCGCGGACCTCCAGCATTCAGTATGTTTCATCAAAGTCCGATCGGCTAGGGCCTTTCTCAGCAAGCTGGTTGGTGCTCCGATAGCCGGCTCTGGACCGATGAATGCAATGTCAGAGCCCTGCTTAGCTAGGGCATCCACTTTTTTATTGCCTTGGGACAAGGATAACTTGATTGAGAACGCCCAGCTCACCAAGAGCACGCTGGCAGTCCCAAACTAATTTAGACTTGGTCCTACGGGACCTTATCGCCCTAATTGCCGCTTGGCTGTCAGAGAAGATAAAAATCCGTTTATTTTGGTAGGCCCTTCTTAAGTTCTCATGAGTGCATGTCAGTATAGCGTACACCTCTGCTTGGAAGAGAGTTGCTAGGGTGCCTAAGCTTATCGCTCTACTGAATCTGGGGCTTTAGCTCCAGATTCCGACGCCCACACCTGTCTCTGTTTTGGAGCCATCCGTGTACCATACTAGTCCACCCGGCGCTACCTTAGGAAAGGTCCAGGTTAGCCTGTCTTGTATGTGCACAGAGGGTTGCTTAAATTTTGAGATTTTGAAAGGTATGTAATCGGAGAGCATCCCCGCTTCCGAAATCCCTTCTATAATGTTGATAATTATAGAATGCAGCGCCGCGTTTATGGCAGATTTCTCTACCTCAAGGTGGAGTGGTACCAGATTGAGTCGAGTCTCCAGTGCTGCCGTCGGGGAAGTGCGGATGGCTCCAGTGATGGAAAGGCAGGCCGTTCTTTGAATTTTGCAAATTGGTTATGAAACCCTTAAGCGCCGTTCTGTGCCACCAAACTAAAGCTCCATAAGTTACCATGGGCCTAACGATAGTGGTGTATATCCAGTACATGGTTTTCAGCTGCAAACCCCATGTGGAGCCACAAGCTCTGCAGCAAGCCCACAGGGATCTGCGCGTTCTGCTCATCAGAGTATCCATGTGCTGGTTCCAGTTGAGCTTGGCAACTCGAAAACTTGTTGTGAAAAGCCTATAGTTCTACCTGCGAGTGTCGGCTCCGAAAGCCCTGGTAGTGATCGTTTCCTGGTAAAGGGAACGAGAGTCGTCTTTTCGCGATTGACTTTTAGTCCTACGCTGTCGCACCAACTAGATACTAGATCGGCCGTTGCGGCCGTTGAGGAGTTCCAGAAGTTCATCTACAACAAGGCACCACAGAAGTGGGGATAAAACGCCACCCTGCGGACAGCCTTTTGCTATAGTGCCCTCCAGAGACCCCTCAAAATGTGAAACCAACAGTGCTTAGTTTTGAAAAAAAAGAGCTTGTAGTGAAGAGAGCATTTTTGTAATTTCGCAAAAAATTGCCTTTGCTTCAAAAAAACTCAAAAACTATTAATGATAAGCAAAATTTTGTAGAGTACACAATTGTAGATTTTGCTCTCCTGAAATTTTCTTTTTTTCTGTATGATAAAAATTGAGGCCGTTTACAGTTTGCATATGTTCGTAAATAGTAACTTGTTCAAGCCCTTTCAGCTAAAACTCTTTCAAAAATAAGGGCTAAAAGAAAATTTAATTTATATGAGCTTATAGCTCTTGGAAAAACCTACAAAATGGTTTTTTGAAGGACTTGATAGCTTAATAAAAAAACTAAAAAATACGCTTTTATTTTAAAATGAACTAAAAAGTAAAAAATAATTTTGAATGTAAAGTTTTTATTGCTCCAGCCAGTATAAGTAAACAACCCACCTTTCGAAATGTAAAAAAGCGTGGGGCTCTCTATATTCTTATTTTATTAACACCGGAACTTTTAGCTAGCGCCCCACGCTTTTTTAGATTTCGAAAGGTAGGTTGCTTTCTTATACTGGCTGGAGCAAAAAAAACTTTACATTCAAAATTATTTTTTACTTTTTAGTTCATTTTAAAATAAAAGCGTATTTTTAAGTTTTTTTAAACTATATTTTTTATTTTCTATTTTTTAGTCTATTATATGTATGTGTTCGGCCATTTTGTAGTGACCGCCATATTAGATTTAAAACGACATCACAAAGCTTACTATACTATACTCGTCATACACTTTCATTTGATACCCATACCGAGTGGGTTGTAAAGAAAAAGGTAAACCGCCATTTTGTGGTGGCCGCCATTTTGAATTTGGAAAGACGCCCCACAGCGAAAAGTATTCTATTATCACATCCTTTTATTTGATACTCATACCGAGTGGATTGTAAAGAAAAAGATAATCCGCCATTTTGTGTTGGCCGCCATTTTGAATTTGGAATGACGCCACACAGATAATAGTATTCTAATTGTCACACCCTTTCATTTGATACCCATATCGAGTGGGTTGTAAAGAAAAAGGTAGTCCGCCATTTTTTTGCCGCCATTTTGAATTTGGAATGACGCCATACAGCTAATTGTATTCTACCTGTCATGCCGTTTCATTTGATACCCATGTCGGGGGGTCGGGGAACACAATAGCAAAAATCGACCGCCATCTTGGAACCGCCATCTTGATTTTCTTACAAAATGGTCAGATTGCATTGTCACGCGAACTATGCATATGTGCAAAATTTGAAGTTGATCGGTTATATAGAAGTGGGTCAAAATCAAGTTGCAAAATTGGTTTACATAGAACATACATACATACATACATACATACACACACATACATACAGGTGAAGCTAATATAAAGCGTATAAAAAACAAAGCGAATTATGGGTAAAAAACCAATCACATATTTCTGTAGATATGAGAACACGTACATATATTGGAGCACTAGCTGGGACCCGGTGCGCCTATGCTGCTCCCATAAGCCAATAGTAGTAGTCAGGTGATATGAATTTTAATATACAGTAGGAGAGTTTGAAAAAGGCAATTTTTTGGTATTTTTGATGCCAAATAACAAAATGTGAAACTATTAGGGATCTGACATTTTGATCGAGACAATAAAAACCATCCATTGACATGGCATTTTTCGAGATATGAATTTTCATACACAGATGAAATGTCTCAATGAACCGCTTATTTTCTGTATTTTGGATAGCTTGAACCCGGTGCGCCTCGCTGCACCCAACGTTTAAACATTTAAAATCAATCCAAACCTTCAAAATTCAACTCTTCCCAACCATTAACGAAAAACCAACTAATCCTATGAAAGCTGGAGTCATTAGATTCAAAATACATTTATTTGATTGAACTATGACCAAAATTGCCTGTGTATTCTGTTCTGTCAGATTTTCAAAGTGTTTTATTTCAAAACGCTTAAAACGTTTTAATTTGACGTCACCCATTTGATTTACATTGTCGACACTTTTAAAACACTTAAAAGCGTTTAAAAAATATCTACAATGTTAATTAAATGGGTGACGTCAAAATAAAACGTTTTTGGTGTTTTGAAATAAAACACTTTCAAAAGCTGAGATTTGCAGTGAATAGATTTAAAGTTAATGCAAATAGTAGCATCCAGCACTCGAAATTCGAGGGCCATTTTCTATAGCTTCTTTTAATTTAAATCTAAAAGTCTGCAATAACAAAATTTTTCGAGAACAATAAAACCAAATTGAAAAATGAAACAATTTTTTTATAGTTGGAAAAAGCAATTCCAAAAAACCAACTTTTATTATCTCTTAATGTCACATATTGCAAAATTGCGTTCATATATTCGAATTAAATGTAACAGATGCCATACGTTTCATAGCGGAATTAATTGTACAATTATTTTCTAATGTTTAGCTTTCTTTTGAGCCGTGTATAAATAAAATTGCGATTCTGCCATCTTTGAGCTCAGGGCTTCACGGTGAAACAGTTTTCAATATTGTTGGAGAGTTTAAACTCTGTAAAATGGCGCCACATAATAAGTTTTTGCCGTTTAATTATATGATCTTCAAAATAAATTCTTCATAACCAATAACGAAAAACCAAGTATTCCTATAAACGTTCGAGACACTAGATTCAAAATGCATTTATTTGAAGTGTGACCAAAATTACCTATATGTGTTTTGTTTAGAGAATCTCTACTTAACAAAAGAAACATGCACGCCAAATTTTAAGTCTGTAGGTCTAATAGTTCTGGAGATATGGTGATGACCAAGTGAAAAACTGTTATTTTATATCTTTTACGGCCCCGAAACCCCTCTTAGAAGTCGATTTTTGCAAAACCCTTTCTTAGTGGATCTCTACTTAACAAAAATATATAGTTTAAAAAACTAAAAAATACGCTTTGATTTTAAAATGAACTAAAAAGTAAAAAATAGTTTTGAATGTAAAGTTTTTATTGCTCCAGCCAGAATATGGAAACAACCTACCTTTCGAAATGTAAAACACCGTGGGACTCTCTTCCTATATTTATTAAAACCGGACATTTTCGCTAGCGGCCCACGCTTTTTTACATTTAGAAAGGTAGGTTGTTTCCATATTCTGGCTGGAGCAATAAAAACTTTACATTGAAAATTATTTTTTACTTTTTAGTTCATTTTAAAATCAAAGCGTATTTTTTAGTTTTTTAAACTATATATTTTTTATTTTCTATTTTTTAGTTTATCGTCATTTTGTAGAAACCGCCATATTGGATTTAAAATGACGTCACACAGTTTACTGTACTATACTCGTCGTACGCTTTCATTTGATACCAATACCGAGGGCGTTGTAAAGAAAAAGGTAAAGCGCCATTTTGTGTGGACCGCCATTTTGAATTTGGAATCACGCCACACAGTTCTGGGTGCCTTCCATTTAGACACAGAAAGACAATTGTGTCCGACAGCGTGTCGCTCTGTGTCGTTCTGTGTAAGCCCAAATGGAACACATAAGTTCATGAAAAATCCACCACGGCGCACTTTCCTCGTTTTTATTTTTGTTTGGCAAGTAAATCGTAAATTTTATGTTGATAATTTCTTTAAATTAATTACCCGACATCTTATAAATGCTGGGAATCTTAAAAATGAAACAACATTGTTGTAATTATAAATTAACGATCACAATTCAATTGGCGAGGGTTGGTAGCATTGTCTTAGTTGTGCCCGGCTGTGTCGTTGATGGAACACTTCTGTGTCGGACACAGTGTAACCCTGTGTCTCTCTGTGTCTAAATGGAAGGCACCCTCTGTATTCTAATTGTCAGACCCTTTCATTTGATACCCATACCGAGGGTGTTGTAAAGAAAAGGTAGTCCGCCATTTTGTGTTGACGGCCATTTTGAATTTTGAATGACGGCACAGAGCTAATAGTATTCTACTTGTCATTTCCTTTCAATTGATACCCATATCGGGTGGGTTGTAAAGAAAAAGGTAGTCCGCCATTTTTTGTTGGCCGCCATTTTGAATTTTGTATAAGGCCACATAGCTAATTGTATTCTACTTGTAAGACTCTTTCATTTGATACCCATGTCGTGGGCCGGGGAGTAAAATTGCAAAATTCGGCCGCCATCTTGGAACCGCCATCTTGATTTTTTTACAAAATGGTCAGATTGCATTGTCACGCGAACTATACATATGTGCAAAATTTCAAGTTGATCCGTTACCTGGAAGTGGGTCAAAATCAAGTTGCAAGATTTGTTTACATGAAACATACAACATACAACATACAACATACAGGTCAAGCTAATATAAAGCGTATAAAAAGAAACATGCATACCAAATTTCAAGTCTGTAGGTCTAATAGTTCCGGAGATATGGTGATGACCAAGTGAGTGAGTGTTTTTCTCCTATATATATAGATGAACAAGAATCAATATTGAGAGAATTTCCCCTGAATCGGACTACCAAATCTCCAAATTACACTAACAACATAACGAGACTTCGCCGAGTTGTGGTCCGATTGAGGGGAAATTCGCTCTCAATATTTTTCTTGTTCATAGCTTGTAAATATAGAAGGTTATGGACGATAGGCATGGAACGGAAGACGGCTAGATCACTGCATTGTGATCTAGCATAACCTTCTATATTTACAAGCCATGAACAAGAATAGATATTGAGAGAATCGGACTACCAAATTCTCCCAAATTCTCCAAATTACACTACCAACATAACGTGACTTCACCGAATTGTAGTCCGATTGAGCGGAAATTCGCTCTCAATATTTTCCTTGTTCATGGCTTGTAAATATAGAAGGTTATGGATCTAGTCGTTGTTCCTTTTTCATCGTCCCGATCTATGGGAATATTATAGTCCAAGAGCCGGCAGTATAAAAATGAAGGTATAAAATATCCTAACAATTTTTTGTGAGGGAGTAGTACTGCCACAGACAGGGGAGCCACCTTTTATATAACCTAATTTCGCCCGCGTCATGGAATTGTGACGTCACTTCCGGTTACGATTTTTGGTGTTGGTGACGTCATAAAATATCCTAATAAAATTTACATCAAATGAAGGTTGGAATGTGTACATTAAGATTACACTAGGGTGCCAGGCTTAAACCACCCGCAACCCTGTAGCACCCTCGATTAAAGTTTTTTTTACAAGCTTTTTTCTTTGTTTGGGACAAATCTTCCGATCCGTTTTTCAAGTACTTCCCGATGTCCGATGATGCTCAAATTTGGCACACACCTTTGGTTCTGGAGGCAATACAATATGGTATATTCAATTTTATGGTACATCCAATATGGCGTCCACCATTAAATGGCGGATATTTCTGGGGGTGGAATCTTGCGATTGATTTTTCGGCCACTTCCCGTAATCCAGTGAGGCTCAAATTTGACACAAACCTTTGGTTCTGAAGACAATGCAATATAGTATATTCAATTATATGGTACATATAATGGCGGATTACCTTTTTCTTTACAACCCCCCCCCCCCCCCAACATAGGTATCAAATGAAAGAGTATTACGAGTAGAACACAGCAACCCAACAAACAATTTCTCTCTTATAAAGCCCTCCAAGAATTTTATAAGATCTAATTTAGACTTTAGCTAAGATATATAACTTTGAACAATTTTCCTGTAAGAATTCTTGAAGAACGTTACTAGCCAGAAAGTGGCGTATGAAAATAATCTTGTGGCGGTCTGGAAGAATTCTTAAAGAGTTATTGAATTCCCTTATAAGATAGTGTTAAAAGCAGATATAAGTACTACCACCTATAACACACTCAGCTAGGTGTGTTATGAGAACTCCGCCTCCTATAATAGCTTTAGGTAAGGGTGTTATACAACAGCAAAAAGTCTCTTGGGCTAAAGTTTACAAGGTTATTATAAGAATATAATTTTATAATATTCTTGCATAACACCGTTACACGACCTTTAAGAACCATGTTCAAGTTCAAATATAAAACTGTGTGTGTCTTGCGACTACAGTGATATACATTTTCATTTATGTATTGTTTTGTACTTTTAAAATCCTCTAAGAAGACTTTAAAAAAGTTAAAGCACACAAAATTATATTTCCATTATGTTCGTATTTTGATAAAATGAGCAGAGTCGTAATGATTTGAATTTTATCGATTGATAATGGAAATTTAGCTGCGAACGAAATTGCACTGATCAAATATGGTATGATACCTCCGAAAAAAACCTATCGCCCTTAAAATTTTGCGGATAAATCAACACGAAACAATAAATTAAAATAAATTATTTTTTATTTACTGTTTAAAAAAATGTTGGAATATGTTCAAAATGTTATCCGTGGCATATAATGTTTCAATAAAGCATAAAATTATTTGAAATTCCAGAAAAACGAATTAAAAAAAAAAAAACTTTAAAATTCATACTGGTTTGAGTTCTCTTTTTTTCAAATTAAAGGGAAAATATGGCCGATTTTTTTTGTTTTGGTTTAAAATCTTTACAAGTCTACTTCACGAATTTCCTCTTAATTGTGACCCTTATTAGTCTACTAAAATAGCCTACTCTTATTAAATTCTCTTTCAAGGCTATTGTACTTCGCTAGTACCTTAACTCGATTTTTTTAAGAATTTGCTCTTATATTGTTCTTGGCTAACGTTACTACTAGAATACTATCAAGATTAGCCATAAAATGTTCTTAAATGAAGCTATTATAAGGGTTCAACTGAAATATATTCTTAGCTAAAGTTGCTACAGGAGTGTTATGCGAACTGAGAAAAGTTTACTCTTAGTTAATATTATTATAAGAGTATTATTAGATATGTTGATGAAAAGTTCGTAAGTAAAACTGTTACAAGTGTGTGATCAAAGTATGCTCTGGCCTAAAGCTGCTACAATTTTGGCAGTTGAGAATTCGAAGTGGGAAGAAGCTACACAGTTTGTTTTAAGTTTCGCAATGTTTAAAATAGTGCAAACAGTGGAAAATAAGAAAAAGTTGCTTTCAATCGTTCCACAAGGCTGGGAAATAAAAGGAAAGCTGTATTGGCCTCCAAAAAAATTTCCAAAAAATCAAATTAGCGAATTAGTCCGCACCGGGACCTCGATACCTTCTGACGATTGGACTGAAATGCAGTGCCTTAGGAAGAGAGAAAATATATATTCTTACCAGATGGCTGAGGGTATTCTTTCGGAAATGCTGGTGCAGTCAGATAGCGAAGCCGCAAATAGCACACCACCTTCAAAAAGAAAGGGCGCAGGGCGAGTTGCAATCGGTTTGGATTTTAATCCGTATATGGAGAATTTGACGCCACCAGTAATAGCACAACCAACGGTAATTGTGAAGATAATATATTTTTCCAAAAGCAAGACGAATAACTAACAATAAATAATGTTTCAGCAAGTAATTCAAGAACAACATATTCATGAGGAGCCGCTTCAACAACAGCAACCAACACAACAAACTGTACCACAAAAAATATTACAGCAGTACGCACAACCAATTCTTGTTTCATCAGACGATATGTCTTCATTTATAAATAATGCGTCTATGTTACAAGCGAGTAATGTCTGCGTCAATAATGACAAAATTGATCAATTGATTGAAGTTGTTGGAAATATGTCAAAATCTCTAGTACGACTTGAAGCAAAGCTGGACACATTAGCGAAAACCATTTCTTCAGAGGTAAAGGATGGAAATATACCTTTTAATAGTATAGTAAACACTTTTTTTTCAGTCTACAACTTCAAAACCAAAAGCATCAAGTGTTCCTCTTTCAGCCACTATTAATAAGCTGTCAAATATTGAAGAAGTGGATCAATTTGAAGAGCACCTTTATAACACTGAAAACTTTGAAAATATGGTAACAGATATCCCCTTTTCTTTGTGAACCATTTGTAATTAATTTCATATTGCAGAAAAAGACATTACGGATAGTGGTTGGTAATGTTCCACAAAATGGCACTAGTGTGTGCTATATCATTGTAGACAGGCTGTTTGAAAGAAAGTTGTTTACACTCTTTTCGTGGAGTGGAGGTACACGAGATCCTACCTTACCAAAAAAACGATTCTCTTCATATACGAAAATTTTGCGGTTATTTCTTGAAGTGGCAATAATAAATGACCCAAATTTTTCCGAATTTGAAGTACAACTTTTCTTCAAACAAATTTTAAAAAATGCTATAGCAAGATGTGAAGTTTGCGTGCGCCAATCGGCCAAGAAGGTACGACGCCAACGGAACGCCAAGAAAGATGCAACGCAGCCTATGAGAGAAACTGTTAATGATGCAAATATTGATGACTTCCTGTCTGATGGTGGAAAATCTACCCCAGATTAATAGAAAGACGATAAGGTTCCCTTTGCCTCGCCAATATAAGAATTAATTTATTTTTTATTTTATAAAAAAAGTGAAGTTTATTTATGTTTTAGTTGAACAGTAATATAAAATTAATATAAAAACTATACAAATGTACATAAAATTCTTTTATTTTAATGTATGTATTAAAGGAGTAAATATTTTTCCTGTTCCATTATAATTAACAGCTACCATTTTACATTTTATCTCACTTAACCTATATGATACAGGTTCTTCTTCTAGTTCGCACATAGACATATATATTCAAATATGATGACCTTATTGGAATTTCGAAAAAATTGTTTATGTGTTTTAACTTTCGACCATAGATATAAACATTTTCATTCCGTACCAATGCATATTTATACTGTAGCAACACATTTGCATTGGTTAGGCACCATTTGTTTCTCACATCATCTAATCTAATCTAATTGCTCCTTTAATCCCTCATGGGACATAGGGCGGAAACAGTTGCCCTCCAGCGGACTCTGTTTTGCGCGACAGCTCTCAGCTCTGACCAGGATCTCCCGGTTGTTGCGGCCTCTGCTAATAGGGTTCTCCTCCACGTTGTTCTAGGTCTTCCGACTCGACGGGTTCCTTGCGGATTCCAGTCGAGGGCCTGTTTGGCTAGATTCTCGTTTTCGCGTCGCAAGGTGTGGCCAATCCAATTCCATTTCCTTCGCCTGATTTGGTCGTCTATCCTTTCTTGGCCGGCACGGCGCCATAGTTCTTCATTTGAAATTCTATCTTGCCAGCGGATTTTTAGGATACGACGTAGGCATCTGTTGATGAAAACTTGTAGGCGCCCTGTGATGAATTGGGTGACTTTCCATGTTTCGCAACCGTACAAAAGAACTGCCTTAACGTTGGAGTTGAACAGCCGCAATTTGGTGTTAATTGAGATCTCCGTCGATCTCCATATGTGAAACAGGCATGCATATGCGCTTCTTGCTTTATTTATTCTGGAACTGACGTCTTCTTCTGTACCGCCGTTTTCGGTAATAATACTACCGAGGTAACAGAATTTATCTACCAGTTCCACGTCGCGGTTATTTAGCGCTGTTCGTTCAAGGGTGTTTGCATTTATCCGCATTTCTTTGGTTTTAGTCGGATTTAACCTTAAGCCTGCTGAACTACTTTCTGTTGCCAAATTGTTTAACATGTTTCTGAGGTCCTGGTGTCTGTGGGCCAGCAAACAGATATCATCCGCGTAGTCGAGGTCCTTAAGGCGGTCTAACAATCCCCATTGTATGCCACCTGTTCTAGTATCTAGAGCGCTGACAAGGATGTCGTTTATTACTATAAGAAATAGTAATGGCGAAAGTAGGCATCCTTGCCGTACTCCTGAGCTCACTTCAAAGCTGTCGGAGAGTTTTCCATTGTGAAGAACTCTGCATTTGGAATTGTTGTATAGAGCTTTTATCAATTCTATTATTTTATCCGGCAGTCCACTAGAGTAGAGCTCGCCATATAAAGCTCCTATTAACCGAGTCGAACGCTTTCTCATAGTCTACGAAAGCAAGGTAAAGGGGGGATCGGAATTCGGTAGACTGCTCCACTATGATTCTCAAGGTGTTAATGTGGTCTATGCAGGAGCGGCCTTTTCTGAATCCAGCCTGCTGTCTTCTAAGCGTTCGATCTACTGCCTCTCTTATCCTTGATAGTAATATGTGGGACAAGATTTTGCCCACAGTAGATAATAGACAGATGCCTCTCCAGTTGTCACATATTGTTAGGTCCCCCTTTTTTGGTATTTTGACTATGATACCTTCCGTCCAATCCTCCGGAAAGGTACAGGTGTTCCATGCTATTTCCAGGATTGGCTGTAGCGCATCTGCTATGAGGCTTGAGTCGGCTTTCAACAATTCTGGCGGGATGCCATCTTTTCCAGCTGCTTTACCATTGGCCATTGCATGAATTGCGGTTACTATTTCAGTCTTGGATGGGGCACGCGTGGTGATTCTTATTGGCTGTGCATTGTTGCTGTTGTTTTCCTGAGGTTCCTGTGTAAATGAACCATTCAGGGCGGCGAAGAAGTAATCTCTCCATCTTTGGAGTTGCTCCTCGTCGCTGCACAGCAGCCTTCCATCCGCACTCTTTACGGCATGCTTTTTAGTAGAGTGCTTTCCCGATAGCTGTTTAGTGATTTGGTACAGCACCTTACTGTTGCCTGTGTTTGCCGCGTTTTCCGCTTTCTCTGCGAGCTCATTTATCTGCCGCCTTTTATCACGCCGGACACTTCTCTTCACCTCCCGGTGCAATTGGGAGTATTCCCGTTCAAGTTGTTGTCGTTTTTCCGGGTCGCTTGTAGAGTTCACGTTATTTTTGAGGGCCCTTCTGCGTTCAATTTTTTGCCAGGTTGTGTCCGAGATCCAGTGTTGCTGGTTTCTTTGGACATAACCTATGCTTGTTTCCGCTGCTGTTATTATAGCGCCCTTTGTTGTGCTCCACAGCTCTTCAATATTTGTGTCGTCAGAAACGGTTTGCTGGTTTAAGATTTCTTGCAGTTTGCCAGCAAATTCTCGCTTTTTGGTGCTCTCACGCAGAAGGTCTACGTTAAACCGTCGACGGTTTATGGCATCGCGTTGGACGTTTCTGATTGCAGCGATTTTTAGGCGGATAGTTGCTACTACCAAATGGTGGTCACTTCCAGTGTCTGCTCCCCTAAAGCTCCTGACATCCTCCAGAATAGTTCGCCATCTGCGACTGACGGCCACGTGATCTATCTGGTTTCTCGTTCTACCATCGGGCGATACCCAGGTCTCCTTGTGTATCTTCTTGTGACAAAAGTAAGTTCCACCTACCATGAGTTGATGGGAACTACAAAAGTCAACGAAAAGTTCACCATTGTGATTGGTATCTTGGCTTAGGCCTTGATTTCCAATTGTGTTTTCAAGGCCGGTGTTGTTGGGGCCGATCTGTGCATTTAAGTCACCCATCAAAACAATGATGTCTCCCCTTGGAATAGAGCGAAAAACCTCATTCAGTCGCATGTAGAACTCGTCTTTGATGTCATCGTCTGCGTCTTCAGTTGGAGCGTAGCATTGGACTATCGTAGTACTTCTTAGTCTGGTACGTAGGCGCACGGTAATAATCCTCTCAGAAACTGGTGACCAGCTAATGAGGCTGGACCTGGCTTCCTTGGTGAGTATTACGCCAACGCCATTCCTACGATTTTCAGTTTCGTTTCTCCCAGAATATAAGAAGGACTCACCGTTTGGGCAGATATGTTCCCCCGCATCGGGCCATCTGGTCTCGCTGAGTCCCATGACCTTGATTTTAAAGCGGTTCATCTCGTTGAGCACTTCATCCAGCCGTCCATCAGCAAGCAGAGTTCTCACATTCCATGATCCGATTCGTGTCCTGTTTCGAAAAGCAAAGGTCGTCGTCGTGTTGTCCGTCCGGTTCCGAGGCAATGTTTGCCGATTCGTAGCAATTGTGTGTTTTATGGGAGCGGGTTGCTAGGGGCGGCGCGTGGTTTTTTTGCGCCCGGTGCATTATGCTATATTGCGCCCCATCAGCTGATCATATGAAAAAAACTTTTTTCGTCTGGATCGCAAGGACGAAGAAGCGGAAAATACACAAGGCACTTCTAACTTGGTAGCAATTTGCTTGACTTTTTCAATGACTTCCTGATATTTTGCTCTGATCGTAAATGTATCAAAAAAAAACTGGTGTGCGTAGGACCACACGATGGAAGTGAAAACTTCTATGGCCATTCTGTATTTCCCATTCAATCTTAATATTACAGGAGGTAATGGTCAGGTAATGGTATTTTTTTGTGGACTTGGAAACACATTTTACTAGACAAGTCGTTCTTATTTAATTATACAGTCGTTATACAGGTATTTATGCATTTTACTTTTTACAAAATTCTGGTGAAGTGATTTGTTATGCATACCATACATATTGCCAGCGCATTTTTAATTTTCTATCATTGACAAGAAATTCATTATTTCCGACCTTAAACACCTCAAAATAGCGAATTTCGGTGAAATCGAATCGTAATTGCCAAAATCGTACCGCCATATTGGCGCCGCCATTTTGAATTTTAAAATTTTGACCACAGATTCGCCATTTGCGACCTTAAAACCCCCCCGATACTGAGTTTCAATGGATTCAGAACACATTTGCAAAATTCATCCGCCATATTGGCACCGCCATTTTGAATTTTCAAATTTTGAGCACAGAATCGTCATTTGCGCTGATAAAAACATCTTGATACCGATTTTCAATATAATCGGAACACAATTGCAAAATTCGTCCGCCATCTTGGAACCGCCATCTTGATTTTTTTACAAAGTTGTCAGATTGCATTGTCATGGGAACTCAATGTGTGTGCAAAGTTTCATACAAATCGGTTTAGTAGAAGTAGTTAAAAAAGCTGTCGGAAGATTTGAACAAAAGAAACAAACAAACAAACAAATATACGAGGTCAAGCTAAATAAAACCATTAAAAAATCCATAATATGCTCTAGTCTTCCAAATAAAAAAAAATATATAATCAAACATAAGAATATATAATACATAGTAATATAGTATAATAATTTATAACACTTAATACAAACTAAAACCCCCAAAGGCAAATTTTTTCTCACATGGTACGGTAGCGTGATGATGGTTCGTTAGCGTGACGCGAGTTTTTAGTTTTTCCCCGGGCCAAAAAGTGCCCAACGTGCCTATAGAAGTTTTCACTTCAAAAACCTTTTGTGGAATTTAAAATATCAACTGCAGCAGACATTTGGGCTTTGTAAGTATATTTATTTTTCTAAAATATCACACTAGATTACTATGGAACAAATTAAATTTAACTCAGTAATTTTATTTCGTAATTCTGCTGTATGTTTCGATACGGGTTCCCTACCTGAACGAGTTCTACCAACGCCTCGTAGACACCATCTAATTGACTAACTAATCGTTTTAACGCGTCTATGCTACTTTCACTACTAGTCTTACTAAGCTTGTTAGTGTCTTCTTTTTCAAAATAATAATCTTTTAACCGAACTGGAGAAATAAGCATATAAATTTTGAATAGTATCAAAACAAGAAGTTGCCTTTAGAAACATACGTTTTTTTTGAAATTCACACCTATTATCAAACGATGCATCAATGAAGTCTGAGTTGAAGAGTTAATTAATGGAAAATTGTATATTCTATTTATATTTGCCCGGTATACCATTTTCATAATTCGCGCCACAGTAAAATATTTTAAATTTCGAACATAAAAACAATAAACAAATTAATTCCAATAAAATATAAATATAAATAATATAATTTACAAATGTATTACCTGAAATTAGTAATTTAATAATTGTTATTAAATCTAAAATATTACTTTTATAACTCAACATTTTAAATCTAATAGAAATATTTCACTCAATTTTCTCTTTATAAATTCTTCCAGAGAAACAGGCACAAAACTTAAATTTGCACCATCAATAACTCGTATAACATAAAAAAAAATCTACATATTAATTTGTTAGACAGTCGCAAGATATTTAGAAATCGCAAGATATTTTGTTCTCATTTCGTTTATTTACCTCTTTGAACAAATCTTGGAACAAAATTTAAAAGTGCACCAACAGCGCCCCGAAGTTTATATCAATCACAGTAAACAGCAATACACAATACAGAGCTATCGGAACAATTTTTTCCTTTGTGTGAGTTGATATGGTGCATTTTACAAACATTTCAAAAAATGCTCCAGCGTAGTAAAAATGAAATTATTATGTGTTTCGTCTCCTTCATTCCACTGGTTAATTCTGTATTTACATCTCACGTTCAAATTTGAGAACATCAGTAGAATGAGAGATTTTTCTCTCACTTGGTGGATATTTCTCCTGAATTTTTACTTCTGCTGATTCTCTGGACAGAAATTATATGAAAATCACGAAGCAAAAGTCTCGAGAGGAAGTAGTACGAGAGGAAGTAAAATTTCCAGGTTTTTTTTGCATGGAATTTGTGTTGTGTTGTTAAATGAGTTGAAATATAGAATATTTTATTGGGAAAATAAACTGGAAAATTAAGTCGTGTTAATAAAAATGAAATCCTTTAATAAATGAAAAGGATGTAAGAAAAACATTTTTAAACATTTTTTTTCAAAGTTTTAATTTTTTTTTTAAAATCTGAATATCTGAAATAGCGCCCCCGTCCAATAGCGCCCGGTGCAAGTGCACCATTCGCACCTATGAAAGCGCCGCCCCTAATGCTAACCCTCAGCCCAACCGACTTAAAACTCTGTTTTGTGGCGCAGAGAACTCGCCATTCGACCGTCTCCCGTTAGCTCCTTCCGAAGAAGTACCCCAGGGAGCACCGCGGGGAGGTGGGATTAGGACTTGCTAACAGAGCTGCTAGGTGTTCGTCTGCAGTGACTCTTCTCGGGTTTTGGCAGAAGTGACAAATCGGGTGCCACCACCTTCCGAGGTCTTTGTTAGCCATTCGCCCCCCTCACATCATTGCTTAGAAGAAAACCATCGGCAATTTCCACTTTTGAATAACGAACTTCATCAGGTATATCGCTGTACACTTGGTTTTTAAAAATAGGATAACGTTTTGCATTTTTCTTATTTTCTTCATTGTCCAGTAGTTTGTTTGCTTCAGATAATCTTTTGGCTACCTGCACTAATGGTCGATTTCCTTGACGTAATAACATTTTTATTTGGTACAACATATTTTCGAATGGATAAGCATGGATTGTCGACAAAATTCCAAACCTTCGGACATCGTCTACTAAGTGAGTTAGGTTGTGTACGTTACTAGTCATATATGCTTCACCATATATATCTCTATAGGTTTCGACATAGGCCTCCAGCAGTTGCTCAGCAATATCAAGGTATTTACTTACGTATTGTTGGCAAGAGCAAATTGTAACAGCACAAAAAAGTAATAAAAAATGTTGATATACGTCACTCGCTAAATGGTCTTTGAGAACAACTATGCCTATATAGTAGAAGAAAGATCTATATTCTACTCCTTTCCAGTGAGTCAAACAGTTCAACCCTCTAACTTTTCTATGAATTTCATTAGGCAATTGGCATTGTAAAAGCAAATTTGATATTTCTTCGATATCTTTTGTTGCCCATTTGGCTCTAAAAGTTTTAAAGCTTCCATCTCTCCAACCAAATAAACACCTTCAAAAAGTTATACTAGTTTAACTAAATGCAAAGAAATTTATCAAATTCACTAAGTTATACCTTTTCATTATGCCTAGATCTATTAAATGTAAGGCATCTCCTATAGGAAAGTCTTCAATCATATCGATAAGTAGCTGTTCCAATGGAGATACACATTTATGGTGCAACTCATAAATCTTAAATAGGAAACAAGTGAATATTATGAAAATTCTTTTAAAAATAATCAGCGCTGATACCTTTTCGCGAAATCCTTCATCAGACCTCTTTGGACATTGAGTACGTGGAAAAATATTACAATGCGATACATAAGAATATTCGCCTATTGTTGTACATTTCTGACATCCATTTTGGCTATTGAAATTTGCAACCCCTTTTATGTATGCCCTTGCAGGAGAATCACATATTATAGCTCTGAGATAGCTTTGGAGATTATTTCTTTCATTTCATTAACAAAAGGTGAAATAAAGTCATCAAGATTGTTAGGCTTGCCAACGCCAGAGTAAATACCAATAACCATAGGCTTCGATTCAGGCAATTCGTAAATATGACACAAAATTGGCCAAAATTCTTCTCTTGAGCTTTTTGCAATAGGTAATCCGTCGATATTGATATTTAAAGAAATTCGCATTGATTGTTTGGTATTTCGAAAACAATTTTGAAGGCAAACCGATAATCCTTGATGCCAATATTGACCATTATTACCAATTATCGTCAATTGAATTGATGTTGGAGTTTCCAATAATGTTCTGGGATCTTGTGGTAAGGAAAATGGAGTAGACGCATTTACGAGTTTAATTAGTTCTTTTAATGCGCTTTGTCTTATATTAAAATTTGTTGCCCACTTTTTTAAGCCTTTTACGAAATTTGTTTTTTTTAGCATATTGCTCATGGCTTCAGTATTACTTTCACTACTTTCTGCATCATCATGATCAAAGTTCTCAAAATCAGATTCGAGGTCACTATTATATAATTCCACAGGAGAATTTGAGCTTATAGAATTTGCGTCGCAATTTTCAGCCGGGGCATTTTCAATATTGCTGTTGGTAGAGGCACCAATATAATTAACACCATTTTGCTCAAAGCAATAACTATTACTACTTCTAAGCGCAGGTAAAGTTGTAGCACTTATTTGATTTGTTGTTTCTTGTCCTATACACAATAAATAATTTTTTTTCACTGCTCTACAGAATGTACCACTTCTTTTTAACTTTTTCCACTTTGCTATTCCGGATTGATTCATAATTTTATCTTACCAGAATGTTAACGAATAATTAGAAGAAATAACTACGCAGTTTCGCAAAATAAAAATCACTGGATGTATTGATGACTGAAAATATGCCTAAATAGACCAAGAGCCAGCGACGTATTTTGTGTTGTCATTTCATCCCTCATGAAAATTTCCACACTAAATCTTATATGCCTGCTTAACAATAAAACATACTTCTGGCAGCCCCCTGTGGCCGGGATGAACTACCCCAAAATTACAAAGAGGGCAAAAAATAAAGTTCAATTTTGTTATAGTATTACTCATGAATTTTCTGGAGATTATTTTTGATAGTATTCTCTATTTATAAAAATTAATGCCAGAACATTTACCCTTCACCTAATGCTTGCCAGAACGCTCTAAATATTTATTTAAAGGGGTTTATGGCATAAATAGTCCATTCAAAACGCGAAGGGGGTGTTCCAACATAACACCATTAAGAAAATCGAACCCTCCATGTATTTTGGGTCGCTGATTACGAAAATCGGGGTCCTGCGGCCCTAAAATATGGGCGTCGCCCTTAAAAACGAAAAAAATACCCATTTTTTAAGGGGTTGTTCGCGATAATTTCTATAATAATGAAAAATAATCCAACGAAATACACTTTTCTCAATATTTATTTGCGAAGGTGGTTGATTTATATTAAATCAAGCCAAACCTTATAACAAGGGATAATCCTAAAGGGTAAAAACCACCCCTAAATCAACTGAAAATAAAAAAAATTGTAAAAATCTTTTTTTCTAGTTTATGCTCCAAATTCGATTTTATGAGTATTGTTAGCCAAAAATAAATTATTTTCAACCCTTAAGGGGTTAAACTACCCCTACAACTTTAGAAATCAACTTTAAACAAAAAAATAAGCAAAATTTTTTTTATGCTTAATTATATTCAACACTTTACCCCATTAAGTCAGCCAACAATTTTATTTTTTATGAAATAATTATTAAAACATTTGGAAAATTTATTTAAAATTTAAATTGGAACCTACGAAAAGAACATTTGTTCAATGTATTTTTTTTGTTTTGATTTAGGGGTGCTTTAATCCCTTTAAAAGGGGGTAAAATAAATTTTCCAAATGTTTTAATAGTATTTCATCAAAAATAATATTTTAATGTAAAATAAAAATTCAATTTTTTTCAAATTCAACTTTAATGTAGGGGTAGTTAAGTGGTGAAAATAAATAATTTTTGGGTTACAATACTCATACAATCGAATTTGAATCATAAACTTGAAAAAAAAATTTACAAATTTTTTTATTTTCAGTTGATTTAGGGGTGGTTTTAACCCTTTAGGATTATCCCTTGTTTTAAAGTTTGGCTGATTTAGTATAAATCAACCACCAAATCGCAAATAAATATAAAAAAATGGATTTCGTTAGATTATTTTTCATTATTATAGAAATTATCGCAAACAACCCTTAAAAAGGGGTATTTTTTCGTTTTTAAGGGTGACGCCCATATTTTAGGACCGCAGGACCCCGATTTTCGTAATCAGCGACCCAAAATATATGTAGGGTTCGATTTTCTTAATGGTGTTATGTTGGAACACCCCCCTTCGCGTTTTGAATGGACTATTTATGCAATAAACCCCTTTAAATAAATATTTAGAGCGTTCTGGCAAGCATTAGGTGAAGGGTAAATGTTCTGGCATTAATTTTTATAAATAGAGAATACTATCAAAAATAATCTCCAGAAAATTCATGAGTAATACTATAACAAAATTGAACTTTATTTTTTACCCTCTTTGTAATTTTGGGGTAGTTCATCCCGGCCACAGGGGGCTGCCAGAAGTAACTTTTATTGTTAAGAAGGCATATAAGATTTAGTGTGGAAATTTTCATGAGGGATGAAATGACAACACAAAATACGTCGCTGGCTCTTCTTCTAAAACTGTCATAATGCTTTTAAAATAACCTTGTAAAAAGCTGCTTCTCTATAATACCTTTAAATAAGACTTAATATTTATAACTCTCTTATTAAAACTTGATATAAAATTACATGCTTATAGAGTTTTTCCACAAAGTATTTACTAGACTTTACTTTTATAATGTTCTTATAAGATTATGCGTCACAGCTTCCAGCAGTTTCTTCTTAAAAAATGCTTGAGCATAACTCTTAAAAAAATCCAATCGTACTTTTCTTGTAATGTACTTTTACAAAACCATTGCAAGACTGTAATCAGAGTTAGATATCTTCTGAAAAGATAAACTTACTGTTAAGGGCTTTAAATAAGGGTGCACTCTTCAGGAAAGACTTTATAATTCAAATAAAACCTAAATCTTGAAACAGTCGGATCTAAATACGCTATTAGAAGCGATTTTTAGGAAAAACGTTAATAAAACATTTAAAAGAAACAGCTCTTTATGAAAAATCTAATAAGAGCTTTATAAGCCTAATTTCAATTTTCCCAAGAGTCTACTCTGCTAAATTGTTACTTGGGAAGCTATGTGACGTCATTTTAAATCGAATATGGCGGCTAAGATAAACTGGCAGATTATCTTTTTCTTTACAAACACCCGCCATGGGCATCAAATGAAAGAGTCTGACGAGGAGAATACAGTAAGCTATGTGACGTCGTTTTAGATCCAATATGGCGGCCACCACGAACAACCCCTCCATATTGGTATCAAATGATAAGTTGAATACAATTGATGCAAGTTACACTATCCATCACTTCGTTAATTACCCCCATACACAAACCGATTTTTTAGGCAAGGGGTCGCAGCGAAGTATGCAAATTACACGCATGACATATACTTCCCTGCGACCCCTTGCCTAAAAAATCGGTTTGTGTATGGGGGTAATAAACGAAATGATGGATAGTGTGACTTGCATCAATAGCTGTGTTAGTCAGATATGTGACGGCATTTTAAAGCCAATAAGGTGGCCACTATAAAATGGCGCATGAGACTAAAAATTAAAATAAAAACCAATAAAAAAAATTTTAAAAACAAGCTTTTATTAGATAAACTAAAAAATATTAAATAATAAAGAAATTTTAAATATGCGTTAATAAGATGAGCTAAAAATATAAAATACAATAATTTTTTTAATCCACCTGTACGTAACTACAAGTAAAACCTTGGGACGCTCAGTTAACAAATGTTTCACATATTATAACAAAAATGCAAAAAATATTATGATTTAACTATTAAATACGAAAATTAATTAGGATACAATTTGATAAAACGCGGGCAATTATTTGATACTTCTTCGTTCATCTTTTTAACGCATGTTTAAAAACTTTTTTTATTATTTAATATTTTTTAGTTTATCTAATAAAAGCTTTGTTTTTTAAAAAAAATGTTTTATTTTTTTTTTTGATTTTCTTAACTCATCGAATACATCAGTGACTTTTTTTTAAATTAACGTATAAGTCTTATAGTTATTAAAAAAAATAAGGTGCCTTTTGTTAGTTGCCCGCATCCTCCTCGCTGCTTCGGTTTTAATAACTATAAAGCCTACGACCATAGGGCTAAATCTATGAATTAGATAATTTATTTATAAATGTTTTTTCTACATCTACGTAATTTATCATCTCTTTATCAATAAACCATTATCCATTATTACTCATGGCTCAAAAATTTGTTATGCTCCAAGATTTTAATCAGATTATAACATAATTTATTAACTACAGATTTTTTTCATGTTTGCCTTATTAAGTTTACATCATAAACAACAAAAGGAAAAGAAAATATTTTGGAATACACATAGGGTTACAAAAATATGATTTTATTATAATGTTATAACAAACCTCTTATATTAAAAATGCCGTCACATATCAGACTAACACAGCTAATTGTATTCAACTTATCATAACCCTTCATTTGATACCAATATCGAGGGTTGTTCGTGGTGGCCGCCATATTGGATTTAAAATGACGTCACATAGCTTACTGTATTCTCCTCGTCAGACTCTTTCATCTGATGCCCATGGCGGGTGTTTGTAAAGAAAAAGGTAATCCGCCAGTTTATCTTAGCCGCCATATTCGATTTAAAATGACGTCACATAGCTTGCTGTGTTCTACTCGTAATACTCTTTCATTTGATACCTATGTTGAGGGGGGGGGGGGTTGTAAAGAAAAAGGTAATCCGCCATTTGTGGCCGCCATATTGGATGTATCATATAATTGAATATACTATATTGCATTGTCTTCAGAACCAAAGGTTTGTGTCAAATTTGAGCCTCACTGGATTACGGGAAGTGGCCGAAAAATCAATCGCACGATTCCACCCCCAGAAATATCCGCCATTTAATGGTGGACGCCATATTGGATGTACCATAAAATTGAATATACTATAGGTGTGTTCGATGACTGCTCCATCTCAAGCTGGAGCAGAAAAAATCATCAATTTGCGTTCATTGAGACTTTTTGACAGTCCTTTTCTGCTCACAATTTCTCTGCTCTGTGTTTTTGAGCCTGCTCTGGGTTGAGAATTCTCACTTTTTCTGTTCCACCAAATTTGTAGGAGCAGGCAGAGCAGCAAAATTCTTCTTCTTCTTTTTCTTTTGACAATTGTAAAATCGAAAACATGAAAAATCGGAAAATTGATTTATGAATGATTTATTCGGAAAATACTTGGAAATATTAAAACTTAAACATTAATATTTATAAAAATAACATTTCGATATTGTTCAGTTGTTTTTATTATCATTGTATTTCTTCTTCTAAAATTAGGTCTGTTCCAATAGAAATCCTGCTGCAATCTGTCATGTGAAAACCTGCTTGAATAGTGGGGATAATTTTGTGAAAAAAGTGTCGTCAAGGAACGCTTTTGGGAAAATTTCCTGTAAATCTGTAAAGAAGAAGATAACGCGAATGTCATTTTTGTTTACAAGTCGAAATATTTAAATTAAACAAAGTTTTTTCTTTTAAAATTTCCACTTTTCAAAACTCAAAACAGTATTCCAAAATTAATAAACCATAAACAATCTTATAAAACACGCACAAAATCTGTTGTTTATACTAGGTGATAGTTGTTTTTGACATGCCCCTCTTTCACAGGAGATCGCAGCAGCCAAAACCCACTGGCACTTTCATGTTAGAGGGAAGCAAAAATTTCCCCGCTTTTTCGAGCAGGAAATTCAATTGGAACAGCTTCCTGGCCAGGCCTGCGCAGGCATTCACTATTGGAACAGACCTATTGTCATTCGTATCTAACCTCTAAAAACGGAATTTAGAGCAAAGTTGAGCAGAAAAGTGTTTTTTGAGATTGTTGCTATTTTCTGATTGTTTCTGCTCTGGCATCTATTTGGCAGCTGCTCCCAACTGGGCTGCTCTGCTCTGCTCTGAACTTTTTAAGCAGTCATCGAACACACTTTATATTGTATTGCCTCCAGAACCAAAGGTGTGTGCCAAATTTGAGCATCACCGGACATCGGGAAGTACTTGAAAAACGGATCGGAAGATTTGTCCCAAACAAAGAAAAAAGCTTGTAAAAAAACTTTAATCGAGGGTGCCACAGGGTTGCGGGTGGTTTAAGCCTGGCACCCTAGTGTAATCTTAATGTACATATTCCAACCTTCATTTGATGTAAATTTTATTAGGATATTTTATGACGTCACCAACACCAAAAATTGTAACCGGAAGTGACGTCACAATTCCATGACGCGGGCGAAATTAGGTTATATAAAAGGTGGCTCCCTTTAGGTCTGTGGCAGTACTACTGCCTCACAAAAAATTGTTAGGATATTTTATACCTTCATTTTTATACTGCCGGCTCTCCGACTGTTATTGTAACTTTGTAAACACAGCTCCATGCGGGCGCCACACACACACGTGAAGAGGATTCTAATAATAAAAGTTTGTAATCAAAATCCAAAAACTAAAATCCATATAAAAATTAAATACTTATTTTCACTATTTTTGATGATTGCAAATTTTGATCAGTAGGGATTGTTTTTAAGGGTTGACAAAATAAATACATCACGTTTTAAATAATGAAAAGATTCTATTATAGTAAAAAAAATTTAACTGTAATTTTTCTATTGTTTTTTTCAAGGGGTGGTTTATAAGGGTTGAAACTAATAAATAAATGATAAAAAATTAAAACAGTAAAGAAATATTAATTTAATATCACTATATGAATAAATCATTCCAAGTTGCTGAATAGCATTTTTCAACATTATTTTTTAATGATAACTATTCTAGGGGGTGGCTTTTAGGGGTAGAAACTGTTTAATAAATCATAAATTATGTCCCTTAATGTCAATTGACGTTCATTCAACTTATTTAAAGATGATTTCAATCGATAATCTACAATTCGAAAATTGTTTTCGAATAGGGGTAGTTTTCACCCCTGTTCAGGAATAAGAGAAAATTCCTTTCCCAAAAAGGCAAATAAAAACAAAACTAAATCCAAGAATAAAAATACAAACCCAGACACTAAAATTTCCATCATCAGCAAAAAAAAACATCGCGGTCCATCATGTTGCCTCCTCACCAGCTCAAAATTATCGCTTTTAAAATGTAACATGATGCGCCGCAAGACACAAACAAGACGGAATGTGCAACGTCGAAATTTCTACAGATTCAATTGTTGTCTCTTCTATTACCAAGTTTATAGCAGCAAAACTAAATCGAATTATCTTAAAGTTACGCCAAAATTTCGAATTAACGTATAAACGGATATTTAATACGCAATCGATTTCAACTTACATTCTTGTAACTTTGGCTTAACCCGAAAAATTTCAGTTTAAGCCATAATTCGAATTATCCCGTTTATATGACAAAAATTTTTGGAAGATCCATAATTCGAATTATTTTTGGAGTAGCTATAAACTAGGTATATGATAGGTAGATTAAGCTATTTAGATATAAGAATTTTTTGTATATAAGCAATAATTAGTTGAAATAAACGGTCAGTCGATCAGTCTTGATACAGTCAACAAAGCTTACTCATTTCAAAATCACTCTACGTTCTGATGCTGTACCAGAAGGTAATCTATAATCACAAGTATAGGTACTGAACCTCTGCTTGAAAACATCAAGTGTTCTAGTAATCAAGGTAATTTAGCGGCAGGAAGTAAAGGTACTGAACTTTTGCTTTCACTTAGCGCAAGTGTTCTAGTAAAGCACTAGAACACTTTCTTCTCCAAGTACATGTACTGTACCTTTGCTCGAAAACTTACCGAATAACATCAACCAAGCGGCAGAGAAAGGACTCTGTCGCGGTATAAAATCAACCCCTAATGGTGGGTCCACACTACGCGGACTTGGGTCGAACGGGCTTTTCCCCTTTTTTCATATCGACTTTTATGACTTTTTACGACTTGTCCATGGTAAAGGCCGTGCGGCAAAACTACGCGGACAAAAGGCTGTGCTTAAAAAGGTACATTGTACGTCCACACAATATGAGCTTTTCAAAAGCGCGTACGGCGCGGCATTTCAAATGAGAATTGTTTTCTCACTCATGATTCAGAAAATTAAAATATCACGCGCGCTTTTGTCTGGCCGTACGGCCAAAAGCGCGTGGGATCTAAGTCCGCGTAGTGAGGACGGGCCTTAAAAAATAAAAAGCAACCTCCGGCACAGAGTCAACTTTGAAGTAGAGGGTACTCCAGCTTTTTCTTCGGGAGCGAAAATCCAAGTTCTGGATTTTCACTCCCCGTTTATAAGCGGTGTTTCACTCCGGATTGAAACATTCGTCCGGAGGGAAACTCCGCTTATAAACGTAGTATAAGTTTTCTTTCGGAGACATTTGTAATGTATGTAAGAGCTCACTATGAAAAACACTGTAATACAAGTAGATTTCAATTGTGACAGTTTCAGTAAACAGTTATCGGCTACTTGTATTACAGTGTTTTTCATAGTGAGCTCTAACATACACTACACATTTCTACCACAGGAAACAATAATGTAATAGGGAATACGGAAACATTTTAGTTTCGAACAACAGTTTTGACTAAAAACCATTTGAATATAGTAATCAAGAATAAGGCCCGTTTCTTTAAAAAATGATGACGATATTGTAATAGAGAATAAGGTTTAGTTTGGATGAGCAAACCTTATAATTCCACTTTCCATTTAAGCCTTAAGTAAGTACTTCCGACCGTATTTCAAGAATTACAAACTATAGTATCCTTGGGTGTCGTTAAGTAAAACAATACTTTCTGGGTCAATTCAAATGCTTACTTACTTACATAATTCTAAATAATTGGCGTGTAGCCCTGATCGCCTTCAACTAGCAACTGATGCCGGCTGACTCTGATAACAGGCTTACGGTTTATCTATTCATATACTACACATATGGTGGCCAGTCATCAGCGGAATAGGGGGAATAACATGTAGCATAACATGCACGTGCCGTAACTATTCCGGACTGATGGAAGTGCGATCAGAACCTCCTAGCGGTGGCCACTGGTAACTATCCTATGAGAGAGGATAGGCTAACATGATCGGGCTAGTCCCTTTCAAGTAAGGTTGGCGTGAGGCTAATAACCTCACCCGTAAAAAACAAACATTACGGAACGAGCAACATGCCTCGGATACTGGAAAAAACGACCACGGCAACGAAAAAGGCAAAATGATTTAAGAATTTTCTCATGGAACGTACGAACTCTGTACAGAACTCGAGCTGTGCAACATCTGGCCGATACCCTGTCAACATATAAAGCTGACATTACCGCCATTCAGGAGATGCGATGGACAGGGAATGGTGTTTTGCAAAAACCTGATTATGACGTATATTACAGCTGTCATACGAAACACCATGTGCTCGGGGTAGGTTTTATGGTCAGCAAAAGGATAAAGCCTACCATTATCGGATTTAAAGCAATAAACGAAAGGCTATGTACCCTTCGTGTAAGAGGCAAATTTAAGAACATCAGCCTCATAAACGTTCACGCACCTACAGAAGAGTCCCCGGACGATGAAAAAGAAGAATTCTTCGAAGTAGTTGAACGGGAACTTAATGCCTGCCCCAGATATGATGTAAAAATCATATTAGGAGACCTGAACGCCAAAGTAGGCCGGGAGCCCGTATACAGGCAATATGTCGGCACCCACAGCTTGCATTAGAACACTAATGACAATGGGCAGCGAGTTATAGAGATGGCAGCAAGTAAGAACTTGGTCATTGCAAGTACCAGATTTGCGCGTAAAGATATCCATAAAGCCACCTGGATATCTCCTGATGGGGCGACTCGCAATCAAATAGACCATGTGTTGATAGACCGCCGCCACCTTTCGGGTCTGATGACGGTACGAACGTACCGAGGTGCCAACTTCGACTCAGATCACTATCTTGTTGGTATGGTGCTCCGAGAGCGCATTACAACGCTGAAAAGCTTTGTATCCGCTGATCAGGCTCGAATCAACACAGCTGCACTACGCAACGAAATGGCCAGAAACAGCTACGGTCAGGCGTTAGAACTCGCGCTCAGAAGAGCAAGTACTGGGGATGAGATGCCGGGCGTCGACGAGAGCTGGACCCACCTTAAAAATACTGTCATTAGTACTGCTGATTCCATCTTAGGCAGAAGTCGTAGAGATCGGAACGACTGGTTCGATAATGAATGCAAGCTGGCAACTGAACGTAAGAATGCTGCGTATCGAGCAATGCAGCAGTCTCAGAGAACACGAGCACGCGAAGAGAAATATAAAGAGCTCAGAAAAGAAGAAAAGAGAATTCACAAACGAAAAAAGGAAGCCTGGGAGAAAAATCTCGTTTGTGAACTAGAACAGTACAGAGAGCGACGGCCGCACCAGGCGCGGGAGTTCTACCGAAGAGTACGCGGTATGACGCAATTCATACCTCGTTGCATATACTGCAAGGACAAAGAAGGGAATCTGATCACCGATCCTCATGGCATCTTGGAGCGATGGGAAGAGCACTTTCATGAATTGCTAAATGGCGAGCTAACTGAGGATTTGGAGGCTCCACCAATATCTGACGATAATGCTATGCTGTCACCACCAAGCTTAGCAGAAGTTAGCAGTGCCATCACCCGGCTCAAAAACAACAAGGCCTCGGGTGCAGACGGCATCCCTGCGGAGCTGGTTAAATATGGAGGGCCTACATTACACCAAGCGATTCATGAATTAATTGTGCAAGTATGGGAGCAGGAAGCGATGCCAGAAGACTGGAGAAAAGGCATCCTCTGCCCGGTACATAAAAAAGGAGATATCACAACGTGCAGCAATTATCGTGGTATAACGTTGTTGAGTACCTCGTATAAGATATTCTCCGCCATCCTACAAAACAGGATGGCCCCATACGCTAGAAATATCGTAGGCCAATACCAGTGTGGCTTCAGCCCAGGCAAATCAACAACCGATCAGATTTTCACTTTGAGGCAGGCTATGGAAAAATGTCTAGAGTTTCAAAACTCAATCCAACACCTCTTCATAGACTTTAAAGCCGCCTATGATAGCATAGCCAGAGTAGAACTCTACAAAGCCATGAGAGAATTCGGCATTCCCAATAAGCTGACTATGTAGGTTGACCATGACCAATGTGATAAGCCAAGTAAAGGTATCCGGAACACTGTCCAGACCAATCAACATCTATAATGGACTCCGACAAGGGGACGGTCTGGCCTGCCTCCTTTTCAACCTGGCGTTGGAGAAAGTGATCCGAGATTCGGGCGAACATCAAGGGGCACAATCCTCCACAAGTCCACCCAATTACTGGCTTACGCAGACGACATTGACATCATTGGAAGAACATAAACAGCTGTACAAGAAGCTTTCACCCAGATTGAGCGGGCGGCAGGAAATCTGGGACTACACATCAACGAAAGCAAAACAAAGTACATGGTGGCCTCGTCTGCAAGAACACCGAACATTGGTCCCACAAGGAACACGAGTTTGATGTGGTAGAATCATTTACCTACCTTGGGTCAATAGTAGCAGCCGACAATAGCATGGAACCTGAAATACGCGCACGACTGCTAAAAGCCAAGAAGGCCTACTGTAGCCTGTCAAGGCTCTTCAAATCCAAGCATCTAACCATAACGTCTTACTATATAAGACGATGGTCTTCCCGGTCCTCACATATGCATCCGAAACGTGGGTGCTTAGCAAAAAGCACTCTAACCTCTTGGCGGTGTTCGAGAGGAAAATACTTCGGAGGATTGTTGGCCCCGTATGTGAGGAAGGACGATTCCAGAGACTCTACAATGACGAGATCTACGAGCGCTATCGCGACATAGATGTTGTGAAGAAAATAAAGCTCGGTAGACTCCGGTGGGCAGGACATCTAGCTCGTATGAGTGAAGATGAGCCTGCTCGGAAAGTTCTCTGCGGTGACTTATGGGGTGCGACAGCGAGGGAGACCCAACCTCCGCTGGAAGGATGGCGTAGACCAGGACGGTCAGAGCATAGGGATGCCAAACTGGATGACATCGGCTCAGAATCGGGACCGGTGGAGAGAACAGTTGCGAGGCCAGGACCGGATCCCGGTTGTAGAGCCGTTAAAGAAGAAGATACTACACATACATTTTTGGAAACTGATTCGGAGGTCTTGCTGCAAGTGCTTCCAAATGTGTTTTCACTTCATTTTCTGAAAGGAGGAAAGTGGATGCGAGTTTGTAAGTTTGCGATTACCGAAAACATTCGGAGTGGAAGTGAACGGCTAATTCGTCAGATCCAATAATCACTCAACCGGCTAGAATGTCAGATCTGTCGGGAATATTTTCGGCCCACTTCTAATATAATACACTAACTCTTTTCTTTGGTCTGGGAAATAAAAAACAAGAGCCCTCAAACGCAATGAAGATTGTGTCACTTACATCTCTCGACTCACTGAAGGAATGTAATAGCCCTGACAACATTCTGTAACTATTCAACCAAAATAGAGGCACTCTGGCCTCTACGAAAATATAATTCCTTTAACAGTAGACCAGCACTCGTTCCTCTTTTGAAGCACACTAAACTGAATGAAAACATTTTTGAATTCCACAGGACTATCCTAGAACTGGCTTGACTTACTTGACCTATGCTCCTTTAATTCCTCATGGGACATAGGGAGGAAACAGTTGCCCTCCAGCGGACCCTATTTTGCGCGATAGCTCTCACCTCTGACCAGGATCTCTATCTTGCCATCGGATTTTTAGTATACGATGTTGATGAAAACTTGAAGGCGCCTTGTACCTTGTGATGTGCAAGCATCATTTGCTCAAAATTGCAACATGCTTGGCAAGTCTGCACAATTCTTATAACTATTTTTGTATGCATGCTTATCTGATTAAAGAAAAAGAAAATAAATATGTGAAGATTGAAATGCCGTACGCCGAACATCTCAATTTTTTAATTTCATTCGACAAAGTTTCTGGTTGCGCAACTGATTTACAGGCAAGCAACCATTCAATTATGAAAAAGTAATTTTTTTTCTTATTTGCTGTGCATTGTTGTTGTTTTCATCAGGTTCCTGTGAAAAATAACCATTCAGGGCGGCGAAGAAGTAGCCTCTCCATCTTTGGAGTTGCTCCTCGTCGCTGCATAGCAACCTTCTAGAGCAAGATCCCAGGGCCACCAGACCTTACTTATTTTCTCAGCAACCAAATGTATGGGATTAAGTAGTGTAAGTACATACATTGAGTGTATGCGTACCTGCTAGCTTGGGCCGACGGCCATTTGCACCCTCCCTAAGCCACCCCCAGCTGAAGCTGCCCCCACACCCCAACAAATGGTCAAAAATGTGTGCCACTAGTATTTAACGGTTATTTAGCCCTAATAGAGCCTACATACGCAGCGACAGAGCGACTATTTTAACCCCTTTTTACGCCCCAACCCCTCTATCTATAAAAAGGCCCAATCAAAAGTTACCGTCGACGGAGTGTCTGGCAGTATTGATTATTAATTTCTAACTATATTCCCTAAAACATACGTAAAAATCACCACTGAAACTTTAAGAAATGTGGATACTATTTTTACTTACCTTTACCACCGAGTACCTGTTAATTGGCAGTCGGCCCAAGCTAGCAGGTACGCATACACTCAAAGTATGTACTTACACTACTTAATCCCATACATTTGGTTTATGAGAAAATAAGTAAGGTCTGGCGGCCCTGGGATCTTGGACTATTCCATCCGCACACTTTACGGCATGCTTTTTAGTAGAGTGCTTTCCCGAGAGCTGTTTAATAATTTGGTACAGCACCTTACTGTTGCCTGGGGCCCTATTCTCTATTACAATATTGTTAAATCCGATTCGAAAACGAAGCAGCTTTCGAGTAAAAATTTGACAATATTGTTAGATTTTCAAGCAAAATTGATGCCATATCGTAATAGAGAATACGATTTCGTCAGTTTCGTTAAAAAATATCGCGATATTGTAATAGAGAATAAGGGGCCGGTGTTTGCCGAGTTTTCGGCTTTCTCTGCGAACTCGTTTATCTGCTGTCTTTTATCACGCCGGACACTTCTCTTTACCTCCCGGTGTAATTGGGAGTATTCCCGTTCAAGTTGGTGACGTCTTCCCGGGTCGCTTGTAGAGTTATTTTTAGGGCCCTCCTGCGTTATATTTGTTGCCAGGTTGTGTCCGAGATCCGGTGTTGCTGGTTTCTTTGGACACTATGCTCGTTTCCGCTACTGGCAGTCTTGTGTAATTTCTTCATTACATACATAATAGGGATTGGGAAAAATACTGTCAAAAAACGTAGCTGTGCATGCGTACTTTTGATGTATGTAGTTTTGAGAATGTTGATTCGTATCCCGCATAAACCTTGATATCCATTACTGCGTATTTGTGATCCCAAACTCAGGTAACGTAATCACAACGACGCTGGTGTATTGAATGACAGTGACATTCAGCTGCTATGTTAACTTGACATTTCTGTAACTGCGTTTATTTCATCCTAGCAAAAAACCCGCGTGCGTTGCAACGCCTTTAAATAAAAAAAGTTTTGTAGGAAAAAGTATAATGAAAACAAAAAAAAATCTGGAAAAAATGATTTTGGATACCATACAAAAATTTAGAGTTACCTATAAAAAATATTGTTGTTGTTGTTGTTTATTAATTTACTAGTACAAGACTAGCGAACCTCAAGGGTTACTTATTGGTCTCGGCCTTCGCAGCCATATTAACCATGAAACAGTGATGAAAAAACTTGTTTGGCCTTAAATTATCTCGTTCTCAATGTTAAATTATCCCATGCATAAGGCCAGAGCAGAGGGGACTTTGTCAAAGCTTCGATAATTAAAACTGTTTGCCTTTGATTTAATATTCGTCAAAAACTTCGCTTATTTGAGATGTAGTCAAAGTTGAAGTATAAAAAATATTGTAATATTTCTTCTCGAGGGTTCTCGGATTCTTCAGGGATTAATTGGAACAATTGTTTCTTTTTAACAACTTTAATTTCAAAACAAAACTTCTTTCGCACATGTGCATCTCATTCCTCTTCTTGGTGGTTAAGTTAGAACAACCGTACTAAATTGAGATGTGACGCTGCGTTATGTATGTATTCAAGTAGGTGCCTCTAAACACGAAACTTCTCGGTGAATTTCAATTCTAACTTTCTTTTTTCGGTTAGCCGTTACACTGCCCCCTTCTTACTTATTGTTCGTCCCGAACACAGCTTCGTACAGGTCCCGTTGTTACCGATCGAACCTTTTTGAATGCGATAGATGACATCGTTTAACCCCGTGATGACCGTAGAGGGGCCGTTCCATTTCCTTTGTAGTTTTGGTGATTTACCTTTTATTCGTATAAGATTTTATAGCTAGGCTCGACCGCCTTCCTTAAATCTAGATCCGCTCGCCCTTAGGTCGTAGTGGGTCTCATCTTGTTCGGCGATTTCCAAATTTAAATCACTTGGCATCGTAATCTGTTTCCCGAAAATCATCGTTGCAGGCGTCTGACTGGTAGAACTGTGGATAACTGTCCTGTACAGCGTTTTTTTAATGAATTATACAGCGATATTCTTCATATTAATTTGAAAACGTATTTCTACCGTTTTTACTGTTTCTATACTGTTTAGGGGAAATTTAAGAAATTTCGTACATTTAAGAATGTGGCAGACTTCACGACAATAGAAGAAATGACCTGGGGCCATATTTGGTTTCTCGAGTCGATGGATCGACTCGACAAAAAAAGCTTCTCGATTTTCTCTAAGTTTCATATTTGGCATTTCGACCAAATCGACAGATAAGCGCTGCCATATAAAACCATCAAATTGTGTGATATTACTCCATGTGCAGCAAACCACGTATTTTTAATTAAAATAGAAATTGTTAAAAGTTTATTGTATGCATAAATTGAGCTTTTTAATAAACGTCGTCTTTATCGACAGGGAAGAGATGATAAAATGTTGTCGATATCGTGTTGCCAAATGCCAATTTTTATTTATCGACAGAAGTCGATATCGACTCGAGAAACCAAATACGGCCCCTGGATAATAAATATCGTGGATTTTTCGAATCGGACTTAACAATATTGTAATAGAGAATAGGGCCCCAGGTCGGTGAGTACGCGCCTTAATCTTCCAAATAGGAATTTAAAAAGGTCACTATACATCAATCCGACCCGAGTAGTTACCATGATGAGATGAGATTAACAGAAGGTAAGTTACAAAATATTATAAATTCCACATTGGGGTTTCGGGTTGGTACCTTTAATCGTGAACCCCAGGCATCGTAACTGAACAGCATCTCACTGTTCCGAGTGCAATAGATTAATTTCTATACCCAATTATGTTCAATCAATCTAAAATTTACAAAAGAAACATTATTTATACACCTAAAACAATCAAGCTTTTTAAAACTCTTTAAAATTGTTTACTAATTAATATTGACTAAATTTGTCTAGTATTTTACATTTATTGTTTTATGTAGATTCCTGGCCCCAAAACAGCTGGGGATATTTGATCGCGTTCTGCCTGCACCCAACAAATTCAGTTGAGCTGAGGATTGAAATAAAAATTTACAGTGCATCCAGAACTTATTTATTAAGGAGCACAACATCCAGTTCGAATTTCCAACTAATAAAAGCATTAGTCCGAGCATACGTTGATCGATTCGTAATAAAAATTCGTTGTTTTTGTAAAATTTGTGTTTTATCCGCCCATAAAATTACAAGAGTCGACAATCAATCTGACAGTTGAATGAATACAGTAATGACTGGAAAAAATAATACAGAAATTGTTTTTAGATATGAAAAATTGTTGTGAGAAATATTGTGTAACTGGTACAACTTTTCATATCTATAATATTTATCGTTTCTGACTTCTTATAATTTATTTTGTATTACCTTTATAATTTAATTACTTCTTACATTAACAAAATGTGCATAACACCTTTTACTGTATTTATTCAAATCACTCTTTTAACTGGAGATGCAAATCTCTTGGGCGAAATGAACGCAGTTTGTATTTTAAAGTTGCTTATTATACTAATATGTGTTAATTAATTTGTACAAAATAACCAAGTAATTACAAACGTATAAGCTAATTAATTAGAGAAAATACCTGCAGCGACAGATAAGTTTAATCAAAAATTTTGTCTTAAAGATATCTTTATTTAAATAATTATCAACTTAATATTGTTTTCAGATAAATTTAATTAATTTTTTTATTTTTATTTTTCTCTTTTTTTAGAAAAACATCAATCTATTATCGCTTGTAAAGTTTAAGAAATGAGAGACATACAATTCAGAAAACTAAATGAGTTTGGTTTTTGTTCATATATGTATGAAGAAAATATAGCGAAATAACGAAGAGTAGTGTGTAATATACGCAGGCAGGCAAAAAAATATTAATGAATAATTTATACAATAAACTAAATAAAAAAAAATCAGCACACACTTTTCCTTTTTTCTCTTTTTGTATTAAATTTGTTTCGCTAAGTTCAAGAATATCTAAAATAAAACAAAAATACAGACAGAAAAAAATGTTTTCGTGTGATGACAAACTTTTTACGAAGTATTAAATGTGGAAAAGGGATTTGCAGGATTTTTAGGAAGGAGACTCCATTTTTACTATCCATTTATAGTTATAGAGACAGATAAGTCTTTATTCCATATACAAAGTCACGTTTACTCTTTTCATCTTCTTTCGCTTTTCAAAAAATAATTAAAAATGTAATAACTTATTTAGACATTATACTGGTATTCATTTAAATTTCATGATCAAGCTTTTTTTTCATTTTAAATTAAAGAAATTTGTATTAATTTTTTAAAAGATTGTAATTTTTCGGCGAGAATGCGTGTGTGTTTATTGTTTGTGTGTAGGTTTGAGTTGGGAGTAGTAAAAATTTTATTTAAATTTATTTTTCTTGTGATAAAACAAAAGGAGATTTTCATTATATGTTATTGTTTTCAATAAACCATTGTTCACCAGAACATAATGAAACTTTATCGAGAAAGATCATATAAAAATAAGCAAAGATCAACCTTACTCAAAACATTTCCTGAACAAGGAACAAAATATTAAAACAAGAAGTTTGATAAGCTAAATACAACAGCAAGAAACACTGATATATTAATTTAAAAAAGAAAAACTAAAAAACATGGAATTTAGAAATTGTCTAGAAAATGAAAAGGAATAAATCTCACTTCTTTATCATTTTTTATATCTCCATTGTTTTTCCTTTTTTTAAATAATTACAAGTATTTCTCCGGATCTTTAATTTTCCCCCTATTATCTCCTTAATTATTTTTTTCCTCCAAGTAGGCAAGCAACATATTCTTATTAATTATCAAATTATCCTAGGGATTGATAAAAATCTTAAATTTCTCAGCGTTTTGGTAATGTTTTTTTCTTATCCTTTTTGGAGTTAAGAAGAAAAAAGAAAACGATGGATTTAAGAAAAAGAAATTGAGTAACGTTTTCTTTTCACATTTTTTTCGTTTCGTTTTTTATGTTTTTAAAACTTTTTTATTTATTTATAAATTAAAGAATTTGTTGTTGCTGTTATTTAAGATGATATTTTGTTTTATGAATTTTCCGATTTTATTACTTTTCATAGTTGTAGTGGTGGTGGTTTTGCAATTTTTGCTGTTGTTGTTGTTGTTGCTGATAATCTCCTTCTTTTGGCTATTATTATTTTCATTTATTGATGTTGAATAATAATTATTGTAATAATAAGTATAATGTGTAATAGCGTTTATTACATGACGGATCGATTGTACAACTGGAACGCATCACATAGCATACTTCCTTGTCCATTCTCGTGCCAACTCATTATATTTTTCCCGATCAGTTTTATATATTCTTGCAATCTCTGGTACAAGAGGATCATCTGGATTTGGATCACAGAGAAGAGAGCAAATTGATAATAAAACTGCAAATGAAATTAAAATAAATTAAATTAGTGTTATTTTTGTATAATAATTATAAAATTTAGAATTTTTTTTTAAATTTGAATTTTGAACAACATAAACTTAAATTCTTACAACGCTTCTATACTGGTTTAGAGATAAACAACACATTGCCGAACGGCTTGCACATATTGTAGAGGTCCTACTTTTTATACGCTTTATATTACCCAGCGGGAAATAAAGCAAGTGCTTCCACTGGAAGCTTTAGTGATGCGCTTCTAGAGTATTTCGTATCGGAAGTAGGTTTGATGCAAGCTGCGAATTCTCTTGGTACATGACAATTCCCTGTGGATTTGCTTTTATTTCAGTTTTCATAGGTCTGAGCAACTAATGAGTAGTGATTTGTGAAGGAGCATAACTGGAAATTTTTGTGTGAATATCAAAATGTTCTTTATGTCTAATGCTCAAAAATGCTCTGTTTTTAAGTATGAAATATTTACTCTCTCTTCAGCTCTTTTCCTTCCTCTTTAATTAAAAAAAAGCTTAAAAGCTTCGCATATCCAAACAGAATCATAATCGCAAGTGCTTCCCGCTACATCCATTTCACAAGCTTCAGAAGCGCGTTTAAGGAAAGAAAGGGGAAGCGCATCTTTCTGATGACATCCCCATGTAAAATTGCAATGAAGTGGAATGGAACAGGCAAGCACTCCGTGCTTCCAAAGAAGCGCATTAACTGCCGTGTGGAAGCGCTCTTCTTCCCCGCTGGGTAGCTTCACCTGTATGTATGTGTGCATGTATGTATGCATGTTCTATGTAAACAAATCTTGCAACTTGATTTTGACCCACTTCTATATAACCGATCAACTTCAAATTTTGCACATATGCATAGTTCGCGTGACAATGCAATCTGACCATTTTGTAAGAAAATCAAGATGGCGGTTCCAAGATGGCGGTCGATTTTTGCTATTGTGTTCCCCGACCCCCCGACATGGGTATCAAATGAAACGGCATGACAGGTAGAATACAATTAGCTGTATGGCGTCATTCCAAATTCAAAATGGCGGCAAACAAAATGGCGGACTACCTTTTTCTTTACAACCCACTCGATATGGGTATCAAATGAAAGGGTTTGACAAATAGAATACTATTAACTGTGTGGCGTCTTTCCAAATTCAAAATGGCGGCCAACACAAAATGGCGGATTATCTTTTTCTTTACAACCCACTCGGTATGAGTATCAAATAAAAGGATGTGATAATAGAATACTTTTCGCTGTGGGGCGTCTTTCCAAATTCAAAATGGCGGCCACCACAAAATGGCGGTTTACCTTTTTCTTTACAACCCACTGGGTATGGGTATCAAATGAAAGTGTATGACGAGTATAGTATAGTAAGCTTTATGATGTCGTTTTAAATCTAATATGGCGGTCACTACAAAATAGCCGAACACATACATATAATAGACTAAAAAATAGAAAATAAAAAATATAATTTAAAAAAACTAAAAAATACGCTTTTATTTAAAATGAACTAAAAAGTAAAAAATAATTTTGAATGTAAAGTTTTTATTGCTCCAGCCAGTATAAGAAAACAACCTATCTTTCGAAATCTAAAAAAGCGTGGGGCGATAGCTAAAAGTTTCGGTGTTAATAAAATAAGAATATAGAGAGCCCCACACTTTTTTACATTTCGAAAGGTAGGTTGTTTTCTTATACTGACTGGAGCAATAAAAACTTTACATTAAAAATATTTTTTTACTTTTTAGTTCATTTTAAAATAAGCGCTTTTTTTTAGTTTTTTTAAACTATATTTTTTATTTTTTTTTATAGCAGTCCGGCAGGGTTTAACTTTTGCTAAAAAATACGCTTTTATTTTAAAATGAACTAAAAAGTAAAAAATAATTTTGAATGTAAAGTTTTTATTGCTCCAGCCAGTATAAGAAAACAACCTACCTTTCGAAATGTAAAAATGCGTGGGGCTATCTATATTCTTATTTTATTAAAACCGGAACTTTTAGCTAGCGCCCCACGCTTTTAAAACTACTACCACTACTACAGTCATTTCTTAGGTTTGTAACAAAAAACGATAATTAAAATATTAAAGAAAACATTCTGTTATTGATCACGGCAAACAAAAAAGTGAAGAGCTTAAATTGAACTCAATATATATGACCAAAAACAAGGTAAATTAGGTTTAAGTAAAATTGCTTCTGATAAAGCATATTGTTTTACGAAAATTCGAATTCCATAATGCTGTTGCAGCATTTAAATTGTGAAAAGAATGATTAAAAAACCTGAATACAAAGTTTATTTAAACCCGTCATTAAAACCGACCTTCAATATAAATATTAACAAGAAAACGTGACACTCTTCCCTGACTATATAAAATGCTAATAATGGAATACATTTCGGATACAAAATTTCAATCTGCAAAATTTTATTTCAAGTATTTAAGCTAAATCTAGCTATATTTACGATTATATCCATCTTACTTCAACATAATTTAACCTAAACTAAAAAATAAATTTACACATAGCCATTCATAAATTTCCAAATTATACAAAAGTCCAAAAGATGCATGTATTTAAAATAAAAAGCCAGCGAAAAATATTATTTTTAGAAGTATGGTTTAAATTTAACTTGGAGTGCTAATATAACTTCCTACATGGTTGGCGCTTCGATGAACAGGGCACCAAAGCTTTTTACGAACAAGACTGTATAGCGGAAAAAATCTAGTAAAATTTGCATAATTTTCATGATACAAATTGAAAACTTTCACTTCAATAATTAACACCTGTGATCATCAATAATAAATCACATTTCTTTTCTTTTTGGTTTAAATAAATATTTGAATAGTCTAGTTACAATGTAATCTGTAGACGGTAGTATACAGAGTTTATAATATAAATTATGTAATTAAAAATTTACCTTTTGAAATAGTTAATGCTGGCGACCATTGAGATCTTAATATGTCGAGACAAATCGATCCGTTACTGTTTATATTTGGATGGTATATACGTGTTGTAAAAGCCACTTTTGGTGGTTTAAATGGATAATCTGTTGGAAAGTGAATTGTAAGGAAAAATACACCACCTTGATACGGACTGTCGGGCTAAAATTAAATGAAATTTAGTATTTTTTTTTTATTTAAATAATTTGCTAAAAAAATAGCTTGCTACAAATTTTAAGTACATACCGGTCCCATTATTGTTGCTTGCCAGTGAAATACTGTAAAGAAAAGAAAAAACTTTATTAGTAATTTGTTCATTTTTCTAAATATATAAATAGATCTTGGAATTTGATTGATGCGAAATATGTATTTTTTTAAGAATGCAAACGGGAAAATGTCTCACTTCTAATACAAATTGCAATCTTTGGGACAAGGCACAATATGTTTGCACATTTTTGAGCGATGTAGCATAATTGATTTTTTCAAGTTTGTCCTTTACCTATGAAGTTTTCAATGCTTATAATACACTAATTTAGGTAAATCTGTTAAATAAAAGATATAATTTTTTGCGTTACAAAAACTTCTTTTACCTAAATATAACCTTATTAGCTTCACGCGAAAATATATAGTAGTTTTAGAATCACACTAATTAAAAGTGCATTCAAAAGATATTAAAAATATCGGAAAACCGTAAAAAAAACATTTTCTTTATTGTATTAAGTTGATGCAAAAGTTCGCACCGTTTTGCCGTTCAATGCGAAATTGATGTTATCTAGAAAACATTTCTGGAGTGTTTGTATTATTTGTAATGTCCGACACCCTCGACCGCACATTCGGCTTCGGCAGATGAGCCGATGGTTTGGACCATAAAAATATACACTAACACGGAACGGCTGTGTTGTGTAAAAACCCTGTACGTGAGCGACTACACTAAAGGTAGCTTTTTAAAAGGACAGCAATAGTATGCAAGAAGGACACAAATTGCCAAACTGTCAAATGAAATTTGCTCGATTGATATGAATTAAAAAAGTGCAAGTTTTTACTGCTGTAATCTATCGATCTGAGAAAAGTGTCTAGTAATTGTGTAAAAGGCCATTTTACACTTTTAGTGATTAATTTTTATCAGTGGGATTAATTTATAATAGACTAATTTGCGATATGAAGTTCTCTGTGGTGGATTTTTTTAACAATACCAAAGTTCCGAGTGAGAAATCGTTAGGCAAATGGAGTAATAGAAATCTAATAGTCCGGGAGCCGACCGTAAAAATGCTTGGCTCATAGCAATATTGATGAAACTTGGCCATAAGACAGCATTCATTCGAGCAATAACAATGCGCCGTGGCAACCCTATGAGACCGGTTGCAAAAATTAATGAGAAGGGATTTTGCAATGCAAATTTGACTCATTTGCTTGGCTCATCGCGATATTGATAATTCTTGCGTCAAAGTATAGGTTTCAAAGCCCTTGTTACGAAAAAAATGGGTTGCCAGGCGAAACCGGTTGCAAAAGTCCCGGCAACCCTGATTTTGCAATGCAAATTTGAGCCATTCACTTGGCTCATCGCGATATTGATGATTTTTGCGTCAAAGTATGGCTTTCAAAGCCCTTGTTACGAAAAAGATGGGTTGCCAGGCGAAACCGGTTGCAAAAGTCCCGGCAACCCTCCCCAAAGGTTGCGAGAAATTATATTTTTCGAGCAATTGATTGCAGGCAAGTTTCAACGCGTCTGTGTTAAATATTCGTTATTAAAAAGAGTATTTTAATTCAACTTGTACCAGTTCCTTGGAAGAAAAGAGAAAATAACTTTTTGCAAAATAATTTTCAGTCAATTGTTATTAACAAATTTGAAAAAACAAAAACATAATTTTTTCAGCTTTTGTAGTTATTTATCATGTTAAAAAATTTTATATTCAACTCTTGTTAAATTTCTTGTAGTTCTTTTCCAATATGATAATAAAGATTAGGAAGAAAAAGGAGCGTTGTGTTTGGAAATGTGGTCTGAGGTAAAAACGAAATTTATTTATTTACACACTACATTGCTTGAAGATACTAAAGACAAACTGTTGATTGTTTTAGTTGATACGAATTTGGTTAAAAAAAACTTATAAAAAATGATTTTATTGATTAAAATTTTTTATAAAAGGTAACAACAAAATTAAAAATCGTTTACACACTATGCTCAACATCGTCGTCTGTAATTTGTATTATATCATCACCATCATCATCATTACTTCGCACATCGTCTTGTTCATCAAGAATATCGTGTACGCTTACGGGTACCGGTGACCCTTCAAACCACAAAGGCTCAATCTTTCCATTTTTTAAAAGCCAACCGTACTCCTCGTAGTTGTGTATGGTACAATTTGGCTCCGTAGCATTTTGCCACATGCTTGTTATGTAAATAGTCCGTTTAATTTTTTGTAGAAGAGTATTATAGCACGGTGGAATAGTGCACGAGTCAAAATTTGTAATTTTTTTGGTAAAATCCTCATCGATGGATTCGAACATAAAACATTTCTGAAACATCAACAAACGGGCCAGATCGACGCTCTTACATATTTTAAGGCCATATATTTTACAGGTGTACTCCTGGATTTCATCTACTATTGACGATTCGTTGAGTAGGCTCTTATCATTTAAAGTAGCGAATACTTTTTGGAGCTGTTGGTCTTTCTTTAATAATTGAAACGGCTTAGCTTTACCTTTCCTATGAAACGCAGCTGTGTAGTCGGAACCGGTAAAAGCGTGAAACGCAGGTAGCGATTTACACAGTGAGTTGCCTAAAACAGCTGCCAACTCGTTACAATTAACGCAGTGTATAACATTTTTTTTGAACCCCATCGAGCTTAGATATATGTTTACATTATAAAACTTGTGAATATTTCCAAGCAAAATAATGAGAATATCGGTATCGGAAGTTTTTATCATTACCGATGATGATGCGCTCAATTTGCTCAAATGGAAAATTATACGCGTGTCTGCCTCTTCGTGGTTACAAAAAAAATTGGTCTCTTCTGTTTTTACAATAATGTTTTCATCTCGATAGTAAGAGAAACATTTATTCTCAACGGTTAAGTAAATTTTTTTGTTTCCAATAATATTATTAATTGAACTATCCGTAAAAAATGCAGAAAAAAAATCTACAAGCGCTTCTTTAAATTTATAATTTTTTAGAGATTTAACAAAATCGTGCGGTCTCTTTTGCAACGGTCCCGAAATCGTGTAAGGCACATCGAATTCAGACCTATTGTTTCGTTCACAATCCTTAAGTGACGGAATGAAATATCTATCGAATACAATGTGAATATTTTTTGCGCTCGAATTACAAACTTTTTGCACTATATATTCAGCTAATTTTCCGAACGTTTGAGGTATCGCAGGACCTAAGTGATGAAGCATATAAAAACCGTCGATGATTTCGGTATCTATGTTTGTTGGTGTTGCCGGTTCTACATGCAAGCGTAGTAGCTGACTTAACTTGGATTTGTCCGTTTTGAACATTTCACCCGTGGTGTGGCATAATGCGGGCGGAATCGGAGCTAACGGGAAAGATAAGCAATGCGCTAAATCAATTTTTTGATTCAATGAAATTCCTAATAAACGGCCGAAAATATTTCTTTCCATTTTTAATAACACTTTATGTTCGTTAATTTTAAACTGCTTTTTCACGGCCTCGGACGAAAAATTAAAAATTTTGTTTTTTTTAATCGGTTTCTCGAATCTATCTTCATTCTCGTTACACTCTGCAATAAATTTCTTTTTTTTTTCTGCTCCTGCTTCGAATGCATTTAGAAGAAAAGAAGCGGTTTCGGATGAAACAGCTCGGCCGGTCACCAAGTGAAACAAAAAATCTTTTTTAAGATTTTCACTAAATGGATTTAAATTATTTTCAATGCAATTAATTATATTTTTAAAGGCTGTTTGATCTTTTTGTATTCGATGTGGTTCCAAATCATGGGTATTATTTTCAAATGCAGCTATTCCAAGATCCTCAAGGAAAGCTGAAATTATCTTTGTTCTTAAGCTGTGGCTCAACGCCCATCTTTGCCTGGCAGCTATGGAATTACTTAAATGTGATATACCCGTAAGCTTATTAGCAGCATTTGCATTTATGGTCTGTTCCAAAACTAAATCAACAGGAGACCGAGAAAAATTGGCGGTCGTGCGCTTAATTCCAAACGCTCCATTTCTAAATTCTGTTAGTAAATATGAATCTGTTATTTTCAAATTAATTAAATCGCAAACGTATTTAAGCATCCACCTAGCATAATTTTGTTGGTTAAATATAAAAAATAAATTCGTCAAGTTATACAACGTCGCTACGTACAATTCGAAGTCGCTGTTTCGAATGCTTCGCGAAAGAGACAAAAATAAATCGATAAATGAAACATACTGAATACAGTATTGTGCAGTTTTTCCATGTTCGCCATTTAACGTAGCTTCAAAATACGAAACATATTCTTGAAAAACTGTAAGTAGTGATTCACTTAAACAAATACTATCGCCATTCTGTATAGAGCTACTGCTAGCTCTCTGCAAATCATCAATCAAAATGTCTCGATCTACATCTGCCTCAGAAAGGAATTTTTTAATATGCAAACTTTGCAATGCAGATGAAAGCAGAGGATGTAAGCGTTTGCATCTATTAAAATGCTTTGCATCGATAAAGCCGTTTACTGATCCATCTGCCAGTACCTCCGATTGCACTAAAATGTCGCTCAAGCCCGACGAGTCAATATATTTTCCAATCCCCTTAAATACTGCAGCTTCGATGTGGAAAGCTCCCAAGTTAATAAACAAATTTTTAAATTTCTCTTTCTCCTGCAATTGTATTTTTCCGGCTAATTTCGCAATTCCCAAGTCATAAGTCACGCAAATATTTTGCTGTCCCAGTTCTTCCGCAATTTTAAGAGCATTCATCATCGTTTCATGCACGACCGAATAAGATGTTGGTGACGCGTTTATTTGCGGTAGGTATTCTACAATCTGTATGTTTGTGTTGTCAATCGTCATTTTAGAATTAAATCCCGTCCATAATGGTGTTGAAGGGATTTCTGAAATCGAGAATGACCATAGTAGATTTTTAAAAAGTGATTGCTGTCTCACTGGTTTGCATTCGCGTATAAACGCTGTAATATCGGCGAGAGGAATCAAAGCTGTTTTTGCAACCGGTTTATTAAAATACGGCGCGATATTTCGTGGTATCCCATCAAACTTTCGTCTTTTCTGAGGAGGTGAGGTCGAAGCGTTATTTTCATTGCCCTTGCAATTGTCAGCGTTATCAGTATTGATGAATTGATATATTATACCAACTGTGTCGTGTAGTGTGTCTTTACCGGACAGCGTATCGACGAATCGATCATAATTATCATACGCCACGTGAGTACTCCTCTCGTGTGAAATCGTGATACCACGAGGGATAATTTTACTTGTATTTGTAGCAGAATATGTCATTTCTGTTTCGACTTCCTCGACGACAGAGTAACTGACCGAGTGCCCCAATTTGTTTAAAATATTTAAAACTTTTTTGCTATTGGTTAGGGATTTAATCGCTACACCCAACGAAAGCTGCTTTGCAGGTCGAATACGACCTTTTGTCACATTAAAAATTATATCACTGCAAATTGATTTTATTCTAATAAAATCATCTGTCGAATTCTTTCTACGTGTGTCTGGCCCTTGCACAATATCACAAATAAAATCAAACAGCAATTCGGGGATCTCAGCATCACCAGTTAATGGATATGTTGATGTTATTTTTGTGTTTGTTTTTTCAATATTCTTAATTTTATTTCTGATTTCGTAAGCCACATTTTGAAAATTAGTTTTTTTCGAATTTTGTCGGACAGCGCAATCCATAATGAGCTTTTGCTCGTCTAAATCGCTTCTAAATACAATTTTTTTTAGGTTGTGTTGAGGAGATGTCTTTATTGTAATTGTATTACCAAACGTATTTTCCAACTTTGCTTGTAGATTTTTCGCTTCGTAATATTCGAAATCTTTTTCTGTAAACTCGTTCGAAAGCTCCAAAAGCAAATGCTTATAATTCGCAAACAAATCATTTAGAAAATAAATTTTACTATTTTCAAAAATTTCCTTTTTAAACGTAAGCAAAAAAACATCGAAGGCATTGCTATGGAGTTGCCTGAGCTTATGCCACCGTCCGCGTACCTCGGGTGTAACATTTAAAACGAATTTATCATACTTGTAATCATATTGTTTTTTACAAGAGTCATGATAAAAAAATACCGTGACGTTAGCTAGCTTATTTAATATCGCATGTTCACTCATTGCTTCTGCTTTTTCAACAGTCTTATCAAACATTTCTTTCGATGAACATATAAACAGACTAAGTTGTTTGCACTTAATTTGTTTTCTTTCTAAATTACAAAATAAGCAAGCCTTGACCACACCACCTTTTTCATTTTCCCGTAATTCAACAGTAGCCGGCAGAGCTGTTAAAGAAGGACTTACAATACATGTCGACAATTCTTCAGACGTGACTGCTGTGTGTGTAGTTTGTGCTTCACAACATTCTCTAATCAGCGAATCTTTTGATTTTAAACTATAATCAAGTTCGGCACTTTCTTCTTCAACTTCAGAAACGGTAACTTCCGCGGTTGGCACAGCCTCAACATCCTCGCGAGACTGGTTGACAGAATCGTTTGTGCAGACATTATAAGCCGGGACATCGATTGCAGTTGGCACTTTTGGCTGTTGGTTTAATAAATGTTACTATTAAAGTACACTGTTACGTCATAATTATTTATGTATAACTACAATGTACTTACATTCTCATTTTGCAGTGACGCTTCAAATTCTCGTTTATGCTTTTGTTTAAGCGCTGTAAACTTTTTGTAGCACTGACTGTGGTATGCGCTTTCATTTATACACGCTGGAAACGGCAAGTCTGAATACTTAAAACCTTTCAAAACTCGAAATTCATGCATTCGTCTACATTTTTCAAATGTTTCGTTATTGAAATCAATTAAATTATTTACGGATTTGCACAAAAAACACGACTTTATCGGAGGCATCTTAACGAGAACGGCTTGTGAAAATTATCTCGAATGTAGGTTACGTTTTAGTGGAGAGAAGCAGGCGGGAAGAATTTCCGCAGGAGTTGGGTCTGCAAAATTTTGAGCGCGTAACTTCAAATTTCAGCTCTTGTGCAAGTTATATTAGCAACTCTCTTATGCAAAAAATTAGGAACTATGCACTACTCACTAATTTAAAGAAACGTTTACGATTTTAAAACTTAAAAGATGAAAGGACATTCAATAAGAGTTAAATATAAATTTTTTTATCATTAAAAATAACTACAGAATCTGAAAAAATAGAAAACATTTCTTTTTTTAATTTGTTAATAACAATTGACTGAAAATTATTTTGCAAAAAGTTATTTTCTCTTTTCTTCCAAGGAACTGGTACAAGTTGAATTAAAATACTCTTTTTAATAACGAATATTTAACACAGACGCGTTGAAACTTGCCTGCAATCAATTGCTCGAAAAATATAATTTCTCGCAACCTTTGGGGAGGGTTGCCGGGACTTTTGCAACCGGTTTCGCCTGGCAACCCATCTTTTTCGTAACAAGGGCTTTGAAAGCCATACTTTGACGCAAAAATCATCAATATCGCGATGAGCCAAGTGAATGGCTCAAATTTGCATTGCAAAATCAGGGTTGCCGGGACTTTTGCAACCGGTTTCGCCTGGCAACCCATTTTTTTCGTAACAAGGGCTTTGAAACCTATACTTTGACGCAAGAATTATCAATATCGCGATGAGCCAAGCAAATGAGTCAAATTTGCATTGCAAAATCCCTTCTCATTAATTTTTGCAACCGGTCTCATAGGGTTGCCACGGCGCATTGTTATTGCTCGAATGAATGCTGTCTTATGGCCAAGTTTCATCAATATTGCTATGAGCCAAGCATTTTTACGGTCGGCTCCCGGACTATAACATAGTTGCTATATTTCATTAAATATCATAAAAAGGAGTTACATTAACTTCAGAAAATTAAGCAAATCGTTATATTTTTCACTTGGTTGGTTTGTTTACATCCCGCAAAAGCAGGGTAGCTTCTTGAGTGAATGGTGGCGTGTTAAGTCAATATCCGGGGGCATAGAGTTTGTGCCAGGAACTTTATTTTTATAAATATGTTCTGAAATATTCTATGATTTTGTATGATTTGCCGTTGCTATTTTACGATTGTGCCCTTAAAGTTATATATTATTTTAGATTTCCCACAGAAAATTTTATTTTAAAACGCGCCTTTAAATATTATAACATCATATTCACGGCTGCACTGCCTGACCACTGCCCATTGAACTCAAACACATCAAAAATTGTGGTACGCTCCATCTGGCTTACAGCTATTACGTATTTAGTGTATACAGTTATGTGCAAAAAATAGCACCACTTCCGAAATTTAATAAAATGTATCAGTCCAAAATACACTAATTTGTAGTTCAAATTTTTTTTATACATATTAAGTTTTGAATCAACCGTTTATTCGATCATTAAATAACCATCGAAGAGCACATATTTTTCAACTTTTATCTTATTTGAATTGATTCAAACGTGTAAGAATCGAGTTTGCGTACTGTGCATAAAAATAGCACTTATTATAAATTGGTGCTATTTTTTTGCACATAACTGTATTTCTATGGTTTGGACAGTTTTTATAACCAGCCAGCCCAGCCGCTTAAAACGAAGGGAATTGGGAGTGTCATGTGAATTTAACATTGAAACGTAAGGGTATTGTTCAAATAAAAATAAACAATTGAGTCCATAATTTTTGGAAAGCCGCAACTTATTTATTTAAAATGCATATTAGAATCATTATAAACAGTAAAACTATAAAACACAATTACAGTGCAGAAATTATTTGGTTAGGTAATTTTAATTTTGCTAACTTTGAACAGTTATTTTAAGGGGGATTTTCTATATATGATCAACTTGCCGTGCAGTAAGAGGTTCAGGCTGTTACTTGGAAGCAATTTTAATTTTATCGGGGTAGCTGAGGTTTTAGAAAATCGCCTGACGATGAAATTTATTTATTGATTCTAATTGAAAGCGACTTGTCCGGAGCAACTCGAGTGATCATAGAAATCAATGGAATAACCTAGTGAAGGCGATTGGATGAATTTATAATAGGATTGAGGCCAATGTACTCGTATCATACTTGATCGACAGAGTTTTCGTTTCCTATTGAATTGCATCGCCATCGATCCATTATTAAGTCAATAAAGAGGAAATAAAACATTAATATTGAGTTATAACATTAAGTCTAACAGATCAAGCACATGGTTACATCTACAGCGCAAGCGCCAATTAACCGGGAAAAAATAAGGACTCTTAAGCCTCGGCCACGATACGAGCGGCAAGCGGCATGCGGCTAGCGGTGAGCGGCAGAGCGGCGATTCTGAGTTTTATTTTGTATTGTTTTATATGGAAAACGCTCGAATCCGGCCACGATACGTGCGGGGAGCGTTGAGAGGTAGAGCGGCAATACTAAAGTGCCGCTCTACTGCCGCTCGCCGCTAATTCGAGACATTAAAGCCCGGGTCACACCGAACGCGGCGCGGCGCGGGGCGGTGCGACACGGTGGAGCGCAAAAAGACGCCGTAAGGCGTCTGATTCACATTGGACGCGGCGCGGCGCGACATATTCTCCATTACAGACCTTGTTTTCATTCAAGAAATAATAATGAAATGTGATATTCACCGCTGGCGGCGACGGCAAAATTTGGTTTTGAGTAATCACGAATTTTGCCGCGCGATGGAATTTATCCTCGCCGTCCCGCGCCGCTTCTGGTGTGAATCACAGATTCATTTTTCGTGTAGAAATCGTTTAACGGCATTCGCGTCGCGCCGCGCCGCGTTCAGTGTGACCGGGCCTTAAATTTTTCTGGTGCCGCTCGTATCGTGGCCGAGGCTTTAGGAATTTTATTTATATGTCTTTATACATTCTCTTTCTCTGTGCTGATTTTGATCAATTTGTCAGCAGAAATGAAAACAGTCAAAGCGACATATCCTGCATTTACAAAGACGTGCATCTTAGAAAAGGACGTTTGGAATTGAGAAACAACCGTAGATCAATTAGAAAGTACAGTATTGAACAATGTCAGAGAAAACGTATGCCTCTTTTAGAAACTTATATTCCAAACAGTGATGGAAATTAATTAGATTTTAGTTAACAGATAGTTAATACCCGATAAGGAACGTAAGTGACGAGCTGTAATTGTAAGTTGAGAGTTATAATCGTTAAAAGTAAATTTTTTTATACCAATTGGAAATTGTAAGCACAACGAAAATGCGTTACTATTGTGTTCGGAAAATAGTAGTGTTGTCAAGTTTGTAACTAAGGAGGGAGATACCAATGAAAAGTCGATGGGACTAAGACTAAGAAGGCTACAGGTCTGGCACCTAGAAAAAAAAACCTTAAAAACGCTTGGAATATCGATCAACAATGCTTCATAAACTCGAGATACTAGAGTTCAGCCTGAAACTTTCTAATACATGAAACGCCTTTTTTTATTAGATCTAATTGGAAGAAATTAGAGGATAACAATTCTGTAAGCAGTTTCAATCTGAGTGTGCGGAGACATGTCTGAAAATCGAAACAGCAATATATGTTCGATTCGCTCCAAATATATGTTCGATTCGAAAAAGAGCCCAAATAAAAATAGAAGTCGAAAAAGTTTAAAAAGAACGAAATGGTGCAATTTTTTTTAATTCTGGGGTGGCATTACAGAAGAAGCTGTTTCAAGTCATGTGTTTCGAGTTTTCCATTGAATTTTTCCATTTAAAACTCGTAACAAATGAGTTGAAACGGCTTCTGTAGTCCCACCCCTGATGTAAACTTAAATGCAGCGCGGCAGGAGAGGACAAGCAAACCAGGAAAATATAAAGGTTACACATTAAAAGTCCCATAGAAAATTACAAAACAGAGTTTTCTAGCGTTAATTGGAAAATAGATTTTTGAAATTGAGGAAGCAGATGTGAACAGAAATTATTTGTAAGACAAATGACAGCCTCTGTCTTGATTCTGACCTTGGAGATCACAATTGGATGCTGAAAATCTACATCGTTGTTTCGAAAGGTTCTGCAGGTGTTCGATAATGTGGTAACCAGCATATGGTTAAACACTTACAATTGAAAGGTGAGTTCATTGATGAAATTTTTTATCTACTCTGGTCCGACATCTAGTATATTTTGCCTTCTTTCGACGAAGCTGGGACTTGTACTAATAAAGCTGAAACACAATCATCAGCATACTGTAAAGCAGCGGTTTCCAAACCGGGGGCGCGACCTACAAGGGGGGCGCTTGGAGCTCGAAGCGGGGGCCCAGATGATTTTATCTTTCTGACTTTTTTGACTAATTATTTAATTTCTACTAAAATTTTATTGTGTCTTTTTTATTATACATCTCATCGCCATCTAGACCTTTCGTATTTCAACATTTAATAACTCTGACATTTTTTAGCAGATTTCGACAAATTTACACGATCCTGAAACAGCGTTCAGTACCATTTTAGCTATGAGTCAATTCACACCGAAAGAACGCGCTGAAATTGTAGCGCTCTACATTGAAAACAATCGTTCAATTGTGAAAATTGTGCGTGCTTATCGTAAAAAATATGGGAGAAATTCGGCGCCTTCAGACAACACAATTGTAGTTTGGTGAAGAACTTCTTTGAGTAAGGGTCTACAATATAGCCACTCGCAGCGTCCCATTTTATCGCGTTCGCAACGCTCCAAAGATGAAGTTGTTGAAGCGGTAAGGGAGAGTGTTGCCGATAATCCAAATGTGTCGTATCGCCGCCGATCTCACGAGTTAAACGTGAGTGGACTCTAAGGAGGACTATGAATTAAGATCTTCATCTCGTCCCATACAAAGTGCAACTTACTCAAAGAATGTTGCCAGGACAAGCTGCGTCGCTTGCAATATGGAAATGCCGTCACAAGAATGATCGATGCCCAGCCAGATTTTTGGGACCAATTTTGATGGCGGACGAAGTTCATTTTACACTCTCTGGCGGAGTCAATAAACAAAGCTGTCGAATTTGGGGAACAGAGAGCCCACACGTCATTCACGAAACACCATTGCACGACGAGAAAGTGACTGTTTAGGCCAGAATGTCCCCAAAAACCATCATCGGACCATTTTTCTTCAAAGTTCGAGAAACCCTCGACGGCACACGCTATCGTTGGATGTTGGCGCATTTTGTGGGTCCGAAAATGCGTGAAAAAGGTCTGATGAGCTTCTATTTTCAAAAGAGGCTGCACCTTGCCATACCGCAACCGCTACGATTAAGTTCTTGCAAGTTTCCGAGACACGTTGTTTCGAAAAATGGTGAATTGAAGTGGCCTCGGATTTAACGGCATCAAACTTTTTTCTGTGGGGTTTTTTAAAAAGTAAAGTTTATGCCAGCAAGCGCAAGACCATTAGGCCAAACCTAACTGAAAAGTAACGCAGAATGAAGTAGACTTACTTCCACTGAAGTAGATGTAACTTCCACTTCACTTCCATTTTGGTCACTCTCATACATTCATATGCAATGGTACCTAATTTCCCTTCACCTCACTTCTCATTTAGGTTTGGCCAATTGAAAACTCAAAGCTAACATACGAGCCAAAATAGCTGGCATAACGCCCGAAATGCTGGTCAATGTTATGCAGGATGACCGAAAAAGAGCTGCTTTGTGCGTAACGAATGGAGGTGGTTATTTAATCGACATTGTATTCAAAAACTGATTTAAAATAAATGGTAGAGAATAATCCTAAATAAATCTTGCTCATTTGTCAAAATTGGCTAAAAAATGTCAGAGTTACTCAATCGAAGGTCTAGATGGCGCACTCCATATAAAATGAAAATTTACATATTTTATTAGTGGGGCGCAAAGGTTTTTTTGTAAGAGGGGGGCTACAGTATCATAAAATTTGGAAACCACTGCTGTAAGGCAACGACCTGAAAGTAGAAGGTTAGCTGAAGAGTGCCAAAGAAGTCAATATTCGTCTTAAAATTAGAGATAACAAAAAATTTTATGTAATATAAACCACATTAGGAAGATGACAGGAATCAATTTGGGCTGACCATGTTTAACAACTAAATGAAACAGGATCCTGTGGTCAGTCGGCGGTATGTATCAGTTCCAACGAATCAGACATCCACAAAGAAGTTGCAAGAAAAGGAGACATTTAAAGCGTCTATAAAGAAATTACACAATTAATAACTTTGTAGAGAACGTAAAAACCCAAAGCAAGCAGGAGGGAGAGGACCAGCTATAGCTTGACGGTGGAATTAAGGCTGTGCAATCACCAATTGACTGGACACTGTTGCAGACACCTAAGCAAATCGAAGAACTCTTAGATGAAAGAGATTACGAGATACTTAATATTTAGCCTTCTACATCAATTTTACGATTTTTAAGAAAACTTCAGTACTTAGTGAGGATTTTATAAATTTAATGTAACTTTTGCACGTATAAAATTAAATCATGATTCGTTAATCAGCTCAATGATTTTAGCCCGAACTCCATCAAGATTATCTAATATGTAACCCAAATTTCACCATAACAAAACGAATTAAATATTTTTATACTGTCGATTATTAAATATTATTTCGGTTCCTGTCATTGTTACAAAAGATAATAAACCAGATTGATTGCAAGTTTAAGAAAAATTAGATAAACGATCGAAGGTTGGTTTATTAACACTAGAACACCTGACCAGTAATTTTATTATTTCCCACATTTCATACATATAAAAGCTTCAGTTTAGCATGCATATTACTAAATTAAGGCGAAACTTCAAGGCCTTTTCTTCAAAGTGCACATTTATTATACATACTGAAGGGCATGTAGAAAAATCAATGAAAACATTCTGTCCTAGAAAGAATTATTCACTTACTTGGAACACAAAAGCTTTTACAAGTACAAAGATACTGGGTTATGTCAAAAAAAAACATTACTGCGGAGTTTATTTGAAAATCAAAAATATTGTTCCTTTCTAAAACAGAGATAGCAATTATTTGTTCTTGTATTTTAAATTGATTAATAGCAAAGGGTCAGGTAATATTAAAATGTCTTGAAAATATTTGAAATTATGAAAAACTTTATTAAAATGTAATCTTATCATTTAGAACACTCGATGTTAAGTACATAATATGTAATCATCTTCACTTTGTTTACGACTTTATTATCAAAAATGTAGAACAAAAGTACGTTTGCATTAATGATTTTAAATTATGTTAAAATGTTTTTGGTTATGGGGTAGCAGCCTTAGGTTACAATGCGGCAAAAGTAAGCATATAAAATCTACTAAAGCGAATCGACTATACAATTATTCTTTATTAAATAAGTGGTTTTGCACTGACCCATAAAAATAGATTTCAAAAAAAAGAACTAAAGGAATTTGTTGTTATCTTTGCGACTTGCACCTAAAATAGAAAAAAAATCGATGTTCCCACGCACTTTGCGAAATTAATAAAAAATCAATAACTGCAGGCATTTTAATTTACAAGAAACACTGCGACGGCTGACTAGAAAAGTTCCATAATTATAATTTAGCATATAAAAACAATCAATATTCATTGCCCAGAATACTTTAAGAGTCCCAGGTTAAACTCGCGTTGGAAATATATTGCCTTTCGCACCACATACACTTCCTTTTTGAAAACCGATATTGCTTTCCAATTAGGCCATACCTGAAAGGTTGTGTAGAAATTATACAAGGCCTGAAGATCGATGAAGATTTAACGCCGAGAATGCGGCATTCAATCTGTATCAATACTAAGAACAGTAGAAAACAATTATAGATAGTTTTCTAAAGATCGAGCGATAGATGGGTCGACCTTCGGATTCAATGAAAACCCGTGCTTTGAAACGTAATCGAAGATGAAATTGTTAAGATCATTTTGCTAGGATTTTTGTGATAACACCGGGAATTGCGAGGTTGCCGTTTTTACAAATTCATGCCTGTAAACACGTATCCCTCTCGAAATCAAGCTTGAGCCTCAATAAGAAAATGCTTTGTATATCGTGCAACAAAAAAGGAGCAATGCATTCGTGATGAATAGATAATTTGAAGGAAACATTCTAGCAAAAGACAGTGATCAATTGAAATCAAATCCTACTGCACCGCGACAGCGCCAGGCCACATGCTATTTTGGCGCCTCGCCAAAAAATCACTCTGCTAGACTGGGATACTCTGTCATATCCACCATAAAGTGAAGCTTGGGATTTGGGTCTCCCGAGATGAGTTATTATTCAGAGTTGGAATTCAAGAATTACATACACTTTATGAAATCATTAATAACAATGAAAATTTTAAAAGTAGAAAGGACCAACATTTCGATTAATCTGATACAAACCTTGACCCGCAGTTTATACTCGCTGTAAGTTTGCTTAAAAAAATGGTAGTGAAAATGGTATGATTCCTGCATCATCAGGGAAGATCTTGTTCGAATGTGAACATGAAAAAATAAAAGCTCTTAAGAGAGTCAAATAGCTCCAGCTCTATCTCAGTTGAGAAATTATATGTGATTTCTAAATTTATTTTAGTCAAATTTTATCCTTAATTTTTCGTATCGCCAAATAATATATTTCTTATGAGAATAGGCAAGGACAATAATAGCACGATGGATATTGCATTTTCTGTAATTCTGAAAACTTAGTTTAATTCAATGAGTGAAATTTATAGATGCTATTGACAGCGCTTCCAATTAATAGTGTTCGAATTGCAAATAATTCGAAAGGAACTGCTAACTGCTCATCGAAGGATGCCTGCCTCTTCGAGATCTCCACATAGTCATTCAGGACAACGGAATCCACGTATCTCAGCGAAGGCTTAGGCCCTTCTTCCACGGGTCGACTGGCACGCGATTTGATTATGATACGAGTATCATACGAGTCGCTCGGAAGTTTCCGCCATACATTTTTAGTTAAGTTCGTACACGAGTCGACTCGACTCGTTGTCGACGCGACGCATCGGATACCAGTTGCACGCGACCTGCATGCTAGTCTCACGCGATTTGAGTATCATACTAGTCGAGTTGCGCATCCGAACTTCCCAAGAAATTGTGTCAATTCCAAGGACTATTAAATAGTTGTACAATATTTTTCCATTGCGTCAAGTTTGGAATTGTCATATACATTTTTATTGACATTTTATAAAATGAGGAAATTTTTTATCATCTCTTTCTAGTTCCTTTGCTGCCACAAATGCACGACAATTTAAATTCCTTTTAATACAGGCATCTATCCAAAATTTTCTTTTCTTTGACAAAGATAAAGTAAGATAAAGTAAGAAAATTTCCTCTTCAGAATCGCAAACGTGTGCTATTTAGGTCGTCTCAGAATCGACGCGTGTACGAGAATTGGTCGCAAACGAGTAGTAGACCAGTTGTGTACAAAGTAGAGTCGTAGTCGCGTTATGTTATGCCATGTCTTACATAGCCTCATCGTAAAACTATGGAGAAGTAGCAAGTTGCCAGAAGAATGGCTTTTAGGTACAATAGTCCCAGTCCATAAAAAAGGTGAATTGATGAACTGCAAGAACTACAGACCAATATCTTTGTTGAACACAGCTTACAAAGTGCTTTCACATATTTTATTTAATAGACTGAAACCACATTTGGAGGATAAAGTAGGCGATTACCAAGCAGGATTTAGAACAAATAGATCGACAACAGACCAGATTTTCATAATGAGACAAATACTTGAAAAATGCTGGGAAGAAAGCATTGATATTCATCTTCTTTTTGTTGACTATAGAAATGCTTACGACCTGCTTAATAAAAGAGAGTTGTGGAAGAAGATGAGTGAGATGGGTTTCCCGAAGAAATTAATAGGCCTATGCAGAATGACGACCAAAAATTGTAAAACACAAGTGAGAATACGAGGATGCAACTCGATCAACTTCCCTCAAGAATCGGGTCTGCGACAAGGAGATGCGATCTCACCAATACTTTTTAACATTGCTCTGGAAGCAATAATGAGGGAAACACAGCTTAATGGAGCAAATAGCATCTTCACAAGGAACATTCAGGTACTAGCCTTCGCAGATGACATAGTCATAATTGGACGCAAAGCGCAAGATGTAAAAGAAACCTTTTCCAAAATTGTCCAAAGTTCAGCAAAGTTCAATCTACGAGTAAATGACACAAAAACAAAGTATATGATCGTATCAAAACGAGGACAACGATTAGGACGAAGTATCAGCCTTGATGATCATAGAGTGGAAATTGTAGAAAACTTTATCTATTTAGGGACAATGCTTACTGCAGAAAATAAGATAAAGGACGACATCCATAGACGCATCGTAGCCGCAAATAAAACCTATTTCGCACTAGTCCCGGTCCTAAAAAACAAAGAAATTTCAAGACAGTGCAAGGTCCGACTATATAAAACATTAATCCGCCCAGTTCTATGCTATGGGTCTGAGGCTTGGACATTGACCCAACAAACAGAAAATCAACTTAAAATCTTCGAAAGGAAGATCTTAAGAAGAATATTTGGTCCTGTAAGGGTTAACCAGAACGAATGGCGCATTAGGACAAACGAAGAACTTCAAGAAATGTATGACGAAATTAATATAGCTACATACATAAGACTGAATAGACTGCGATGGCTCGGACACGTTGTACGAGCTTCAGAAGATAGAATGCTAGCCAGGATTTTTAATGGTAGACCATCAGGAAGAAGAAGAGTAGGACGACCAAGAAATAGGTGGATAGATGACGTGCTAGCAGATATACGGAAATTTCGTATAACAAATTGGAGAGAGCTAGCAAGACGTAGAGATGACTGGAAGAGGAGACTTCGAGAGGCCCGAGTCCTGCAAGGACTGTAGCGCCATCCAAGAAGAAGAAGAAGTCGCGTATGATACGAGTCGACCGTGGAAGAAGGGCCTTAGAAGTAGACACCATCGGCACCAGGCGTTGCGTAAAAAGAGTAATTAATTTAAACAATAAAGAAAACGCCACTGGAAATTATTCAGTAATAGGACTACAAAGGAAGTTTCATTCTAATGTTTTTTCTAACTTTTTATTGTCCTGTCATATTGCATTCAGTGACGCTTCCTGTTCTGACGAAACGGTTACAAAACAATGAGGAGGAATCTACGGTAAAACATTTGGTTATAATTTGAGCCTAGCCTTGATTTTTTTATATCGTCCAAAGGCCCATGAGCATTACAAACGTTTTTTAAACACTGCGGGGTTACCCTGGAATGCGATTCTAAAATCAAGAAATTCGCAAATGGTATCTCCCAATGCGAATTCGAATTAAATTTGTCAGTATGTCATCGGACTTTAGTTCATGAGTAAAGAAAGCAATTGACGGATGCCTAGAATTTATTTGTTTGTGATATTTTTAATGTCAACTTGAAAAAATTGTTCGCATCAAAATGCCAAATTAAGTTGATAAATAAAGTTGGTTTCAGTTGACTCTGAAATAATTTCTTTTCGAATATTGATCAGGCAATAATTTCAATACGATACGATTGCATTGCACCTGGCTTCCATTTGCTTCTCACTTTCGCATAGCATTCCCCCTGTTCTTCTGCCAAATTTGAGTAATCCACTAAATACCGATAATTGTATGTTAAAGTCGAGTTTTGAGGCACTGTTCAATCAGTTTATTTACTGCCTTAGGTTTTATTAGCCGACCTCCAATATTCTTAACGATTTTGAAAATAAATAAAAATATCAAACAAACTACTTACTTAAAACTTTGTGTTTCACAAGAAATTCTTATGATGAGTCATTGCAAATGTTGGACATAATTTACAGTGAGTCATCTTTATTGAAAAGGGGGCATCCATAAATTACGTGAGGTGATTTTGGCGATTTTTCGACACCGCCCCCCCCCCCCCACCCCCCTTGGTGAGATGTCGTCAGATTTGGCTCGACCCACTCACCCCCCAATCTCACGTGAGATTTTTAAAATTTTAAAAAAAATGGAAGAATTTACACTATTATGCGTATTTTTAGTGTAAATACCTTAATCTGTGCTTGATTGCGTTGGATTTATTTAAAAAAACATAATTTGTGTTGGAGAACAGTACCACAAAATCATAACAGCACCAACTCGGCATGCACCCAATATAAACTACAATTCCTGTGGATTACCATTTAGCAGGTGATTCTGCCTATCCTTTGGAAATCAATCAACTTTGGAAATTTGGGATAATGATTTCTTAACAAGAGAACAGAAAAATTTCAATTCTAGTTTGAGCTCAACTCGTGTATTTGTAGAGCAAGCATATGGAATATAAAAAAATTTAGAATTTTACAATATATTGACATACGAAGGTTGACTTTGGCATCCACTGATTCGTTTTTAGAGAGTAACGACTTGACTGTTTGAATAGTAATGGTAGAGCCATTTATGACTCTGGAGATATACAAACTTCGGAGCATTCTTCTATAGATGTCACCTTTGGGTAAAAAACCTGTGACTGAATGACCCGGGGGTTATCCTGGAATGCGATTCGAAAGTCATGAAATTCGGAAATAAGAAAATGGTATCCTCCACCAATGCGAATTGGAATTAAATTTGTCCGCTGTTATCGGATTTCAGTCCGCGAGTAAAGCCATTGCCGCATGCGCTGCATTTATTTGTTTGTTTTAAAATATTCTAAAAACTCTTTAAATATTCTTGAAACAATTTATTGTTCGCATCAAAATGTCAAATTAAGTTAATAAATGAAGTTGGTTGGCTGAAAATAATTTCGTTTCGAAGATTTATCAGGCATCGCTACTAGCAAATTGGCGTTTGAGCCGTACATCAGGATACAGATTCAAGAAGTGCGGATCTGTCCGACTTCCATTCTTCACAACTCTCAATATTCATAACAAAAGGTTTTCAATATCTATCTTGGCATCTAGTAGGTATGTCAGAGCAGATGGTCGTCGATTCAAAATTCGAGTCCTGTAAGATGCTTAGATAACTAATTATGTCGCCTGGTGCAAATGTCTGCTTTTTGTAGTGGCAATGCACCGCAGATAGCATGTGTTCTGACTGATGTGAAAAGAGCCAATTCATAATATAATCTCTATGATTACAGTAGGATTGGGTACATGCATTAGGTTCCAGGTTTTCAATTGGACTTCTAGATTTTTTATACCCAATTACTATTGAGTCAAAATATAGTAATAGTATCACGTATACTTTTTATGTAATGGATTCATTGTTCCTTCTCTATTTGCAATATTTATTGATAAAACCTTTCACCATGTTCATCTGATACTGCACCAAAATTTTCGTGAATGAAATCTAAGTGCGGGTCCAAAAAGACGATTTTAAAGATTTTCTCATTTACAGATATTGTACTTAAAATTGAAAAAAACAAAAAGATATTAAGAAATATTGCAAAAAAAATTACAGAAAAATCGAAAAATAACCATTTTCAGGGCTAAAAACCCCCTAAAAAGTAGGCTTCTCGGGGTAGAAAATCGGTAGACTTTATAACCCCTTATTAAGAAGCCTAAAAAGCAGCTCTGTGCAAATTTTCAGCCTGTACCTAATTATTTCCGCTATATCGCTTTTTTCGGCTTAATTTACCTGTACTATTAATTTAACCCAGTTTTCTCGCGATTTTACACTGTTTCTTGCGGAAAAAAATTACGTGATATTTGCGGAGACCCTTCCCCACGTGAGATTTGGTGAGATTCCGCTCGAGCCCTCTCCCCTCAACACCTCACGTAATTTATGGACGCCCCCAAACAAACACGAGCATACGTGTGCCACAAAATATTTTCAAATTTGTCCTGTACTGAAAAGGAAAAAAAGGGCAAAGTGGAGGTGATAATAAAAAGTCTTGCTTCAACTTAAGAGAATTCATCTCTCACGCATCCGTTGTGCACTTTTAAATTCACGTGCTTGCATAAACTAATGGTTGTTTGCCCTCGGAAATGCAGATAGTTTAACCAGAATAAGAGCCAAATCGTCTATGGATGTCCTGTATCACACTCTGTATATGTAAAAATTCTTTACAGGAATTTTTTTTGCATGTATTTGTTGCATTAACTTGCCAACTTTTGTGGTGATACGATTAAATATTTCACAATAATATAAGTTCTATTATAAAAACCAAAAAAAGAAACTATTTTAAAAAATTAATTTGGTACAAAAAAAGTGTGGTCTAGAAACAATATTGAGCTTAAATGAAAAACAATATTGAGACAACTAGAAATCATTATTCGGGGGACGAAGACGCACTTCATGGTTTTGGAAATGTTAATAATAGTTAATAGTTCCCATGTACAAATTAAATTAAAAAAATGTCATTGGTCACAAAAGAAAGTACTTCACAAAGAGGGTGGATAATAGGAGCGCTTAACAAAATGAATTGCGAAAGCCGCCTTAAAAAACTAAAATTGGCAAACGGTTCGTTTTTTGTATGTTAATAACCTCGACTAGCGAATCTGCTTCTCTTTTAACGGCTCTACAACCGGGATCCGGTCCTGGCCTCTCGCAACTGTTCTCTCCACCGGCCCCGATTCTGAGCCGATGTCATCCAGACTAGTGAATATTAGATTATAATCAAGCTCAGAATGAAGAAATAAATTAATCAAATAGGAACTATGAGCCAAAACATTAATTAACAGAATCTTCAGAACGTCAAAATGCCTCAGCAAATGATATTAGAAAACAATGTATAAAGAAAGGAAACAAATTAAACAAAGATATGGCCGAGCAACAAACGCAGAGCTAGGTGAACTAGAGTTTCAAATCCACAATCACAAAAAAAATCGTACACTTGCAGGAAGAATGAATCGAATGTCTTAAAAAATGCAGCATTAAATAAGAGTATTTGTTGCATGACCTGAAAAAAGCTCCGATAAAAAATATTCAATCCAAAATCTATAGGAATAGAGGGAACAAGTACAAGTTCTTAGAAAAAAATTGGGATAACCTTAAAATTAACTAACGAAGTTAGAATATAATGAAGAAGATTTCATAAAGAAACAAAAAATGATCAACTTCTGCTCTTCTGTTCTGTTTCTGTTATTCTATCGCTAATTGGATTAAGCCCAAGATTTGATTAACTAGCACATCATGTACTATGCGGCATAAACATATAGTCCATAAATAATAAATTTGCTTTGATAAGTTTTTGGGGAGACAACATTTTGTTCAGAGTAACTTATTGTTAGCCGATTTTCAAAACTCGAGAACAAACTTGTGTAAATGCTGAGTTACTAAGCACCAACTGATAGTGACTATTTCTTCTTAGCTTGTAATTACATACTACTTTTATGTGACAACATATTAAGATATTACTCATCAACTACAATATCACATTTCGTTATCTCGCTCTCATCTAAACAATATTACTTTAAAAATTTTGTTTTCCTCGAAAGAAAAAATTCATTAAAGTACATAAAAGTTTCCGGAATTGATGGGACATCACAATTTTATTTGGAAAATAATACAAGAACAAATAAACGTGGTGATATCTCTTCTACTTCATAGATATTTAATATAAAGCATAAGTTCCAGATAAATACCTTAAATTATTACACCTTACTCTGCCGCAAACTTTTGAATGAGAGTAGTATAAATACACTAATAAACTACAGCAACATAATTTTCATCATCCCATTTTACATGTGTCATTTGTTTATGTAATCGGTTTTTACGCAAGTCAATATGTCCTTGAACTATGCTTTTTTTAAATTAGGCAGTGATTATAATAAATATTTGATGTATTATAATATTTATGCTTAAGTTTTGTCGATTCTCATGTGGGTGGATGATAGTGAAGAAGTCTGTTAGAAATATAAGATTTTCTAAAAATCTATCGTTTATTGTGACACAATAATCTTAATATTCCAACACAAAATTATTGTTAATAATTTAATAATTCGAATGTAAGAACTTATATAGTTACGTAGTTACTTTGTCTCCGCTTAAAGAAAATAAGTTACTTTTTTGCCTTATATACCTAAGTTTTGTTCAACGCATAAAGGCCGGGCCACACATACCCGCACCGCGTCCGCACCGCATGACGGCCGTGTGTTGGACAACATACGGAGAAAAAGTAAACAAGTGAAATCTTACCAGTCAGTCCCCACTTTTCCGCATCTCCGTGTCCGCACCGCGTCAAATTTTACTTGTTTAATTTCTCTCCGTGTGTTGCCCAACACACGGCCGTCATGCGGTGCGGATATGTGTGGCCCGGGCTTAAGGCATTTTTTTTTACAAAAAAAAGTGTTTCCTTTAAATTCTCTCATTGCGAGAAATTAATGTTTTTCCAAGAAATGAATGTTCAAATTAGGTAGCCTTAATAAGGCATCCTGACGGCTTTACCGGTTAATAATAAGGTACCAAAGCTTCAGTGGTCAGTCATCAGCGGAATAGGGGGAATAACATGTAGCATAACATGCACGTGCCGTAACTATTCTGGACTGATGGAAGTGCGATCACAACCTCCTAGCGTTGTCCACTGGTAACTATCCTATGAGAGAGGGTAGGCTAATATGATCGGGCTAGTCTCTTCCAAGTAAGTTTGGCGTGAAGCTAATAACCTCACTCGTTAAAAAGAATTATTACGGAACGAGCAACATGCCTCAGATACTGGAAAAAACCACGACGACCCACAGTGGTCGAAAATGCCAAAAAGCTGGCCAAAAGTCGAAAAATGAAAGTCTTATTTAGGAACTCTTTTTATTTTAACTTGTTAGATTAGGGTACCTAGGATAGCATAAGAGAAATAGAACCAATCAAATAGCGTTTCTTGCCTTTTCAAATCATTCTGAAAGTGGCCGTTCCATGCGTTGCTTGAAATAGCATCATTAACCACCGTGGCAACCAATTATTTAAACATACATAGGAAGTGTTGTGCCGCATATTTTTAAATGTTATAAAATGGATTATTCTCAGGAAAGTAAGTATAATTTAATAATATTAACAAGAATACTCAATTGTTCCCATATTTTTAACACGGGGAAGATTTCTTGACCTGTCTTTTTATCGAAAAATTAAAATTTTTTTTTTATATTAAGTTGCCCCTTTTTGTTTAATTCCACTTTTTGTAAAAAATTCTGCGTAATCCATGTTTTGTTTTTTTTAACTTATTAAAGTAGTGCTTAGCTAAATTGAACCGTTTTATCTTTGGCAATCAACTTTCGAAGTCAACTTACATAAGTATTGGAGTTATAAGCAATTTTAATGCTAAAATTGGCTCATTTCGTACTTTTTTAGTACCTTTTCACCTAAGCTTTGCCAAAAAGTACGAAATAAGGTCAATATTAACATCAAATTTGCTAATAACTTCAAAAGTAAAGGCCGTAGCATAAAAATTATCCTAACATTATTTATAGGAAATTGTCCAAGCTTTCCAATTTTGCAAAAAAAAATTAGTTAACTAGCTATTTTATGGAGAAAAAGGTGATTTAGGTTAAAATTTTAGTTAAAAAACGAAAATTTTGACTTTGATGATTCATTATTATGGAAGCTGATAGGGTAGAACCTTGATTTTTACAGTTTAAGATAGGTGGCAGTATTCTGCGCTCACTGATACCTTATTCATGAAAGTAGGTCATGGGTTACACAAATACAGGGTGATATGTAAAACTCTAAAAAAAAACAACTCAAAACGCCCTAGCGGCTAAACCGTTACCAAATCCAATAAAATAAAATATAATACCAAATTCGTGATCAGCGACCTGGAAAACACAATCCCAATTTCATTGAAAAATAATGTTCAATATTGATGGTCGCCATTTTGAAGCCGCCATTTTGTTTTTTTTAAGAAATAATAACAAATTCGTGATCAGCGACCTCAAAAACCTTTATAACTTTATTTTCAAAGAATTATCTGTTTTTTCGACTTTTGTCCATCTTTTTGCCGATTTCGACCACTGTGCGACCACGGCATCGAAAAAGGCAAAATGATTTAAGAATTTTCTCATGGAACTTACAGACTCTGTACAGAATTCGATCTGCACAACATCTAGCCGATACCCTGTCAACATATAAAGCTGACATTACCGCCATTCAGGAGATGCGATAGACAGGGAGTGGTGTGAGCGCATTACAACGCTGAAAAGCTTTGCATCCGCTGATCAGGCTCGAATCAACACAGCTACGGTCAGGCGTTAGAACTCGCTCAGAATAGCAAGTCCCGCCTTAAAAATACTGCCATTAGTACTGCTGATTCCATCTTAGGCAGAAGTCGTAGAGATCGGAACGACTGGTTCGATAATGAATGCAAGCTGGCAACTAAACGTAAGAATGCTGCGTACCGAGAAATGCAGCAGTCTCAGAGAACACGAACACGCGAAGAGAAATATAAAGAGCTCAGAAAAGAGAATTCACAGTTACTGAACTAGAACAGTACAGAGAGCGACGGCCGCATCAGGCGCGAGAGTTCTACCGAAGAGTACGCGGTATGACGCAATTCACACGACGTTGCACATACTGCAAGGACAAAGAAGGGAATCTGATCACCGATCCTAAAGGCATCTTGGAGCGATGGGAAGAATTTCATGAATTTCTAAATGACGAGCTAACTGAGGATTTGGAGGCTCCACCAATATCTGACGATAACGCTATGCTATCACCACCAAGCTTAGCTGAAGTTAGCAGTGCCATCACCAGGCTCAAAAACAACAAGGCCTCGGGTGCGGACGGCTTCCCCGCAGAGCTGGTTAAATATGGAGGGCGTACATTACACCAAGCGATTCATGAACTAATTGTGCAAGTAAGGGAGCACGAAGCGATGCCAAAAGACTGGAGAAAAGGCATCCTCTGCCCGGTACATAGAAAAGGAGATATCACAACGTGCAGCAATTATCGTGGTATAACATTATTGAGTACCGCGTATAAGATATTCTCTGCCATCCTACAAAACAGAATGGCCGCTAGAAACATCGTAGGCCAATACCAGTCTGGCTTCAGCCCATGCAAATCAACAACCGATCAGATTTTCACTTTGAGGCAGGCTATGGAAAAATGTCTAGAGTTTCAAAACTCAATTCAACACCTCTTCATACACTTTAAAGCCGCCTATGATAGCATAGCCAGAGTAGAACTCTAAAAAGCCATGAGAGAATTCGGCATCCCCAACAAGCTGACAAGACTATGAAGGTTGACCATGACCAATGTGACAAGCCAAGTAAAGGTATCCGGAGCACTGTCCAGACCAATCAACATCTATAATGGACTCCGACAAGGGGACGGTCTGGCCTGCCTCCTTTTCAACCTGGCGTTGGAGAAAGTGATCCGAGATTCGGGCGGACATCAAGGGGCACAATCCTCCACAAGTCCACTCAATTACTGGCTTACGCAGACGACATTGACATCATTGGAAGAACATCAACAGCTGTACAAGAAGCTTCACCCAGATTGAGCGGGCGGCAGGAAATCTGGGACTACACATCAACAAAAGCAAAACAAAGTACATGGTGGCCTCGTCTGCAAGAACACCTAACATTGGTCCCGCAATCAAGGTAGAGGAACGCGAGTTTGATGTGGTAAAATCATTTACCTACCTTGGGTCAATAGTAGCAGCCGACAATAGCATGGAACCTGAAATACGCGCACGACTGCTAAAAGCCAACAAAGCCTACTATAGCCTGTCAAGGCTCTCCAAATCCAAGCATCTAACAATAACGTCTAAACTTTTACTATATAAGACGATGGTCTTACCGGTTCTCACATATGCATCCATATGCATCAAAAAGCACTCGAACCTCTTAGCGGTATTCGAGAAGAAAATACTTCGGAGGATTGTTGGCCCCATATGTGAGGAAGGACGATTCCGGAGATTCTACAATGACGAGATCTACGAGCGCTATCGCGACATAGATGTTGTGAAGAAAATAAAGCTCGGCAGACTCCGGTGGGCAGGACATCTAGCTCGTATGAGTGAAGATGAGCCTGCTCGGAAAGTTCTCTGCGGTAAGACCTATGGGGTGCGACAGCGAAGGAGACCCGATCTCCGCTGGAAGGATGGAGTAGACCAGGACGCTCAGAGCTTAGGGATGTCAAACTGGATGACATCGGCTCAGAATCGGACCGGTGAAGAGAACATTTGCGAAAGGCCAGTACCGGATCCCGGCTGTAGAGCCGTTAAAGAAGAAGAAGAATGCTACACTTAGATCGGATCTTCTCTTAGCAGACGGTGCACCTCCTTGTTAACCTGGTCGTCTGGTACTGGCGCCATCACAGCCTTTGTCGGCTTGCTAGTAGAATTCACTTATTTCAGAAGGCATAACACTCCAGCGAGGCTGTGTTCCTGCTAACCCGGCTGCTTAAAAAAATGAAATCATACAACATCCAAGAGTTGAAACGCGAGGTTCACTGCCTCCTCCAGACTAACCGATCATATCCTTCGTGCTAGGCTTACTACTAGACATTGCACCATGACGTGAACGACATATCGGACTGGTAGTATAAAGGGTGACACCTGAGCTTAGACTACCACATAAAAAAATATGAAAAAAAATCTCAATCGAAATCTATGCTCAGATGACACTACTTTACTAACTAATTCTTCGAGTAATTCGTAAAACACCGTTTACGAAAAAGATTGAGTTTTCAATTTATTTCGTTACAATATAAAGCCGAAAACACACTTTTGTGTTGTGGTGTGTCGTGGCGCTCTGTGCCCATTCAGAAACGCCAAATCGAGACGATCCACACCACATAATGTAATCAGCCCCATATAAAATATATGAATTAGATCCACGACACAGAGCGCCACGACACACCCCAACACAAAAGTGTGTGTTTCGGCTTAACACATAACTTTCAAATATCGTTCATGCTCTAATCTAAACAGAATTATAAGTTTTATTCAATGATATTTAACGTCATATGCAAGCTAACAAAAGGACCAGCATTTTCATCACCAATAAAGGAACAGCATCTATCCCTTGCAAACAACATCAGTTTCTTGATGTGCTAATTATACTGTTTTTTTTCTAGTCCGAATTAAACGTTAGAGAATTATCTATTAAATTAGATAGAATTATCAGATACGAAATATTAGTGCGTATACTATGCGAGGCATATTAAAGAAACATATGTACCTTCAAAATATATACTGCACAGGACGCATAATTACAACATGAAATAATTTTTGTACTAACCCCAAGTCTAGATGGGCAATTATTTACAACATATTTTGGCAACATGCTGGAAACAAATTTTGCTTGCTCGATATCAACTATTAAATGCTGGCTAAGTAATCACATAAATTACAAACTTGTTTTTTTCAGGGAAAAATCATAATATCAATAAAAAAATACATGCTGACTATTCGTACAGCGATTACAAACTAGATTTTGTAACTAAAAAAGTTATAACAATGATTTGCACTGCTAAAACAACACAAACACAAGCAAGTATTTTTATAAAAATTTTGTAACAAAACTGTAAACAGTATTAACAAACTACATTGCGTGCAATAATTCAAACAAATTTGTTCTACTAGTTTCTATTTGTTTCTCACTTGTGTCCGATATTGATAACGTAAAAATACCAGTGCATTGTAAGAAATTAATTTACGAAAGTAGAGTTTGCGACATATCATAAAACAACATGTCGCAGTATATAACCTTCGGATACTGATCCAAAAATTAAGCAATAGCAACGGCATATTTGTTTAACATTTATAAATAAAATGTATAAATAAAATTTTTTATTTTAAATTAAATTAAAACAAATATAAAATATGATAATAAATAGATGATCTTTAGATTTAAAACGTATCGCCCACCTAATCAGTGCCTATATTCCATTGGGCAGTTTTGCCTAGAACGAATAAAAATTTAAGCCCGCGAAACACTGAATTGTAATGAAGGGCGAAAGGTATAAAATCAAAAGATCACATGTCGCTTAGGATACGCTGGACCCTTATATAGCTTAGTGGCATTTACTTTGACTACCGGAACTAGACTAAAAGCATTAGTGGTAATTAGCTCTCATATAAATTTTAAATTTATAGAAGAAACTAATCGCTTTAATGAACAAAAGCAACATAAATCCGAAACTAGCAAAATTAGAAACTGGACAAATAAAGAATCACGGAAACGAAAAGTTGCAACTACTATTAAAATCAGAACAAAAAACCAACTAATTGAAACATATTTTTTATTTCTGATTTATTTCCTTTTGTGATTCTATCTGTTTTCTCACTTGTGCCCAGCATTGATAACGTAGAAATACTGGGGCATAGTAAGAAATTACTTTGCGAAAGTAGAGTTAGCGGCATATTATAATACAACATGGCACATTATAACCTTCGGCCATTAATTAAAAAATTAATACAGCAGTATTAGTTGTTTAACGCAAACTAAAAAAAACAATATAATAAGCTGTGGGAAATAGTGTCATGCAAAGGAACAACATAAAACATTAATTTGAAAAATAAATTTAATTTCAGTCTTATGCATTTTAATGTATATAATATGCGTAATCTACCGGCATATAATTTGTAAAATGAAAACAGTGTTTTTAAAAAAAACAACCTAAAACCGCAGGTTGCCCAAATATGGACAATTCATACCATGTTTTAGCTGCAATTTCTAATTCAAAATACATTCAGAAAACTCGTTCATTGTTAGAATTTATCAGCAAATAGCAAATTAAAATAAGGTTCAATCAAAACCATTGCCAATAAATCTCTTGTATCGAAGAAAACTCAATAGGGCATGGCATCGAAAAAAGCAATCAATAAAGAATAGCAATTCCACCTTATAATCGGCGTACCTGTTGCTCTGTTGCACATTATGTCGGCATTAGTAAAGGAGTCTGCCCACTACAACGTATCATACCATGACCGTAACCGTATCGACACATGCAAAAAAAATATTGTTTCTATGAATCAATATAAAACAACGCCCATTCGACAGTGACCGACCAAGCCCGTAGCGTGCCACTGGACCGTCAAAAATCCACGACAAGAATATTTTGCTGGTGGCGATACGTTCCACGTATGAACACATAGGCAAAGACCGCTGTCGATCCGTTGCAGTGGGCTTAGTAGTTCGTGTCGTGTTTGTTTTGCCTGATACGTTCATAGCACGGTCATGGAATGCTCCGGTTATGTGGGCAGACTCCTTAAAACTACAGACCACAATAGATTAAATTAAAATCAATAAAAATAATTCCAATGTTATAGAAAGATATTTGACAAAACTTGCTTAGAGCTTGATTAAGCTTGAAAATGTGATGGTATACTGCATTTCAACGATAGGACTAATTAAAAATGGTTTTAATCACCTTAATCGCCTATTATCTACTTGATGAAAAACCGTAACTGCACCGAGCCTGCAAAAGTGGCCACTTACTTACAAAAGTAATGTTTCTAACCGTTGCTAGTCGTCCTCGCTGGAATCGTTATCAGAATGATTATTTTGACAACAGACTGAAGCATTATATTTTGAGAAAATGGAAAAAATGTTACTGTTAGATCGAATCGTCTATAAACGATATCTATTCAAAAAGATAATGGTAAACTGTATGTAGATCTTGAGGTTATATGTTTTAGGCAAGCTTCCCAAATAAATAATTAAAACGTTAATACGTCTGATTTGAACGTAGAAAAATTGATTTTTGGTGTTACCAAGAGTCTCCTACGGAAGCGATAACTCGTGCCATAACCTATAAGCGTGATAAGCGAAGAGCCATCTCCTCGCGGTAGTATTGGATGGGAACCGTTTGAATAAAATCGGGCGTTGGCGTTGGCAGTTCTTTTACTCTTTTCTCTACTCTATTTCCGACTAGAGCTTTCTGTCCGATATTGCACTCAATGATAAAACCGTCAACAGTACAAAGGGCTTACTTCTTCAGTTCTCTTTTCACTCTTCCAAATCTATAAGTCCTAGGCCGAATAGATGGTTTATTGGGAATACACGAACGCACGCAAAGCTAAAGAAGCCGCCTATAGAGCGTAGAGGCGTTCCCCAAATGAGTCACTTCGTCGTGAGTATATTAAGTTGAGAAATTCATGTATCTCTACCATCAGCAAAGTCAAATCATCATCAGATGACAGGTTGAGAAATAAGATTCTTAATACCACAGCAGGCACTAAAAACATCTAGTTCTTGGTAGCTCCTACAAGAATTTTACTTATCCACAATACCTTCTTTCATTTATAAGGAGGAGGTGATAACAGAAAGCAAATCCAAAGCCGATTTATTAGCATCTCTTACTTACTTATGTTCTTTTAATCCCTCATGGGACATAGGGCGGAAACAGTCGCTCTCCAGCGGACTCTGTTTTGCGCGACAGCTCTGACCAAGATCTTCCAGTTGTTGCGGCCTCTGCTACTAGGATTCTCCTCCACGTTTTTCTGTGTCTGCAGACACGACGGGTTCCTCGCAGGTGCCAGTCAAGGGCCTGTTTGGCTAGATTCGCGCTTTCGCGTCGCAAGGTATAGCCATTCCAATTGCATTTCCTTCGCCTGATTGGTCGTCTATCTTTTTTTGGCCCGCACGGCGCCATAGCTCTTCATCTGAAATTCTATCTTGCCAGCGGATTTTTAGTATACGACGTAGGCATCTGTTGATGAAAACTGTTCTGCTATCTAGGGCGCTGACAAGGATGTCATTTATTACTATAAAAAATAGTAATGGCATCCTTGTCGTACTCCTGAGTTCACCTTAAACCTGTCGGAAAATTCTCCATTATGGAAAAATTTGCATTTGGAATTGTTGTCCACGTTGTCGTAGAGCCCGCCTAATAAAGGTCCTATTAACCGAGTCCAACGCTTTTTCATAGTTTATGAAAGCAAGGTAAAGGAGGATGGTAATTCAGTAGACTGGTCCACTATGATTCTCATCTCTATTCGCCTCAAATTCTTCCCTGCTTGAAGCTGGTAAGACACCCCCGCCCCAATGGACGAAGTTTTCTTCAGGACTCACAAAACGTATAATACCCTTGATACACGGGCTTCAACTAATGCTCATTCTTCCAGTTTCATTGGCCTTGAATTCGAGGCGATACACGGTAGTTCATTTTCACTTCATTTATTAAATGTCACAATGGATTCAAAAGCGTTTTTATGAATATTGAAGTGAAACTTCTTTTTATTAATACGTAAATCTACAACATTAAAGCGATTGGCATACATAAAACAATCCGATTCCTTTTATAATTTTTTTAGTTTTTTTTGACAGTTCGATTATTTTTAAATTTTATGAGAGTAATGGAAATTTCATGTAAAGTTGATGGAAATTTCCCCACTTTCAGTTTCATTTCTCATAAATGAAGTAGATATCACTTCATTCTTTCGAATGATGAATGAAGCTATAAATGATAATTCAAGCTTAATTTTAGGTGATACACGGGCCGCGAATGAACATTCTTAAAAGAATGATCATTCTATGAAGCCCGTGTATCAAGGGTATAAGTGTCTCAAAGAGTTTGAAGCCAAGAAATCCACTGGCCCTGGCAATATTCCCCAATGGTACTAAGAAATGTGCCTAACGTTTGGTTAAATCTCTGTACAAACTTTTCGCTCTGTCTTACTTCTCCGAAGAGTAGCCAGACCCTTGGAAAGTAGCTCATGTTTAGCCGATTCCGAAAAAGGGGAAGCTACCGTCCAAAATCATCAAAATCAACAGAAAGCTGATGGAATATCTCGAGTGTAACCAAATTCTACTCGACAGGCAGACCAAAAAGATCTTCTGGCGATCACCTTGTATTTAAAAGTATCTCAACCAGATATCTCATACCTTTTGACAGAGTACTGCGTTTAGAGTTACCTTTCTGGCGCTTCAACCAAAGTAGTATTGGATAACGTCGAATCTAAACTCGACGCATTTCGGCTGGTGTTCGACAGGAGTCAATCTATCAGTCGTTCTTTTCCTAATCTTTATTAATGGCCTATTCGCAATCACCTGCGTACTCTTACGCCTTCGACAATATAAGACAAGCACGTGCCAGACATTGTCTTCATTCTTCTTCTTCTTTAACGGCTCTACAACCGGGATCCGGTCCTGGCCTCTCGCAACTGTTCTCTCCACCGGTCCCGATTCTGAGCCGATGTCATCCAGTTTGGCACCCCTATGCTCTGAGCGTCCTGGTCTACGCCATCCTTCCAGCGGAGGTTGGGTCTCCCTCGCTGTCGCATCCCATAAGTCTTACCGCAGAGAACTTTCCGAGCAGGCTCATCTTCACTCATACGAGCTAGATGTCCTGCCCACCGGAGTCTACCGAGCTTTATTTTTTTCACAACATCTATGTTGCGATAGCGCTCGTAGATCTCGTCATTGTAGAGTCTCCGGAATCGTCCTTCCTCACATACGGGGCCAACAATCCTCCGAAGTATTTTCCTCTCGAACACCGCCAAGAGGTTAGAGTGCTTTTTGCTAAGCACCCACGTTTCGGATGCATATGTGAGGACCGGCAAGACCATCGTCTTATATAGTAAAAGTTTAGACGTTATGGTTAGATGCTTGGATTTGAAGAGCCTTGACAGGCTGTAGTAGGCTTTGTTGGCTTTTAGCAGTCGTGCGCGTATTTCAGGTTCCATGCTATTGTCGGCTGCTACTATTGACCCAAGGTAGGTAAATGATTTTACCACACCAAACTCGTGTTCCTCTACCTTGATTGTGGGACCAATGTTAGGTGTTCTTGCAGACGAGGCCACCATGTACTTTGTTTTGCTTTCGTTGATGTGCAGTCCTAGATTTCCTGCCGCCCGCTCAATCTGGATGAAAGCTTCTTGTACAGCTGTTGATGTTCTTCCAATGATGTCAATGTCGTCTGCATAAGCCAGTAATTGGGTGGACTTGTGAAGGATTGTGCCCCTTGATGTCACGCCCGAATCTCGGATCACTTTCTCCAACGCCAGGTTGAAAAGGAGGCAGGCCAGACCGTCCCCTTGTCGGAGTCCATTATAGATGTTGATTGGTCTGGACAGTATTCCGGATACCTTTACTTGGCTTGTCACATTGGTCATGGTCAACCTACATAGTCTTGTCAGCTTGTTGGGAATGCCGAATTCTCTCATGGCTTTGTAGAGTTCTACTCTGGCTATGCTATCATAGGCGGCTTTAAAGTCTATGAAGAGGTGTTGGATAGAGTTTTGAAACTCTAGACATTTTTCCATAGCCTGCCTCAAAGTGAAAATCTGATCGGTTGTTGATTTGCCTGGGCTGAAGCCACACTGGTATTGGCCTACGATATTTCTAGCGTATGGGGCCATCCTGTTTTGTAGGATGGCGGAGAATATCTTATACGCGGTACTCAACAACGTTATACCACGATAATTGCTGCACGTTGTGATATCTCCTTTTTTATGTACCGGGCAGAGGATGCCTTTTCTCCAGTCTTCTGGCATCGCTTCCTGCTCCCATACTTGCACAATTAATTCATGAATCGCTTGGTGTAATGTAGGCCCTCCATATTTAACCAGCTCCGCAGGGATGCCGTCTGCACCCGAGGCCTTGTTGTTTTTGAGCCGGGTGATGGCACTGCTAACTTCTGCTAAGCTTGGTGGTGACAGCGTAGCATTATCGTCAGATATTGGTGGAGCCTCCAAATCCTCAGTTAGCTCGCCATTTAGCAATTCATGAAAGTGCTCTTCCCATCGCTCCAAGATGCCTTGAGGATCGGTGATCAGATTCCCTTCTTTGTCCTTGCAGTATGTGCAACGAGGTGTGAATTGCGTCATACCGCGTACTCTTCGGTAGAACTCCCGCGCCTGGTGCGGCCGTCGCTCTCTGTACTGTTCTAGTTCACAAACGAGATTTTTCTCCCAGGCTTCCTTTTTTCGTTTGTGAATTCTCTTTTCTTCTTTTCTGAGCTCTTTATATTTCTCTTCGCGTGCTCGTGTTCTCTGAGACTGCTGCATTGCTCGATACGCAGCATTCTTACGTTCAGTTACCAGCTTGCATTCATTATCGAACCAGTCGTTCCGATCTCTACGACTTCTGCCTAAGATGGAATCAGCAGTACTAATGACAGTATTTTTAAGGTGGGTCCAGCTCTCGTCGACGCCCGGCATCTCATCCCCAGGACTTGCTCTTCTGAGCGCGAGTTCTAACGCCTGACCGTAGCTGTTTCTGGCCATTTCGTTGCGTAGTGCAGCTGTGTTGATTCGAGCCTGATCAGCGGATACAAAGCTTTTCAGCGTTGTAATGCGCTCTCGGAGCACCATACCAACAAGATAGTGATCTGAGTCGAAGTTGGCACCTCGGTACGTTCGTACCGTCATCAGACCCGAAAGGTGGCGGCGGTCTATCAACACATGGTCTATTTGATTGCGAGTCGCCCCATCAGGAGATATCCAGGTGGCTTTATGGATATCTTTACGCGCAAATCTGGTACTTGCAACGACCAAGTTCTTACTTGCTGCCATCTCTATAACTCGCTGCCCATTGTCATTAGTGTTCTCATGCAAGCTGTGGGTGCCGACATATTGCCTGTATACGGGCTCCCGGCCTACTTTGGCGTTCAGGTCTCCCAATATGATTTTTACATCATATCTGGGGCAGGCATTAAGTTCCCGTTCAACTACTTCGAAGAATTCTTCTTTTTCATCGTCCGGGGACTCTTCTGTAGGTGCGTGAACGTTTATGAGGCTGATGTTCTTAAATTTGCCTCGCACACGAAGGGTACATAGCCTTTCGTTTATTGCTTTAAAGCCGATAATGGTAGGCTTCATCCTTTTGCTGACCATAAAACCTACCCCGAGCACATGGTGTTTCGTATGACAGCTGTAATATACGTCATAATCAGGTTTTTGCAAAACACCATTCCCTGTCCATCGCATCTCCTGAATGGCGGTAATGTCAGCTTTATATGTTGACAGGGTATCGGCCAGGTGTTGTGTAGCTCGAGTTCTGTACAGAGTTCGTACGTTCCATGAGAAAATTCTTAAATCATTTTGCCTTTTTCGTTGCCGTGGTCGTCGTCGTTTTTTCCAGTATCCGAGGCATGTTGCTCGTTCCGTAATGTTTGTTTTTTACGGGTGAGGTTATTAGCCTCACGCCAACCTTTCTTGGAAGGGACTAGCCCGATCATGTTAGCCTATCCTCTCTCATAGGATAGTTACCAGTGGCCACCGCTAGGAGGTTATGATCGCACTTCCATCAGTCCGGAATAGTTACGGCACGTGCATGTTATGCTACATGTTATTCCCCCTATTCCGCTGATGACTGACCACCACTGTCTTCATTACCGTGAACTAATATCCAATTCAATCAACCGAGATATCGAACTCATTCTTGATTCGGGCCGCAAGAATCACGTTGAATTCCAACGCCTCCAAAACGAAGTACGGTCTCATCACTAACAAAAGTTGCACCGACTTTCCTTCCGTCGAGAAGCTGACCTATCTCTTAACGTCCTATGCGCAACCTTAACTGAGGATTTGTGATGGAACGACTAGATATTCCAATTGGCCAAACAAGCATCACAAAGCATAAGATTCCTTAAGAGATCCCAGCAGGCGCGGATCTAGAATTTTGTTTTGTGGGGGTCACGGAATTAAAAGAGACGGAAAAAAATTTCTACTCCTAAAAAAACAAAAACAAAATTAACAAAACTAACCGAATTTTCTGGTGGATTAAAAACAAATGTGCCCTACGAAAACGTGCCCTAATGTGTTTTTGATGAAGACGCGCCCTTTCTTGTAAGTGCAGTAACTTCAGAGTTTGCAAATTAAAACATATAGAAAGAGTATAGATCAATCTGTTGTTGACCTTGATATTAAGGTCGTTTTTTTAATTTGCAAAAAAGTTGGGTCGGTTTTAGTCTCTTGGTTATGTCAACTTTGTTCCTTATTCGGCCCCGCTTCGAGTACAACTCATTTATCTGAGCTGGCACCTTCAAAACCACCTTAGCGTAGCTTGACCGAGTACAAAACTGTGCTTTAAAACTCATCGGTGATGGTAACTTTTGAGACACCATTGACTAATTGAGCCATCGTAGGAATATAGCATCCTTCACAAAATTTCATCGCTATGACTATAGCGACTGTTCCACTGAAAAAACCGCCTTCCTGACTACCAAACAATTGTAATCAAGCCATTGATCATAACCCACTCAAGTGGAGTCACATACATCATCCAATGTTTTGTGATAATAGTCCAGGAGGCAGCTTTTCCAAGGAAACGATCATTTCGATTTGTATTGGAAAAGTTTTTTCTCGGCAATCATTTAAGGATCCAAGTGTCAACTACTCCAATTAGGGCGGTGCTAAAATGATAAAATTGGAAACTTTGAAAAAAAAATTTAAAAATCATTGAGTTTTGAAATAATTTTTTTCGACATGTTTCCAATTTTGTCATATACCTAGTTTATAGCTACATACTCCAAAAATAATTCGAATTATGGAATCATACAAAATTTTTGGCGTATAAACGGAATAATTCGAATTATGGCTAAAACCGAAATTTTTCGTCTTAAGTCAAAGTTATAAGAATGTATTTATGCGAATCTTCGATGGTGGTGGGGGTACTGCAAGGTGTCAGTACTTGTGTTATGTATGTGTACATCAATCCAATTTTAATTCGATTTCGTATTAAATACCCGTTTATACGTTTATTCAAAATGTTGGCTTAACTTTGAGTTAAATCGATTTTATTTTGCCGCTATACACTTAAGTCAGCTCCACTCAGGTGCAAAGAGCTGATTTATTGTTTTGTTTAATAGTTATATTCAAACCATCATAATGCACAAATGGAGAGGGATGAAAACGACAAAATGCAACGCTACCTCCCAAACTATAACTTGAGTTGTCGAGGGACATTATCAATGCAATTTTGGGTCGTCGTAGTGGCTTCTATGAAACTAAACCTGCTGACGTTGGAATGGAAGTAAAGAAGCTCAAGTCGCCCTAAAGCTACTGACAGAAACAGGCGCAAAGGCGGTGCGAACATTGGCTTCGCGGTATGTGGCGACTTTTCACTGACATGATGTTGCGGTGTCGGCGGCGCGCTTCGACTTTGAACACAACAACGAAATCAAAGTGACAAGTGGACGTGATAGGAAAAAAATTGAAAAACCTGAATGATTTACATAAAATTTTTCTATCCTACAGGGCTTGTCTTTGTTTTAGGTGCTAATTTAATTACCATAATTTGGAAAAATAAAGATTTTCATTAAATATAAAATCCAACAAATTTGCTCTCCCACCCAACACCAACACACGACTCCAAACATATGCCCACCACCATCAAAACACGACTCAAAACACAAACATCTCTTGCGGCAACGCGCAAAGAGTAGAAAGTAAAGTAACTTGCGCGGTATGTGCGTAGCGTAAAACAGCATTTCGTTAGTGCGCATTTGAATCCACTACTTCTATTCTCTCTGTCATTGCCCGCACGGCGTTTGCGCCTGTTTCTGTCAGCAGCTTAAGTTATATTAAAACAAGAGACGCGCTAGGCGTGTTGACCTATATACAACAACATATTGTTTTTTAGAAAAAGTCAACAAAATAAATTCACACTTAAAATATATAAAATTATTGTCAGTGAACTGGGCAACAAATATCGTCAAACTCCATTGGCATTGTTTCCTAAAATCTAGGCTAGTGTTGCATCAAAAAAATATCAAAGGATGTATGAGTTAAAACAAAACAAAATTACATTTTTATAATATATGAGGCTATGAAGGTGAAACGTATTTGAACCTTAAGGTCTATAAAGATCAATTAGACAAGGTACATATGTATGTACCAACACCCCAAAGCCGATAGCAATTATCTTCTTCTTCTTCTTTGACGGCTCTACAACTGGGATCCGGTCTTGGCCTCCACTGTTCTCTCCACCGCTCCCGATTCTGAGCCGATGTCATCCGCTTTGCCATCCCTAACCTCTGGGCCTCCTGGTCAACGCCATCCTTCCAGCGGAGGTTGGATCTCCCCTCGCTGTCACACTCCATAAATCTTACCGTATAGAACTTTCCGAGCAGGTTCAGCTTCGCTCATAGGAGCTAGATGCCCTGCCCAGCGGAGCTTACCGAGCTTTATTTTCTTCACAACATCTACGTCGCAACGCGATAACGCTCGTAGATCTCGTCATTGTAGTCTCCGGAATCTTGCTTGCTCACATAAGGGGCCAACAATTCTCCGAATGACTTTCCTCTCGAACACGGCTAAGAGGTTCGAGTGCTTATGTGAATACCGGTCAGATGCTTGGATTTGAAGAGCCTTGGCAGACGCAATCGTCGGTAATATATCAAGACCTTAGTTTGTCCTGTATCATACTTTGCACAAGCGATTATAGGCCTCATTAATATAGCTTCTCTTAAGCAGGCGTTATCAATTGAAATTGTTTCCCAATTTAGATATTTTCCGAGGACTGTTGTTCCTGTTAAAATGACCATTAGGGGTCCATTACACGTTCATGCAAACGTTAATCAATTGCACCAGTCATGATTGATCGAAATGAAAATATTCAGATTATTACATCAGTCATCACCTTTGACCTGTCGTTTAATAGACCTCTTACTCCGCCTTTAGTCATTCGCATGGTTTCTTTCAATAATGATCTTGGTCTATTTTAGTGTTTTCCAAAAATTTTAGGTAGGCAGTTCAAAAGCAGCCATGAATTAAAAATTTAAAATGAGATATGGTAACTCTTCTTAAATCTGTAAGCAAGCATTTCTGAAAGAACTTATAGTTCTGTAAAAAAAAAGAGTTGACTTATATAAATAAATTTGTTACTTCACAAAACTGTATAGAATACTACATAGAATACAGTCAATGATTGTAATATATATGAAGTAGAACTGTACTTTAAGAGATGGTTCAATGAATTTCTTGGTAACAGGCATTAACCCCTAAAACGAGCGGGAAAAATAACCAAAGAAAGCAAAAATATAAAATGGATAGATATTCCCCTGTCCCTGTTTATTGAATTGAACATGAGGACAAAGCCTAGCTTGCAATATCGAAGGCATAAAAGCAACACCGCGACATCGGCAGAATATTAGCAGAAGTGGTATAAGCTATTTCCTAAATAAATTTGTAGTTTTTAAATATATATCGATGGCCGGTAGTTATAATGTATATGTGCAAAATTTGGCACGGGAAATGCCATCAAATTGTTGTGCAATATTTTTTCAGTTAGTAACATTTTCTTGGTAAAATATGAAAAGAAAAATAAAAATATTATCAGGTGTAATATATGAAAGTATGGACGAAAATATTTGTAAAAATGTTAGTCTGTTCATGTTGAGAGCTCAATAAACTTGTAATAATAATCTAACATTGTTTTCTTATTTATTTATGCAGTACTGCTGTAACTGGTCACTAATTCGTAAGCATTTAAAAGACAAATCAAGTTTCATCTAGGTTAAGGCAAAAAAATATTCAGTGTTATCACGAAACAAAATTTACATCTTCATATGAAAGAGGAAAGGTAAATCAGCCTAGGTCTAATTATATATAACTGGGCTTCACCGATCAACCAAAGCTTATGAAGTTTCCCCGTCAGGCGGGTTCTTTAATAAATAAAACTGCAACAGAAGTACGCATTTGCCTATATAAAATAAGGCATTGCCTAACGTTACAAACCCATAAAGCTCCAACTCTTTGAAGGAAGTATTTTAGGCATTTGCTGTAATAGTAGATAAAGGTAAACACACCTAAATCGTTCATTTCTGGTTAGAGTTTAAGTTACACTTAATTTCTCTGAGTTGATTTTTAATATTTCGTCTCACTGGGGCACAGTGGATATGATGTGGTATTCTTTCTGTTTTTGGATGGTGTGATGTGTGACAGGCGCATTGCAAAATATTGCATGAACGCGTTAAAACAATACATGATATCCCGTCAATATTGACATTTTCCTTAGTATACTAAAAACAATTCTCTTTGTTTACAACAGAAACGGACCTGGTGTCACGGCAGTGCATGAAGTAAAATCGTGTGATTAAAAATGAGATTTATCTAACACTTACAATCATCCCCTACGGGCCCTGCTGAACATTGTGCTGGAGGATCTCTACCCAAGTCCTGAAGTTCCTGAAAAATGCAAGAACAAAAATAAATATTAGTTGGTTTCAAGTTTCTAAAATAAAAAAATTAACTCGAAAGAAAAAAAAAATAACACCCTCGCACCTATGTACACATATTCACACGGTAATGAACCATATTTGGAGGCTGATATCAAGATACGTCGGGGACAGCGACCCGTCAATGAATTGTGTGATCTGATGGTGCACAAGTTATCCCGACAAAGAGCGTGGAAAACAGAAAGCACATCTCTTAACACATCTCGTTTTATGTTATTTTGTTGATTACATTTTTATGGTTAATCATCTGCAGCGGATCAATACATTCTCGAGGCTTGGTGGTGTAAGGCATAAAAAGAAGGGTTTGTTAAAAAATACTACCTTAATTGAATTAATCACAAAAATAAACAAAAAAATAAATGCAAGGCGAAGGAAAACTGTTCATATGTGGTTGAAGTACATTTTCTGGTGGTTGTCAAGGAGGAGAATGCTGCCGCCTGCGCTACGTTATCTAATTTGAGTCATACAAATCGGGAAAACGTATATGAACACACTATGATGAAAAGAGTTAAACAGACAAAGGAAAGTTTCCGTTGGTCTCGTTCTAGCTTTCGGTCTTTTATCAAGGCGAATCGAGATGTTCTTGTCCTTCCCATCCCCGGCCATTCCCTTTTATCTAACAGAAGCTGTCACAGAAAAAAGAGAAAATTTCTATGTTACATTTGCCGTCAAAAAATCTGCCAATTTTACGGATTTTTATAGCGGGTAAAGTCACGCGTATGCGACAAAAAAACATCCAACCGTTATGAAGATGTTTTTTTCATACAAATATATGTATAAATATATACACTCAGGTTGTAAAAGAAACCTAACAACCGCATAGGCCAGAAATTTTAGGAAAATTGCGAGAATAAGATTTTAATTTCAGAGCTTTATGCAAGAGAATTGTGTTGAGAGTTGAGAAAATTTTTTCTTTGGTATCGTTTATCGTATCGTGCTCGTGCACGACGGTGCGGTGGGGCCTTCTATACTGATGACGACCGTTGCGACGACGAAGGGAGCCGGAGCTCCACACCACACAAGATATATTCCACTTCCTCCACTAGCAGTGCTATTCAGATTTTTATTTTTAAATCGAAATATACAGAATGGAGAATGTTTTTCCCGCTGAACAGCTACTGAAATAACTACACCCTTAAATTAGATGTAATGCGAATTACGTTTTTTCCCGTAATCTTCATGTGCTTTTTTAACTCTGCCATGACAGCGCGCACTCGAATCTCGATTCACCATACGAACTCACAGGCACAGACCAGCCAGGGCCAGCACTGAACGAAAAAAAGGTGGCGACAGCGCGGTGGCATTCACAGAAATTCTTTTCTCCATGACACAAAATCAATCAGAAAACCACTAAATATCCAGTCATCACAAAACACTTTCTTCGCATTTAAGCCATTACTCAACACTTTTTTCAAGCCTCGTTTCATTTCCACAGCAGCAGCACATTTTCCTCAATTTTAGGCCCCTGTATACATGAAAAATGTCTCCATCGATTGCACTTTTTCTCCAACAGATTTTTTAATCATTTTCTTTTCACTTTTCAACCCTTTTTCAATCACACTAAGAAATTTCCAAATACGCCAACCAAATACGTAAATTCCGTCATTTTTGTTCACATTATCCATATAAAAATACTTTTTATAAAAATCACTTAAAACATACCTTGTTGATTCTTTTTAACGCCATTTTATAATTATTTTTATTTGAAGGAGAAAATTAATTAAAAAAAAACAAACTAAATAGCAAAATTTCGTTCCTTGTTCCTATTTTCACCGCGACTAATATTTTCTTTTGGATTATTTTTTTATTTAAACTAGATAACGAATTTATTTTTCTGGCCCTTTTTCTTATTTGAAATTAATTAACAAAAAAAAGTCAACCAGAGAGTTTTAATACGACAATGGAATTAGCAGTAGAGCCGACAGGGTCTTTTGATTAGGAGCGAAACCAAAGATGGCTGACAATTTTAATCGGAGAAAATGAAATATCAGATACCTATAGTGTCAAGTTGAGTGGTAGGGATTTTTCTTAAAATAAATTTTGGGATGTTATAATTTATCCTATATACGACAATTTAATGTTTCTAATTGTTTCTACATTACATTACTATATTTTCAGCAGATATTTATTCATAAAATAGCTATTTAAATTCAAAAATTGGAAAGATCTGCAATACTTTGAACTACATTATCGATAAGTTCGGAAGAATTTCGGAATTAAATAAATTTTCGGAAAAGAAGAAAAATGTATTAATAATATGTATTTGCATTTTTCTTAGGTTTTCATATCATAATTTGATATGATCTTCCTTAGAAAACTAAATTCTTGTCATTTTTATGAAAATTTATATCACCATGTGAAATTAACCTATTATTTTTAAAATTTATGTTTCCGAATAATTTGTCATAATTTTTATCTTAAAGCGATGAACGAAGCATATGACTCGCAAAATAATAAAAAATTTTCTACTTCCGGGAAATTATTTATTATTAGCTTTTATAGTTGTTTTTTTTACAAATGAACCAAGATGAGATACAGTGAAACACTTATTTATTTAAATTGATCTATAGAATACTATATAAATTACATAAACGTCAGGTCACTTAAAACATTTTATTGCTACATAACAGTATTTTAAAAAGAATATTACCAAGTTTATAGCAGCAAAATTAAATCGATTTAACTCAAGATTACGCCAAAATTTCGAATTAACGTATAAACGGGTATTTAATATCGAAGATTCTCATATGCCGTGTTTTTTTAATCTGTTCTATTCTGTTCTGTCCTGGAACATTAAAAAAACGGCAAGGAAAATTTTCATTTTTAATTACATAAATTACGTCTTTGGTCATTTTAATTTCTTCTAATATTGCATAAACGTCGGTCTTATTTATCTCTCCATTAATTTTTCTCGTTTTTCATTCAGTAAACAAAACATTTTACTTTATTTGTTAACTGTCAAGTTAAAAAACGTATGTGAGAAAAAGGCAATTTAAAATTTCCCTTTGTGCTGGATAGTATTCTTGATAATTATCGGGGACAAGACTTTTGTATGGAAGCTGTTCTGTTCTGTGCTGGAACAGATTAAAAAAACACCCCTATAATTACATTCTTATAACTTAAGGCCGTATCAGAACCTATGCAGCGCTGCAACGACAAGTGTTTCTATTGGCTGAGGCTGGTAAAATGACAAGCAAAGCAGCACCAGACCAGCGTGCTGCATTTTCATCTCAAATCCTAAATTTGCTGCATATACATGCAGCACTTTTGACACTTCGTAATGCGGCAAGTGATTTTAAACAAGGAGACGCGGAATTTTTTATTTTAAATTATTTAAAAGGACATGGAGTAATAATTGGTAGAGTTGGAGTATCTGATACCGACTGCAGCATGTTGCTCTGGTGCTGCTGCTGCACGCTGCATATTTTTAGGTTCTGATACGGCCTTTAGGCTTAAGCCGAAAAATTTCGGTTTAAGCCATAATTCGAATTATCCCGTTTATACGACAAACAATTTTGGATGATCCATAATTCGAATTATTTTTAGAGTAGCTATAAACCACGTATACAGAAACAAGGTAATGTAACAGAGACTGACAGCTTCGAATATCGTAGAAATTTCGGGCCGAGTGACGTCAGGACTAATGCAGAAACAACAACACAACTCCGATTTTATATGGGAAGAGCGTGCCAAGTGATGTCAGCACTCAAATGACATTTCTCCATTACATTACCTTGTTTCTGTATACCGTGGCTATAAACTACGTATATGTTAACAAATTTTGTTTATAATTTTCAATACATCTATTCTAAATGTTTACCAAAAGATAATAAAATTTTTTTATTGGTTTAACAAATTATCAAAATCGCCAAATTTGTATAATAAACACCCAACATAACATACAATATACAGAGGGTTTCAGACTTTGCTAATCCAATAAGGGTTGATTCTTGGGTATATTTAAAAAAAACATTCAGGGCCTATCGGCACTATTCACTAAAATGCAGGGTGTTTATGAAAAACTAACGGTAAAGTTTTTAACATACTTATGCTTTAATTAGTCCTATACCAAGTTTATAGCAGCAGAATCAATCGATTTAACTTAAGGTTACTCCAAAAGTTCGAATTAACTTATAAACAGGTATTAATACGAAATCGAATTAAAGTTGGATTGATGTGCACATACATAACACAAACGCACGGGAAAAACAACAAAAACTGTCACCTTGAAGTACCGCCACCCTCATCGAAGATTATTACAAAAACACGCTTATAACTTTGGCTTAAGCAGAAAAATTTTTAATTCGAATTATCCCGTTTATACAACAAAAAATTTTGTATGATCCATAGGGGCTTATTTTCAAAAGGTGACATGTCTCCCATCCATTTTTTTACAGCAATGAGTAAAAACTGTGCGTAAGCCTAGTTAAGTTAAAGATATTTGTTTTTAAAAAATATGCCGACACACATAAAGTATTTTATTACTTTATTGTGAAACAATCGTAGAAATACATTAACTGGTTATTGTGAAAAAAACAAAAACAAAATGGACATCTCCCTTAATATACGAATGGACATGTCACCTTTCGATAATAAGCTCCTCAATTCGAATTATTTTTGGACCAGAGGTAATAGTTAGGCTTGTTTTTTGAGATGCTCTTTTATTATATTATCTATTATAAATAACAGAAACTTAAGCTACTTCATTTAGAAGATATTTGGGTTCAAAATCAAGTCTGAACCTCCCAGAATTTTTCGTTTTTTAGCGTTTTCTCGGAAAAATGTATTATTAACCACATTTTTTTCTTCCGTTTCTGTTGCACCAAACCATTACCTAAAATAGTTACATACGCGAGAACGATCTAGGTCGTATACTTTTCCAGTTAGTGAGTTTTAACGGGAATTGGCGTTCTAACAACCAGTTATAAAACTCCATCCTTTTGTCCAAATGCACAGTCCAGGGTGTTAATCGTATGGACGAAGATATTCTGCATGTATTATAATCTAAATTTTGTATCTAGATATATAATACTGTGGTAGATACTAGTTCAAACAAACTAGTAAACAAGCCTAATTATTTTACTCTTGAGTTATTAAAGTTTAAGTACATTAAAACTTTGCCAAACGTCTTTTCGTAAACACCCTGTATCTTACTGGATAGTGCCGATAGGCCCCTCTCTAGAATATTTTTCTTCTTCAAATATACCCAGGAATCTACCCTTAACAGACTAGCATCTAACTATGAAACCCATTGTATATGCACATTATATTATTATATTTTAGAAATAAAATAGATTTGGCACATTTATTTATTATATTTATAGTAGTTAGAGTGTTAATAAATAAATTTTTGGCCATCAGGCGAGATTGTTGTTGGAATCGCTTCGTTTTAGGGTGTAGTTGAACACCCACACCCTAATACCATGTTTCCATCGCACTTGAAATTCTTGGATTTGTGAAATCTCATGTTTTGCATATAAAATGGAATCAGTTCGGTTTTAGGAGTCGACTGGGTCGGTCGTGTACCGCGGCGGCTGACCCCGTAATTGGCTTGTCGGTTCTTTTTCCAGTTTTGGATCTCGATTTGTGCGGGCCCCCTTAATTTAATTAACCGCGTGATCATTTCCAGTGATGTCTGGATTGAAAAAATGAAAGATTATTTAGGTTTTATCTGGCCTAAATGGTATATAAAAGCCTTTTTGACAAAAACAGATGAGAACCGTTTTCCTATAACGGTTTTCAACGTGGAACCATCATGGTCTTCTAGACCCTCTAGCACATGGCTAATTTTTACATCGTGTGTTATCTATTGAAACGTGAATCAAGGGCATAAAAATATTCTCTGAATATTTTATCATATGAGACGAACGAATCATTGCGAATACCATTTTTTATATATCTTGTGCATTATTTGAACCGAACTAGACTGTGAATTCTGACATAATTTTTTAAAATTACAAGCTTGTGTGTTTTTTATCTTACCTGTAATCGTAGTGTCATACATGTTGTTCTTTTAACTTTGTCCTAAAAATTAGTGCCGCCTAAAAGAATAGATCAACGAATCAGCATAGTCATGTCATAACGGTCATCCTCGTGTTTTTTGCATCTCACATGAACCGAGTATAGCACGTGGTGCTAGCATAGCAATTTTAACGGACTTTCAATATTACAACAAATTAGTAATCTTTTTTCTGCAAATTCCAGCACAGATCCTTCCAGCTGCATATGACGGGTAACAAATTGTTTAAGGGCGCAAGGAGTTATCGTGTTCTCATGTGATTTGGATGGTAATACAAAAAGCGCTTCCAGGCTTTTTATCATTGTTCCATAATTGGATTTGCAGATAATCAGCATAGGACTTGAGCTTGTTGGTCTCTTGCACCCTATCGACACACCTAGTGGGCAATTTGGCTTTTGACGGAGTTTCACAAAGAGCCTTTGGTGTGCTGACCTGCCCATCGGTGTGGCACGGGGGAGGGACACACTTTTGGGCATGTGCAAATCACCAACACTCACACCTTGACAATCAAACTTAACACAGATAATAATTACGTCAGCATTTTCCCCTCGTTGCCAAATATTTGGGGTTAGATCTTTTATTAAACGAGGTGCAACTAAGCAAGAGAATTTCAGAGGACTGGGTTTCAATTCAGTGAACCAACGCAACAAAGGACCTTTAAGTTAAGAAATCATTTGTTACCAGGTTTTATTTAGTGAACATCGCACTTAAATTGGCTCAGATGACAACCGTAAGAATCTTAGAAAATTTATAGATGGCGTCGAATGAGTGAGTCCGCTTACGTGTTGCAGCTGACCGACTTGATCTGTAGCTGGTGGATAGGGCAACCAAGCTGCAATCACCTGGTATAACATAAAGTGAGCCGCCAATCCCGTGTCCGTTTGAAACAACACCTGATGTACTATTTTGTTACAAAAATCATTGGAATGAGTAATTAGAACGAGTGACTTTGCTTTAAACTTTAATCAGTGTAATAATTTTTAAACCTGTGAATCAATTATTAAAAAACTATTCTAGTGACTACATATAAATTTAAATCCAAGTTTCTTGACGAAGTCCCCTCTGCTCCCTCTGTGCATGGGTCAGATAGCAAAAATCGTAGGAAGACATCTTGAATCAACTAAGTTTTGACAAAATCCCCGCTGCTCTGGCCTTGCATGGGATTATATAAACACTGGAAGCGAGAATAATTTATGGCCAAAAGTTAGTTGTATAATCATAGTTTCATGGTCCATATGCCTCAAGGCCGGGACCAAAAGTAACCTTCTAAGGTTCGCTAGTCTTGCACTAGTAAATTCAAGACAACAACAACAACAACAACAATATAAAATGAAATCGCCTCACGGGGAGATTTCAATGTGTGCTACGAAAATCCCGGTTTTATAGGAAAGAAAAGAAAGAAGAGAAGGGAAAGAAGGACGCAATTACGAAACTTTAACGAATGAATTTTTAGCCTTGGGGTGAAAGCTCGCTTTTCTCTTCTCAGATGTAAACAATTGACCGTGATAAACATACACAATCAAAGCAATTCTAAGCTGAAGGCAGCCTCGTGTAGCATTAAATGGCGAGACTCAAATATGCTTTCAACCGACTTCTCGAGTCTCTGTGTAGCACCCCACAATGAAATCTCGCTCGAAATCTAGCTAATGACTATTCGGCCAATTCAGCATGAATTTACATTCTTCAAATCAAGCTTACTACTAGACATTGCACAATGACTTGAACGACATGACGGACCAGTGTGACTTCTGAGCTTCACCATAAGTGTGTTCGATGACTGCTTGAAAAGTTCAGAGCAGAGCAACTCATTTGGGAGCAGCTGTCAAATTGATGTCAGAGCAGAAAAAATCAGAAAATAGCAACAATCTCAAAAAACACTTTCCTGCTTAAAATTCCCTTTTTAGAGGTTAGATACGAATGTCAATTTAAGAAGAAATATAGGCCAATAAAAACAATTGAAAAGTATAATGATAGTTTTTTAAAAATTTATGTTTTTTTTAATATTTCCAAGTATTTTCCGAACAAATCATTCATAAATCAATTTTCCGATTTTTCCTGTTTTCGCTGCTCTGCCTACTCCTACAAATTTGGTGGAGCAGAATAAGTGAGAATTCTCAACCCAGGGCAGGCTCAAAGAAGACAGAGCAGAGCAATTGAGAACAGAAAAGAACTGTCAAAAAGTCTCAATGGGGCAACGTAGACTAGTCATGATTACTACGTAGTAAAACCGATTTTTAAGAAGAGAGCGGTGAGGGGGAAGGGTGAGTATGTAGTAAAATCACTCTTACTACATGTTGAAGCATGACTAATCTACGTAGCCCCAATGAACGCAAATTGCTGATTGCAGTCATCGAATACATCTCATAATTTTTCAACAGTGCGATGTTTTTGAATTGATTTTGCAATAGTTACAATTGTCAAAAATGTTGGAAAATAATGCGATATCAAGAAAAACAAAATACAAAGCGCGAAAAAACTTCATTTTAATTACATACTTGATACGTTTTTAAAACACGTGATTCGATGTAAACACTTTTGGATTTCGTCAAATCGATTTATTAAAAACGATGGGTTGTAGGAACATGTACTACGTTTACATGCTTACTTGAAGTATACTTGAAGTAGTTTTCAAGTAACAAAATATGCATGTAAACTCGTTCTGACTTCAAGTATACTTGAGTCAAGTAAATCACAAAAATTTTGTTTGATTGACTTGAAAAAGCTCATGTAAACGCTACTTGAATACTTGAAATTTTGCATGTGGTTTTTTTTCTTGGAAGAAAAAGAAGATAAAAACTGTAGTGAATGGATGCTTTTGATACAATCTTTTTAAAGTTATTTATGTTATAACAAGGAGCTAGTTTCTGTTATAATAAGAAATGTCAAATGTCAGCTCAAGAAAATTTCAAGACATTTTGAAGTCAAGTAAGTGAACCGAAAACACAACTTGAGATTCAAGTAAATTTCAAGACAAGAACTCAAGTAAATCATGTAAACGTAATGATGGTATAATTTTTTAATTAACAAATTGTGATAATGGGCACTTTTTTATAATTCTTTCAATAATATCTTCGTTCCTGCTAACTTTTAGGTCGATAGATACCATTTGTTACGTACAGTTTTCAAATTTTCAAATCACGTCACATATATTACGTTTACATGATTTACTTGAGTTCTTGACTTGAAATTTATTTATTAGTATATTTGAAGTCAGGACGAGTTTACATGCATATTTTGTTACTTGAAAACTACTTCAAGTATACTTCAAGTAAGCATGTAAACGTAGTAATATGCATATTATATATGACGGTCTTGGTTTACATGATTGCTTGAGTTCTTCGCCTGAAATTTATTTGGAGCTCAAGTTGCGTTTTCGATACACTTTACTTAACTACAAAATGTCTTGAATTTTTCTTGAACTGACATTTGATTTTTCCTATTATAACATAAACTAGCTCCATATTAATATAAATTAATTTAGAAAGATTGTATCAAAAGTATACACTCATTAGCTCTGTACGTTTACTCCACACGCGATCCCGAGATTTTTGACTGCAAAGTTGAGGAGTGGGGATCAGATTGGGAAACTAAGAAAACGCTTTCTGTGATGTTCTGGGATGTTTGGTGCAATTCAAAAGACCATGAACTAAAAATCACTTGTGTCTTCAAAATAATGACATGAAACTATTAATTAATAAATTAACTAATAAATTATTTATGAAATTATTCACAATCACCAAACAGGCACCAAATGAAGAACTTATTTTCAGTACGTCGTAATCGTTTTAGTTTGCCATAACAAGTGACAGTTGCTTCTGACAATTTAAATTTCACTACAGAATTGCTTTGACAGCCAGCCACAGTCGCTGGGGCTCGGGACATCGGAAACTTATTTATTTCCCCTCTTTTTTGATCCCGATAAAGTAATAAAACGCAAAATTTGCGCACGTAGGATCCCGTGTGGCGTAAGCATACAGAGCTACTATGGGTGCCTTCAATTTAGACACAGGAAAACAAAGTGAGTGCCTTCCATTTAGACACTGGGAGACACAGTGTTACACTGTGTCCGACACAGAAGTGTTCCATCAACGACACAGCCGGGCACAACTAAGGCAATGCTACCAACCCCCGCTAATTGAAATGTGATCGTAAATTTATAAATTACAACAATATTGTTTCATTTTTAAGATTCCCAGCATATATAAGATGTCGGGTAATTAATTTAAAGAAATGATCAACATAAAATTTATGATTTTCTTGTCAAACGAAAATAAAAACGAGGAAAGTGCGCTGTGGCGGATTTTTCATGAACTTAAGTGTTCCATTTGAACTTACACAGAACGACACAGTTCGACACGCTGTGTCGGACACAGTTGTCTTTCTGTTTCTAAATAGAAGGCACCCAATGGGCATATTCACACAGTGCACATTCATGGCGCCTAAAACCGGTTTTATAGATGAGAGAGGGAAGGGAGCGGAAGAACTTAACGAAACATTTTTCACGCAAAAGCAAAGGCGTGAAAACTGGCACACATATAAAAAGTTACTTCTATCTCTTGCATTCTTTAGCTCTGTTTTTCTCTAACAAGTAAATTTCATCTGCAATACACTTAAAGGTTCCTGTATAGCATTCGAATTTACTACACTCATTTACGCCCCGTCTGAGTTGCTAGGAGTTGAATAAAACCGGTTTTACTCACCACAATTATGGCAGCGTGTGAATATGCCCATTGGGTGCCTTCCATTGATGCAAGTTACACTATCCATCATTTCGTTTATTAGCCCCATACACAAACCGATTTTTCAGGCAAGGGGGCGCAGCGATGGGTGCAAATTACATGCATGACATATACTTCCCTGCGACCCCTTGACTAAGAAATCGGTTTGTGTAGGGGGGTAATAAACAAAATGATGGAAAGTATAACTTGCATCATTTAGACACAGAGAGACACAGTGTTACACTGTGTCCGACACAGAAGTGCTCCATCAACGACACAGCTAGACACAGCCGGGCACAACTAAGACAATGCTACCAACCCTCGCCAATTGAAGTGTGATCGTAAATTTGTAATTACAATAATATTGTTTCATTTTTAAGATTCCCAGCACTTATAAGATGTCGGGTAATTAATTTGAAGAAATTATCAACATAAAATTTACGATTTATTTGTCAAACCAAATTAAAAACGAGGAGTGCGCCGTGGCAGATTTTTCATGAACTTATGTGTTCCATTTGGGCTTACACAGAACGACACAAAGCGACACGCTGTGTCGGACACAATTGTCTCTCTGTCTAAATGGAAGGCACCAAATGCTACCAACAGTCGCGAATTGAAATGTTATCGTAAATTAATAGTCTATAACAATATTCTTTCATTTTTAAAATTCGCAGCATTTATAAGATGTCGGGTAATTAATTTAAAGATATTATCAACATAAAATGTACGATTTACTTGTCAAACAAAAAGAAAAACGAGGAAAGTGCGCCGTGGCGGATTTTTCATGAACTTAAGTGTTCCATTTGGGCTTACACAGAACGGCACAGAGCGACACACTGTGTTGGACGCAATTGTCTTTCTGTGTCTAAATGAGCCAAATTACACGGCCCATCACTTTTTCCATCAACACTTCCAAGGCAAGGGGTCGCAGGTTGTTTTGTACATAGCTACATAGGCAATAGAATCGGTACACGAAAAAATGCAGAACAGTCAGTTTATCGTGTAATTCGTATAACATGCACAAACCGGTTTGTTAAGAGGAAAAGTGTTAAGCCGTGTAATTGGGAGCGTAGTGTAATCGCTCAGTCAACTGTCAAATTGATATAATTTCTTGTTAGTTAACTGTCAAATTTTCCCGCGGCAAACTAAAGTTTTTACTTTACAGTTTTTCGCAAAACTAATTAAAAAGAAGAAAGTTTAAAGAATTTGTTTTTAGTGTAATTGAAGTTGTTACGAGTGAATTTTCAGTGTGCCCTATTACCACGTTTATAAGCGGAGTTTCACTCCCGGATCTTCAATCCAAAGAGAAACTCCCAATGTGTTTATAAGCAATTGGAGTGAAAAACCAAAGTATTTTCTGGTTTGAGGTGACAGCTCCGAACTCAAATTTAAAATGACAACAAACATAAATGTAAACCCAATGTTTAATTTAATGTATTTAAAAAAACCGATAAGTAAAGAAAAGAAACTATTAAACAGCTTCTTCTTTTCTAAGTTTTCCCCCTTCGGAAAAAAATAAAAAATCATGCTCCTGTAATCTCACTCCCAGTGGGTCTATTCACACAGCGCATATTCATGGCGCCTAAAACCGGTTTTATGGATGAGAGAGGGAAGGGAGCGGAAGAACTTAACGAAACATTTTTCACGCAAAACCAAACGCGTGAAAACTAGCGCACATATAAAAACTTACTTCTATCTCTTGCATTCTTTAGCTCTGTTTTTCTCTAACAAGTAAATTTCATCTGCAATACATTTAAATGTTCCTGTATAGCATTCAAATTTACTATCCATAATTTACGGCGCGTGTGAGTTGCTAGGAGTTGAATAAAACCGGTTTTACTCACCACACTTATTGCAACGTGTGAATATGCCCAGTCAGCGTTTATAAACACAACATAAACCGCGAGCGAAAACTCCGGCTTTTTCTTCGAGATCGAAAATCCAAGTTCTGGATTTTCACTCCCCGTTTATAAGCGGTGTTTCACTCCGGATCGAAACTTTCATCTGGAGGGAGACTCCGCTTATAAACGTAGCATATTGTTTTTTCTTCTTCTTCCTGTTAGACACATGTAAAATTTCAAGTGCAAATGTAAACTCTAAAACATGGAGAATATACAAGGAGACAAAACTCTTATGGGGAAAATGACAGGAAATGGATGGGTAGAAGAAACTAAACTAGAAGTTCATTTTTGGCCACAGATGTCACCTTTGTCCGATGTACCCCACATGAATCAAACGAAAATTGACAACACGGAGTTTTATCTCCTTGTATAGCCACCATTACTAAGATTACATGCATTACTTGAAGTCGGCTTCAAGTAAACTTGAAAGTCATGCAACCTCAGATCGACTTCAAGTCTACTTCACTCACGTGGATTAAACTGTCAGTTCAAGTTCAAGTCAAGTCCTCAGTCCGACATGTAACCTAACTGCATGGTTGGTAGCATTGGCTTAGTTGTGCCCGGCTGTGTCTAGCTGTGTCGTTGATGGAACACTTCTGTGTCGGACACAGTGTAACAACTGTGTCTCTCTGTGTTTAATTGGAAGGCCCCCATTGCAACATGCGTATGCATATTTTCTGAATGTTGAGTTAAGCCCCAATTCACAAGCTTCAAGCTTCAAGTTGCAAAAATTTAGGATTTACCCCGGGTCTACACGAGATATATCTTCTGGTATGATATCCCTTTTGACATATGACAGAACATTTTTTGTGGGCCAATTCTGTCATGACATTTCAGTTGAAAATAATTTTCAACGAAGCAACATTGTTTTAAAAGCGCCAAAATCATCGGGAAAAAATGGCAAAGTGAACAAAATCGTTCGTAATCTTTTGCAGTTGATTCATTATTCTCGTCCTGAAATAATTTGGTTAGGTATTGTAAACATCCATTCGCAAAAAAACACTTCAAATCGACAAACCGCCATTTCTCTTTTACCAAATGTCAAAAATCTTTCTTAATCGGTGTCTTGCCATCGCCATCGCTTGATAGATATTTTCATGGCCAACTTGGGGGACTCTCTTTCTAACTTTGCATGCGAGCGAAAGAGAAGGGGCACATGTCAAGAGAGAATTTATGTCTGGTGTAGACCGGGGGTTAGGGTGGGTGCCAAGTTACAATTCCGAATTTGCTACTTTCACCACGCACGCTTCGAAATTACAGAGTGTGCCAAAATACAATTAAAGCATTTCATTTGTCTTTAAAATAATGGAGTATTCGTTGTACGCTCGTGTAGAACCACCCTTTAAAACAGGACGTTTGTAATGATTTATGTACTAAAAACTATAGGCGCCATCTACTACATTGGAATGTGAACAAACGGTAATTAAAAGACAAAGCTTTTAGAAGTTTCGGGAAAAAGAATATTCGCGTACCAATGTTCTACACTATGGTAGAAAAATCGGGTACGTGGATAAAGGAGTAGCTTGGAGATATAAATGCTGCGACAGTGGCATTTAGGTGCCAGTTTTGATTTGGAAAACGATAAGGAGTTCTAAAGTGACCTAAAGCGAAAAGTGGTTATTAAATAGTGAATAAAGCGATAAAAAGAATTTAATAGTGTGAGATATTAAATTGATAGTGATAAATAGTGAACTTTAAGAATAGAGTTTTAGTTATTCTTGAGTTGTGTCTGTTATTGAATTGTGTTTTACACCCGTATTCTAAAACTACTCATAAGTCATAACGCAATATCAAGTATGCGGTGAGTATCAACTTGAGACAATTTGGTATTCTAATTTTGTTCTCACGATTTTGACAATCCGCATTCAGTCTCAAGGACTCTCAAAATTATGACTGTAAAGATAGCTGGTCACAAGAGTATAAAGAACACGTTTCTAGTATATTTTTCAAAATTTCACACAATCTCGACACACAGCCAGCTTCGATGAGAGGTGCTCAATATTTTTTGGCTTACGTTTGCTACTTGGTGCGCAGGCTTTCCTCTATCTTATTATACAAATACAAATTCACCATTAGAGGTGAATTTATTTTAAATTTTCTTGTGACTGGGTGCTTAGAATACCAAAACAGCTGATAGTATCAAGAATAGTGTCTCAAGGTTTCAATAACAAGCACGAGTCTCAAAAGCTTATGACTTATTATTGGTCATAATTTAGAATAGGGGGTTAGTTTTTAATAAATAAGTTTTGTGTGAAGATTTAAAAAGTGTATTCCTTAATTGGTCAGTCATCAGCGGAATAGGGGGAATAACATGTAGCATAACATGCACGTGCCGTAACTATTCCGGACTGATGGAAGTGCGATTATAACCTCCTAGCGGTGGCTACTGGTAACTATCCTATGAGAGAGGATAGGCTAACATGATCGAGCTAGTCCCTTCCAAGCAAGGTTGGCGTGAGGCTAATAACCTCACCCGGAAAAAAACATTATTACGGAACGAGCAACATGCCTCGGATACTGGAAAAAACGACGACGACCACGGCAACGAAAAAGGCAAAATGACTTAAGAATTTTCTCATGGAACGTACGAACTCTGTACAGAACTCGAGCTGCACAACATCTGGCCGATACCCTGTCAACATATAAAGCTGACATTACCGCCATTCAGGAGATGCGATGGACAGGGAATGGTGTTTTGCAAAAACCTGATTATGACGTATATTACGGCTGTCATACGAAACACCATGTGCTCGGGGTAGGTTTTATGGTCAGCAAAAGGATGAAGCCTACCATTATCGGCTTTTAAGCAATAAACGAAAGGCTATGTACCCTTCGTGTGCGAGGCAAATTTAAGAACATCAGCCTCATAAACGTTCACGCACGTACAGAAGAGTCCCCGGACGATGAAAAAGAAGAATTCTTCGAAGTAGTTGAACGGGAACTTAATGCCTGCCCCAGATATGATGTAAAAATCATATTGGGAGACCTGAACGCCAAAGTAGGCCGGGAGCCCATATACAGGCAATATGTCGGCATCCACAGCTTGCATGAGAACACTAATGACAATGGGCAGCGAGTTATAGAGATGGCAGCAAGTAAGAACTTGGTCGTTGCAAGTACCAGATTTGCGCGTAAAGATATCCATAAAGCCACCTGGATATCTCCTGATGGGGCAACTCGCAATCAAATAGACCATGTGTTGATAGACCGCCGCCACCTTTCGGGTCTGATGACGGTACGAACGTACCGAGGTGCCAACTTCGACTCAGATCACTATCTTGTTGGTATGGTGCTCCGAGAGCGCATTACAACGCTGAAAAACTTTGTATCCCCTGATCAGGCTCGAATCAACACAGCTGCACTACGCAACGAAATGGCCAGAAACAGCTACGGTCAGGCGTTAGAACTCGCGCTCAGAAGAGTAAGTCCTGGGGATGAGATGCCGGGCGTCGACGAGAGCTGGACCCGCCTTAAAAATTCTGTCATTAGTACTGCTGATTCCATCTTAGGCAGAAGTCGTAGAGATCGGAACGACTGGTTCGATAATGAATGCAAGCTGGTAACTGAACGTAAGAATGCTGCGTATCGAGCAATGCAGCAGTCTCAGAGAACACGAGCACGCGAAGAGAAATATAAAGAGCTCAGAAAAGAAGAAAACAGAATTCACAAACGAAAAAAGGAAGCCTGGGAGAAAAATCTCGTTTGTGAACTACAACGGTACAGAGAGCGACGGCCGCACCAGGCGCGGGAGTTCTACCAAAAGAGTACGCGGTATGACGCAATTCACACCTCGTTGCACATACTGCAAGGGCAAAGAAGGGAATCTGATCACCGATCTTCAAGGCATCTTGGAGCGATGGTAAGAGCACTTTCATGAATTGCTAAATGGCGAGCTAACTGAGGATTTGGAGGCTCCACCAATATCTGACGATAATGCTATGCTGTCACCACCAAGCTTAGCAGAAGTTAGCAATGCCATCACCCGGCTCAAAAACAACAAGGCCTCGGGTGCAGACGGCATCCCTGCGGAGCTGGTTAAATATGGAGGGCCTACATTACACCAAGCGATTCATGAACTAATTGTGCAAGTATGGGAGCAGGAAGCGATGCCAGAAGACTGGAGAAAAGGCATCCTCTGCCCGGTACATAAAAAAGGAGATATCACAACGTGCAGCAATTATCGTGGTATAACGTTGTTGAGTACCGCGTATAAGATATTCTCCGCCATCCTACAAAACAGGATGTCCCCATACACTAGAAACATCGTAGGCCAATACCAGTGTGGCTTCAGCCCAGTCAAATCAACAACCGATCAGATTTTCACTTTGAGGCAGGCTATGGAAAAATCTCTAGAGTTTCAAAACTCAATCCAACACCTCTTCGTAGCATTAAATAGCGAGACTCAAATCTGATTTCGGACGACTTCTCGAGTCTCCGTGTAGCACCACCCATTGGAAGTGATTGGAAAGTGAGTCTGGGAAAGTGATAGTCCGTGAAATTGGGCCCAGGACATGGCAGTATCATACATTTTTTCCAAAAGAGATAGTAGGGTATGCATCATCTGTGTTAAACGTCGAGAAATGGTAAACTGTTATCTTCGAAATAGACAAGATCGTGAGCGACCCCTTTAAATTTCCATGTTAAAGTGTTACTTCGAATAATCGAATTTCATTATCTTTTTTATATTAATTGGCACCTTTCAAATACAACTAATCAATAAAAATAAATTCTAAACAGCTGTTGACAGTAAAAGAAAAAAAGACCAAAGCCATATGATTGTTTCCATCTCGATCTTGAGTTGTTGAATTAACAGGCAAGTGGCGAGATGGACGGCCCGAATAAGAGGAAACGTGCCCGCTTAAAAACTAACCGTAAAAGCGTCTTTGAACAAAAGTTTTAATAAATCCGTTTTTCTAACAAAAGATAATGCATTAATCCAGTGAAATTGAAGTAAGTAGTTCTAAACCAATATAAAATGAAGTTAACGTGGCTGTATAAAAGTTAATCGTAAAAGTACTGTTAGAAGAAAAGTTATTAATAAATCCGTTACTTTTCTTTTCAACAAAAGAGCAGCGTAAAGGAGATCTAAGGAATTCCGGATATGGAACAACAAAAAACAAAGCCTTAATATCTAATTTTAATGTATTTTAGTCTCTAGTTAGCAGTGGCGGTTCGTAAGGTTCAGGATAAGGGAAGCAATGCGTAGGGCGTCAAAGCTAATGTACTCCGCGAGCGATAAAAGTAAAGGTATCGGCGGCTTTAATTAGAAAAACTGAAAAATAACAAATTTGAAAACGAATTAAGTAATTAACCCCATGCAAAAAGTAGAAACCCGTACTACCAATCTATATTCTTTTTATTTTAATATAATAAAAAATAATATAGTAAGATATACATACAGTGGCGAACAGAAGTCAACGTACAGTGGCGAACAGAAGTCAACGTACACCATACAAAATAGCGAAAATTCGTATTTTTATTTTATTTTTAAAAATTGAAAAAAATTGTGATATCACAATATACGTATCAAAACATTTTATTGAAATTCCATAATAAATTATTTCTACAAAAAAAATAACAAAAAAGTGAAATATACAGAATTCACAAATAACAAAAGTCTACGTACACTTAAAAATTTTTATTATTATTTTTTGTAGAAACAATTTCATTATGCAATTTCAATAGAATGTTTTTGTACAGAGGATTGTACTTATTTATTTTGTAATATCACAATTTTTTTATGCTATAGTAAACGAATTTTCGCTATTTTATATGGTGTACGTTGACTTTTGTTCGCCACTGTATAACACAATTCAAAAAAATAATCTCTCTCTATCCCTTTAAATCATCATTAAAGAGAATCATAAAAAACAAATGGAAGCTACAAATTTTCAGCTTCTTCAATACACACCTCATGCCACCCCATTAGAATAAAGAGAAAGTTCACTCATCATCGATCTCTTTTTTTATTGACTCAAACGAAAATTCATATTAAGAGTCAAAACAAATTTCGAAGCAAAATTTTCAAGAGCAACTCCACAGCAGGCGAAACCAGAGCAGAATACCAGAAAACGAAACCAAGAAAACAAGAGAATATGGTGGATAGAGAAAATTTGTCTATTTTCGACTTCTCATATCCCGGTATTCGGCTCCGAAGAAGCTGCGTTTAGTTCAGCTTCTCAGGGACCTGTATCAACGCAAACCTTTGCGTGAGTGTGAGTTCAATTAAATTGAATGTGTTGGACTTTTCACGTTGATTTTCGGTGCCAAAGAAGCTGGAGATATTACAGCTTCCCTACGTTATGTTAAGCCAGCGAGCAATAATAACAAGAGTGATGAGGTGGGCTTCAAGGACAAGTAAAAGAGTTAAAGATATGAAAGAACAGATTAGCAATAACATTAAGCAAAAAGTCCAAAAAAATATAAAAAAACGCGAGATGGATATATATTTTATGCAAAAAACACAAGAGTATGAAAGAAACAGAAGATGTTGCTTGATTTCTCGATTGGAATGTTTACATTCAAATGGAAGAAACACTGGCCGACTGTTCTCGAAGGATTTGCTGGTTCGTAAGCGGCTTTTGAAGAGAAGGATCGCATAATGAGAGTTAATACAAATATTATCCTGAAAAGCTATTATTGCTTTCATACAACGGAGGAGAAGGACGCCAAAGTATGAAGCGAACCGAACTATCGGCCGAGTTAGCCGACTAAACAATCGGCAAGTGTGCGCGCGTGGAAGAGCTCCGTACTGATTAAGCAGTTGGCCGATAGTTTGCCGACAGTTTAGTTTGAAGGCAATCGTGTAGCCCATCAAACTTATTTATCGGCCGATACCCAAACGTTGTAATGTGCGCACTTGCATACATCTTTATACTGATTAAGAGCCCGACCAAACTATCGGCCGATAGAAAGTCTGTAGTGTGCGGGGACTCTAAATCATCATTAAAGAGAATCATAAAAAACAAATGGAAGCTACAAATTTTCAGCTTCTTCAATACCAAAGATTATCTACAATAAGATGTGACACTCTCGACGTTTTCGCTTATCTATTTTTGACCTTCGTACCGTTATTTAAACGACCTTGCCGGAATTGTAAGGAATAGATAGCAATAGAAAACCCATTTGTAAGAAAAGGATGCAGTATGATGAGGAACAAAGTGGAAATTAAAACAATTTTTACAGGGTAATTTAATGAAATTTTTTGGTTTAAAATTAAATTTAATCACATAGGCAAGTCAAAAATGGCGAAATAAAAACTAAACCTGGGAATAAGAGCCAGAAGCTTAGTTTTTATTTCATTTTATGAAATTAATTATGCCGAATGTTTTCACTAAGTGGGAAATCTTTTAATGGATGATGGAAGGAAATCAACTTTTGGGGATTCAGTAAGGGCCAAAGCTGGTTCTGCAGGAAAAATTTACCTTTGGGGTATAATTAGAGCAAAGATGGTTTTGTTGCTGAATCCTTTTTTGGGGGTTTAGTTACAGCAAAAGGTGGTTCTGTGGAAAAAAATTGCCTTTGGGGTTTTAGTTTGGGCAAAAGGTGGTTTAGTTGCCAAATATACTTTTGGGGTTTTAGAAAGGGCAAAAGCTGGTTCTGCAGGAAAAAATTGCCTGTGGGGGTATATGTATATAACCAAATAAAAGAATTAGTGAATTAATAGATTTCATACACGAAATACTACTGTCATGCACAACAGAAGGCCCAACTTTAATAAACAAAAATTGGGGTGAAATGCCAATGATATTGAGCGGTGATTTTAGTGTAATTTTCGCCAAGCCAGAACCACAACCACTGGTGGACTTCTTAGATCATAAATTCAAATTGAAGCTGCATAATGATAAAATAATAGCAGCAAAATCTGGAATAACGATTGACGCTGTATTTTGTAGATATTTTAATGAACTTAAATCAGGAACTTTATATCCTACTTTAGTGATCACAAATCTATCATTTCATTTTTTGATTGTGGTGAAGATTTGAATAAAAAAGAATAAATATATATTTTATACGAATTAATGAATATCTCATTATAATGAATGAGTTTAATTGTTCGTTTTCCCTACAAATTTCCCATTCGTCTGACCTTGATGTTTCACTTCTAACGTGCGTAGCGACCATGCATTCACTTGTTTAATTTACTTAAACGTCAATAACTTCTAAACAGACTAGAGCAACCTAATTAGGCTAATTCGTTATAACCGAGCCCATACACAGTCAAATTTGTTTGCAAGCCTGTTTGTAATATTGTTTGAATGTTTCGACTACACACTATCAAACAAATAGTCAAATAGAATTTCAAACATTATTTCATATGTTTAGCGTGTCGTAGCCGTATATCGGATAAATTTATTAATCACGAAGATTTTCGAAAAAAATGTGTAGTAAACAAAAGGTGTTGTGTTTAATGATTATATCTGAATTGTGTAGTGAGGATGAAGAGGATTTAAAACCTAGAAAACAAAGAAAGTGGGTCAAAAATTGGCTTTTGGAGAAAAAAAAGTTTTCAAATGAAAAACTTTTGATACATTTGAGAAAAAATGAGCCGATTGATTATAAAAATTATTTCCGAATGACCTCTGCTACTTTCGACGAACTCCTCCGCAAAGTTAAACCTTTCATAAGACGAAATGACTCTCTGATGAGAGATGCAATAACCGCAGAAACAAGGTTAAATATTACTCTCAGATTTCTAGCGAAGGGAAATGATTTTGAAGATTTAAAATTTGTCTATGCCGTGTCTCCACAAGCCATAGGCAAAATTGTAATTGAAACATGTGACGCAATTATTCACGTTTTGAAAGACTGCATTAAGGTATTGAAATTGTTCTTTGTCACGTTTTAGGTTGGGAATACTAAGTTTTAATGATATTTTAGCTACCTAAAACCCCTGATGAATGGCGTAAAGAAGCAGAATTATTTCAACAAGTTTCTGATTTTCCACACTGCATCGGAGCTATCGATGGAAAGCATGTAGAAATAAAAAAAACCACCACATTCGGGATCTTTTTACTTTAATTATAAAAAGGCATTCAGTATTGTTCTAATGGCAGTCGTGAATGCTAATCTCCAGTTTTTAATGGTCGATGTTGGTCAGAATGGTAGGGTGTCAGATGGAGGTGTTTTTTCCAACACTATATTCGCCAGGTTGTTAGGGGAAGGACTTCTTCAAATTCCTGAGTCCAATGTAGTGATACCTGGAGGAGAAAGTTTACCATTTATTTTCGTAGCTGACGATGCCTTTCCATTAAAAGAAAATATCTTGAAGCCATATACAGGGATTCATTTAAGCATACAGCAAGAAAATTTTAATCGAAAACTCAGTTCAGCTCGTGTTAAAGTTGAAAATGTCTTTGGAATATTGGTAAATCGTTTCCAGATTCTGTCAAAGCCTATAAATTTATGTCCAGAAAAGGCAACAAAGATAGTTTTAACTTGCTGCTATTTACATAATTTTTTAAGAAAATTAGATTCACCAGATACAACATATTTCACAAGGAATAATGGAGAATCGCAGGATTTACAAATGATGTCACTTGAACCAACAACTTCTAGAAATTCTACCAATGTAGCAAAAAAAAACAAGAGATTCTTTTTGTAATACAATTAATTTAATGGCAATTACATAACTAATTATTACTATAAAATCTCTCATTTATGCTTTCATATGTTTTCTCTGCTCCTTGTATTTCCTGCTGAGATGGAAATTGTTTGGTTCTGGGTGTGAAAGCAGGTAATTGAACAATCTGAAAGGACTTTGGTTGTATGACAGGTACTGGAGAAGAAGATGCATATGAATAGGGTGTTGAAGTCCCAGAGCTTGCAATTGAAAGTGAGTTTGAAGACGCCGTGGACACAGTGTTCAATGTTAATTGATTCAACTGTCCCAGTAGAAGGATGTCTTCTATAGCCTTTCTAGCATAGATCTGTTGTGTTTCAGATAATTTCCGAAATAAACATGCCCAGTACTCAGAAAACGTCGCAGCATCATCCTTTGATTCCTTCTGAGAGTTTTCCAAATGTTCAACTGCTCTTTTCAAAAAAACCTCTTTTTCAGTTAAACCCGGCTTGATTCTTTTTGCTTTTGGTGGTAATTCTGGTAGTTCCGCATCATTCTATAATGACAACATAAAATTGACAATTCTGTTCATTTTTTTTCATATTCGCATTATTTTGCAAGAACATATTTTGAACTTACCTCAAAATCAATTGTAGAAGTCCCAGGCGTTTGCACTTCTTGATCTTTAAGGTATTCTAAATGCGAAATATACCAAATTGATGGAGTATAAATATTATCTTCTCCTGCTCCAGATCTTATCGAATCATTAATTTTTTTTAATTCCCGCCTGTAGGTAGTTCTAATACTATTAATTTTTAGTTTTAATTTGTCAATAGTAGCATCCGGATCAATACGTTTGTATTCTGCTAATAATGTTCCCCACGCTTTATTTTTTTTGCTTTATTTTTGTACTCGTCGCTTTTTATTTTCCACAATTCCGTTAAACCACGGAATACTTCGAAAAAATCACGCCACAATTCATTATTTGGGATAGCCATAGCTATATAATAAATTTCATTGCATTTATAATAAAATTCAAATTTAATAAATAAAAAAATTCAATAAAAATACATACTAAATCTTTTATTTAATCCTGACAAGTGAAAAAACTATTTAAAAACGATGCGTACACGTTAACGGAAATTTGCATCTAACTGATAAATTTGAGGAAATGTTTGCAAACGGTAGCATACACGAACAAATTCCACATCACACAACTAGTCACGCCCCCCAAAAAAACCAAAAAATTTGATTTTCTTCAAACTATTTGTCAAATGCGAAAATTTGTTTGCAAACAAGCCTACACACGTTCAAATTTCACTTGTTTGCAAACAGGTTTTCAAATAAATTTAACTGTGTATGGCTTGCGGTAAATATGGTTGAATTTGCATCGTAAACTTTTCCAGGTAGTCAGTTTTAACGGAAGAGGTAAAAAATTAATTATTTTATTAATAGTCCGAAAATCAAAAAATTTATATTAATTTTTTAGTTTTGTTATTATTAAATTTACCTGGAAATAAGTAATTAGAAGGATTGTTGACATAATGGGCGTTTTTTAGGTTTTTTATTTCCTTTTTACCTGTTCGGTTAAAACTGACTACCTGGAAAAGTTTACGACCTAGACCATTCTTGCGTTTGAAACTCTTTTAGGTAATGGTTTGGTGCATCAGAATTGTAAAAAAAACTGTTAACTATCCATTTTTCTTTGACAAATTCTAAAATACCAAGAATTTTAAAAAGTTACAAAGCAAATTACATATCTTATAAATGGAGTGAGTCACTCAAGTTTCTGTTGTGGTTTTTCTCCAAATCCAGGAACCCGTTAAGTCATAAATACGCTGTTTGGGGAAAATATGATAATTATATTAATGAAGTCAAAGGGTGCCTTCCATTTAGACACAGAGAGACACAGTGTTACACTGTGTCCGACACAGAAGTGTTCCATCAACAACACACCTAGGCACAACTAAGGCAATGCTACCAACCCTCGCCAATTGAAATGTGATCGTTAATTTATAATTACAACAATATTGTTTCATTTTTAAGATTCTCAGCATTTATAAGATGTCGGGTAATTAATTTAAAGAAATTATCAACATAAAATTTACGATTTACTTGCTAAACAAAAATAAAAACGAGGAAAGTGCGCCGTGGCGGATTTTTCATGAACTTATGTGTTCCATTTGGGTTTACACAGAACGACACAGAGCGACACGCTGTGTCGGACACAATTGTCTTTCTGTGTCTAAATGGAAGGCACCCAAAATGTTTTTTATTAATGAAAAATATTTATGTATAACTATTATTAATAAATTTATGAGATCACCTAAAGTAAAATTATGTGATTTGTAAAGTTATGGAAATTAAATATTTTAAATATATTAAAGGTAATTAATATAGTGTATAAAGAAGAAATAAGAAAATAACAAATTCTTTTCCACACCACCATTGAGGTAGAATTGAAGGCGCGTTTTTTTTACATGGTTTCCCCTATAGGCCTAGTCCATGTTGTATATCTATGTTGTAGATGCACAAACTCTTATTGAGTGGAACAGAACCTACTAGTATACAGTCCATCTTTTAATAACATTACCAGTAGGCAGCTTCCCCAGATTCCTTTTGTTCCTCGGGCTACTCTTTTTGTGGTCTCCAAAAATGAATGTCCGGTTCACTATTGTTTACATGGGCTTATATTTACTAAAAATATGAGCACGATTCCTACTGAATGCGGTATATTTCCGAAGCTTAATTATTTGACTGGGCAAGAAAAAAACGTATTATAAAAAAATTATAAATGCATTACACTTAACACTTTATGCTTGCTGTCATATGTTTTAACTGTTTTGTTAAAATTTTTTATAAAGTTATAAATCCTAACTCTAATATAAAATTTAACAAAGTAGTGTTTATCTTCTTTATGACAACAAGTATAATGAAAATCATTTTTCATTTTTTCGAAGAGCTTGTATTCTAAATTATTTTCTATAAATAAATTATTAAAGTGTATGTTAAACTGATTTTCTAAATTTTCTACACTATCCATAAAATCTTTTGGGGGCCTAATTAATTTTCCTGCAGCATATTCTTTAAAATCAATAAAAATTGTGTTGGTATTTGGCTCACTATCAAGATGAACTTCACATTTATGATGGGCTCTATACTTCTTGAGTAACCAACCACCAAAATAAAAGACATCCAAAATCTATTGTTTTGTAATCAGGTTCTACATTTAATTCATACGGAATTTGGACATTTTTTGGTGTTTCCTCGTAAGCTATGTCAACATCTGGCAATTCGATATTTTCAGTTGGTTCGCAATTACCTGATGTGATATTCTCCATATATTTAGCGGAAAATGATTTTTTAAATGAGCATTTAAATTGAAACGGTGTTAATAATTTAGAATTCCCTCCACGCTTTCGTAAAGCATTTTCCAAACTGTCTTGGTTTAAATTGCGCGTTAAAATAAAGGAAATATTATCTCCTTGCAAATCCTGATGCAAACTAGTCAAAACATTTATATTTTGTACCCACCCCTTTATAAATGTAATTTTATTTGTAACATTTTTAGCGCCGTCTAAAAATGTGATATTTTGTATGAAATTTTTCATTTCATTTAAAAAATCTGTTTGTTCTTTATTGCCTACAAATGGCCTCCTGAATTTTTTCGGTTCATTAAATTTTGAAGAATTTAATATATCAAATAATGAATCGAATTTATCAATAACTTCGGCCGTATTAACTGCGGTTGAAGAAGTTGTAGTTGCACTAGCAAGTGCATAAATAGCTGAAGCTACTGTTGCACTTAAAACTTGAGCAGCAAGCTTCACCCTCATCTTTTGAAATGTGTTCGGAAAAAGGTTTTCGTCGCGTAATTTAGGAGCCAGTTTAAATGGTCGAGTTTTATCGACATAATAAAAGGTTTCAACATCTTTCCAGCTTGCCCGTCTATTATTTTCTATTAGAATGTCATATTTTATGAAGTTCCGCCATAAAGATTTCAATAAATGCGGAGTATCAAACATGTAATACAATTTAGTATTATTTACATAAAAATAGGGATTCATGGAAGATATTCCCTTTAATCGGGTAAAACCAATGAAATTTCCTCCTTGGTCCGAAATTATTAGTCTTGGTTTCATATCAACCTTCACTAACTGTTTTACAGTTGTTTCTATAATTTCAGCTAAGGTTTTCGAGGGGCAAGCAGAATTAACGAAATAATACCCTACCAATTGTTTGTAACGATGCGTAATCCCTCTCACCATTACAACTATTGCGTAATTAGCCGGTCATTTACTTTTCTGACTTCCATTATCTTCTAAACCTATAATTTCCCCCTTAGCTTTGTCAAAATATAAATTTGTTTTCAGTGAAATTTCGTCCAAACAAATTAAACAATTTTTTGCAATATTAGGTAAATATTGAATTTTTAATGTTAATGAGGTAAATAACCCTTCATGTATTCCAGGTCCAGAGGGCCAGCTTTGAATAAATCTCAATAGAGTTCTTTTGGATGGTAAATTCATATTTTTGGCTAAGAAATAGTAGGCAGATGGGGCGATAAAATATATACTTCAACAAAATTTCTTAAAATTATTACAATACCTCCATCCTTTACGGGAATGTTTTAAATTCTTTATATGATTTTCAATTATATATGTTAATTCCGTAGGTAAAACACGTCTACTTTTTTCTATAAACAACGCATCACTTTCTTTTTCTTGACGTAAAATTTCAATTTGTTTCTTTAAACCCTCGCACTCTTCTCGCAACTTTTTCACTTCGTCTTCTGTATATTTTTCCTTACTATCCGTTTGGGTATATTTATGTGTTGTCGGAAATATAAAATTACTACTACCACTTTCCGCCATTGTATATTCCTTGCCGTCTTGTTGCCTAGAAGATCCAGCAGTTAGCATTGGGGTATCTATGCAATCACGAATTAAAAATAAATTTATTTTCCTTCAATAATTATTCACTAAGATTCTTACCTTCTATAGTTTTTGGCGGTACCAACAAAACATTTTCGAGAACTCTTACGCTCGCAGTTTTCTCCTGCCGAGTGGTTGTAGAAGGAGTTATTAAAGTTGGATATGCGTTATTTTTCAACCGGTGACAATTTTTTAAAAACATGTTTGTTAGAAAATGCTTCTCACAAACGCGGTAATCTTGAGGAATTGTAATGTTGAACAAATCACACTTATTTAAGTTTGTCAACCATATTTTTCTCCTGTAAATTAAACCAGTATGTAATTCATAAACATTGCAGGCATTTTATTTCGTCGTCGTAAATTTTCTTTTATTTTACGTACCTATCACTATTCACTGGAAATTTGAAAAATTGTAGTTCCATATTTTCCTTTTTTTCCACTCCACACACTAAACACTTAATATGGCGTATACCTCCCATTTTAATATTAATTAATTGATAAAGTCACTTATTACTCTCCTTTTTTATATTATATTAAGCAAAAATGTTATATTTTTATACTTAAACAATAGATACACATTAATCTCAATGAAAGCACTTTTACTATCTTAACACTCGGTCAATTTGACAATTGTCCGTCAACTTGCGGCGATGCCCCAGAAAACGAACTGAATCGAGGTTCCTAAATCTTTTCCTTGACTTGTTTCCCTTTTTTGTCTTCCTATTCCGGTAGGAGCTACTTGTATTCCTAATATCTATTCGCGGAATTACTAATTACATATTTCTTACTATTCCCCTTTTATTACTCTGTTATGATACACTGCCGGTTTGTGAATTGCATTCGTTTCTTCTTGGATCAGTCGCTTACTTCTCGCTCATTGATGAACCTTGTTCACCTATTTTATTGCTTCTAAATATTTGTACCTTTTGCTAATTACTTCTCGGTACTTCTGATAATTTCTTTCATTACTCTTCGCAAGAACTCAATTGCCTTGATACCGCTTCCAGTAGAGTGAAGGTGGGCTTTCTCCTGAATTTGCTCATTCAAATGCCCTTATAAAAAAAGGAAAACCCAGTTTTATTATAAACAAATATGGGAGTGTTAATAAAAAAGTATGTCGATAAGGCATTTTTCATGTATTTTCTCATTATACACTATGAAATTCCTCATGATAAAAAAAGATAATCTTTCTGTGGAAATATACCGATGTTTCATTAATTGTTTATTTTCTATTACATAAAAATAAATTTTTCTCCAAAAATTTATTTCAAAACGCCCTATTTCGAATTTCCCAGTAGAAAATGTTGCAATCTCTTACTGAGAATCGAAGAATTCTTTAAGGAATCTGCAATTGCTTATATAGGAATCGAGCCATCCAACAGTGAATTTAGGAAAATTCTCTATATACATAAGTATATTTAATCAATGAAGTCGTCAGAAACGAAAGGGCCCCGACCGATTACATCCTCGCTTACTGACATTAATATTACATTTAGCACTGGGATTATTACCCTCCAATCATCGCACGGGTTTTACGTTCTTTTTGTGATGATTAGATTCCAAAGATCAGATCAAAGTTCCTATTATTAGATGTTATTTTTTAAATATATAAATTAAAACAATAGTCAGACACATTATTTTGAAATGTTCTTTTTCTTGTATTTTGCTCTAAACATTTAACTAAAAAACCTTAATTATATTATTTTATAGGGCTTCGATTTTTTGGGCTTCCTAGAGACCCCGTGTAACAATTCGCATATATAGCAAAAGTGCGCCAGCAGCCGGTTAATAAATTTTTTTGAAGCAGGCTGTAGTCTTGCTGTTATCACTGCCAACACTAAGCTAATTTTCCCATGCCGCATTTAAAACTACGCTATGAAAAAATTTCATATTTGTAATCTGTGTATGCCTTGCATGTGGGCGAAACTTGTTTCAGTTCCGCATTTCCCTATAATTTACATTGTGAGGACTGGTGGAATATGAAAACTGCGTTTTTTGCTCTATTTTCACTAATACCATGACGTGCGACCCAGGTCGCATAGAAAAAAAAACCGTGTAAAAAGGCGTGACTTTATATTATTGTACACAATTTATGGATGAGTGAGTTACTTTCGTAATATATTTCGTACTCTTTCTTTTACAAAGGGATTTTCATAAGAGAGCTACTTTGTTAAAAAGCACTACATCTATTCTTTTTCAACTAATAGGAAATTTTTGTTGATGGATTTGTCAGATATTGTAGGAGTATTTGTAAATCGAGAGTGTCACATCTTATTGTAATAGATAATCTTTGTTCAATACACACCTCCTGCCGCCCCATTAGAATAAAGAGAAATTTCACCCATCATCGATCTCTTTTTTTATTGACTCAAACGAAAATTCATATTAAGAGTCAAAACAAATTTCGAAGCAAAATTTTCAAGAGCAACTCCACAGCAGGCGAAACCAGAGCAGAATACCAGAAAACGAAACCAAGAAAACAAGAGAATATGATGGATAGAGAAAATTTGTCTATGTTCGACTTCTCATATCCCGGTATTCGGCTCCGAAGAAGCTGCGTTTAGTTCAGCTTCTCAGGGACCTGTATCAACCAAAGCCTTCTGTATTTACAAGCCATGCACTAGAAAATTTGGCTCTCAAAATTTGCTCTCAATAGGACTTCAATTCTCTGAAGTCACGTTATGTTGTTAGTGTAATTTGGAGATTTGAAGTCCTATTCAGGGGAAATTGGCTCTCAATATTTTTCTAGTGCATGGCTTGTAAATACAGAAGGCTTTGGTATCAACCAATGTTACCGCAAGATGAATTTTTAGAGTAGTAAAATCTACTACCTTTTTGAAAAAAGAGGTAGTAAATTTTTTGATTTCAAACCAATTTTAAAATTATGAACTACGAACATTTACGCACATATTTTATCATTAAGAAAGAGTATTTGCCGTATATACATTGTATATTGCCATAATCAACGTAAAGTATGTGGGTTTTAATTTGTTTTCTTAGTTCATCTGCAGCCATAATAAAGCTTACTGTTTGTACCTAAGCAGTTTGTTTTTCCATTTTTAACCCTATTGAGTTTCGAAAATGCACACAAATTGGAAGGTATATCATTAAATGTTTTAACAAGCCTCCACTCAGTACAAATTTGTTCCACATCATAATTAGAGGCTTTAACTATATGCGAAAACGACTTAACCAAATTGGCGATAGATGGGTATTCCGGAGAATTTGCCTTTTCTGGATTTAATATTTGTAAATTTCGTATTCAAAATGAATCAAAGTAACAGAATGGAATGAAAACATGTTTCTGATATCGAGTAGCGAGTGGGCTGCGATAGATTTAGCCATAAATAAAAAATATTAGAACTATCAAAATAAAAGGTAGTAGAATGATAACTTGAGGTAGTAGTGTAGTAGATTATCAATTTTTTTTAAAAAGGTAGTAAAACTACTACATATGTAGTAGAACGGTAACGCTGGTATCAACGCAAACCTTTGCGTGAGTGTGAGTTCAATTGAATTGAATGTGTTGGACTTTTCACGTTGATTTTCGGTGCCAAAGAAGCTGGAGATATTACAGCTTCCCTACGTTATGTTAAGCCTCGGCCACTATAAGAGCGGCGAGCGGCACCAGAAAAATTTAAAGTCTCGGATTAAAGGTGAGCGGCACTTTAGTATTGCCGCTCTACCGCTCTCCGCTCGTATCGTGGCCGAGGCTTTATTCTTTGTATACAGTAGTATGAATTGTACATTTTATATAAAAAAATCTGTACATTGCTTGCTTAGTGTTTCCAGATGAAGAAATATATTAAGATTTTGTTTTTGATTAATCTTAATATATTTAAATTAATTTTTTATGAAGTTGCCTATTTGGTCAAGGGAAGCAGTGCTTCCTTTGCTTCCAAAGAGGAACCGCCACTGCTAGTTAGGTAATCGGGTCAAAAATATACAATAAATTAAAGTTTGCATTTAAGTATATTAGTGATAAGTAAGTTAAAACTTGTTAGGGGAGTAGATGATAAGTAACTACTTGAAGTATCTATATAAATATAATTGGAGTATCTGTCTGTGATTTCAAAATAATTGTCAATTTCTAAGCTTATATGGCTATTTGCATGATATTAAAACGAAATCAAGTATTTTTAAAATTTTTGTCTGTCTCTATGTCTGTCTTGTTGCCCGGGGTAATCTCGGAAACGGCTAATCGGATTGCCGAACTTTCAACTTTCACTGGAAGATTCAGTATTTTCTTGGGCATGTTTTAGGGTATTTTTTTAATGTATGTATGTAAGTATATGTATGTATGTATGTATGTATGTATATGTATGTATGTACCCAGCAGGAAATTTACACATTACGGAATCGATGAAGTAAGTGATAGCTATACTACTTCTTCGATTCCAACATCGATGAAATTTAACAAGGGGATGTCATTGAAAAGTAATGCATTACAGACTCACTTGCTATATCATCGAGAACGGCAGCGGTTTGATTTTTTGAATGATGTGCTGCTAATTCTGTGAAGCTGGCTGAATTTTCGAATGCAGCCTTAAATTTTAATTTCAACTTCGCAGCGCACGACCCCTCGATTTCATTTTTACACTTTTTCACTTCTACTGCCCATAGAAATATAAACTAAACACGGAATGGCTACCGCTAAGCGTACCACAATTCCTGATGTGTTTGAGCTCACTCGGTAGTAGTGGTCAGGCAGTGCAGGCCAAAATATGCAGAAATAATAAGAGGGACGTTTTAAAAGCGGCACGATTAAAATTCCTGGCATAAAATCTATGCCCCTGGGTATAGACTTGGTACGCCACCATTCACCCAAGAAGCTACCCTTGACAGTTCGGCAATTTGTGTCTCACTTGTGCACACTATTGCTGTCCTTTTAAACAAGCTACCTTCAGTGTGGTCGCTCATGTACAGGGTTTTTACACGACACAGCCGTTCCATGTTAGTTTATAATTCTATGCTACTGCCACTTACCGTGGAATGCATGAAAGAGGAATACCAATTCTGCATTACATTTTGGTTTCCAAGATTCATAAATTCCGTTTCATTGCATGAATACATCGATGAAAAAATGAACCTATTCTCTTTTTTCCTGCTGGGTATGTAGTTAAATCTTGCAAATTGATTTTGACCAAAGCCTTCTACATTTACAAGCCATGCACAACCACGGTATACAGAAACAAGGTAATGTAACAGACTGACAGCTTCGAATATCGTAGAAATTTCGTGCCGAGTGACGTCAGCACTAATGTAGAAACAACAACACAACTCCAATTTTATATGGGAAGAGCGTGCCAAGTGACGTCAGCACTCAAATGACATTTCTCCATTACATTACCTTGTTTCTGTATACCGTGATGCACAACGAAATCTCACACTCACATTCAAAGAAAATCGGACTTCAATTTATCTGACAGAATGGACTTCAGTCAGAATGGACTTCAATTTATCTGTGAGAAGTGCGGTTAGAAACGTCAAAATCCGCGTTAAGCAAGTGTTTTGCAGATTATAGCTGCATTTATTATTAGTTTTAAGTGAATTTTTGTGTTTTCGTGAACATTAAAGTGCATAGGAAGTGCCCAGGATAATGATCATCGATGGAAAAGGATTAAGTAATTGCCTGTAAGTAATTTTATTATAGTTTTTGCATGCCTGTAAAAAATGTTGCAATCGCCCTTGCAAATAAAAATAAATTTACCTTTAGACTTTAAAGCCGCCTATGATAGCATAGCCAGAGTAGAACTCTACAAAGCCATGAGAGAATTCGGCATCCCCAACAAGCTGACAAGACTATGAAGGTTGACCATGACCAATGTGACAAGCCAAGTAAAGGTATCCGGAGCACTGTCCAGACCAATCAACATCTATAATGGACTCCGACAAGGGGACGGTCTGGCTTGCCTCCTTTTCAACCTGGCGTTGGAGAAAGTGATCCGAGATTCGGGCGTGATATCAAGGGGCACAATCCGCCACAAGTCCACCCACTTACTGGCTTATGCAGACGACATTGACATCATTGGAAGAACATCAACAGCTGTACAAGAAGCTTCACCCAGATTGAGCGGGCGGCAGGAAATCTGGGACTACACATCAACAAAAGCAAAACAAAGTACATGGTGGCCTCGTCTGCAAGAACACCTAACATTGGTCCCACAATCAAGGAAGAGGAACACGAGTTTGATGTGGTAAAATCATTTACCTACCATGGGTCAATAGTAGCAGCCGACAATAGCATGGAACCTGGAATACGCGCACGACTGCTAAAAGCCAACAAAGCCTACTATAGCCTGTCAAGGCTCTTCAAATCCAAGCATCTAACCATAACGTCTAAACTTTTACTATATAAGACGATGGTCTTGCCGGTCCTCACATATGCATCCGAAAGGTGGGTGCTTAGCAAAAAGCACTCTAACCTCTTGGCGGTGTTCGAGAGGAAAATACTTCGGAGGATTGTTGGCCCCGTATGTGAAGAAGGACGATTCCGGAGACTCTACAATGACGAGATCTACGAGCGCTATCGCGACATAGATGTTGTGAAGAAAATAAAGCTCGGTAGACTCCGGTGGGCAGGACATCTAGCTCGTATGAGTGAAGATGAGCCTGCTCGGAAAGTTCTCTGCGGTAAGACTTATGGGGTGCGACAGCGAGGGAGACCCAACCTCCGCTGGAAGGATGGCGTAGACCAGGACGCTCAGAGCATAGGGATGCCAAACTGGATGACATCGGCTCAGAATCGGGACCGGTGGAGAGAACAGTTGCGAGAGGCCAGGACCGGATCCCGGTTGTAAAGCCGTTAAAGAAGAAGAAGAAGATTCCTTAATTAATCCTACGAATCCGTAAAGCAGTAAAAACGTAACAATATGTAATTTCAATCACCAAAAAGCAAATCCAACAAACTGTCAAATGAATGTTTGGCTAATATTTCCCTACAATTCAAAAATTTCCTTACATTTCCAAAGACACAAGCCTCCGAAAATTGAATTGTAAGAGCGAAATGCGTTTTCCATTGACATTTGTATTGTAAAGCCCTAGGCAGACTGACACACTTAATCTGGATTATGACGTCATACTTGGCTTTCGGAATCCGGATTAGTATCATAGTGACACATCCGGCTTTTTGATCCAGATCACTGACATATAGAATGGACTGCTCATCAGGAAATTTTCATGGCACCAATTCGTTCCATTGCTGGCAAACCTTTATACACTGACATGTAAACACGTCAGTTACTTTTTTAAATTAAAATTGTTTATATTCGTTTTTGGACGAGGGAAACAAAATAAATTGTTCTTAAAAAAATAACAAATGCAATTTTGATATTATTTCCCTTTTAAAATGCATTTTCCCATTAATTACAAATATTTATGTTAAACCATGCGAGGTTCTCTACCACTGTTTCATCTAAATGTACTGTGATTCCGGGGCTTATGGCAAAACAAGACAGAAATAAAAAAATCACTATACCCATCTATTTTTTGTAAATATTCTGACATTAGTTCAAAGGAAAAAATGAAATCAGGTATGGCAACTTTAATATCGCGGTTTTATTTTAAATTTCGCTTAAAATCATTCCAGAATTTTATTTACCGTTCTTATTTTACTGCAAAGATAAAAAAGTAATCGTATTTTGTGGTTTATTGAAAGTCAAGAGTAAAAATATTTAATAAAATGGAAAAGTGTGCAGTTTTTTAATGTAAAATTTTATTTTTTCAAGTTTGGCACTATCTGATTTTATTTTTGCCAGTGAATGAACTGAACTCTTAACACGAAATTTAACAAAATTTTAGTTCGGTGACAAAAGGGCCTTATGGATGAGCGAGAGGGCTATACTTTCTGTACTTTTTGGTGCCATGAGTTTGTATGGGAACAATGTCTGATGAGCAGACCATTATTATATGTCAGTGATCCAGATTAATTGTCAGCCGCCATTATAAACGTTTGTTTTTATTGTGGACCTTGGTAGACTCCCTAAATTCTCAATTTCTTTTAAATTAAATAATTGTGTGTTTTTGCTTGTTTCCGTCGAAGTGTTCACATAATAAATATTTTTGTTTACGTTTTTAGCTGGGAGATGACATTCAATTTTGATAAAGTAACTCACCACTAATGGCGCTGATGGCAGTAAATGGTAAACAAATCCAGGAAAATCGAGTTGTATGTTGAGGATTATAAATTGTAATGTGAGCCCTGGGTTGGTTGCCCGAAGAAGCCAACCTCAGATCCACATACAAAAACAAAAAAAATTGGACAAAAAAATGTTTTCAAACAAAAAGTCTACCTGACCATCACGGCGGTACCCCGGGCCTCAGGAGTAGGGCTGGCTCGCCGGGGTTCGTGGAGGCGTGAGACCCCAGAGGTACCCCCTATTTATGTGCATCGCACCACTTACCTGTATGTGAGCGCCTCCATCAGGGACGCGAAGTACTTAGGGAAGCACGCGCGGGGGAACCTCAAATAAAATTCTGGGGCGAGAGACATCACCATCCGCTAGGCCATCCTGATATTGTCTTAGCACATCATCCTACCTAAAAATTCCAAGAACACGAACATTCACCCTTTTCACACAAAACACAATAATTCTCAGATAAACACTTATTTAATTCATTACACCTTATGTAATATTACATTATTCGAAAAACAATTAAATAATCAAAATCAAAGCTAGAAAGGATAGTGTTAGACCAAGTATTTTATATTAACACGCCCCAGCACTACATGGAAACACTGTGAATACAGAAGTGTTTGACAACAACAGAGAACATACACAAAATGATTCAATAGGAAAAAATAAATTAAGTATGAACTAGGCACTCAGCCCATCACCAAAAAAGAATTCGAAATATACATAACAATAATAAAAACTTACTGCTAGAAATTAAATATGTTTAAAAGCACGTGTTCATAAAAAAATTAAATAAATTAATATCTATGGCTGAACATTATGTGTAATGAATTAATTCAAATAACAATTAATATACCTCGGATTCATCTACGTCCTTCTGCCATACTCTAAATACACCGCACATAAACAAGTGTTTAGCGCCAGATTGCTCCTTAGAGACCTTTAGGAGCGCCTCTGCCTTGATCCTTATACATATATGCGAGCCGGTAACGTTTATTTTTTCTTCAGCAAAGTAGGTACGCCCTAACACTGCACTTCTTAGAAATAATATTCACCATACCTGGTAGACTGCATTGCAGATCTCCACAAGTCATACCCTATCCTTCAGCATGGCGGTCGGGAAGATTACTTCTTTCTATATTGCTCCACTTCTTTGACACTTTCTTTATGGTGGCTGGAATCACAGCGTCCTATCCAATGGAGGCTCACCAGATCCTACCTCGCAATGTCCTCGAATAAATTACCCGATTGGGTGGCTTTATGCCTACTTGTCCTTATCCTTGTGTATTTCACTCGAGCCTAATCCCCGGGTTTAAAAACTTATTAGCATAATATTTTCCAAAATTTAAACTAAACTTTTTTTTCTCAATTCGATTTCCTTTTACATCCTTCTCAAAAAACTCAGGCCTAAAAAAACTCCCCTAATATTATTTGTTTTCTGTTTTCTTTTTTAGTTTTTTCGGCATACCTCCTTTTCGAAGAAAAAAACCCTCTCAAACTTTCCAAAAATCTCAGTGCTTTTTTCCATTCACCTACCCCTTTTCAAATTAATCAAAATTACACAATTCTATAGTGCCTACAGAACAGAATGTATTTTCACGAGGGAATAGTCTGCCGTTACAAAATCCAGGTTACTCTTACCCCGTTTATGACTAGGTTTAACCTAGGTTCAACCCAGGTTGAACCCAGTCATAAACGGGGATCGAGTTGAAACTGGGTCCACTCAACCCAACTCAGCTCTCCTACCTGGGTCGAGTTTATATTTCGCTTCATAAACGCGGGTTGAGTTGAAAATTGGTTGAAGTGACATTTGTTTTGTTTGTTTACCATCCGTGAAGTCTGCCTTCGGCGTTAGTTTTGTGTTCGGTGTTTTTGTAGCGCGTTAATTATTTTATATTAACTATATATGTAAAAACAGTGAAAATTTAATTTTGACAATGGCTAAAAGAAATGTTTGGGAGCATCGGGAAACAAAAACTATGCTAGAGGGTGTTTACATTGGACGTAGGAACGAACGTTCGTCACGAGTTTGATGGTGAAGGGGGAAGTGGAGGTGATGAAGGAAAATGACGAACGAAAATTAAAATTCTTGTTCGTGACGGAATGTGGAACAGTTTTTGATTGGTTATTGCAAGCCACGTGATTGTATCATTTTCAACTGTTTCACATTTTTCCTAAAATTGACGTTAGGAGTTAAATTCGTTATTTAAGATTTAAAGAAAAAAATTAAAATTTTACAATTAAACTAAACTAGTGTTATTCAAATTGTAAATTTGAATTTTTATTTTATGTTTTTAAAAATATTGTTTTAGGTTTATATAGAAAATTATTAATATTGCAAAAACAATTGAAATTGTAGTTAGAAAATTTTTATTAGAATTGAAATGTATTCGTGTCTGGTTTTTCCGTATGTATATTTTTTTTAAAGAATAAATTTAGTTTAGTTTTTTTAAACTATTTATTTTTTTATTTATTTAACTTCCTTTCCTCAAATGTTGAAACGTTTTAAGAATTTCTTAGGCCTGTATTCACCGACCTGGATAATAAATATCGTGGAGATTTCGTATTTACCGACCGCGATTTTCGGTACACGGATAAAGTTAATATCAGTTCCGAGCTGGTAATAAGTTAAATCCGCTGATTTCTATCCTCTGAATTTTCGAATTTTCAAAATTTAACAAAAAATGCGGGAATAAAATTGCAACTGAAGATGAATTAAATTTTTAATAACCATCACCCCTTGAGTGAATATATTTTAGTTCCTGATCTTAAATAAAAATATTCGCCGGCAAAACTGTTTTCAAATTGTTTTTGTTGGCAAAAACAGTTTTTGCATAAGGTTTTCATTAGTTTAGTCATAAAAAAGGTGGAAAACCCGAATGAATTTAACCGGATTCTTTCTCCATTATTTTGCAAAATAAATTATGCAAACATTGAAAACATAATCAAAACAAAATATATTTCTCCGATTCCAAACGTTTCAATCAAAGTGACAGTCGCTTTCGTCTAATTTTGTAATGTGAACATGAAGGGGGAAGAACGTACGTGGGCACGTTCCTTCCTACGTCTAGTGTAATCACCGTCCTAGAAATAATGCACGTACAAAATTCCCTTCATCATTTTGATGGGAAACTGTTATAGGAAGTCAGAAATATGGAAAAAGAATTAACAAAAAGAGGTTGTTTTGATGTCAGTTCAACTCGATTTCAACCCAAAGTGAACTCAACTCGGAATCATATACGGTGGTCGAAATTTCAACTCAACCTCGACTCAACTTTTCAACCTAATCATAAACGGGGTATATATTGGTATACGTCATTCTGACGTCATAATCCCGATTAGCGTGCCAGTCTGTCTAGGGCCTAACTTCGCATATCACCTTATGTACTAATACCTTGTTTATGCGTAAGTCGAATTTCGGCTTAAGACAGAATCCGGCTCCGTATAAACAGTCTTAAGGCTGAACCACAATTTGGCGCTGGCGCGTGGTGTTGGCGATGTAGCACAAACTGTCAAAAGTAAAAAACATAACTCACCCGAAGTGCAGCTACAATGCGCTTGGTACTGGCGTTGTAGCTCACTTTTGTCAACTTTCTGCTTTTGGTGCGCGCCAGTACACCAGCCAGTTGGGAATTTTGATAAATGAGGGCGCTGAAGTCAAAAGTACCCCAAAAAACATTCGTATAATCAATTTTTGGATTGTCCTGTACAAAATATTAATTTCCAATAAATTTTTTTGCATTGCCCCACTTCGATTAATTGTAGCCTTAAACAGAACCAATCCGCTCCATGCGTTTTTAAAATTTTGATAAGACTTAGCGCCACGGCATTGTTGTATTTGTACTCGGCTACATGGCGTGCACCAGAGAACGCGCCAGCACCGGGAAGAGCGCCAGCACCATGCGCCCGCGCCACATTGTAGTTCTCACTTTAACTCGAAATTCGTCTCAAGCTTAATTTATTTCAGCTTAAGCCTAGTATGCTGTTGAAGCGAAATTTTCGTTTGCGTTTTGGATATATATCTCTACACACGAAAAATAATTGGAGAATAGAATGGAGAGTTTACGTTACAAAACTGTTAATTTGAATACTTCCGCTTCAAAATCTTAAAAAAATCCTATTTCCATTTCAATCTACTTTTATTTAAATCACACTTGTCACTTTTTCACTTCACACTTGAGTACTGTCAAAATTTCGGCACGAAATAAATATTAAAACATTATTTCGGTGCGAAAAAAGTCTCCACATAAGCAGAGACATTTACCTTTATCCCGAAAAAGTTGTGATTTTTCGTTTGAACAGCGTACTGCTAAACGAAATCGGAAGCGAAAATTTCGGTGGCACTTTTCGCGTGCGTTTTTTTACATAGAGTTTGATAGGAAATTTTCATTTCGCTTCAACAGCATACTAGGCTTTAAGACGAATTATGGATGCAAGTTACACTATCCATCATTTCGTTTATTACCCCCATACTTAAATCGATTTTTTAGGCAAGGGGTCGCAGGGAAGAATATGTCATGTGTGTAATTTGCAACCATCGCTACGACCCCTTGCCTAAAAAATAGGTTTGTGTATGGGGGTAATTAACGAAATGATGGATAGTGTAACCTGCATCATTGGGTGTATGTGTGTGTAGTTCCCAAAATGGCTGATTTTGGTCTTATATTAAAAGAATAATTTCACTCTATTCCTGTTAGTGCCTGTTCACACAGGTCGCTTTGAGGCGCGACAAAGCGAACGAAAAAGCGAATATTTGTTTACACGTTTCGTTTTGTGTCCAGTCGTTTTTATGACAGGTGGAACATACGGTACGGGAACAAAGTTTGTGATTTTCATAAAAGTGACATAAATTTTTATAAACTGTGATTACCTGAATATAATTAATTTTAGTAAAAAATCTGTGCAACAAAACTGAAGCTTGAAAATTGTCCTATCGCACGTTTGCTCCCAAAAACGGGTGAAACGAAAATAAAATGGAACAGTAAGATGATACAAAATGAAATTGAAACAGTCAGCTGGTCAGAAAAGCGAACGTTAGTCGCTTTCAAATCGAGACGCACTTCCTTCCCACCCGAACGCTCCCCGCACCTGTAAATTTCGTGTTGAAAGGTCGCGGTGACCACCCGTGTGAACAGGCACTTAGTGATTAAGGTTATGTTAATGCATAATATAGAACGTAAATTTTCAATGTTTGAGAGAGAATCGAAATGTGTACAAAGCAACAAAAATTTTCATAATTTCGCAGCCCCAGAGAACAAAGTTATGCTTGCGTTAGTGTAATTTGCTGTGAGACCGAACAATTTTTTGGATTCACAAGTGAGTCCTGACACATACACTTCCCTGCGCCCCCTTATCTAAAAACCGCTTTATTGTGGGGTGCTACACGGAGACTCAAGAAGTACGAAAAACCCGGTTTTATAGGAAAGAAACGAAGGAGTGGAGAGAAAGAAGGAGGTACATGACGAAACTTGAACGAAAAAATGTTCACCCAAAAATGTCCGGGGTGAAAACTAACTCATACGCACATTTCTTTCTCTTATCTCTTCTTAGATGTAAACAATGACCACGGTATACACACACAATCAAAGCTTTCATGTAGGGTAAAGAATTGTTCTAAGGCGAAGACAGCCTCGTGTAGCATTAAATAGCGAGACTCAAATCTGATTTCGGACGACTTCTCGAGTCTCCGTGTAGCACCACCCATTGGAAGTGATTGGAAAGTGAGTCTGGGAAAGTGATAGTCCGTGAAATTGGGCCTAGTAGATGGAAGTACCATACATTTTTTCCAAAAGAGATAGTAGGGTATGCATCATCTGTGTTAAACGTCGAGAAATGGTAAACTGTTATCTTCGAAATAGACAAGATCGTGAGCGACCCCTTTAAATTTCCATGTTAAAGTGTTACTTCGAATAATCGAATTTCATTATCTTTTTTATATTAATTTGCACCTTTCAAATACAACTATCAATAAAAATAAATTCTAAACAGCTGTTGACAGTAAAAGAAAAAAAGACCAAAGCCATATGATTGTTTCTATCTCGATCTTGAGTTGTTGAATTAACAGGCAAGTGGCGAGATGGACGGCCCGAATAAGAGGAAACGTGACCGCTTAAAAACTAACCGTAAAAGCGTCTTTGAACAAAAGTTTTAATAAATCCGTTTTTCTAACAAAAGATAATGCATTAATCCACTGAATTTGAAGTAAGTAGTTCTAAACCAATATAAAATGAAGTTAACGTGGCTGTATAAAAGTTAATCGTAAAAGTACTGTTAGAAGAAAAGTTATTAATAAATCCGTTACTTTTCTTTTCAACAAAAGAAAATTGATGAACAAAAGAAAGTGAGGATCATGGAGGCTATACAAGGAGATAAAACTCCGTGTTGTCAATTTTCGTTTGATTATTGGTGGCGCTGCAGTCAAATGTACCCCAAAAAACATGGCCGATTGTATTTATCCGGTTCATGGTAAAGTTCGTTTATTACTAATATATTTTACGTTTAGCAGCTTACAGCTGTTTACCAGCTTCTAAATTCAATTTATATCAATGCGATTATTCGTAATTAATCAATTTTTGATGTTTCCAATGAATTTTTATTATTTTCATGTGGGGTACATCGGACAAAGGTGACATCTGTGGCCAAAAATGAACTAGAAGTTTAGTTTCTTCTACCCATCCATTTCCTGTCATTTTCCCCATAAGAGTTTTTCCTCCTTGTATATTCTCCATGGTGAGGATGATCAAATTGCAGCGTAAAGGAGATCTAGGGAATTCCGGATATGGAACAACAAAAAACAAAGCCTTAATATCTAATTTTAATGTATTTTAGTCTCTAGTTAGGTAATCGGGTCAAAAATATACAATAAATTAAAGTTTGCATTTAAGTATATTAGTGATAAGTAAGTTAAAACTTGTTAGGGGAGTAGATGATAAGTAACTACTTGAAGTATCTATATAAATATAATTGGAGTATCTGTCTGTGATTTCAAAATAATTGTCAATTTCTAAGCTTATATGGCTATTTGCATGATATTAAAACGAAATCAAGTATTTTTAAAATTTTTGTCTGTCTCTATGTCTGTCTTGTTGCCCGGGGTAATCTCGGAAACGGCTAATCCGATTGCCGGACTTTCAACTTTCACTGGAAGATTCAGTATTTTCTTGGGCATGTTTTAGGCTATTTTTTTAATGTATGTATGTAAGTATATGTATGTATGTATGTATGTTGAGGATTATAAATTGTAATGTGAGCCCTGGGTTGGTTGCCCGAAGAAGCCAACCTCAGATCCACATACAAAAACAAAAAAAATTGGACAAAAAAATGTTTTCAAACAAAAAGTCTACCTGACCATCACGGCGGTACCCCGGGCCTCAGGAGTAGGGCTGGCTCGCCGGGGTTCGTGGAGGCGTGAGACCCCAGAGGTACCCCCTATTTATGTGCATCGCACCACTTACCTGTATGTGAGCGCCTCCATCAGGGACGCGAAGTACTTAGGGAAGCACGCGGGGGGGAACCTCAAATAAAATTCTGGGGCGAGAGACATCACCATCCGCTAGGCCATCCTGATATTGTCTTAGCACATCATCCTACCTAAAAATTCCAAGAACACGAACATTCACCCTTTTCACACAAAACACAATAATTCTCAGATAAACACTTATTTAATTCATTACACCTTATGTAATATTACATTATTCGAAAAACAATTAAATAATCAAAATCAAAGCTAGAAAGGATAGTGTTAGACCAAGTATTTTATATTAACACGCCCCAGCACTACATGGAAACACTGTGAATACAGAAGTGTTTGACAACAACAGAGAACATACACAAAATGATTCAATAGGAAAAAATAAATTAAGTATGAACTAGGCACTCAGCCCATCACCAAAAAAGAATTCGAAATATACATAACAATAATAAAAACTTACTGCTAGAAATTAAATATGTTTAAAAGCACGTGTTCATAAAAAAATTAAATAAATTAATATCTATGGCTGAACATTATGTGTAATGAATTAATTCAAATAACAATTAATATACCTCGGATTCATCTACGTCCTTCTGCCATACTCTAAATACACCGCACATAAACAAGTGTTTAGCGCCAGATTGCTCCTTAGAGACCTTTAGGAGCGCCTCTGCCTTGATCCTTATACATATATGCGAGCCGGTAACGTTTATTTTTTCTTCAGCAAAGTAGGTACGCCCTAACACTGCACTTCTTAGAAATAATATTCACCATACCTGGTAGACTGCATTGCAGATCTCCACAAGTCATACCCTATCCTTCAGCATGGCGGTCGGGAAGATTACTTCTTTCTATATTGCTCCACTTCTTTGACACTTTCTTTATGGTGGCTGGAATCACAGCGTCCTATCCAATGGAGGCTCACCAGATCCTACCTCGCAATGTCCTCGAATAAATTACCCGATTGGGTGGCTTTATGCCTACTTGTCCTTATCCTTGTGTATTTCACTCGAGCCTAATCCCCGGGTTTAAAAACTTATTAGCATAATATTTTCCAAAATTTAAACTAAACTTTTTTTTCTCAATTCGATTTCCTTTTACATCCTTCTCAAAAAACTCAGGGCTAAAAAAACTCCCCTAATATTATTTGTTTTCTGTTTTCTTTTTTAGTTTTTTCGGCATACCTCCTTTTCGAAGAAAAAAACCCTCTCAAACTTTCCAAAAATCTCAGTGCTTTTTTCCATTCACCTACCCCTTTTCAAATTAATCAAAATTACACAATTCTATAGTGCCTACAGAACAGAATGTATTTTCACGAGGGAATAGTCTGCCGTTACAAAATCCAGGTTACTCTTACCCCGTTTATGACTAGGTTTAACCTAGGTTCAACCCAGGTTGAACCCAGTCATAAACGGGGATCGAGTTGAAACTGGGTCCACTCAACCCAACTCAGCTCTCCTACCTGGGTCGAGTTTATATTTCGCTTCATAAACGCGGGTTGAGTTGAAAATTGGTTGAAGTGACATTTGTTTTGTTTGTTTACCATCCGTGAAGTCTGCCTTCGGCGTTAGTTTTGTGTTCGGTGTTTTTGTAGCGCGTTAATTATTTTATATTAACTATATATGTAAAAACAGTGAAAATTTAATTTTGACAATGGCTAAAAGAAATGTTTGGGAGCATCGGGAAACAAAAACTATGCTAGAGGGTGTTTACATTGGACGTAGGAACGAACGTTCGTCACGAGTTTGATGGTGAAGGGGGAAGTGGAGGTGATGAAGGAAAATGACGAACGAAAATTAAAATTCTTGTTCGTGACGGAATGTGGAACAGTTTTTGATTGGTTATTGCAAGCCACGTGATTGTATCATTTTCAACTGTTTCACATTTTTCCTAAAATTGACGTTAGGAGTTAAATTCGTTATTTAAGATTTAAAGAAAAAAATTAAAATTTTACAATTAAACTAAACTAGTGTTATTCAAATTGTAAATTTGAATTTTTATTTTATGTTTTTAAAAATATTGTTTTAGGTTTATATAGAAAATTATTAATATTGCAAAAACAATTGAAATTGTAGTTAGAAAATTTTTATTAGAATTGAAATGTATTCGTGTCTGGTTTTTCCGTATGTATATTTTTTTTAAAGAATAAATTTAGTTTAGTTTTTTTAAACTATTTATTTTTTTATTTATTTAACTTCCTTTCCTCAAATGTTGAAACGTTTTAAGAATTTCTTAGGCCTGTATTCACCGACCTGGATAATAAATATCGTGGAGATTTCGTATTTACCGACCGCGATTTTCGGTACACGGATAAAGTTAATATCAGTTCCGAGCTGGTAATAAGTTAAATCCGCTGATTTCTATCCTCTGAATTTTCGAATTTTCAAAATTTAACAAAAAATGCGGGAATAAAATTGCAACTGAAGATGAATTAAATTTTTAATAACCATCACCCCTTGAGTGAATATATTTTAGTTCCTGATCTTAAATAAAAATATTCGCCGGCAAAACTGTTTTCAAATTGTTTTTGTTGGCAAAAACAGTTTTTGCATAAGGTTTTCATTAGTTTAGTCATAAAAAAGGTGGAAAACCCGAATGAATTTAACCGGATTCTTTCTCCATTATTTTGCAAAATAAATTATGCAAACATTGAAAACATAATCAAAACAAAATATATTTCTCCGATTCCAAACGTTTCAATCAAAGTGACAGTCGCTTTCGTCTAATTTTGTAATGTGAACATGAAGGGGGAAGAACGTACGTGGGCACGTTCCTTCCTACGTCTAGTGTAATCACCGTCCTAGAAATAATGCACGTACAAAATTCCCTTCATCATTTTGATGGGAAACTGTTATAGGAAGTCAGAAATATGGAAAAAGAATTAACAAAAAGAGGTTGTTTTGATGTCAGTTCAACTCGATTTCAACCCAAAGTGAACTCAACTCGGAATCATATACGGTGGTCGAAATTTCAACTCAACCTCGACTCAACTTTTCAACCTAATCATAAACGGGGTATATATTGGTATACGTCATTCTGACGTCATAATCCCGATTAGCGTGCCAGTCTGTCTAGGGCCTAACTTCGCATATCACCTTATGTACTAATACCTTGTTTATGCGTAAGTCGAATTTCGGCTTAAGACAGAATCCGGCTCCGTATAAACAGTCTTAAGGCTGAACCACAATTTGGCGCTGGCGCGTGGTGTTGGCGATGTAGCACAAACTGTCAAAAGTAAAAAACATAACTCACCCGAAGTGCAGCTACAATGCGCTTGGTACTGGCGTTGTAGCTCACTTTTGTCAACTTTCTGCTTTTGGTGCGCGCCAGTACACCAGCCAGTTGGGAATTTTGATAAATGAGGGCGCTGAAGTCAAAAGTACCCCAAAAAACATTCGTATAATCAATTTTTGGATTGTCCTGTACAAAATATTAATTTCCAATAAATTTTTTTGCATTGCCCCACTTCGATTAATTGTAGCCTTAAACAGAACCAATCCGCTCCATGCGTTTTTAAAATTTTGATAAGACTTAGCGCCACGGCATTGTTGTATTTGTACTCGGCTACATGGCGTGCACCAGAGAACGCGCCAGCACCGGGAAGAGCGCCAGCACCATGCGCCCGCGCCACATTGTAGTTCTCACTTTAACTCGAAATTCGTCTCAAGCTTAATTTATTTCAGCTTAAGCCTAGTATGCTGTTGAAGCGAAATTTTCGTTTGCGTTTTGGATATATATCTCTACACACGAAAAATAATTGGAGAATAGAATGGAGAGTTTACGTTACAAAACTGTTAATTTGAATACTTCCGCTTCAAAATCTTAAAAAAATCCTATTTCCATTTCAATCTACTTTTATTTAAATCACACTTGTCACTTTTTCACTTCACACTTGAGTACTGTCAAAATTTCGGCACGAAATAAATATTAAAACATTATTTCGGTGCGAAAAAAGTCTCCACATAAGCAGAGACATTTACCTTTATCCCGAAAAAGTTGTGATTTTTCGTTTGAACAGCGTACTGCTAAACGAAATCGGAAGCGAAAATTTCGGTGGCACTTTTCGCGTGCGTTTTTTTACATAGAGTTTGATAGGAAATTTTCATTTCGCTTCAACAGCATACTAGGCTTTAAGACGAATTATGGATGCAAGTTACACTATCCATCATTTCGTTTATTACCCCCATACTTAAATCGATTTTTTAGGCAAGGGGTCGCAGGGAAGAATATGTCATGTGTGTAATTTGCAACCATCGCTACGACCCCTTGCCTAAAAAATAGGTTTGTGTATGGGGGTAATTAACGAAATGATGGATAGTGTAACCTGCATCATTGGGTGTATGTGTGTGTAGTTCCCAAAATGGCTGATTTTGGTCTTATATTAAAAGAATAATTTCACTCTATTCCTGTTAGTGCCTGTTCACACAGGTCGCTTTAAGGCGCGACAAAGCGAACGAAAAAGCGAATATTTGTTTACACGTTTCGTTTTGTGTCCAGTCGTTTTTATGACAGGTGGAACATACGGTACGGGAACAAAGTTTGTGATTTTCATAAAAGTGACATAAATTTTTATAAACTGTGATTACCTGAATATAATTAATTTTAGTAAAAAATCTGTGCAACAAAACTGAAGCTTGAAAATTGTCCTATCGCACGTTTGCTCCCAAAAACGGGTGAAACGAAAATAAAATGGAACAGTAAGATGATACAAAATGAAATTGAAACAGTCAGCTGGTCAGAAAAGCGAACGTTAGTCGCTTTCAAATCGAGACGCACTTCCTTCCCACCCGAACGCTCCCCGCACCTGTAAATTTCGTGTTGAAAGGTCGCGGTGACCACCCGTGTGAACAGGCACTTAGTGATTAAGGTTATGTTAATGCATAATATAGAACGTAAATTTTCAATGTTTGAGAGAGAATCGAAATGTGTACAAAGCAACAAAAATTTTCATAATTTCGCAGCCCCAGAGAACAAAGTTATGCTTGCGTTAGTGTAATTTGCTGTGAGACCGAACAATTTTTTGGATTCACAAGTGAGTCCTGACACATACACTTCCCTGCGCCCCCTTATCTAAAAACCGCTTTATTGTGGGGTGCTACACGGAGACTCAAGAAGTACGAAAAACCCGGTTTTATAGGAAAGAAACGAAGGAGTGGAGAGAAAGAAGGAGGTACATGACGAAACTTGAACGAAAAAATGTTCACCCAAAAATGTCCGGGGTGAAAACTAACTCATACGCACATTTCTTTCTCTTATCTCTTCTTAGATGTAAACAATGACCACGGTATACACACACAATCAAAGCTTTCATGTAGGGTAAAGAATTGTTCTAAGGCGAAGACAGCCTCGTGTAGCATTAAATAGCGAGACTCAAATCTGATTTCGGACGACTTCTCGAGTCTCCGTGTAGCACCACCCATTGGAAGTGATTGGAAAGTGAGTCTGGGAAAGTGATAGTCCGTGAAATTGGGCCTAGTAGATGGAAGTACCATACATTTTTTCCAAAAGAGATAGTAGGGTATGCATCATCTGTGTTAAACGTCGAGAAATGGTAAACTGTTATCTTCGAAATAGACAAGATCGTGAGCGACCCCTTTAAATTTCCATGTTAAAGTGTTACTTCGAATAATCGAATTTCATTATCTTTTTTATATTAATTTGCACCTTTCAAATACAACTATCAATAAAAATAAATTCTAAACAGCTGTTGACAGTAAAAGAAAAAAAGACCAAAGCCATATGATTGTTTCTATCTCGATCTTGAGTTGTTGAATTAACAGGCAAGTGGCGAGATGGACGGCCCGAATAAGAGGAAACGTGACCGCTTAAAAACTAACCGTAAAAGCGTCTTTGAACAAAAGTTTTAATAAATCCGTTTTTCTAACAAAAGATAATGCATTAATCCACTGAATTTGAAGTAAGTAGTTCTAAACCAATATAAAATGAAGTTAACGTGGCTGTATAAAAGTTAATCGTAAAAGTACTGTTAGAAGAAAAGTTATTAATAAATCCGTTACTTTTCTTTTCAACAAAAGAAAATTGATGAACAAAAGAAAGTGAGGATGATCAAATTGCAGCGTAAAGGAGATCTAGGGAATTCCGGATATGGAACAACAAAAAACAAAGCCTTAATATCTAATTTTAATGTATTTTAGTCTCTAGTTAGGTAATCGGGTCAAAAATATACAATAAATTAAAGTTTGCATTTAAGTATATTAGTGATAAGTAAGTTAAAACTTGTTAGGGGAGTAGATGATAAGTAACTACTTGAAGTATCTATATAAATATAATTGGAGTATCTGTCTGTGATTTCAAAATAATTGTCAATTTCTAAGCTTATATGGCTATTTGCATGATATTAAAACGAAATCAAGTATTTTTAAAATTTTTGTCTGTCTCTATGTCTGTCTTGTTGCCCGGGGTAATCTCGGAAACGGCTAATCCGATTGCCGGACTTTCAACTTTCACTGGAAGATTCAGTATTTTCTTGGGCATGTTTTAGGCTATTTTTTTAATGTATGTATGTAAGTATATGTATGTATGTATGTATGTTGAGGATTATAAATTGTAATGTGAGCCCTGGGTTGGTTGCCCGAAGAAGCCAACCTCAGATCCACATACAAAAACAAAAAAAATTGGACAAAAAAATGTTTTCAAACAAAAAGTCTACCTGACCATCACGGCGGTACCCCGGGCCTCAGGAGTAGGGCTGGCTCGCCGGGGTTCGTGGAGGCGTGAGACCCCAGAGGTACCCCCTATTTATGTGCATCGCACCACTTACCTGTATGTGAGCGCCTCCATCAGGGACGCGAAGTACTTAGGGAAGCACGCGGGGGGGAACCTCAAATAAAATTCTGGGGCGAGAGACATCACCATCCGCTAGGCCATCCTGATATTGTCTTAGCACATCATCCTACCTAAAAATTCCAAGAACACGAACATTCACCCTTTTCACACAAAACACAATAATTCTCAGATAAACACTTATTTAATTCATTACACCTTATGTAATATTACATTATTCGAAAAACAATTAAATAATCAAAATCAAAGCTAGAAAGGATAGTGTTAGACCAAGTATTTTATATTAACACGCCCCAGCACTACATGGAAACACTGTGAATACAGAAGTGTTTGACAACAACAGAGAACATACACAAAATGATTCAATAGGAAAAAATAAATTAAGTATGAACTAGGCACTCAGCCCATCACCAAAAAAGAATTCGAAATATACATAACAATAATAAAAACTTACTGCTAGAAATTAAATATGTTTAAAAGCACGTGTTCATAAAAAAATTAAATAAATTAATATCTATGGCTGAACATTATGTGTAATGAATTAATTCAAATAACAATTAATATACCTCGGATTCATCTACGTCCTTCTGCCATACTCTAAATACACCGCACATAAACAAGTGTTTAGCGCCAGATTGCTCCTTAGAGACCTTTAGGAGCGCCTCTGCCTTGATCCTTATACATATATGCGAGCCGGTAACGTTTATTTTTTCTTCAGCAAAGTAGGTACGCCCTAACACTGCACTTCTTAGAAATAATATTCACCATACCTGGTAGACTGCATTGCAGATCTCCACAAGTCATACCCTATCCTTCAGCATGGCGGTCGGGAAGATTACTTCTTTCTATATTGCTCCACTTCTTTGACACTTTCTTTATGGTGGCTGGAATCACAGCGTCCTATCCAATGGAGGCTCACCAGATCCTACCTCGCAATGTCCTCGAATAAATTACCCGATTGGGTGGCTTTATGCCTACTTGTCCTTATCCTTGTGTATTTCACTCGAGCCTAATCCCCGGGTTTAAAAACTTATTAGCATAATATTTTCCAAAATTTAAACTAAACTTTTTTTTCTCAATTCGATTTCCTTTTACATCCTTCTCAAAAAACTCAGGGCTAAAAAAACTCCCCTAATATTATTTGTTTTCTGTTTTCTTTTTTAGTTTTTTCGGCATACCTCCTTTTCGAAGAAAAAAACCCTCTCAAACTTTCCAAAAATCTCAGTGCTTTTTTCCATTCACCTACCCCTTTTCAAATTAATCAAAATTACACAATTCTATAGTGCCTACAGAACAGAATGTATTTTCACGAGGGAATAGTCTGCCGTTACAAAATCCAGGTTACTCTTACCCCGTTTATGACTAGGTTTAACCTAGGTTCAACCCAGGTTGAACCCAGTCATAAACGGGGATCGAGTTGAAACTGGGTCCACTCAACCCAACTCAGCTCTCCTACCTGGGTCGAGTTGATATTTCGCTTCATAAACGCGGGTTGAGTTGAAAATTGGTTGAAGTGACATTTGTTTTGTTTGTTTACCATCCGTGAAGTCTGCCTTCGGCGTTAGTTTTGTGTTCGGTGTTTTTGTAGCGCGTTAATTATTTTATATTAACTATATATGTAAAAACAGTGAAAATTTAATTTTGACAATGGCTAAAAGAAATGTTTGGGAGCATCGGGAAACAAAAACTATGCTAGAGGGTGTTTACATTGGACGTAGGAACGAACGTTCGTCACGAGTTTGATGGTGAAGGGGGAAGTGGAGGTGATGAAGGAAAATGACGAACGAAAATTAAAATTCTTGTTCGTGATGGAATGTGGAACAGTTTTTGATTGGTTATTACAAGCCACGTGATTGTATCATTTTCAACTGTTTCACATTTTTCCTAAAATTGACGTTAGGAGTTAAATTCGTTATTTAAGATTTAAAGAAAAAAATTAAAATTTTACAATTAAACTAAACTAGTGTTATTCAAATTGTAAATTTGAATTTTTATTTTATGTTTTTAAAAATATTGTTTTAGGTTTATATAGAAAATTATTAATATTGCAAAAACAATTGAAATTGTAGTTAGAAAATTTTTATTAGAATTGAAATGTATTCGTGTCTGGTTTTTCCGTATGTATATTTTTTTTAAAGAATAAATTTAGTTTAGTTTTTTTAAACTATTTATTTTTTTATTTATTTAACTTCCTTTCCTCAAATGTTGAAACGTTTTAAGAATTTCTTAGGCCTGTATTCACCGACCTGGATAATAAATATCGTGGAGATTTCGTATTTACCGACCGCGATTTTCGGTACACGGATAAAGTTAATATCAGTTCCGAGCTGGTAATAAGTTAAATCCGCTGATTTCTATCCTCTGAATTTTCGAATTTTCAAAATTTAACAAAAAATGCGGGAATAAAATTGCAACTGAAGATGAATTAAATTTTTAATAACCATCACCCCTTGAGTGAATATATTTTAGTTCCTGATCTTAAATAAAAATATTCGCCGGCAAAACTGTTTTCAAATTGTTTTTGTTGGCAAAAACAGTTTTTGCATAAGGTTTTCATTAGTTTAGTCATAAAAAAGGTGGAAAACCCGAATGAATTTAACCGGATTCTTTCTCCATTATTTTGCAAAATAAATTATGCAAACATTGAAAACATAATCAAAACAAAATATATTTCTCCGATTCCAAACGTTTCAATCAAAGTGACAGTCGCTTTCGTCTAATTTTGTAATGTGAACATGAAGGGGGAAGAACGTACGTGGGCACGTTCCTTCCTACGTCTAGTGTAATCACCGTCCTAGAAATAATGCACGTACAAAATTCCCTTCATCATTTTGATGGGAAACTGTTATAGGAAGTCAGAAATATGGAAAAAGAATTAACAAAAAGAGGTTGTTTTGATGTCAGTTCAACTCGATTTCAACCCAAAGTGAACTCAACTCGGAATCATATACGGTGGTCGAAATTTCAACTCAACCTCGACTCAACTTTTCAACCTAATCATAAACGGGGTATATATTGGTATACGTCATTCTGACGTCATAATCCCGATTAGCGTGCCAGTCTGTCTAGGGCCTAACTTCGCATATCACCTTATGTACTAATACCTTGTTTATGCGTAAGTCGAATTTCGGCTTAAGACAGAATCCGGCTCCGTATAAACAGTCTTAAGGCTGAACCACAATTTGGCGCTGGCGCGTGGTGTTGGCGATGTAGCACAAACTGTCAAAAGTAAAAAACATAACTCACCCGAAGTGCAGCTACAATGCGCTTGGTACTGGCGTTGTAGCTCACTTTTGTCAACTTTCTGCTTTTGGTGCGCGCCAGTACACCAGCCAGTTGGGAATTTTGATAAATGAGGGCGCTGAAGTCAAAAGTACCCCAAAAAACATTCGTATAATCAATTTTTGGATTGTCCTGTACAAAATATTAATTTCCAATAAATTTTTTTGCATTGCCCCACTTCGATTAATTGTAGCCTTAAACAGAACCAATCCGCTCCATGCGTTTTTAAAATTTTGATAAGACTTAGCGCCACGGCATTGTTGTATTTGTACTCGGCTACATGGCGTGCACCAGAGAACGCGCCAGCACCGGGAAGAGCGCCAGCACCATGCGCCCGCGCCACATTGTAGTTCTCACTTTAACTCGAAATTCGTCTCAAGCTTAATTTATTTCAGCTTAAGCCTAGTATGCTGTTGAAGCGAAATTTTCGTTTGCGTTTTGGATATATATCTCTACACACGAAAAATAATTGGAGAATAGAATGGAGAGTTTACGTTACAAAACTGTTAATTTGAATACTTCCGCTTCAAAATCTTAAAAAAATCCTATTTCCATTTCAATCTACTTTTATTTAAATCACACTTGTCACTTTTTCACTTCACACTTGAGTACTGTCAAAATTTCGGCACGAAATAAATATTAAAACATTATTTCGGTGCGAAAAAAGTCTCCACATAAGCAGAGACATTTACCTTTATCCCGAAAAAGTTGTGATTTTTCGTTTGAACAGCGTACTGCTAAACGAAATCGGAAGCGAAAATTTCGGTGGCACTTTTCGCGTGCGTTTTTTTACATAAGCCTAGTACTAAGTTCGGCGCTAAACTAAATTTTAGCGCGTCTCCAAACTTGTACCCTTTTTAGCAAGATAAAATTTGACAATGTAGAATTGTAGAGAAAGTTCATATTAACGTTTTTTTTGGGTTAAATTTCAAAGTCTTCTTCGAAATAAAACTCCTCAAAATCCACTGGAAATATAAAATTATTAAAACGTGTTTCAAAATATTTTAAACACATAGAATTATTTATTATTTTTACTATTTTTTCATGCACAAACTTTTATTTTAGTTTTATTTCCGCACTTGAAACTTCTACAACCCTAAATTTTCTTATTTTTCTGTTGGTTTTATATCACTGGTTTTTTTTCAACAAAATTTAGCTTGAAATAAGGTGCCTGCACGATAAAAATGCAGCTAAAAATGTGGAGACTAACATTGCTGCCATCTGTTTTAAAGAAATAGAAACGTGGATTTATCGAGCATTTTAGCGGCGAACTTAGTACTGCATGCGCTAAAGATGTTGCTAAAATTTAGCTTGATAAATTTTCGCGCTAAATTTTGTATGAAATTTCATTTAGCGGGGAACTTAGTACTAGGCTATAGAGTTTGATAGGAAATTTTCATTTCGCTTCAACAGCATACTAGGCTTTAAGACGAATTATGGATGCAAGTTACACTATCCATCATTTCGTTTATTACCCCCATACTTAAATCGATTTTTTAGGCAAGGGGTCGCAAGAAGAATATGTCATGTGTGTAATTTGCAACCATCGCTACGACCCCTTGCCTAAAAAATAGGTTTGTGTATGGGGGTAATTAACGAAATGATGGATAGTGTAACCTGCATCATTGTGTGTATGTGTGTGTAGTTCCCAAAATGGCTGATTTTGGTCTTATATTAAAAGAATAATCTCACTCTATTCCTGTTAGTGCCTGTTCACACAGGTCGCTTTGAGGCGCGACAAAGCGAACGAAAAAGCGAATATTTGTTTATACGTGTAATATTTAGTATTATATACTTAATAAAACTATTACTTGATTCGGAAGAAGATATTTATTCAAAATTCTTATGCTAATATAAGTGGGTCAAACAGATGTTGACTGTGAATTATAAATGTGAAATGAAAATGCAAAACTCTTATGCTAATGTAAGTGGGTCAACAAATGTTGACTGTGAATTATAAATGTGAAATGAATAATGCTGCTACATTACTCCCCCTCTAGTGTCAGCGATACTTTCTTGGGATTTTGACTCGTCTTCCAGACTTGGTTTTTGGTTCCTCTGAAGTTGTTGTGGTTTCGTAAGGTTTTGATGGCGGTAAAGTTGGTTGTTCCTGATTTATTAAGATTGCTGGTTTTAGTCTGTCTATTGATATAGTTTTGCTGTGTCCGTTGATTAACATTGTAAAATGTTTGGGTGTCCTTGATATTACTGCGAAAGGGCCGTTGAAAGGTTGCTGTAACGGTCGTTTCACTGCATCGTTGCGGACGAAAACGTGTGTACAGTCTGCTAAGCTTTTATGAATAAAAACTTTACGTGTACCATGTCTTGGTGGATGAACTGGTTGTAATTCCTGCATGAAGTTGCGGAGAGTTTGTGCAAACCTCTCTGGGTTATCGACGTCATTCGTAGTTGCTATAAGATCTCCCGGCAGCTTGAGCGTTGTACCATAAACTAATTCTGCTGGGGTTGTTTTGATGTCTTCGTGTATACAGGATCGTAGTCCAAGTAGAACAATTGGGAGCTTCTCAGTCCACTGTTGATAGCTGTGACACTTTAGGGCTGCTTTCAGCGTTTTATGAAAACGTTCTATCATGCCATTAGCTTGAGGATGATAGGGCGTTGTCCGATTCCTTTTAATGCCCAGAAGTTTTGCCAATTCGTTGAATAAGTTTGATTCGAATTGACGTCCTTGATCGGTAATGATTTCCTTAGGTACACCGAATCTGGAAATCCAGCCGGATAAGAAGGCTTGCGCTACTGTTTCAGCAGTAATGTCACTTATCGGGATTGCTTCTGGCCATCGTGTGAAGCGGTCTATGCATGTTAGTACATAGGTGAAACCATTGGAATAATTTAGGGGTCCTACGATGTCCATATGCACGTGCTGAAAACGTCCTTCTGCAACTGGAAAATCAGCAATTGGGGTTCTCGTGTGCCGATATATTTTGCTTTTTTGGCAATTGATACAAGCTCTTGACCAATTGCGACTGTCTTTCCTGATATTGGGCCAGATGAACCTTTCTGTCAATAACTTTGTTGTCCTTTTCGCGCCAGGATGTGACAAGTTGTGTATTGTATTGAAAACATGTTGGCGTTGTGGTGCTGGTATATATGGACGAACCTTTCCTGTAGAGACGTCACAAAATAGTCGCTGGGTGTGTTTCGGTAGTGTTAACTGCTTCAACTGTAGCGATGTTGTAGAGTTGAAAAGATCTTGTAGTTCCTTATCATTTTGTTGCTCCTTTGCCAAGTCATCATAATCTATGGGTGATGGTAGAGATATGTTGTTAACTCTTGAGAGAGCATCTGCTACCAGATTACTTTTCCCAGAAATGTGACGAATATCAGTTGTAAACTGTCCTATGAAGTTCAGGTGCCTGAGTTGCCGTGGTGAAGACTTCTCGGGTTTTTGCTGAAAGGCAAATATTAGCGGTTTATGGTCCGTGTACAATACGAACTGCCGTCCTTCGAGGAGATGTTGAAAGTATTTAACTGCTGCATAAGCACTAAGGAGCTCTCTATCGTAGGCACTGTATTTGGTTTGAGCTGGTGATAGTTTCTGAGAGAAGAATCCCAGCGGCTGTAATCCTTCTGAAGTCTGTTGTTGGATAACTGCACCTACCGCCTTATCCGATGCATCTACCATCAGTGCCAATTGTGCTTGTTCTGCTGGATGTGCAAGTAGTGTTGACTTTGCTAGTGCTTGTTTGCACTGTTCGAAAGCGGCAATGAGATCCGTTGTCCATTGTATTGGTGTTTTATCGTTCTTTTTGTTGCTAGTACAACAAGCGTGCAGCGGTGTTTGGATTTCTGCTGCTTTGGGTATAAATCGTCTGTAAAAGTTTACCATACCCAGAAATCTGCGGAGCTCACATATGGTAGCTGGTTTCTTGAATGCGTTGATGGCTTCCACTTTAGAAGGGAGTGGTCTGGTTCCCTCTTTTGATATAAGGTAACCCAGAAAACTCACTGATGAAGACTCAAAGTTGCTCTTACTAGGATTAATGGTGATACCATACTCTCTGAAGCGTTGAAACAGTTTTTTTAAATGCTCCCGGTGTTCCGCAACAGATTTGGATGCGATGAGGAAGTCATCTATGTACGGAAAACAGAAATCCAGACCTCTTGTGACTTCGTGGACAAATCTTTGAAATGTTTGCGCGGCGTTGCACAAACCAAAAGTCATCTTTGGGAATTCAAAGAGTCCAAATGGTGTGGTAATTAGTGGTGGGCGAAATGGCTCTTTTCAGTGAACTGGTTCGTTTGGTTCCGCTCACTAAAAAGAACCATTCAAAAGATCCGTTCATTCGGTTCATTTGGCTCATTTGCCGTAAATTTGGTAAAAACTTCAAAACATGGAGTGCCCTTAAATACAATTACAAACATACAGTTCAATAAAAAACTAGACAACCCATGCACCCACGTTTGAAAAAAATTGCTACTAATAAGAATTAATGAATTTCCTAATAAAATCAAACTTCCAGTTCGAACTAATTGACTCCCCTTAAGATATACTATATTCTATTCAAATAAATTAAAAACAATCTCCTCTTAAAATCTCTTTTCAGTTACATTTTATAAATAATCCTCCTACACTCGAAAAATACGAGTGAAATTCTAATTAGAACTCTTCCTAAATCTTAAATGTTCTTCATAAAACTTTCTTAACTCTCATCTATTTCAAAATGTCTATTACCAATTGGAATTTCTTAGAGAGAAATTGCAACTCATCAATACAACCAAAACAAGTTCTCTGAAAAAGATATCTCACCCCTTATGTATTCATTGTGATTCATTCCGCTCTTTTTTCAGATCATTCAAAAGTTCAGGTCTTTTCATTAGAGACCCGTACATTTGGTTCTTCGTTCATGGTTCATAACACAGTTCAGTATAACTGAACCAGTGCAGTACCATTGAACGAGTGAACGGAACATGTACTATTTAGTGAACCAGTTCATTTGGCTCAGTACACTGTTCCGTTCAGTACGAACGGATCATTCGCGAACGACACAGCACTAGTGGTAATGGCTGTTTTAGGAATGTCGCTTGGTTCCACTGGGATCTGATGATAAGCGCGAGTCAGATCTATGGTGCTAAAAATGTTCTTTCCTTCTAGCTGCTGGGCGAAATCCTGTATGTGTGGAATCGGGTAGCGGTCCGGAACCGTGACTGCGTTTAACCTTCTGTAGTCTCCACATGGTCTCCAGTCCCCGTTTTTTTTCTTGACCATGTGGAGGGGACTCGACCAACTGCTACTTGATGGTCTGCAGATGCCTTGGTTGAGCATATACTGGAATTCTTGCCTAGCAATTTTTAATTGCTCTGGTGATAGTCGCCTCGGCTTAGCGAACAAAGGAGGTCCTTTCGTTTGAATATGATGCGTTACTTTGTGCTTGACGACTGTGGTCATACCGGGTCTTGTTATGTCTATAAACTCCTTTAGTAAGCTGTATTGAGATGACGTGGGATTGATAGTGCTTATGCTTCCTATATTTCTGGAACCTTTTATAGTTGCTCCATTTATATGCAATTTAGTTGTATTGTCGATTAATCGTTTGCGTTTGACATCGACTAACAGATCGTAGTGCTTCAGGAAATCTGAACCAATTATAGGTTCGTTGACCTGGGCGATGATAAATGGCCAAGTATATGTTCTGCGTAGGCCCAAGTTGAGATGTAAAAGCTTCTCTCCATATGTTAGAATTGATGTCCCATTGGCTGCGTAGAGAAGGCGTGTTGCTGGTTGTTTTCGTCTTTCTGTTATGGTTGGGGGAATTACTGAAACTTCTGCTCCGGTATCGATGAGAAATCTCTTTTTTGTTGATTTCTCCGTAAGATGTAGGCGACTTATACGAGCTGTGGACTGGTTAGTCGCCGCTTGTTGTCCACCGCTTAGTTTTCCTGGTAACTGCATGGCTGCTGGCAACGTTTGGCTGATTTGCCAAACTTCCTATGATACCAGCACATTGTGTTCCGGGATGGCCTGCTTTTACTTCTAAGCTGACCAGGGCTGCGTCGTCTGGAGGGGCTGCGTCCTTTGTGAAGTTTTAGCTGGTTCATTTGTTTCTCCAGGGCAGACATCTGTTGCCTTAGTTCTGCAACTGCGGATATTGGTGGCGATGCTGAAGCTGATGATATTTCGGGGCTGTTCAAAACCTCTGCGATTTTGTCAGCCATCTGTGCTAGTGCTTTGACATCTTGGTTGGAACTGCTGGCTAAAATGGCTTGGACTTGCGAAGGTAATCGCTGCATCCAAAGAGTTCGGAGGATGTCATCAGATATGCTGCTTTCTGCAAGTTCCCTCATTTGGTTGAGTAGTTGTGTTGGTCTTCTTCCATCCATAGAGATGTCACCTAAAAGCCTTTGGAGTCTTCTTTGTTCGGATTCCCGAAAGGATGACAACAGACGTTGTTTTAGTGTTGCGTACCTGTCCAGTGATGGCGGATTGCTGATGATGTCTCGTACTTCTGTGAGGATGTCAGGATCTAAGTTTGCCACTAGGGTGTAATACTTGGTGCTGTCTGCTGTGATGCCGCTTATTATGAATTGGGCCTCCAGTTGATGGAACCATAAGTCCGGGTTCTGTTTCCAAAAAGGTGGTATTCGCACTGCTACTCCCGTGATTTTGCTATTTGGTCCCTGTGCCAAGGTTTCTTGTCCCTCCTCCTGATTATTAGCCATGTTGTGTTGGTTTGTTCTGCTCGGGGTCACCACTGTAATATTTAGTATTATATACTTAATAAAACTATTACTTGATTCGGAAGAAGATATTTATTCAAAATTCTTATGCTAATATAAGTGGGTCAAACAGATGTTGACTGTGAATTATAAATGTGAAATGAAAATGCAAAACTCTTATGCTAATGTAAGTGGGTCAACAAATGTTGACTGTGAATTATAAATGTGAAATGAATAATGCTGCTACACACGTTTCGTTTTGTGTCCAGTCGTTTTTATGACAGGTGGAACATACGGTACGGGAACAAAGTTTGTGATTTTCATAAAAGTGACATAAATTTTTATAAACTGTGATTACCTGAATATAATTAATTTTAGTAAAAAATCTGTGCAACAAAACTGAAGCTTGAAAATTGTCCTATCGCACGTTTGCTCCCAAAAACGGGTGAAACGAAAATAAAATGGAACAGTAAGATGATACAAAATGAAATTGAAACAGTCAGCTGGTCAGAAAAGCGAACGTTAGTCGCTTTCAAATCGAGACGCACTTCCTTCCCACCCGAACGCTCCCCGCACCTGTAAATTTCGTGTTGAAAGGTCGCGGTGACCACCCGTGTGAACAGGCACTTAGTGATTAAGGTTATGTTAATGCATAATATAGAACGTAAATTTTCAATGTTTGAGAGAGAATCGAAATGTGTACAAAGCAACAAAAATTTTCATAATTTCGCAGCCCCAGAGAACAAAGTTATGCTTGCGTTAGTGTAATTTGCTGTGAGACCGAACAATTTTTTGGATTCACAAGTGAGTCCTGACACACACACTTCCCTGCGCCCCCTTATCTAAAAACCGCTTTATTGTGGGGTGCTACACGGAGACTCAAGAAGTACGAAAAACCCGGTTTTATAGGAAAGAAACGAAGGAGTGGAGAGAAAGAAGGAGGTACATGACGAAACTTGAACGAAAAAATGTTCACCCAAAAATGTCCGGGGTGAAAACTAACTCATACGCACATTTCTTTCTCTTATCTCTTCTTAGATGTAAACAATGACCACGGTATACACACACAATCAAAGCTTTCATGTAGGGTAAAGAATTGTTCTAAGGCGAAGACAGCCTCGTGTAGCATTAAATAGCGAGACTCAAATCTGATTTCGGACGACTTCTCGAGTCTCCGTGTAGCACCACCCATTGGAAGTGATTGGAAAGTGAGTCTGGGAAAGTGATAGTCCGTGAAATTGGGCCTAGTAGATGGAAGTACCATACATTTTTTCCAAAAGAGATAGTAGGGTATGCATCATCTGTGTTAAACGTCGAGAAATGGTAAACTGTTATCTTCGAAATAGACAAGATCGTGAGCGACCCCTTTAAATTTCCATGTTAAAGTGTTACTTCGAATAATCGAATTTCATTATCTTTTTTATATTAATTTGCACCTTTCAAATACAACTATCAATAAAAATAAATTCTAAACAGCTGTTGACAGTAAAAGAAAAAAAGACCAAAGCCATATGATTGTTTCCATCTCGATCTTGAGTTGTTGAATTAACAGGCAAGTGGCGAGATGGACGGCCCGAATAAGAGGAAACGTGACCGCTTAAAAACTAACCGTAAAAGCGTCTTTGAACAAAAGTTTTAATAAATCCGTTTTTCTAACAAAAGATAATGCATTAATCCACTGAATTTGAAGTAAGTAGTTCTAAACCAATATAAAATGAAGTTAACGTGACTGTATAAAAGTTAATCGTAAAAGTACTGTTAGAAGAAAAGTTATTAATAAATCCGTTACTTTTCTTTTCAACAAAAGAAAATTGATGAACAAAAGAAAGTGAGGATGATCAAATTGCAGCGTAAAGGAGATCTAGGGAATTCCGGATATGGAACAACAAAAAACAAAGCCTTAATATCTAATTTTAATGTATTTTAGTCTCTAGTTAGGTAATCGGGTCAAAAATATACAATAAATTAAAGTTTGCATTTAAGTATATTAGTGATAAGTAAGTTAAAACTTGTTAGGGGAGTACATGATAAGTAACTACTTGAAGTATCTATATAAATATAATTGGAGTATCTGTCTGTGATTTCAAAATAATTGTCAATTTCTAAGCTTATATGGCTATTTGCATGATATTAAAACGAAATCAAGTATTTTTAAAATTTTTGTCTGTCTCTATGTCTGTCTTGTTGCCCGGGGTAATCTCGGAAACGGCTAATCCGATTGCCGGACTTTCAACTTTCACTGGAAGATTCAGTATTTTCTTGGGCATGTTTTAGGCTATTTTTTTAATGTATGTATGTAAGTATATGTATGTATGTATGTATGTAAGTATATGTATGTATGTATGTAGTTAAATCTTGCGAATTGATTTTGACCAAAGCCACAACCTTCTATATTACAAGCTGTTGATTTTCCGATAACGATTTGCCTGGTTCATCTAAAAATTCTGGAACGAAAAAAAATATTTGCCACAAGAATAATGGAATCAGAAAAGAAACCCCAAAAGACGTAAAAGAGAGGACATAAAAGACGGATTCCGTACGACTTGAACTCGGTTCGCTTGATTAGCGATTTCTGATCTTGCCTGCCCGCCAGCCAGGTTCACGGTTAAACGTGGCTTGGATTGTATTTTAAATCGTTAGAGTTTAGTATTCAAGAGATAGATTTTTGCTTCACTTTAATTCTGAATATTCCAATCAATTTTCAGTAGTTCAATAAAAACTCAAATCACTTAAATTTTCACAAATTTCACACAGTTTATTTTTATATTAAATTAATTAAATGTTTCTCTTTTTATTAACAACTTCTTCACTTATTATAATTTTAATTTTAAGTTTAATTTTATGCTGTCTTTAAAGATAATATAATATAATATATTCCATATAATAAAATGTTCAATAACTATGAAAGATAATTTTCTATAAAATTTTAATCTGAATGTTACCCAATATTTTTAGTTGATTTCTGATTTAGATTTTGTTGCTTTCCGTTACTAACTTAGATTTCTGACGCTCTGAAGTTTTCCAACCGTCTTGCTTGTTACTGCTACTGGGACAAGAAACTGGTCCAGTTTTCCCGTCATCCTTTTATTGGGTCTCCTTAGCGGTTTCCTTCAGTTTTGGGGGGAAAGAACTTTCCCGCTCCTGTTGAGGTCAATGCACTATCGCCTTCCTATTGTAGTTTTGTATGCAGATCGGTCATTGACCCACATCTTCTTGTGGACCCGTATGTTCCCCTTCGTGGTGAGCTTTTTTCGAGTCTCGATTTGTTATTCGTTTTCTTGTTGTTTTTATTTTGTATGTTGTCTTCTTGATCGTTGACTGTTTTCATTTTGTGTCAGATTTTGACAGCATCGTGTTTTTATCTTTTGCCTACTACGTTGGGTGAAAATGTGAGGTGTTGAAGGGTTGGTTTGATCATCCCCGAACATACTCCCCCCCTTGGCATTGCTGCAGGTGATGCCAATATTAAGTGCGGTAGTTGCTGCTTCCTTTTGTAGAATTTTCTGCAAATAAATAATAAGGGAAGTTGATGGAGGGGTTATAGCGCCCCGACTCGCTTTTCGGAAGAAGGATGGGAAAGTTATGAGAATCATCAGGATTTAAGTCATTCTCAGGTAAATTTGGATAATTGTTATATATATTAGTTTATGGTTTTGATTATAATTTATTATGAATGTTTTTATCTATGTTTGTGTCTGTATCTGTTTGAAATGGTAACTTGCATAATTTCGCAATTGGACGTTTAAAGATTTTGTCTCTTATTTTTAAGGTAGCTACTCGGACTAGACCATCTGTACCTGGTGACACTTCTGTAATTCGTCCCAAGGCCCATTGACATGGTGGAAGATTATCTTCCTTGACTAATACCAATTCTCCTATTTTCAAATTTGGTTGTGCTGTGAGCCATTTCGGTCTCTGTTGTAGACGGCTGAGGTATTCTGTTTTCCATCTCTTCCAGAAATGTTGCACGATTCTTTGTATCAATTGCCATCGGTTTAGACGGTTTACTTTAACGTCCAGGATTGAGGGTTCTGGAATCGCTTGTAGAGGTCCTCCAATTAGGAAATGTGCAGGTGTAAGTGGTGTGAGATCTTGAGCGTCAGAACTGATTTCCGTAAGTGGCCTTGAATTCAGACAAGCTTCTATTTGTGTCAATGCTGTAGTGAATTCTTCATATGTAAGTGTCACGGTTCCAATCACCCGTTTAACATGGTATTTTGTGGATTTGACACCCGCTTCCCACAATCCGCCAAAGTGGGGTGACGACGGTGGGATGAATTTAAAGTTAACTCCATTGTTTTCCAGAATGGCTCCGATTTCATCGTTTAATTGGTTCGCTAACTCCTTTTGTTGCTTTCTGAGAAGTCGATTTCCTCCTACAAAATTCGTGCCACAATCACAAAATAGATTGATACATATTCCTCTTCTGGCAGTGAATCTTTTGAAGGCGGCGATGAATCCTTCCGCGCTTAAGTCTGTCACCAATTCTAAATGCAACGCCTTGGTTGCCATGCAGACGAAAAGTGCTATATAGGCCTTGTACGTTTTAGGGTTCCTTCCTTTGTGGGTTTTAAGTTCGAATGGCCCACAGTAATCCACTCCAGCATTTGTGAAAGGGCGTGCGATCTGTATTCTTGAAGCTGGGAGGTTGCCCATTAGCTGCTTTTGGGTGACGGCCTTTTGTTTGAAACAGGTCAAACACTTATGAATGTGGTGCCGAATTGTGTTCCTTGCGTTTAATATCCAATAATTCTGTGAAAGTACTTGCATCGTCAGCTGTGTGCCCCCATGCATGGTGTCCCGGTGTGTTTTGTCGATGATGAGTATGGTGAGATGGCACTTGTCTGGAAGTATTATTGGAAACTTTTCGGAAAATGATAGATCTGAATGTTGTAATCTCCCTCCGACTCGGAGGATGCCCTTGTCGTCAATGAATGGGGATAGTTTTAATAACCGGCTCTGGCGAGGTAATGCCCTTCGTTGGTGAATAGCCTTGATTTCATTACCAAATTCCCTTTCTTGAATCTGCTTGATCCAGTATTGTAGTGCATCATTTAGCTCGTCCGTCTTTAAATACGCTGTCCTTCGCTGTGAGCTTGGTCTCTGTGCGTTGAAGACGAATCTCTTTACATACGCTGTCACCCGAATGAGTTTCGTGAGTGATGAGTGCCTGATGTCCAGATTGTCACTATTGATGCTGAGTTGGAGATTGGTGAGTTTCCTTTGTTCGAGGTCCGTGCATATCACATGTTTTGCTTTTGGCCAATGAACTTCTGATTGTCGCAACCAGTCGGGCCCATTCCACCAGAGATCGTGCTTGCATAGTTCACTTGCAGACATTCCTCGGGATGCACAATCTGCCGGGTTTTGTTTGGATGGCACATGGTTCCAGACATTCTCTCCTAAAACTTCGTGTATGTAGGATACTCTGTTAGCTATGAAAGTTTTCCATTTATGAGGCTGTCCCTGTAACCAAGCGAGTACGATTTCAGAGTCCGTCCAGGTGTGTGTTGAATACGGTGTTTCTAATTTTAAAGCTGCCTTTACGTACCGCATCAATTTTGCTAGGAGGGATGCTGCACATAGCTCCAATCGAGGTAACGTTATCGTCTTCAAAGGGGCCACCTTGGTTTTAGCTGCTATCAAAGTTGAATGCCGATTGCCTAGTCCATCAACTACGCACAAGTAAACTGCGGCTGCATATGCCTTCATAGAGGCATCCGAAAAACCATGCAATTCGGTTTTTTGATTTGTGTTCATGTACTGTGTCCATCTGTGTATCTTAATGTTGCAAACATCTAATAAATTTTCCTTATATTTTAGCCAATCCGTCATGATATCTTGTGGGATTTCCTCATCCCAATCAAGTCCTTTCAGCCACAGGCTTTGAATTATGAGTTTGGCTTGTATGATTATCGGTGCTAGCAGGCCGAGAGGGTCGAAAAGTTTCGAAGTTTCTGAGAGTACAGACCGCTTCGTCCATTTTGGCGGATCTGGGCTCTTTGTATACGTATATGCTAGTGTGTCGGTTCCAGGTTTCCAGCAAATGCCCAACGCTCGTATGCTGTCATCGTGGGAGATTTCTAAAGATAAGTTATTTTCACAATATTCAGGAGGTAATGCCTTTAATATTTCCTTGCAGTTAGATGACCATTTGCGGAGAGAAAAGCCACCCTTCTGCATCAGCTGTAACAATTGTTGTTGACTCAGTAGCGCATCATCGATGGTCTGCGATCCGGACAGGAGATCGTCCACGTAGAAATCTGACATCACAATGTCGGAAGCCTTTGGGTACCTTTCCCTTTCGTCTGCAGCTAACTGTTGTAAAACCCGGGTCGCCAAATACGGTGCACTTTTCGTCCCAAATGTCACTGTTAACAGCTTGTAGTCCTCAATGGGTTCATTAGGAGAATTGCGCCAAACAATCCTCTGATATTCTGTGTCTGGGTTGCCTACTCGGATCTGGCGATACATCTTCTCCAAGTCCGCAGTGAATGCAATAAAATGTTTTCGCCAACGTATCAGCAAAGTGGTTAGTTCCTCCTGTACTACAGGTCCTTTTAGCATCATGTCATTTAATGACACTCCACTGTCCGTGGGTCTTGAAGCATCAAAGACGACTCGGAGCTTCGTTGTGGTACTGGTTTCCTTTACCACACCATGATGAGGTAAATAACTGCATGTATAAGACTCCTTCCCGTTTATCACTTGGCGATGACTGTCTTCGTACGAAGTTACCTTGGCCATATGACCCATTTCTAAATATTCATTCAAACATTTGGAGTAATCTTCTTGCAGCTTCGGGTTTCTGCTGAATCTTCTTTCCATCTGTAACAATCTTGATACTGCAATGCTCCTTGACTTGCCTAAACGTAGCTGTTCATCTGGCGTCCTGAGTGGTAATTCCACCTGATAGCGTCCTTCTGCTAAACGCGTGGTAGTCCGTACAAATCGTGCCTCACACTCCTTTTCCTCGTTCGTGTATGGATCTCTTTCCTGCATTTCTTCCAATTCCCAAAAGCGCTTCAACTGCTCATCGAGTTCCGAGCGTACGTGAAATGATTGTAGTTGGATCTGATTTCGTATTGGATGCGTGATTTCTCCTGATAAGATCCATCCTAATGAGGTTTGTGTTGCCACCGGTCCTCCTTGCGTATCTTTTATTAACCCGCCCATCACTATTTTACCATGCACATCTGCGCCCAATAACAAATCAATTTTACCTGGTTTATAGTATTCCGGATCTGCTAGTTCTAGTTGCTCCAAGTACCTCCAATTCTGGCGGTTTGGCATAGGTGTTGGTTTGACATCGGTTAGTCTCGGTAATACCCATCCGTTCACTTCCGTGCTGACATGATCACCTCTGAGTGGCTTGATGGTGAACCTTGTTCTGCACTTCGGAGAGCCCAGCTTTTCCCATCCTACGCCGTATATAGCTGCATTTATGTGTTCTCCTTTTAACCGTAGATCTTGTTTCATTGCTTCCGTGATGAATGACGCTTGCGAGCCTTGATCGATGAGTGCTCGAGCTATTTGTTCCCTTCCTCCTGGTGCTACGATCCTAACCCAGGCAGTGGCCAACATGACTTGACTGTCCTGGATTTCGTTTACCATTAGAGAACTGAGGGGGGTCGGATTGTTGTGTACACTATTTGTTCCGGCTGCTGTCGTCGTGGTGGTGGCCTGTATATGAGGATTGTTCTTGTTCAGGTCACCATTTGATTCTTTCCCTGATACCGGTTGTTGATTTCTCCCGAGTTGGGGAGTCCCATGTAGCAATGAATGATGTCGTCGATTGCACGTCCTGCATTTCCCGTCACTGGGACAGCTGCTTGAAACGTGTCCAGATCCTAGGCAGTTGATGCACAACCCGTTCCTTTTTACTACATCCATTTTTCGTTGTGGGTCGTATGTTGAAAACTTGTGACATTGCCTTATATTGTGTGACTGAGCACATGCTGCACATGAGAGTTGTGTTGTAATTTGAAATGTCCTAGCACATGCCCTTGCCTGATTTCCTTTCACATTAACTCTATTGTCTCTATTGTAAATTGATGGAGCCTTTGATGATGTGGCTTCCAATGTTCTGAACCTGTCGTTCAGGAATTCTTGAAGTAATTTCCAGGTCGGTAATTCCTTATTTTTCACGGCTGTTTGTTCCCACAGCTGATGGGTTGCTGTTGGCAAACGTTTCACTACTAGGTAGATTACTAGTGGATCCCATGATGAAACATCCACATTTAAATTTCTTAGAGCGAGTATGCATTCCGTTGTAGTGTCCAACAATTGTCGAATTCCCTGTGCCGTTTCTGCAGACAACGCCGTCTGGTTGAACAATGTTTCTAGCTGGGAGTTTACTAGAACACGCTTGTTGTCGTACCTATCTTTTAATAATTCCCAAGCAGTCTTATAATTGTCCTCGGTGATTTGCAGATGTCGAATTAAATTCTCTGGGTCCCCTTCCAACAAAAGTTTTAAATATTGTAGTTTCTGTACCGGGGCGTATCCTTTGTTATCGTGGATCATGGTTTTAAATAAATCATGAAATGTTGTCCACTTCTTATAGTCACCGCGAAATTTCTCAATTGCCAATTTAGGTAATTTTATAGACATATTGAGACCGTTTTCACGACTGGCGTCGATTCCGTTCATTCGAGAACCATTTTGTGAGTTTGGTGAATCCGTTGTTGTCAGCTGCGCTATGTAATTCTCCAACACGGATACATTATTCATAAAGAAATCCTCCACTTGGTCGTAGACATTGGTCGCAAAATACGCATGCTTAGCGATGCTCCCCGTCTTATCGGCGTATTTCAGCATGAACATCTCCTTATGACGATTTTGGAAATCCGCCCATAGGTTCTCAAATTGTTTGAGCCGCCGCTCATAGTTTGCCTTAGTTCTGCGCTCCTGCGGCTCCTTTTTGGTATTTTTGATGCACTTTTGCAGTAGCTCATATTGTGCCTCTTGTTGTGGCACTAAGGTATCCATATTTGCAGATTTATATATATATTGTTTTAAAAAATAATCGTTGTAGGACCAAAGACTACTAACAAATGTATTTGATTTCACTGATGTGATATTGTATGAATTTTATTTTAATAAAGAATGTTGAATGTAAAAATAGAATAAAGTACAACACGGGTTTATAGTAAATTTTATTAATAGGTTTTTATTCTATTGGTTGTGTACTCACTGTTTTAAATTGTTTTCTTCTGCTAGTCTTTGCTGTTGTTGATGGATGGATGGGAACATTTTCTTCTTGTTTGGGACTACGACTGATGTCTGCTGGGATTATATCACCTCACACCTTTAGATTATTATTCACTGATTAACACCTTTGGCTTATACCGGACCGTTAGCCTAACCGTTCACTGTTTCCCGTTTTTTTTGAACCGTTAACATATAACGTTCGTTGACCGTTTTCCGGACCGTTAAGCTGTGTCGCACAAGTTTATAGATTTTCGTGTTTTTAGAATTCGGTATTCGCGGGTTTTCCGAAGTCGATCGGTTTCACTCTCTTTTACGATTTCACTGTTTACTGGATTTGTAATTTTCCGGGTTTCACTTATTGTCACTGTTCGAGTTCGTTTAGTTTTTCACTGCTTTCGGGTTTAGATTTCACGTTTAATAGTTTTCACTCATTTCTGATTAAGATTTCTCGGTTAAGGGTTCGCGGGTTTCACAGAGTTCACTCACTAGTTTGATTTCAGTTTGTTTTCACTTCCTGTGGTTGTTTTCCGTCCCATCCGGCTCGAAGGACCATGTTGATTTTCCGATAACGATTTGCCTGGTTCATCTAAAAATTCTGGAACGAAAAAAAATATTTGCCACAAGAATAATGGAATCAGAAAAGAAACCCCAAAAGACGTAAAAGAGAGGACATAAAAGACGGATTCCGTACGACTTGAACTCGGTTCGCTTGATTAGCGATTTCTGATCTTGCCTGCCCGCCAGCCAGGTTCACGGTTAAACGTGGCTTGGATTGTATTTTAAATCGTTAGAGTTTAGTATTCAAGAGATAGATTTTTGCTTCACTTTAATTCTGAATATTCCAATCAATTTTCAGTAGTTCAATAAAAACTCAAATCACTTAAATTTTCACAAATTTCACACAGTTTATTTTTATATTAAATTAATTAAATGTTTCTCTTTTTATTAACAACTTCTTCACTTATTATAATTTTAATTTTAAGTTTAATTTTATGCTGTCTTTAAAGATAATATAATATAATATATTCCATATAATAAAATGTTCAATAACTATGAAAGATAATTTTCTATAAAATTTTAATCTGAATGTTACCCAATATTTTTAGTTGATTTCTGATTTAGATTTTGTTGCTTTCCGTTACTAACTTAGATTTCTGACGCTCTGAAGTTTTCCAACCGTCTTGCTTGTTACTGCTACTGGGACAAGAAACTGGTCCAGTTTTCCCGTCATCCTTTTATTGGGTCTCCTTAGCGGTTTCCTTCAGTTTTGGGGGGAAAGAACTTTCCCGCTCCTGTTGAGGTCAATGCACTATCGCCTTCCTATTGTAGTTTTGTATGCAGATCGGTCATTGACCCACATCTTCTTGTGGACCCGTATGTTCCCCTTCGTGGTGAGCTTTTTTCGAGTCTCGATTTGTTATTCGTTTTCTTGTTGTTTTTATTTTGTATGTTGTCTTCTTGATCGTTGACTGTTTTCATTTTGTGTCAGATTTTGACAGCATCGTGTTTTTATCTTTTGCCTACTACGTTGGGTGAAAATGTGAGGTGTTGAAGGGTTGGTTTGATCATCCCCGAACACAAGCCATGAACAAGGAAAATATTGAGAGCGAATTTCCGCTCAATCGGACCACAACTCGGTGAAATCACGTTATGTTGTTAGTGTAATTTGGAGAATTTGGGAGAATTTGGTGGTCCGATTCTCTCAATTGAGATTCTTGTTCATGGCTTGTAAATATAGAAGGTTATGCCAAAGCCCTCTACATTTACAAGCCATGCACAACGAAATCTCACACTCACATTCAAAGAAAATCGGACTTCAATTTATCTGACAGAATGGACTTCAGTCAGAATGGACTTCAATTTATCTGTGAGAAGTGCGGTTAGAAACGTCAAAATCCGCGTTAAGCAAGTGTTTTGCAGATTATAGCTGCATTTATTATTAGTTTTAAGTGAATTTTTGTGTTTTCGTGAACATTAAAGTGCATAGGAAGTGCCCAGGATAATGATCATCGATGGAAAAGGATTAACTAATTGCCTGTAAGTAATTTTATTATAGTTTTTGCATGCCTGTAAAAAATGTTGCAATCGCCCTTGCAAATAAAAATAAATGTACCTGTTTACAACAAAAGAAATATTTTTGTCTTATTGCAATGTTTACGAATAAGTATAAATATTTCTTTTATTGTTTTAATTGGTAATAACAATTACTTATTTCGTGGCGGTTGCAAGAAAATAACAGCATTTGTTCCTTGAGTCCTCTTTATTACTTTGCTTTTGGTTTTATCAACAAGAGGAAGAAATTTGTAAACAATTTTTAAAGGTACACAATTTAAGTTTAATTTTCATTTTTAATCGGACTAATTTGTGCATCATTGAGCGAGTTTACACGGGTACATCAAATAATTAAATTATGATCAATGATGCACAAATTAGTCCGATTAAAAATGAAAATTAAACTTAAATTGTTGACCTTTAAAAATTGTTTACAAATTTCTTCCTCTTGTTGATAAAACCAAAAAAAAAGTAATAAAGTGGGCTCAAGGAAGAAATGCTGTTATTTTCTTTTGTTGTTGCAACCGCCACGAAATAAGTAGGTGTTATTACCAATTAAAACAATAAAAGAAATATTTATACTTATTCATAAACATTACAATAAGACAAAAATAAATGTCTTTTATTGTAAATAGGTACATTTATTTTTATTTGCAAGGGCGATTCCAACATTTTTTTACAGGTATGCAAAAACTATAATAAAATTACTTACAGGCAATTGTTAATCCTTTTCCATCGATGATCATTATCCTGGGCACTTCCTATGCACTTTAATGTTCACAAAAACACTTTTAAACTTTTAAAAACTCACTTTAAACTAATAATAAATGCAGCTATAACCTGCAAAACACTTGTTTAGCGCGGATTTTGAAGTCTCTTTGGCACTTCATACACATGCATGCACACACCTGGGGCATGGCTTGTAAATGTAGAAGGCTTTGATTTTGACCCATTTCCATACAACGGATCAACTTCAAATGTTGCACAAAGGTATAGTTCACGTGACAATACAATCTGACCATTTTGTAAAAAAATCAAGATGGTTGCAATTGTGTTCCCCGACCCCCCGACATTGACATCAAATGAAAGGGTACGACAAGTAGAATGGAATTATCTATGTGGCGTCATTCAGAATTGAAAATGGCTGCCTACACAAAATGGCGGATTACCTCTTTCTTTACAACGCCTTCGGTATGGATATCAAATGAAAGCGTGTAACGAGTATATTACAGTAGGCGGTGTGCCGTCATTTTAAATCTAATATGGCGGTCACTACAAAATGGCGGAAGACATATAATAGACTAAAAAGTAGAAAATAAAAAATGTAGTTTAAAAAAACTGACAAATACGTTTTTATTTTAAAATAAACTAAAAAGTAAAAAACAATTTTGAATGTCAAGTTTTTATTGCTCCAGCCAGTATATAGAAACAACCTACTTTTCGAAATGTAAAAAAGAGCGTTTGTCTGGGCTAATCTTGGAAACGGCTAATCCGATTGCGATGGGACTTTCACGGGAAGAATCAGTATTTTCTTGGGCATGTTTTAGGCTTCACTCGGTTCCGCCTATTGGTTCAGACGAAAAACTTGATCCGATAGTCGGAGAAAAGCGAGTGGAAACTTTTTTTATCATTCTAATTGTAAACCTCTTAATCCGATTTTAGGACTTTCACGGGATCATTCAGTATCTTCTTTGCGTTTAGCCTACTTTTCACTCTGATCCGACTATTGGGTAAGACCGAAAATATGACTCGATAATCGAAGCACAGGAATCACCCTTTGTACTACCAGTTCGCTATGTCGTTTGTCACTTCATGGTGCAATGTCTAGCAGTGCGCTTAGTAAGGGCAGAATAGGTTAAGGGTTATGGGTGTTGAAGAAAGTGGCGATGAACCCTGCGTTTGAACTCTTGGATGTTGTAGGGGTTCGGAAATACTGACTGCGAGAAATTACTCTACAGTCGAGTTATATGCCCAAAATTATGTTTTGCACATTTGTTATTTTTTTCTTTATACGTTTCTCCTATCCCGGACTGTGAACACATTGGTTTTTAATGAAAAGGCGTCTATCATATAAACTTAAGGCAATCAGGTCAAAATGTACAAAGTAACTAATTGAAGACCGCTTGGATAATTTTATAATCTGTTAAACTCATCTAACCTGTCTTCAACTTTAAAGCTAAAAGAAAAGGAGAATTTTAAGTATATGAAATGTATATATTAAGTATCAGAATTGTATATATATATAGTTCTTAGTTTTAGCCCAATGTGAGGACCATTACTGTATTTAAACACATCCGTTGCAATGGACAACACATATATAGTCCATCAAATACTTTAGTGTAGTAACTAGAAGAATATCTTATGTAATTGTGAATTTAAGTCGAATAAATGAATTGAATTGAATTGTTGAATTAACACGGCTTTTCAGTTGTTATTTGTTAAAATCGAAACAAATGTCATTTACTAAGCAAAGTTTCTCGATTTGTTAAACTTTTTTCTCGTTTTAACACAACTAACACGAATAACACAAATAACACAGATTATGAGGGCCCCTAGTGTGAATTAAATTTCAGTTAACAGAAATCTCACCAAATTCACAAGACAAGTAAGTTTTATTTATAATTAAAAAAACATCGATCAAACAAAAGTTTCAGTAAAGGCCGAGAATTCCGTTGGCAGTTTCTTTTGTGAATATCTTTAATTTAACAGCTGTTATTGACATTTTTGAAATAATGCCCGAAAGTTGCAATTTAACACTGTACATAGCAAAATTAGCACTGTAACATTGTGAACACGTCATTACTAGGCGTTATAAAAAAATGTTCAATGCCTACTAAGCAACTCTATACCTGGGATTTCTGACATATAAGTTCGTCAGTTGGCCCAGGTTATAATCCGACAAGAGCCATATCAGGCTTCACTTCGAATTTATACCTGTGACACATTCACCATCATAATGAAAGTAACCTTCATTATCATGGCAAAAACCCACCATAATGAAAGTCCAAAATGAAAGTATTTCACTTTCATTTGGACTGTAATTTCGGTTAAGTGACATCTGTTAGAGCTCATCAGCGGAATAGGGGGAATAACATGTAGCATAACATGCACGTGCCGTAACTATTCCGGACTGATGGAAAAAACGACGACTACCACGGCAACGAAAAAGGCAAAATGATTTAAGAATTTTCTCATGGAACGTACGAACTCTGTACAGAACTCGAGCTGCACATCTGGCCGATACCCTGTCAACATATAAAGCTGACATTACCGCCATTCAGGAGATGCGATGGACAGGGAATGGTGTTTTGCAAAAACCTGACTATGACGAATATACGTCATACGAAACACCATGTGCTCGGGGTAGGTTTTATGGTCAGCAAAAGGATGAAGCCTACCATTATCGGCTTTAAAGCAATAAACGAAAGGCTATGTACCCTTCGTGTGCGAGGCAAATTTTAAGAACATCAGCCTCATAAACGTTCACGCACCTATAGTCCCCGGACGACGAAAAAGAAGAATTCTTCGAAGTAGTTGAACGGGAACTTAATGCCTGTCCCAGATATGATGTAAAAATCATATTGGGAGACCTGAACGCCAAAGTAGGCCGGGAGCCCGTATACAGGCAATATGTCGGCACCCACAGCTTGCATGAGAACACTAATGACAATGGACAGCGAGTTAAAGAGATGGCAGCAAGTAAGAACTTGGTCGTTGCAAGTACCAGATTTGCGCGTAAAGATATCCATAAAGCCAGCTGGATATCTCCTGATGGGGCGACTCGCAATCAAATAGACCGTGTGCTGATAGACCGAGGTGCCAACCGTGCCGGGGTGCCGAGGATCACTAGCTTGTTGGTATGGTGCTCCGAGAGCGCATTACAACGCTGAAAAGCTTTGTATCCCCTGATCAGGCTTGAATCAACACAGCTGCACTACGCAACGAAATGGCCAGAAACAGCTACGGTCAGGCGTTAGAACTCGCGCTCAGAAGAGTAAGTCCTGGGGATGAGATGCCGGGCGTCGACGAGAGCTGGACCCGCCTTAAAAATTCTGTCATTAGTACTGCTGATTCCATCTTAGGCAGAAGTCGTAGAGATCGGAACGACTGGTTCGATAATGAATGCAAGTTGGTAACTGAACGTAAGAATGCTGCGTATCGAGCAATGCAGCAGTCTCAGAGAACACGGGCACGCGAAGAGAAATATAAAGAGCTCAGAAAAGAAGAAAAGAGAATTCACAAACGAAAAAAGGAAGCCTGGCAGAAAAATCTCGTTTGTGAACTAGAACAGTACAGAGAGCGACGCCCGAACCAGGCCCGGGAGTTCTACCGAAGAGTACGCGGTATGACGCAATTCACACCTCGTTGCACATACTGCAAGGACAAAGAAGGGAATCTGATCACCGATCCTCAAGGCATCTTGGAGCGATGGGAGGAAGAGCACTTTCATGAATTGCTAAATGGCGAGCTAACTGAGGATGTAATGTAGGCCCTCCATATTTAACCAGCTCCGCAGGGATGCCGTCTGCACCCGCGGCTTTGTTGTTTTTGAGCCGGGTGATGGCACTGCTAACTTCTGCTAAGCTTGGTGGTGACAGCATAGCATTATCGTCAGATATTGCTGGAGCCTCCACACCAATATCTGACGATAATGCTATGCTGTCACCACCAAGCTTAGCAGAAGTTAGCAGTGCCATCACCCGGCTCAAAAACAAGAAGGCCTCGGTTGCAGACGGCATCCCTGCGGAGCTGGTTAAATATGGAGGGCCTACATTACACCAAGCGATTCATGAATTAATTGTGCAAGTATGGGAGCAGGAAGCGATGCCAGAAGACTGGAGAAAAGGCATCCTCTGCCCGGTACATAAAAAAGGAGATATCACAACGTGCAGCAATTATCGTGGTATAACGTTGTTGAGTACCGCGTATTAGATGTATGTATGTAAGTATATGTATGTATGTATGTAGTTAAATATGTATGTAAGTATATGTATGTATGTATGTAGTTAAATCTTGCAAATTGATTTTGACCAAAGCCTTCTACATTTACAAGCCATGCACAACGAAATCTCACACTCACATTCAAAGAAAATCGGACTTCAATTTATCTGACAGAATGGACTTCAGTCAGAATGGACTTCAATTTATCTGTGAGAAGTGCGGTTAGAAACGTCAAAATCCGCGTTAAGCAAGTGTTTTGCAGGTTATAGCTGCATTTATTATTAGTTTTAAGTGAATTTTTGTGTTTTCGTGAACATTAAAGTGCATAGGAAGTGCTCAGGATAATGATCATCGATGGAAAAGGATTAACTAATTGCCTGTAAGTAATTTTATTATAGTTTTTGCATGCCTGTAAAAAATGTTGCAATCGCCCTTGCAAATAAAAATAAATGTACCTGTTTACAACAAAAGAAATATTTTTGTCTTATTGCAATGTTTACGAATAAGTATAAATATTTCTTTTATTGTTTTAATTGGTAATAACAATTACTTATTTCGTGGCGGTTGCAAGAAAATAACAGCATTTGTTCCTTGAGCCCTCTTTATTACTTTGCCTTTGGTTTTACCAACAAGAGGAAGAAATTTGTAAACAATTTTTAAAGGTACACAATTTAAGTTTAATTTTCATTTTTAATCGGACTAATTTGTGCATCATTGAGCGAGTTTACACGGGTACATCAAATAATTAAATTATGATCAATGATGCACAAATTAGTCCGATTAAAAATGAAAATTAAACTTAAATTGTTGACCTTTAAAAATTGTTTACAAATTTCTTCCTCTTGTTGATAAAACCAAAAAAAAGTAATAAAGAGGGCTCAAGGAAGAAATGCTGTTATTTTCTTTTGTTGTTGCAACCGCCACGAAATAAGTAGTTGTTATTACCAATTAAAACTTTAATTTTTTTACAGGTATGCAAAAACTATAATAAAATTACTTACAGGCAATTGTTAATCCTTTTCCATCGATGATCATTATCCTGGGCACTTCCTATGCACTTTAATGTTCACAAAAACACTTTTAAACTTTTAAAAACTCACTTTAAACTAATAATAAATGCAGCTATAACCTGCAAAACACTTGTTTAGCGCGGATTTTGAAGTCTCTTTGGCACTTCATACACATGCATGCACACACCTGGGGCATGGCTTGTAAATGTAGAAGGCTTTGATTTTGACCCATTTCCATACAACGGATCAACTTCAAATGTATGTAGGTATAGTTCGCGTGACAATACAATCTGACCATTTTGTAAAAAAATCAAGATGGTTGCAATTGTGTTCCCCGACCCCCCGACATTGACATCAAATGAAAGGGTACGACAAGTAGAATGGAATTAGCTATGTGGCGTCATTCAGAATTGAAAATGGCTGCCTACACAAAATGGCGGATTACCTCTTTCTTTACAACGCCTTCGGTATGGATATCAAATGAAAGCGTGTAACGAGTATATTAGAGTAGGCGGTGTGCCGTCATTTTAAATCTAATATGGCGGTCACTACAAAATGGCGGAAGACATATAATAGACTAAAAAGTAGAAAATAAAAAATATATTTTGAAAAAACTGACAAAAACGTTTTTATTTTAAAATAAACTAAAAATTAAAAAACCATTTTGAATGTCAAGTTTTTATTGCTCCAGCCAGTATATAGAAACAACCTACTTTTCGAAATGTAAAAAAGAGCGTTTGTCTGGGCTAATCTTGGAAACGGCTAATCCGATTGCGATGGGACTTTCACGGGAAGAATCAGTATTTTCTTGGGCATGTTTTAGGCTTCACTCGGTTCCGCCTATTGGTTCAGACGAAAAACTTGATCCGATAGTCGAAGAAAAGCGAGTGGAAACTTTTTTTATCATTCTAATTGTAAACCTCAAAGCCCGGAACGGTTAATCCGATTTTAGGACTTTCACGGGATCATTCAGTATCTTCTTTGCGTTTAGCCTACTTTTCACTCTGATCCGACTATTGGGTAAGACCGAAAATATGACTCGATAATCGAAGGAGATATTGAGGGTGAGAAACGTATTCTGAATATGATTGTTGTGCATGTAGCACACAATTTTTCTGATAGGTGGCGCTCAACATCGAATTTTAAAAAAGTTGTAACTCTTTTTTTATAAGTAACTCTAAATTTTTTAAATTTTTTTATTTGGCAGTGCTAAGCACAGGAATCACCCTTTGTACTACCAGTTCGCTATGTCGTTTGTCACTTCATGGTGCAATGTCTAGCAGTGCGCTTAGTAAGGGCAGAATAGGTTAAGGGTTATGGGTGTTGAAGAAAGTGGCGATGAACCCTGCGTTTAAACTCTTGGATGTTGTAGGGGTTCGGAAATACTGACTGCGAGAGATTAGTCTACAGTCGAGTTATATGCCCAAAATTATGTTTTGCACATTTGTTATTTTTTTCTTTATACGTTTCTCCTATCCCGGACTGTGCACACATAAGTTTTTAAAGAAAAGGCGTTGCAACGCACGCGGGTTTTTGCTAGTCTATCATATAAACTTAAGGCAATCAGGTCAAAATGTACAAAGTAACTAATTGAAGACCGCTTGGATAATTTTATAATCTGTTAAACTCATCTAACCTGTCTTCAACTTTAAAGCTAAAAGAAAAGGAGAATTTTAAGTATATGAAATGTATATATTAAGTATCAGAATTGTATATATATATAGTTCTTAGTTTTAGCCCAATGTGAGGACCATTACTGTATTTAAACACATCCGTTGCAATGGACAACACATATATAGTCCATCAAATACTTTAGTGTAGTAACTAGAAGAATATCTTATGTAATTGTGAATTTAAGTCGAATAAATGAATTGAATTGAATTGTTGAATTAACACGGCTTTTCAGTTGTTATTTGTTAAAATCGAAACAAATGTCATTTACTAAGCAAAGTTTCTCGATTTGTTAAACTTTTTTCTCGTTTTAACACAACTAACACGAATAACACAAATAACACAGATTATGAGGGCCCCTAGTGTGAATTAAATTTCAGTTAACAGAAATCTCACCAAATTCACAAGACTTTACTTAAAAATTAAGTAAGTTTTATTTATAATTAAAAAAACATCGATCAAACAAAAGTTTCAGTAAAGGCCGAGAATTCCGTTGGCAGTTTCTTTTGTGAATATCTTTAATTTAACAGCTGTTATTGACATTTTTGAAATAATGCCCGAAAGTTGCAATTTAACACTGTACATAGCAAAATTAGCACTGTAACATTGTGAACACGTCATTACTAGGCGTTATAAAAAAATGTTCAATGCCTACTAAGCAACTCTATACCTGGGATTTCTGACATATAAGTTCGTCAGTTGGCCCAGGTTATAATCCGACAAGAGCCATATCAGGCTTCACTTCGAATTTATACCTGTGACACATTCACCATCATAATGAAAGTAACCTTCATTATCATGGCAAAAACCCACCATAATGAAAGTCCAAAATGAAAGTATTTCACTTTCATTTGGACTGTAATTTCGGTTAAGTGACATCTGTTAGAGGTCATCAGCGGAATAGGGGGTTGGGGCTACGTAGACTAGTCATGCTTCAACATGTAGTAAGACTGTTTTACTCTGATTTTACTCCATACTCACCCCGCCCCTTCACCCCTCTCTTCTTAAAAATCGGTTTTACTACATAGTAATCATGACTAGTCTACGTAGCCCCAATAACATGTAGCATAACATACACGTGCCGTAACTATTCCGGACTGATGGAAGTGCGATTATAACCTCCTAGCGGTGGCCACTGGTAACTAGCCTATGAGAGAGGATAGGCTAACATGATCGGGCTAGTCCCTTCCAAGTAAGGTTGGCGTGAGGCTAATAACCTCACCCTTAAAAGGCATTATGACGGAACGAGCAACATGCCTCGGATACTGGAAAAAACGACGACTACCACGGCAACGAAAAAGGCAAAATGATTTAAGAATTTTCTCATGGAACTCGAACGAACTCTGTACAGAACTCGAGCTGCACAACATCTGGCCGATACCCTGTCAACATATAAAGCTGACATTACCGCCATTCAGGAGATGCGATGGACAGGGAATGGTGTTTTGCAAAAACCTGACTATGACGAATATACGTCATACGAAACACCATGTGCTCGGGGTAGGTTTTATGGTCAGCAAAAGGATGAAGCCTACCATTATCGGCTTTAAAGCAATAAACGAAAGGCTATGTACCCTTCGTGTGCGAGGCAAATTTTAAGAACATCAGCCTGGGCCTGGTCAAAAACGCAGAACTGCGGTCATTCTGCAGTATTCAGCAATTGGAAGTCTGTAGCTGAATATTGCAGAATGACCGCAGTTCTGCATTTATGACCAGGAGCGCGTTCACAAACCTTACTATGGTAAACCACGAGGTAAGCTGTGGTTATGCTGCATCACTTCACTTAACCACGAAAGTTTATGTTTAACCATGGAGGTTTTTGAACGCACCGTGGTTAACTACATGTTAAAGAAGAAGAAAAAAAAATAAAAACAAAATTTTCCATAAAATAGTCCCCTATAATTGCGTCAAATATATCATTAATTATTTATTTGCAATAATCCCACTTTGATTTGTTCATGTGTTTACATTAAAACAACTGTCAGAGAGTTGTTTTTATTCTTCTTCTTCTTAACTATCGCTAACCTTGCCCCCGAGCAGGGTTAAAATTTAACTACACCATGGTTAACCACGAGAGTTTTTGAACGCCAAAAAGCTATGCTCGTGGTTATGTTGTAGTTAACCACGGAGTTTTTGAACGACAAAAGTTTACCATAGTTAACCATGGTTAACCATAGTAAGGTTTTTGAACGCGCTCCTGGCCCCCTCATAAAAGTTCACGCACCTACAGAAGAGTCCCCGGACGATGAAAAAGAAGAATTCTTCGAAGTAGTTGAACGGGAATTTAATGCCTGTCCCAGATATGATGTAAAAATCATATTGGGAGACCTGAACGCCAAAGTAGGCCGGGAGCCCGTATACAGGCAATATGTCGGCACCCACAGCTTGCATGAGAACACTAATGACAATGGACAGCGAGTTAAAGAGATGGCAGCAAGTAAGAACTTGGTCGTTGCAAGTACCAGATTTGCGCGTAAAGATATCCATAAAGCCACCTGGATATCTCCTGATGGGGCGACTCGCAATCAAATAGACCATGTGCTGATAGACCGAGGTGCCAACTTCGACTCGGATCACTAGCTTGTTGGTATGGTGCTCCGAGAGCGCATTACAACGCTGAAAAGCTTTGTATCCCCTGATCAGGCTTGAATCAACACAGCTGCACTACGCAACGAAATGGCCAGAAACACCTACGGTCAGGCGTTAGAACTCGCGCTCAGAAGAGTAAGTCCTGGGGATGAGATGCCGGGCGTCGACGAGAGCTGGACCCGCCTTAAAAATACTGTCATTAGTACTGCTGATTCCATCTTAGGCAGAAGTCGTAGAGATCGGAACGACTGGTTCGATAATGAATGCAAGCTGGGGCCGGTTCATGTATCTCGAACGTCGATAATCGTTCGAAACGAATTTGAATACGTAGCTCGAAAGAAAATTTTTCATTTTCAGTAAGGAAACTACGTTACTGAAACACGAATTTTTTTCTCTAAGCCTACCAAGCACTCGATAACTAAAACCTTTCGAGACCTGTCAAACGAAAATTTACAATTTTTTCGAGCTATGTAAACGCGAAACGAAAAAAAAATTTCGTTGTCGAGTTACATGAACCGGCCCCTGGTAACTGAACGTAAGAATGCTGCGTATCGAGCAATGCAGCAGTCTCAGAGAACACGAGCACGCGAAGAGAAATATAAAGACCTCAGAAAAGAAGAAAAGAGAATTCACAAACGAAAAAAGGAAGCCTGGGAGAAAAATCTCGTTTGTGAACTAGAACAGTACAGCGATGGGAGGAAGAGCACTTTCATGAATTGCTAAATGGCGAGCTAACTGAGGATGTAATGTAGGCCCCCCATATTTTAGCAGCTCCGCAGGGATGCCGTCTGCACCCGCGGCTTTGTTGTTTTTGAGCCGGGTGATGGCACTGCTAACTTCTGCTAAGCTTGGTGGTGACAGCATAGCATTATCGTCAGATATTGGTGTGGAGGCTCCACCAAGTCCTGCGTCGATGAGAAATGTCCAGAATCGTTCCTTGATGAAGCTTTGATTAGAGTAACTTATAGGAAGTTTATTATAACATTTGGAGATTCGACTGATAGCGACTTCTACTGCTTGGCATTTGATTATATATATGATTTCTTCCCGTTGTACTGCTGTGTAGCCTCGTTCCTTCATGTAGCGTAGCGCGAATTCGGCTGGATTATGTGATGCGATACTGAGTTGAGTCTGAAGGACCTCTCGTTCTAGTTCACAACGTCTGGTTACCAGGTTAACGTATAAATTCTCTATTTGCATTCGCATATGTCTCTCAGTGTATACAAATTTTGAGTTGACATAGGTCAATATGTCTAGATTCCTTGCGTTTGTCGGATGCTTTGTGAAGAAATACTCACTCGATGTTTTGGGTACGATGATCAGTCTTGGATGCTCCGTTTGAAAACCCTTGAATCGGCACACCGTTATCTCTTTCTTTATCTCTAGTGCGAAGATGAATTCTTCTGTGTTTACCGTGTAGACCACACTACCCTTTCCGGTCGTCTTGTCATCATTTTTAACAGTTAGTTTATCTGCTCGTCCCTGCCATAATACATCGTATTTCGTTTCCTCGCATGCCGTGTTTGGAATGATATCCCAGAAGCTCCTGCCGTTCTCGGGATCAGTGCAGTGGCCATCGAGATACGAGCATATTATGTTGTTGCGGATGATAATTTTGTTGCCATGCAGACGGACAGTGCTGGGACAATCTCTGATGGTTAAGGTGATTGATTGTACGACAATTACCTTGTCCCAGTCGTGACCACCACTGCTATATCTGATGCCTTGGCAGTTGCCATCATTGTCTAGGCTTCCGGCAATAGTTTCTGAATATGTGGCACTGCTATTTGGCTTGATGTCAGCGATAATCCTTCCGTTACTTAACTGATAGGTTCCACTCTTGTGCATCTTCATGCAGTCTTCGTGGCTTATTTCTGCAATGAACGTGCTTAATCCACCTGACACCAGAGATAGATGACTGAACATACCACAGTGGAATATGGACTGTATAATGCTTATTTTGCATTGATACGTCTGGACCACTGCTACTTCGCTTAGTTGCAACAGCTGTATTTCTTCCTGTTCATGTCGAGCTTTTGTCTCTTCAAATTGACATTCTGCTACTTCCACTAAGGAGACGGCGCTGATGTTTATGCTGTCGTGTCCGCAGTCATAAGCGATTATGGCATTTGCTGCAGCACATAGTCCTAACAAGGAGAGCATTACCACCTTTATGTTGTACATTTTGTCCTAAAATTGATGTTAATTTTAATTGTTATGGCTAATCCCGTGATGAGTTTCTTATTTTCTATCTTATCTAATTTGCTTAAGTGGTCTTTAAGGATTATGATTAGCTAATGTGTTGCTTGACGTTATTTCTTCTTTGTGCCGCAGTCTGGTGTGACTATCGGGCCATTGTCTTCTATAGGTAGAACGCTTATTTCTGTTATGGGTCGTGTTAAGGTTTATTTATTTTTTATTTTATTTATTTATTTATTCATTTAGGAATGTGTACACAAGATACAAATCTTTTAGAGTACAATATACAGGAAATAAAACTAAAAAGAAAGAGAGAAACAAGACAGAATATTACAAAAAAAAGAAACAACGAAAAAAAAAGAAAACTATTGAAAAACTTTACGAAACTAAATATGACTAAATATGATTTTGACCATTCACCAAAACACGTATGAAATTCAAAAGAATTAAAATTAACCGCCAGACAAATGCTTAATAAGTTTCCTCCTGAAAACCGCTGCTGAAGTGGCTCCCCTCACGGAGGGAGGCAAATTATTCCACAGTCTGATTGTGTGCAAGAAGTAGGATCGACAACCAATTCTGCTCTTATATGAAGGTATACGGAAGCTTAACAGGCGACGTGACTGTAACGGTACTATAAAACTAGCCAAGTATTTGGGATTACTGGTAAGATGTACCTTATAGAGTAGGCATAATGCATGTAAGTCAAGGTAGGACAAGAAATCGCAGGGGATGAGAAATTTGTGGTAAGTGGAAACATGGGCATTACGTCGTAAGCCAAAAGAGAATCTAATGCAGTCATTAAAAGCCACATTCAGACGACGCCTGCAAATGGCATCCAGGGCAATATAGCTCGAGATGCCGTACAGAAAATGCGGCATGATGAGCCTCTTTACCAGTCTTAGACGCGCCTGCTGAGGTAGGAGTTTACCAAATAACCATAACCTACGAAGTGAACTATATACTTTACTAAGGATCAGCGAGACGTGGTCGCAACAAGTCAACCTCGAGTTCACCACAATACCCAAATTCGTAGCCTTATTCACAATACATAGCGGAGTATTATCAATCGTGATAGCATTTAGATCATGGGTATTAACTGAGTGACGGCTAATAAACAAGACCACGGATTTTTTAGGATTGAGCCGAAGATAGTTATTAGACGCCCAGCTTGAGATATTTCGCAAATCATCATTCACTCTCTTAATGCATTCACCTAGTTTATCAGATGGAGATGAGGAATATACTTGGGTATCATCAGCAAAGAAGTGAAAACAGCAATTCCGGATGACAGAAGACATATCATTCGTGAATAATGTGTTGAGCAAGGGTCCAAGAACAGAGCCCTGCGGCACTCCTGATGGCACAGGAAGAAAAGACGAGTACTTATCATTGAACCTGATGCACTGCGACCTGTTGGAGAGGAATGAGGCGAGGAGAGAGATAGCAGAAGACGAAAAGTGGAAGAGAGCAGCAAGTTTATACAGCAAGAGATTATGATTAACGGTGTCGAAGGCTTTTGAGAAATCAAGCAGAACCAACACAGCGGTCTCGTTATCATCCAACTTAGCTCGAATATCCGTAGTGACCTTCAGCAGTGCAGTCTCACAACTATGAAACCGCCGAAAGCCAGACTGGCATTCACACAGTATATTACGTCCATCAAGAAACAATTGAATCTGATCATACATAATCCTCTCAAGGACCTTGGACAGGTAGGATAGGATACTAATTGGCCTGAAGTCAGATATGTTGGAAGGAGAAGTTTTTTTAGGAATTGGCACAATAAAAGCTTTCTTCCATACACCAGGAAATACAGAGTGTGTCAAGCAGCAATTGAATATGTGAGTAACTGTATCAATCACATATGGTATAATAAGCTTGAAAAACTTAGGTTAAACACCATCAATACCAGTGGCATTCGAATGAACAGAGGTAAGAGATGCAAGCACTTCAGCTGCATCCACACATCTAAAGCTGAAGCCATCAAACGAGAGTTCAGCTCTCTGAACTGAATTAATGTCAGTAGGCATTAACGGTTGGATAAATGATTGATTCATAAGCTCGATGTCAAGGTTAAGGTCGCTAGTATTTGAAGGCCCAGTATGTATTCCAAGCTTACGTATATTCTTCCATACCTGTTTAGATGGGAGGTCAGAATTAAGTTTAACCGCATAGAACTCCCGCTTAGTCAGACGAATTTTTTTGTTTGCCATATTACGCACATACTTGTACCTACTGAAGGATTCAGTCGTTCTTAGCCGTCTGTACCTACGATAAAAGAGTTCACGTTCCTGGATTAGCAGTCTTATTTCGGCATTATACCAAGGACAATTATGACACTCCGGCTTCTTACGAATTCGTTTGAGTGGCACACACTCATTGAAAACAGCTAAGATAAGGGAAGTGAACATCTGTACTTTCTCATCAATAGAGTGTAGACCAAATATCACGTTTAAAGGTAGATTCAGACATTTCAGGTGAATAGAATCATAATCAATATTGCTATAATCCCTGAAGGCGATGAATTGATCAGAGGCAGCTGTTGAGCATGAAAATCTCACAGAGAGAAACAGGAAGTCGTGGTCAAATAGGCTGGGAGGTGAAAGTTGACTCCAACGAACCACCCTTTCAACGCTCGAAGTGGCAAGAACATCAAGCAAAGCAGGCTGCAAGCAATTATTAAATGTTGGAAGAGTGTTTAAGATCTCAATGTCAACAGATTGGAGTAACCATTTGAACGTACTGCTTCTACGGTTTGACTTAAGCAGGTCAACATTAAGATCTCCAGCAATATGAATATCCCTATACTGCCTACTAAGCCTAGAGATAACGCTAAAGAGCTAGAGACCGCGGAACCTTATTTTAACTGGAGTTGCGAAACAGTTTTTTTTGTCAACTTCTTTTCCTTTTGTTTTGGATCGCTTTACTGAGTTGTTGCAACACCTCACAATAGTGTGCAGCGGCGATCGTGGTCCCACGGAGCAGGTAATCAACAACACCCCCTTGGAATCCCTAAAGAACGTTTGCCATTTTCCCGCGGATTCCACAACTTTTGCTTTATTTGGTGTTTTGGCGGTAAGAGCAACTGGAGTCTCCATAGTGGCTGAAGCCTGGCTGGCGGATCGATCGACGCATGCGCTTAGAAATTTTAGGCGGCCATTACACGTTCATGCAAGCGGCCATCAATTCCACCAGTCATGATTAATGGAAATCAAAATATACGGAGGATTACGTCAGTCAACACCTTAGACGTTAGGTTTTCCGTCAGTCGAAGGCAAAACTGTGGAAAAACTGACAGCAAAACCTATCGTGTAATGGGTGCTGCCACTACATCCAGACGCAAATTCCCTGAGACTCCCACTCTTTTCTCACCAAACACACGGATTTAAGAAAAATAGTGGAACTTACTTTTGAGACGACCCTCGTATATGAGAAAGACAAGGAGCTCTTTTCAAGAATTTTCATGCCGTAATAGTTAGTTAGTCACAGGACAAGAGTCGTTTTTATGATCTTTGGAAAAATCACATCTGTTTTCCGTTAAGTAAACGTGTCAAATAGTGCTGAGTGGTCAGAACAACCTTTTTGTTTGAGGAAATTATAAAATTTTTTATGATATGAGTGAAACTTACATATTTTACAATTAAATGTGAGGTTTCAATCTTTGATAGAAGAAAATCGTTTTATTCCAGACTTTCTTCCTTTTGCTCATGAGAAAAAAATAACCGTTAATCGATTTGCGATAAAGCTGATTTATGTTGATGATAATTGCAAATTCTGCGTTTTTTATGATACACAAACAAAGGCACACAATAACACATACGACTGAGACCATCATGAAGAAGAAATGTCGTCGAAACCATATATTTTTCAAGTATTCGTTCGAAGGGTAATATTACATCGAAACTGATTCATAGAAATATATTCATTTGTTAACTTTTATTTTAATAACGTATGTCGAATCTCCCGCCGATCTGCAAACACTTGAAAAGATGCACGATGGAGCGATCGCACATAATCTTTGATAAAATGGTTATGAACAATTATTAACTTCCCAGTAGGAAGTTATTGTAATCGGTCCGAAAATCAACTCGTTTAAGGAGGCATAACACTCCAACGAGTTGTTTCTCGTTGCCCCGATGCCAGAGTCGCGATAGAAATGGTTGGGAGTAAGTGGTTGCGGCAGTTCCTTTCTTCACTTCACTCTTTCCCTTCTCTATCTATCGACTAGAGCTTTCTGTTCGACATTGCATTTTGTACGAAAAAAATAGATTGTCGACAGTACAAAGCTCTAGTCTTTCACATAAAAAAAAACTATCGAATTTAGAAAACGTATACTTTTCTTACAAATAAAATATTTTTTGGTTTTTTGATTTCAAAAACACAGGGGTTGCGGGGCCACCCCTCGAAATTATCAGGGGTTGCGGCCGCAACCCTTGCAACCCCACTTCCGCGGTCTCTGTAAAGAGCTCCTCAGCATTTTCTTCGTTGAACAAGTTGGGCGGGCAGTACACAGAAACAAGCAAACACACGTCACCTGGCATTTTAACCTCGACAACAATGAACTCGCAATGAGCACCCGTGGATTTGTAGATGATTTTCGACGGCAATGACTTGGAAACGTAGACAGCCACACCCCCTCCAACCCTGTCAGCTCTGTCATTACGATGAGTGATAAAGTTAGGTAGGTACACATAAGAACAAGGGATATCACCATTTAGCCAAGTCTCGCTGACCAGAAATGCATGCAATGCAGTGTTATCAAACATTTCTCTCAAGTCATCAATCTTGTTCCTCAAGCTTCTTGCATTAAAATAACATATGTTAAGCACATCCGATTTTTCTTGGGAGCAAATGATATTAAGTAGTCTACCCAAATCATACACAGAACCAGAAGTACTACCCATCTGTCAAAGGATCAGTAAAATAACAGCAGCCAATATCAGGAGGGCAACTACAAACACGATACTCAAGCAATATAAAATACAATATTGTAAACATCAACGCAGCGAAGTGGTCAAAGTCACGAAAAATATTAAACAAAGCTATATGCAAGCAAAAACTAAAATTAGGGTTTAAAAAAAAAAAGTAAAAAAGTAAATGAATATAGACATAGCAAAAAATTAAATAACTAGAAAATTTTCTTAAAAGTTAGAGCATCTAGAGAATATTAAAATATTAAAACTAATCTTCAGCATTGACGTTATCACTGTTGACATTCACTCCAATAATTTCATCAATGGCATCCACAGAAGTTACTTTTAGAAGAGGATCAGTCTTGCTACGGCGAATGTAAACAATACCGTGACGTGTAGTTACAGAGTAGATGGCCTTATTAAGTCTATGTTTGTTAGCTATATTGTAAATTCTCTGGTTATTTTTAGAGAGGCTCTCACAAATATATAATTTCCCATCGGAATTAAGCACGGTACTTATCTGACTCAATTTAACACCACCGGTACGATGAAATTTCCTAATGAACGCCGACTTTTCAGTGCTATTCGACAATTTTATCACCATTCTAGTCGACAAGGTTTTCCTCTTATTGCCGTTGTTGATGCTGCGTAAGAAGAATGCGTCCGTATATAAAGACAGCTCATGTCCAATACAGGTAGCAATATCAGTCAGTACTTTCTTAGGTTGCAGTGACTCAACATTAGGAATACCAGAGACAATTACATCACTTAGTTTCAGCATTCTCTCATTATCATCAACTTTTTGATAAAGGACACATACATCCTGCTGCATCGCATGCACATCGTCACTAATCTTATTGATTTTATCGACGCTCATCTGCACTTCACCGAGTATGCTGTCAATTTTCTGAGATAGACCAGATATGACACTCTCCATCTCACTAAATTTCTCAAAGAACAAATCAGTAAGAAATTTTTTCAATCGGGTCTCAAGCATATCGAAAGCATCAATTGATAACGAACGAGGAGATGGTGCGGGCCGTGCTCTTTGGTGTCTGTTTTAGATGCATTGTCTTTACCTCTTCCTCTGGTGACGACCGGAGTCGGCTTTTGATTAGTGGTGGCAGTTTTGCTAGATTGCTTCCTCATCGTGGCACCAGCTGATAACTGCCGGAAACAACAACAACACTGCACGCCAGACTATGGAAATTTTTAGATCACGAAAATTAAGCAATTATTATGCGGATAAACAACTCTGAGGAGTTCAAAGTAGCCCAAGACAGATTTACGGAACTTATTCTTCAAAGACCGATCAAATATCCATGAAAAACAAAGGTTGCTTCCTTGCATCTTATCGTTACAACTAGGACCAGTCCATCTCTGCCTGGATGAACTTCAATGATTCGTCCCAGTGCCCAGTTTGTTGGAGGTAATCGTTCATCTTTGATTAATACCAAATCACCAGTCTTTACATTTGGTGTTCGATGTAGCCATTTAGGCCTTTGTTGCAGTCGGTGTAGGTAATCTGTCTGCCATTGTCTCCAGAAGCTTTGATTCATTTGCTGCAGCATTTGCCATCTGCTTGTGATCCTGATGCTCGGTTCTAATAAATAGTCATCTACTGGTGCTAGGATTGCATTACCGATTAAAAATGTGTCCTGGTGTTAAGACTGCTAAATCTTCCGGATCATTTGTTATAGGGCATAATGGTCGGGAGTTGAGACAAGCTTCTATTTGCGTTAAGAGTGTGTTTAGTTCTTCAAAGGTCATTATTGTATTCCCTGTTGTTCTTTTCAGGTGATGTTTGATGGATTTTACTCCGCTTTCCCAGTAGTCTGGTAAAGAATTCATTTTCCAAAGTGGTGACTAAAGTGACTGCTCCTTTCGCTTCCAGCTTCCTTGATTTGTTCCTGTGATGGCCAGTGTTCCTTGGATTTGATAAGCGAAGTGGGACCATTCCACCACAAAGTATGGTTTATGAGCGATTGAGCCGAGACTCCTCTGCTTGCGAAATCGGCTGGATTGTCCTTTGTAGGTACATGTCTCCAAATACAGCTACTGCATCTTTGAAAGATGTCACTAACTCGATTTGCGACAAACGTCTTTTATCTTGATGGATGTCCTCGAAGCCATGATAATACTATAGTGGAATCACTCCAAAGATGAATTTGGGATGGTTTGCTTGGAAGTATCAGTTGTGTCTTTTGTACCAATTTTGCTAGTAGCGACGCGGCACATAACTCCAATCTTGGGAGGCTTATCTGCTTCAGTGGCGCTACTCTGGTTTTAGCTGTTAGTAGTGATACTTTTGTTTTATCGTTACTTTTAACGACCACATATAGTACAGCTGCATAGGCTAGATTTGACGCGTCACAAAATCCATGTAAATCATATTCTCCATCCTTATGTGTTTGTAACCAGCGTGGAATTGTAAGTTCCTCGATCATGTGAAGCTGGTTCCTGAAGGTATGCCATGTTTCGCTAAGCCTTTGAGATAGTTGGTCATCCCATTCGCCCTTCTCCAGCCATATACTTGTTGCATTAATATTTTAGATGAAATTACTATCGGACTTAACCATCCTAAGGAATCGAATAATAGTGATATCTGTGATAATAATTCTCGCTTAGTCTCCACCTTTCTTGGATTGTTCTTGATTTTAAAATGAAATGTGTCCGTGATGGGGTTCCAATGAATCCCTAATGTTTTGATAGTAGTGTTGATGTTGACTTCGGAGGCCCTTTCAATTCCCTGTCTTGATTTGCTATATGTATCACGCAGCGCTTGGTTGTGATTGCTGGTCCATTTTCGTAAGTGCAGACCGGCTTCTCTGAGTATTTTTCGAATCTCTTCTATTAGATAAAGGGCTTCGGGGATTGAATCCGCTCCTGACATTAGATCATCAACATAAAAATCTTCTAAAATTACCCTTGCAGCTCTTTCGGACTGAGACGCTGCGTTGAATGCTATCTGTTGAAGGGTACGTACCGCTAAGAATGGTGCTGACGCTGTTCCGTATGTAACGGTAAGCAAACGGTACTCTTGTAATGATTTCGTTGTCTCGCTCCTCCAGAGTATGCGCTGGTAATCAGTGTCCTTTTGGGCGACTCTTATCTGCCTGTACATTTTCTCAACGTCATCAGTGAATGCGATAGCATGTGTTCTCCACTTTAGCAGGGTGGATGCTAGGTCTGCCTGGAAGGTAGGCCCCGTTAGTAGGTGGTCGTTCAGTGATGATTTGTTAGTGGTTTTCGCGGAAGCATCGAATACCACTCTTACCTTTGTGGTGGAGCTTTGTTCTTTTATCACTGCATGATGCGGTAAGTAGCACGGTTTACCGCCAGTGTGTGTATCGTGTTTTTCAGCTATCACTAGTTCCATGTGTCCTAGTTCCAGATATTCAGCCATAAATTTTTCGTATTCCTGCTTCAATTCGCTATGTCTTCTTCTTAGTGCGATTCCTTTCGAGTCGCCGAGCGCTGTGGCTCTGGATGTGATTTGAATGGCAGTTGCACCTCATATCGACCATCTTCTCGACGTCGGTGTGTCGCCTTAAAGTGTGCTTCGCATTGAGCTTCGGCTTCAGTTAGGTGCTTTTCTTCGGTCAATTCCTCTAACTCCCAGAATTGTTTTAACAATTGTTTTATGTCACAGTGTAGGCTAATTGCAACCTTGAAACTATGACAGGTGTTTTTCACCGGTCCTGACAATATCCATCCCAGGATGGTGCGTTCCGAAAATGGTGTACCTGGGGGACCTTTTATTTTTCCTTCTTCAATTAGTTCGGGGTAGACATCGGCTCCTAATAATACGTCGATACGCCCTGATTCAAAGTATTGAGGGTCTGCTAATTGGAGACCCTTGATGTGTGACCAATGTCGTGGTGACACTTGGTGAGTGGGAATGTTTTCTGAAATTTGCTTTACTACTAACGCATTAACATCTATGTAGTGATCGTTCGAGTAGCGAGAGCTGAGTCTAAAGTTGACTGCATGCTTGCTTGGAAAGTGTTGGTCTCCTACTCCGAAGACGGTCGCGAAGGCGTTTGTTTTGTCGAGTTGTAGAAGCTGAGCGCTCCTTTCAGTGATGAGTGAAACCTGTGAACCCTGGTCTATGAGAGCTCTAAGTGTTCTAGTCCCTGTCTTACTGGAGTGGACTTGAATGAGTGTTGTGGCTAGCAAGACGGACTTAGTGACCTGTTTGCATTCCTGCTGCCCCTTGCATTGGAGTGAAACTATTTCGGGGTTAATTTGAGTCTTGCTGCTGTTAGCTTCGTTGATCGTTCCTAAGCTGACCTTGGCTGGAGTGCTCCCGTTTCATGGTTGCTCTGGAGCGTTCTTGATATACCTGAGCTCTTCCAAATGTAATAAAGTGTTATGTCGTCTTTGGCATTTAAAACATGTGCCCTTACTTGGGCAGTTTCTAATGGAGTGTGAAGTGCCTAAACAATTGAGACACCTCCCTTGTGACCTGGTGTGAGCGATTCGATCGTTGACACTCATTTTAATGAATTGAGGACACGTTTGAAGGTTGTGATCCTTTTGGCACAGGCTGAATTTACTCGTCCTTGTTAGATGGATTCTTACTGGTTCTGATTTGCCTAGGTGCTGCTTGTGTGTAGTTGGCTTGGTTCCCCCTATGGCTTCGAGAGTGCGGAATCTCTTCTCTAAGAATTCCTTGAATTCTTTTATGGTTGGCAGGTAGTTGGCATCGTGGGAGCTCAGTGTATCTTCCCAGTGGGTGACTGTCTCCTTGCATAATTTTTGAGATAGCACGTGGATCAGTATTGGATCCCAAGTTTCTGTGTTGATGTGCAACCCTTTGAGTGCCTCCAATACCTCGTTGAGTTTATCCAACATTTTTCGTAGGACTGAGGCTGTTTCTTGATGCTGCATGGGCATTGCTGTCAATACAGTGAGCTGAGTATTCACTAGTATTCTGTTATTCTGATAGCGCCGCTTGAGGATTTTCCATGCTGCTGTATAATTTGCATCAGTGAGCTGAAGATGTCGTATAAGTTGGTCCGCTTCCCCACTGATGCATGTTTTTAAGTAATGTAGCTTTTGGACATTACTTATGTGTTTGTTTTTGTCGACAATGGCTTCGAAAAGGTCATGAAATGATGGCCACAAAATGTAATCTCCTGTGAACCTTGGGATGTTTATTCTCGGGAGTTGTAGATCACTTGCATCGGGTCTTGGCGGATGTTGCACATAACTAACGTCTGCGCTGGGTTCTTGATGTGAGGTTGATGGAACTGGTGGAGGTCTGAGTGTTGACAGATGGTCTGCTATAAAGCCCATAGTTTGGCAATAACGCTCCTCCATGCTACTATAAACATCCTTAGCAAAATAATTGAGTGTATTGTGCTCTTCAGAATACAAGGAAAGCAATTGGCGATGATTGGCTTCAATGATCCGCCATTGCTTCTGCATCAATGCTTTTCGCTCGAGGAGGTAGCCTTCCTTGAGCCTGCCCTTAGGAGATTTTCTGGTGTTTGCTATTATCCCATCTAATTCCGATTCTTCTTTGATGAGGGATGTCACAATCGCGTCGGAGTTAGGGTTGGACATTGTTAATTGCGCGTATAAATCGTATTGACTTAGAGGCTTCTAATGTGGGTGTGTATTATTAGTATTGACTTAGACACTTCTAATGTGGGTGTGTATAATGTTTTACTGTTATTCACTCGATGACGGCGTAATTGTCAACGGTGAGATTTAAAGTTGTGGAACTCGAATGACGATGGCAAAATGCTTCGTTTGAGAACACAATGAACAGGGAAGCGGGTGGCACGCAGTGTTAATCAGGCGTTACTCAGATGGAGTAGTTTCACTAATTTAATGCACAATTTAGATACTTAATTAAAGGCAAGCACTTTTGTGGTATGATATTGAAAATTTAAGGGAATGGATGCCAATAAAAGGTACAACGGAGCCACCTAACTTGAATCCTGATCCTAATGAAAATGTCCTCGTGGTGTTCTTTACTGTTAGCTGTTCTTGCACTTAAAGAGAAACTTGGGGTCAGTAGCCAGCCTCTGCTACCGTTTTGAGAAACTTTTGGGCTTCGTGTGTTTCCCCTAAGTTGCATTTTTTTTCACTCACTCACTCGCGAATCCGGCTCGAAGGACCAAAATGAAATTTGAGTAATAAAACACAAAAAGAAATTTGAATAATAACACTATGAAATTTGAATAATAAAACACACAATTTTACAACTTGAAATTTTAATCAAAGAAAAACAAATTACGATACAATACAATACAAATTACGTTAATTGGCGATCGCGACACCTCGATGAGCTTTTCCGTGATTCTGACTCTGCTCGCCTCTGGTGCTCTGTTGTTTTTATTCCGCCGGTTTTGGTGCGGTCAGCACGATGATGATTAATTATTGGAGCCGGTTTAGACGGTGCGCTCCAGCGCATGTGCCTCACGAACTTGGTGGATAAAAGGAGAAGTGGGGTGGTACCTCTCTTCATTTCCACTCCTCCCTTCATCACCAAACGTTCGTGAGGCACATGCGCTGGAGCGCACCGTCTAAAACAGCTCTTGGGTTGTAATGCCTCCAGGTCACAGTTTGGTGTCGCTTAGCATGCGTTCTCGATGAAGGAAGTATTTTATTTTCCTGGTTGTTATGAAATTAAAATTGTTATGAATATGAAGCGATCGCCCAATTTATTTTGAAATTAGATCAATCGGGCAAATTGGGCAACCGCTCCAAGAAGACATCTGTCAGAAAATTGGAAACTACATTTTTAAATAAAATAAGTTAAGCAACAATTTGGAAGGATGTTTTCTTTACTACTTTAAAAAATATTTTCTTAAATATTCCAAATTAAAACAACTTAAAATTAAAGCAAAAAACACGCGGGTTTACTTCCTCACTTGATATGCCAGATGCAAATGAAAGTAAAGTGTAATGTGTCACCCCATAATTTCCTTGACCATCATAATGAAAGTTACCATCATAATGAAAGTATAGTGTGTCACAGGTATTATTTGGGATGAGTGCGTTTCCATTAGTACTGTTACATGTCCTACTGAGGACTTCACTTGAACTTGTACTGACAGTTTAATCAGCGGCGACATCTTACCTACTTGAAAGCTTGAAGCTGGTTTGAAGTAATTGAGCACTTCGCATAAGTTTGCGCCGAAATACGTGATGGAAGAAACACTTTTTCTCATTTATATGCTGGTTATAGTATAAATAAAATAAATTTATTAGTGAGCAGGGGTTACATGACTTGTTCAAGTCGCTCCGACAAATTTTTTGGGTTTACTTGACTCAAGCTGTGTTTGAAGTCGATCTGAGGTTCAAGGCTGGATTAAAATGGTGTCGCTGTCGCATCAACTGTAAAATGTATGAAATTCTCTAATTGCAAATACAATATGTCGCTAAGGAGTCGCTGTCGCGTGTCGCGTCGCGTAAAGTTCCCAACATTTCAACTTTGGTCGCGCGACACTAGCAACGGTAAACTTTTTGAAAGTTAATATTTGTGTAAATTATTTTTTAATTTTATTAAAGCCACTTTTTTTATTCATTCATTAATTTTACTAGCCGTGGTCGTCGCCGTAGTTGTCGCCCCAATTGTAGTTATAGTGTAGTGGATATAGTAGGTGTACTATCAGAAACACTGTAGAAACCTACTATGAGAAACACTTTGACATAAATTAATTGTAACTTGATTTGACATTTATTATTAGCTACTGTGTTGCAAGTAGATTTGTAAATAGAATAATTATGTAATGAATAGTTTGTAAACGTAGTAGGATTAATTAGTAGTATAAATAGTCGTAAGATTCCTGTATATTCAACAGTATTCCCTGAGACCCAGTCCGGGTCAGTATAGCAGTAAATTGCTTGCGGGATAAATAAATAAACAAATAAAAATATACATTCTTTTTATATTACACTAAATAAGGCAGTCAATAGACGCCACATACAAAGGCTGGTTACACTAGCCTGGTTTACACCAAACATTACATGGCGACCCTGCCCCACGAACTAAAGAAGGAAGCGGGCCCTAAGCCGATTTCAATCGAGGAGTACCGGAAGAGGAACAAAAAGCAAGAAGCGAAGCACGACCAAAAAAAGCAGCCAAAGAAAAAGAAGAGAGCTGGAAAAGCGGCAAAAATGAACAAAGAGTTAGCGGAATTGTATCGTTTGGTAGCCGTTGCCACCGATAGAAAGGAAAAAAAATCATTTTTGCTAATGGCAAAAAATTTGAAAAACGAATATTTTGCGGCTAAAAGGCAGGCCAAAAATAAAAATTAATAAATAAAATAAAAAAAAAATATATATATAGTTAAAATTGTAAGAATAGATGTTAATTTAACAATTAAGATTTTTTTTCTTATCAGAAATAAATAATTTAAAAATATAACTTCAATGTAAAATAATTTTCTTTTCTTCGAATATATTCACTTTTTGAGCTTCTTGGAATACGAACTAAGAAAAAGAGAAAGGAATGATAAAAAGTAATAGATAAATATCCAAGGGAACGTAAAATACCTGTTAGTTTGCGCTAGAGGAAGATAAAAATAAATGACAAGCTAGAAGAAGATGAGAGGTTAACAGTAAGAGATAAGAGTCAGATATATATAGAAAGGTATGAAGAATTAAAAAAATATAATAAAGAAAGGAGTACTACTATAACAAAAAAAAAAATTACTAAGAAGTAAGGATCATAGAGGGATTTAAAAGAAGAGAAAGTAGAAATATAATAATTTAAAAAGGAGAGAAAATAGAGAGAGGAATTTAAGAAAAAGAAATATATACAGAAATAGATAGTAAAATGGCATTTGATATGATGATTGCAATAAAGCTGATCCCAGAATTTGATGGAGACAGCAGCAGATTAAATAATTTCCTAAATCTTGTTGAATGTGTAAAAGACACACTAGCAACAGAGGAAGATGAAGAAAAATTGATAAACTTTGTAATAAAAACCAGAATTAACGACAAGGTGCGAAATAGATTATACAATGAGACGACACCAACCAATTATGATGATTTTAGAAAGATATTCTTAAGATTATTCAAACCAATGGTGAATCCACTGAAGATACAAACAACCTTGGTTAGAGCATGCCAGTACGATAGATCAGTAGAAGAATTTGCAGATGAGCTTGAAGCTTTAACGGCAAAACTGAACGCATCACAAATATCTGAGCAAGGCGAAGAACATAGAAAGATAATAGTTAAATTAAAGGCCGTATCAGAACCTATGCAGCGCTGCAACGACAAGTGTTTCTATTGGCTGAGGCTGGTAAAATGACAAGCAAAGCAGCACCAGACCAGCGTGCTGCATTTTCATCTCAAATCCTAATTTTGCTGCATATACATGCAGCACTTTTGACACTTCGTAATGCGGCAAGTGATTTTAAACAAGGAGACGCGGAATTTTTTGTTTTAAATTATTTAAAAGGACATGGAGTAATAATTGGTAGAACTAGTGCAATTTTTAAATTTTTAATTTGAGGTTTAGCTATCAAATAAAAAGTGCGCTGCACAGCGGAAAAGACTAGAATCTGATACCGACTGCAGCATGTTGCTCTGGTGCTGCTGCTGCACGCTGCATATTTTTAGGTTCTGATACGGCCTTAAATGATCAACTTGCTCTGAATGCTTTTAAGTCAGGTTTACGCAGTAACATAAAAAGCATAGTATTTGCAGCACAACCTAAGACGATGAATGAAGCTGTACAACTAGCGACCATGGTAGAGGCCGACAACGAACAACCCAAATATGAAATGGTAGCATAAAAGATGAGGAAAGCAAATTGGTCTAAATGGCGATTTGAAACAGCGAATAATCATGGGAATAACAATTATGAAAGATGGCAGAACAACACATTTGACCCTCATAGAAATAATAACTGGAGGTACCAGCAGTACAGACATTCGAGGCAAAGATGTTATAAGAATGAAGAAGTTCAACAGCAATATTCAGACTATCGAGGACAAAGAGAATATGAAAATCAGCAAGGGCAAAAAGAATGTTTGAATTATCAAGAGCAGCAGAATGAGTTTTACAGTGATGATAAACGAGCAGAAATACAGAATAAACCCAAGTATAATATAAATAAGATAGATTCGGAAAAATGCATTGCTATCCCCAAAGAAAACGAAGTGATGGACGAAGAGGACAGTGTAATAAAACATTTTAACATATACAGGATAAGTAATGAAAAACTAACAAACTATGTAAATATCGAAACAGATGCAACAGCATGGTGCATAGACACGGGAGATGATACTTCCTTGATAGAATGTGATAAACTCGCAGAAGATACGCTAATATGTAAGGAAATAAGTAAAATAAAAGGAATTACAGATGAGCCAATAGACACAACTCAAACGAACACAGATATGACAGTACCTACAAGAATACAAATAATTCAGGACGCTAAATTAGGTATAAAAGAAGATAGAGTAATATTTAATGAAGAAACAACTGATGAAGTAATACCACAGCAAGAGGTAAAGCATATAAAGATAGTAAAGGTTAAAACAGAGGGAATAAAGAATAGAAGCACAAAAAGGAAGTCACCTGAAAACATAGATATTAGAAATGATTTGTCTGATCAACAATTCATCTACACATGTACATCATTATCTGAAATCAGGAATACGAAAGTGCTAAAATTTGTAAATAACGAGATACAAAGAAAAAAATGTAATAATAAAAATGTAAATATAGCAAAGGAAGAAGTAAGGATTGAGTATAACGATAATCTAGATCTGAATTTAGGTTCGAAGTTGGAGGAACTATCATTCGTGATGATAGAAAATGGGATAAGAAAGCTAGCGTTATCATCAGAGGAGGAATTATTGAAAGAAATAGGAATAAAGGAATTGAAAAAGAGTTTCAACATGATACAAAAAAAGATAAAGAAAGGAAAAGAAAAATCCATAATATTCGTGCCACCAGGACGAATCGAAGGTGAAGAAGAACAAAAGAAGAAAATAAAAGAATACAATGAGAAAGAGGATATAGGAGGACAGAGTAGTGTAAAACGAATAATAAATAAACTTGTAGAAAGATGTTGTTGGAAGAATCTAATTAAGATGGTTAAAGGTTATATGAATGATTATGAGAAATGCAAGAGAAATAAAATAATAGGACATACAAAAAAATTAGAAATTCAGATTACAACAAGCTCAAATGTTTGCGAAAACCATAATAGAGTAATCAAAGTTAAAAAGAAAAGAAAATTATAACAAAATACCCTAGATATGTAAATATAGATGATAAAGTAAAGATTAAGACAGATAATAGAAAAACATTAATCACAAAGGTCCTTTATAAGGTACACACCTTATGTAGTGGTAGAAACAAATAATGTTAATTCTAAGATTAGACTAGAAAATAATAAAATAAAATAAATACACAACAATAGATTACTTAAATACTAGCATAAAAATTTTCTTTGCTTCAATAAAAAGAAAATTTTTTCCCCAAAGGGAAGGGATGTAGTGGATATAGTAGGTGTACTATCAGAAACACTGTAGAAACCTACTATGAGAAACACTTTGACATAAATTAATTGTAACTTGATTTGACATTTATTATTAGCTACTGTGTTGCAAGTAGATTTGTAAATAGAATAATTATGTAATGAATAGTTTGTAAACGTAGTAGGATTAATTAGTAGTATAAATAGTCGTAAGATTCCTGTATATTCAACAGTATTCCCTGAGACCCAGTCCGGGTCAGTATAGCAGTAAATTGCTTGCGGGATAAATAAATAAACAAATAAAAATATACATTCTTTTTATATTACACTAAATAAGGCAGTCAATAGACGCCACATACAAAGGCTGGTTACACTAGCCTGGTTTACACCAAACATTACAATAGCATTAATTGTAACTGCGAAAACAACAACTGGAGCGTCAGCGTCTACAACAAGCGACAGCGACCGCTACAGCCTTGTAATCCAGCCTTCAAGTCGACTTGAAGCCGTATCAATGTAACCGTGACAGCTTGAGTGCTCGAAAGGTCAAACATCTCATCTCTCTCTTACACTGCGTCTAAACATTCCATATTTTACCCTCTTACGAATAGCCAACATAAATTTAAAAATATTAAGTTTTTAAAGTTTCACCCTTAGAATATAGAACTACAGGAAGGGCCCTCGCAGGATTTTAGCGTTAACTGCACACTTCTTTGTTCTTTTTTTCACTGAAAATTCACTCGTAACAACTTCAATTACACTAAAAACAAATTCTTTCAACTTTCTTTCTTTTTTGATATTAGTTTTTTTTTAAAAACTGTAAATAAATTTTATAGAAAAACTCGTTTTAAAGAAAGTGTCGCGGGAAAATTTGACAGTCAACTAACAAGCAATTATACCAATTTGACAATCGACTGATAGCAGATTTCACTACGCTCCCATACACGGATTTTATAGGCGAGGTTTCACCTATGCCAATCGTTCGTGAATGTTTGTGACACAAGCAATTTTGTTTGTGACTAATTAGTTAATTAGTTATTAATTTGTTGATTAAGAGCTTACGATTAGCCAACACTTTTTGAAAATTAATTGTAACGTAGGCTTCAGGGTACTCAATCGATCGGAAATCGTTTGTGAATTCGGAATATGATAATGAAAAGGTTTGTGAAAGCTTATTTTTCAAGAAAAAACGAAAAATAAATTTTGGTGTAATGAAATCGATTTAATTTTGCTGCTATCAACTTGGTATTACCTTGTTTATGCGTAAGTCGAATTTCGGCTTAAGATAGAATTCGGCTCCGTATAAACAGTCTTAAGTCGAAATTCGTCTCAAGCTTAATTTATTTCAGATTAAGACGAATTATTGTGTGTATGTGTGTGTGCGGTTAGTGATTACGGTTATGTTAATCAAGACCGTCTCAAGTACAGGCCTGGAAGTTCCCTTGCTTACTAACACTAACACAGCTGGTGGTAGACCCATTATATGTCAGTCAAGAAGAAATTATATGGAGCGAGGTAAAAGTTTGGGATATTTTGCCGTAAAAACTCATAGAATAATATAATTAACCAGTTTTTATTGCAATAGGATTACCAGTGAATAGTGCTTTAGTGATTTAATTAAGAAAATTTAAAAAAAATTGAGTGATTAAGTGATGAGTAGATGAGAATTAGGATGAGCTTATTTTCTACCTGAACTTAAAAATTGAAAGAAAAAAGTAGATTATGTGCGCTTTCAAAACATAAAGATGACAGGATTGAACGTCAGAAAATGGAATGAAAATTCCCTATGCAAACCCCTTTTAAAAAAACACGCGAAAAGTGCGACCGAAATTTTCGCTTGCGATTTCGGGGAAATTCTAACGGTTTAGCCGCTAGGGCGTTGTGAAATTCGTTTGTTAGGGGTTTACTTATCACCCTGTAATTTTGCGACCCTATAACATATTTCTATGAATAAGGTACGCAGAATACTCCCAAGCTATCTACTGTTCTGAAAGTGACAGTTGCACCCTATCAACTTCCAGAGTTATGAGTTGTTAAAGTCAAAACTTTTGGTTTTTTTAACAAAATTTCAACTTCAACTACCCTTTTCTCCAAAAAATACGTAGTTAACATATAATTTTTTCTCCAAAATTAGCAAGCTTGGAGTATTTCCTATGAATAATGTCCAATCAATTTTTATGTTATGGTCTTTTCTTTTTAAAATGCCTAGTACGTAGTAATTTTGCTTCGTGATTTTTATCATTTTTCAGGCAAACTTTTCCCCAAGTGTAGAGTGGTGGAGAATAGTGGAAAGTTTTTTTCTTTACGTAATTTGTCTTTTCATTACATCCTGTTTTGGATCATTTCAAACTTGAATTCTACAATCGCTTGAGCACGGTTGAAAAAGGAAGAGTTCTTTCCTGGTTTATTTTTTTAATTACATTAAAACTTCTTTATAAACCAAGTTCTCAGTGATAATTTCTTGAGGGGTAATTTCCTGTTTTAGACCACTTGAAACATCAATTTTACAATCGCTTGAGCAAACTACGCTTGACATCACTGTATACAATTGACCGTGCGTAAAACATGGTTCCGGAAGAAAAAGACCAACTTTTTCGAATGTTTGACCTTATGACTTATTTATTGTCATTGCATACGCTAGGCGCAGGGAAAATTGATGACGCTTGAAATTAAATGGAAGAGCAGAGTCGTTTGATGTATCCAAGGAAATTCGTGGGATAAAGTGAATCTTGTCTCTTTGAGATCCTGTAAGAGATTCGGCTTGCATTACATTCGCGCGAAAGTTCCGAATAGCTAATCTGGTTCCATTTACACAAACCATTCTTAATAGAAAGGTTTCATACATACATAACTCTCCTTTAATCCCTCATGCGACATAGGGCGGAAACAGTTGCCCTCCAGCGGACTCTGTTTTGTGCGACAGCTTTCAGCTCTGACCAGGATCTCCCAGGTGTTGCGGCCTCTGTTAATAGGGTTCTCCTCCAAGTTGCTCTAGGTCTTCCGACTCGACGGGTTCCTTGCGGATTCCAGTCGAGGGCCTGTTTGGCTAGATTATCGTCTTCGCGTCGCAAGGTGTGGCCAATCCAATTCCATTTCCTTCGCCTGATTACCCAGGTCTCCTTGTGTATCTTCTTGTGACAAAAGTAGGTTCCACCTACCATGAGTTGATGGGAACTACAGAAGTGAACGAAAAGCTCACCATTGTTATTGGTAACTTGGCTTTGGCCTTGATTTCCAATTGTGTGTTCAAGGCCGGTGTTGTTGGGGCCGACCTGTGCGTTTATGTCACCCATCAAAACAATGACGTCTCCCCTTGGAATAGAGCGAAAAACCTCATTCAGTCACATGTAGAACTCGTCTTTGATGTCATCTTCTGCGTCTTCAGTCGGAGCGTAGCATTGGACTATCGTAGATAGAAAGGTTTCGTAGTAACATGTTTTCTTGCTGTGACGTCACTCATAGCAGGCTTTTTCGCTATTTACGTTTTGACCATATGAAATCCGTGAGTGAATTTAAATTTTTTGGAAAATTAAAATATTTCGGAGGAAATAGTTGAAGCATCAGCGAATTCCACTTGTCAGGACATTTCCAGTGTCCAATTCGAGGAGTTTCAGGAAGATACACTGGGTAATTTAGCTAGATATATGTATTATTAAATGCCTAAGTAAGTTAAATACGCTAGGACCAACACTTAGGGGGGTAGCTCGAGTTTTTGGTCGTAGGTAAACGAATTATCCAAATGTGGTGTGGTAAACCCATCAAAGAAAAAATAATACAATTGGAGAATATTTTCCAAAAAAGTAATGAGGATACTACAATTAATAAAGAAAATTTGTTAAAATACATTCTTAAGGTTTCAGAAAATCCGAAGCCGCATTTATTTTAGAACAAAAATTTGAATGATCTTGCAAATAAACAAAACTATTGTAAAACCAAACTAAAGAAGATTGTCAGTTAATATCAGAAATTTCACTTTTCATTTATCCCATATATTTCATTAAACACCATTATATCTGTTGAATGCATTGAACAAATAAAATTATTGGTAGCACATATTCTTACGCGGTCTACCATCGACTACCATGCAAAATTGCAATGAAATAGGTGCAGTAGTTTTCACGTGAAAATTTAAAAACATTTTATTTTCTAATAAAATTTCAAAAATCGACTACCAGTAACGTCACATCATAAAAGCTCTCCGTAAGACCATGTTTTTGCCTTTCGAAAAGCTTGAGCTATAACCACATTTGGGGCGACAACTACGGGGACGACCACGGCCACGGGGGTCATCGCGGCGAAAGTAGTAGCGTGAACATAATTAGGGCGATGTCGCCAGCTGCAATCACTAAATTTTTCCATCGTTTTTTACATTTCTCGGCTAAAATAAGCAATAAAAATGATTTCATTTCATCATATACGTACACATGCATTTAAAAGCCGCTATATAAACTGCTCATAATAATGAACTATCATCCCATGTCGAAAAACAAAAATCACAAAACAACTTTTCACAGATTACGGCGACGAATTAGAAATTTAATAGAGTGGTCGCGCTCGTCCCCGTGGCCGTGGTACAATTTTGGGCACTTTATAAAAATCGTGTGTATTATAAATGTGTTTGACAGTAGCTGCGACGGTAGTTTCGCCCGTCGCCCCAATTGTGGTTACACCAATATGCTATTTTCATTTTTGCAATACGGAAAAAAGCTCCTAAGAATGAAAAGAGCTTTTCTTGTATAATTATAAAGCTAGGTTTCCACTTGCACACTTAAGTGGAGCAAAAGAAAAATGGAAGTCCACAAAAGTGTAGAAAACGTTTACATTTATAAACTTATGTAGCATTACACTCGAAAAAAAGTGTAGAAGAACACTTTGTTCCTTCCATTTTTTTGAGTGTAAATACAAAAATGGAAGTACTGTTTACACATAACAAAAATATTCCAGCACCACTTTTATATTTTTTCATTTTATTTTTCTCATTAGAATACTGGGTTCTTAATTTCGTGATTTTTGATTTTATTTCCACGGGTGGCATATTTAATTTTTCTCCAATTAATCTTAATGCTTCATGTCTTTTTATTTTATTTTTGTATTCTTTACAAGTAACATCCCAAAGAACAGTGGATTCTTCTAATGATTCTATTAGAGACAATGTCATATCTCTTGTCCACACAATTTTACTCATTTCGGTTATTCTGTTGAACAAATTATAAAGAAGATAAATTACGCAACACAAACCCTTTTCTTAACTCGCTTTACAATATACTTTTTGAATGAATACTTCACAGAAAAGCCTAGTGCTAAGTTCCAGCCTAGTACTGAGTTCGGCGCTAAACTGAATTTTAGCGCGTCTCCAAAACGGGGAACTTAGTACTAGGCTTTTTCCCCGCTAAATTAAATTTCCATACAAAATTTAGCGCGAAAATGTATCAAGCTAAATTTTAGCGGTATCTTGAGCGCATGGGCCGGTTTTACACGACCGGACACCGAACAGACAAATCGAACGAACAAACTGGGGTTTATTGGAAAGAGGGTGAAAGAGGGTCCAGTTTTGTTCGTTTGTTTTGTCTGTTCGGTGTCCGGTCGTGTAAAACCGGCCATGCAGTAATAAGATCGCCGCTAAAATACTCCCTAAATCGACGTTTCTAGTTCTGTAAAACAGATGGCAGCAATGTTAGTCTCCACATTTTTAGCTGCATTTTTTATCGTGCAGGCACCCTATTTCACGCTAAATTAGTTGAAAAAACAACAATTGATAAAAAACAAATAGAAAAATGAGGTTATTTACGGTTGTAGAAGTTTCAAGTGCGGGAATAAAACTAAATTAAAAGTTTGAGCACGAAAAAATAGTAAAAATAATAAATAATTCTGTGTGTTTAGAATATTTTGAAACAAGTTTTAAATATTTCTATATTTCCAGTGGATTTTGAGGAGTTTTATTTCGAAGAAGACGTTGAAATTCAACCCAAAAAAAACGTTAATAAGAACTTTCTCTACAATTCTACATTGTCGAATTTTATCTTTCTAAAAAAGGGTACAAGTTTGGAGACGTCAAGTACATGTCAACCGGAAAAATTTTATCAAGCACTTCCAGTTTTGGAGCACGGCACTTGAATAGTCTAATTCATAAATGTGTGCGTTGTTTGTCGAAAATTGGTTTGATGATTTGTTTGACCGTGGATGGGGGCCTTATGCTTTAACATTTGTTGGCCATTAAAGAGGGAACCTTCCTTCAAACATCCCGAGCGACAATTCATGTAAACAAAACGAACTTTCATATGCTTTACATGTCACACATAAAAAATGCACACACACATTTAAGCTGTTTGAAGGAAATATTAAACCGGGCGAATATTTTCTTCAAACAGCGGCCAACTTCGAAAACTTGTATTTTATACACGCACACCTAGAATTTTTTCGATGTTGGCCACAAATTTGATGATTTGTTTGACCGTGGATGGAGGCCTAATCCAAAGTGTAGACATTAACAAGTCTTTCATCTTCATATGGTTAGTGAGTGGAAGGCGAACAGCTATAGGCACACATTCTTGAAATGACGATGCCAGGGTACCAGAGAGAGAATGCAACATTTTTATACACGCTCGCACACAACTAGCCAGCGGAAGATTTTATGATTTTATATGGGGATCAACTTGATGTATTGGTGCATATTTACTATTTATGAAAAAACAGCGGACTCAATTTTCCTTCCTTTTCTGTTCTGCATACTTTATCGAAGAGAGAGAATCTGCCTTTGTCTCGCCGAGTTCACGATGTATGCGTTGAGTTGTGCTCAGCCATGATGTTCATATATGCACGCACACAACTAACGGGGGGAAAATTTTGTATGAAGATGAAAGACTTGTTATATCTAGGCTTTGGCCTAATGTAGGTACGTTACATTTCCATTGGAGTATGTACGCCAGCGTAGTTGGGCGCACATCGGAGTAGATGCTGCCACACCAGAGTATGGGCTGGATGTGCGCCCAACTACTCCGGAATACGTACGTACGAAAATTTATCTTAAGCTGATTTTAAGCTTAAAACCGTCTTACGCATAAACAAGGTATATTATTAATTCTTTCGTCCCAGCATTTTGCAAGTATTTGTCTCATTACGAAAATGTAGTATTATGTCTTAATAATAAAAGGCATTGGATGGGATTATTAATAATATATATATTCAAAAATGGCTGTACACTTAGAGAGCTACTCGAGAACTACTAAAAAAACTACTGACATATCTATATAAAAACCCGACCGGTACTGCCATGTTACGATACTACAATCTCCCCTGCATAAATTAGATGATCCTGAAAACGAGCAGCAAGGCGACGTGTACGCACTGATCTTCTTATTGCCGCTCCTGGCTCCTGGCGGATATGTCGTTTTAACACGTAGCCGTTATCCAATTTGAGTTCGTAATGCAAGTGTCCCAACTTCTTTATAACAATCCCAAACTTCCACGTTTGTTGTTAGCGTACCATCCTACTTGTACTCGTTCTCTGGGGTTTAAGGAAGATATGCGTGAAGTCTTTTGACTTGATGATTTAACTCTTTTTGATGGTCGCATCGTGTCTAACTTGATTCTTAAATTCCTTCCGAGATATAATTCAGCCGGACTTTTCCCACTAGATAATGAAGTTGCCCTATATCGCAATAATATCTCCTGTACTTTAACGATAAGCGGTAGCTTTTCCTTCGTCATGGCCTTTAACTTCGTCTTCAGAGTCTGGATGTGGCGTTCCGCTAATCCATTGGTAGCTGGGTGCCCTGGGGCCGTGAGCTTTTGGACAATACCATTCTTCTCGCAAAACTTCTTAAATTCAATGCTTTGGAAAATTGAAGCATTGTCAGAGACTATGTGTGTAGAATATTTGCTGCAACAAGTAGATAGATTTTCCTGATGTTGGAGCTTCTGTTATTATTTTTATTTCTGACCACTTTGACTTCGCATCTACAACCACCATAAAATGATGATCTTGAAAGGGTCCAGCGTAGTCGATATGAGTTCTTTCAAAATTTTCTGCTGGTTCGTCCCAATGATGCGTACTAATTTTCGGAGGATTTTTACGTACTAAATCACAGTGATCACATAACAAGTTTTTCTATGTCCGCATCGTTTCCTTTCCAAAAGCAATATCTTCTTGCTAGTTGTTTCATTTTTACAATTCCCACCAGGAAAAAGAAACACGCTTAATGCAGGTGGCGTCGCAATATACGAATATACCAAAACTCTAAAGATACCGTCAACATGACATCACACCAAATACGGAAATCATTTTGTCAAATTTGACTGAATTGAGTACTAGGCGTTCATCAGTTGGTGACATTTGTTCAGTTGTTTGTAAAATAGGAAACGATATCGAAGTAATTATTGTAGCTATTTATATATCCCCAAATCAAAAGATTGAGAATATTACATTATTTATTCATCGATCGCTGTTAGAATATACTGAGAGAGTTTCTAAACTAATCAAAATTATCATAAACTTCCACTCATATTAGCTGGAGACTTTAACATTAAGTTCAATGAAAAAGATAAATTTGAAACACTCACATCCTTTTTATCTGATACATTTAATTTGAGTATTAATAATGATCCAGCACAGTACACAACAAAATACTATGCTACAGTTGATGGCTGTTTTTTTCGAGATTCTTGGACAAAATTGAATCTGAAATATATGCATCTTATAGTTGCTTTTACATTATTTGCTTTAAAAAATTATATAAAATAATAATAAATAAAATAGATTCTATTTTGTTTTGAATTACCGCCGCCTTCTTTCGTGTTTTTCTGTACCTAATACATTGTTTGTCTCTGTAAATTTTCTCCCTTGTCATCTTCCACATTACGTTCAGTCAGTTTCCATTTCCAGACTCGTTGTTATTTCCTCTAATTTTCCTATAGAAGAAGTTCTACGAGTAAATACGTATTTAAATGAAGAAAGACCTAAGAAATGGATAGAAGAAATAGAGAGCGTGAACGAAAGGTGTGAAATATTTTCGCTGTATAAACTGGAAATGACCCATGAAATTTAAAATTAGTGATGGAATGTGCACTATGTTGCCCGGTAGTAATTCTGCTGCAGATAGGGTATTTTCCTTTAATAATGATTTTATTAGAGTAGTGAAAAATCGCAACTACCCGTAAGAACACTAGCTGCAGTTGTACCACTATATCTAACGAAACTCCATTCGTACTCCTTTTGCACAAAAAATAGTTGGTCACCTTATGAATAAGGTAGCAGTTATCTCCAGCTATCCCACCTATCTAAAATTGTAAAAGTGACGGTTCCATCGTATCAACTTCCAGAGTTATAAGTGGTCAAAATAAAAATTTTGGTTTTTTAAACAAAAATTTCAAAACCACCTTTTCCCCCAAAAAATACGTAGCTATCAGATTCAAAGCATCAAAGCAGAAGCGCCGGCAGAGAATTGTTTGTATTGGCTTACGCTGGTCACGCGTGTTTCTTTTTCTTGGTGTAGCTACACCGGTGTAGGTCACGCGTGTTTCTTTTTCTTGGTGTAGCTACACCGGTGTACTTGGGAGTACTAAAATCCAAGCTCCAAGCTCATACCCAAGTACACCAGCTCATATATTGGAGTAGATGATTAGAGTGGTTCGATTTTTTTTGCAAAAGATGGCGCCCTCAAAATTTTAAGGTTTTGTTATTCGCCCTTTCGGTTATAATAATCATTTAAGTGCCTTTTATGAAGTTCTCATTTAATGAATGACACCATTGATAAAACCGAAATTATTCTAAACGAATAGAAGTTTAAATAAATTAAATATGTCCAAGCAAGTGGTGTTAAAAAAATATGGAAACTCCCATTTATATGCAATTGATTATTGAGGTTATAAACTACGCTGAAAAAAAATGCTTTTCATTTTCCATCTACTGTAGAGTGGTGTAGCTACACTATGAAAAAGAAACACGCCTAATAAAAGCAGCAGAGAGTTGAGTTGAGAATTTTGCTGCTTTGACAAGCAGAATTTTTTGACACAACATTATCGCTTGGCAAGTTGTTTTTAAATGAAAAATTAACGCAGGAAATTGAGAATATATTGTTGTGTGATTCTTTACAAAGAATTTATTGTTGTGTGATTAAAAATATCTTATAGTGAGCTGTCAAATAAAAATTCAGCCGCTGCTTTACTTGAATCTGATTCAGCAGGCAGAATTCTGCTTCTGCCGCTGCTTAAAAAGTTGAATGTAATACGGCCTTTAGTCTTGGGACGTTGCTGAGGTGTTTACCGTATATCTTGACTTTTCTGAGGATAACTTCTCGATTCCATAACAAGAATTATTTTCCGAGGAGAGATTGTCAACCTTTCGCCCAAACCCCAACCTGGAGGACCAGGTCGTTGTTTGCTTAGTTTTAAGTGAATTTTTTTTTGTTATGCCCGCTACACACCTTCAGTTTTAACTGTGCGATTTAACTGTTCAGTCGGACTGTACAGTTTAATCGTTAGTTGTGAAGAACAAACAGTTGAACTGTACAGTTTAAGTGAGATCTAATCAAAATATCAATAGAAAAAACTGTACATATAGAACTGTACAATTAAAACTGAGAGTGTGTAGCAGAAAACTGTTTTGTCAGTTTTGCTGCAGCGGTCGAGAAGTGATCACGATTTTCTTAACAGAAGCCAGTGTTTACACCACAAGTCACGTTTCTATTTTGTAACACACATATTACCCCTAAGATCGCTAAAGCGTCGTCTATGTAGGCCATATTGATGAAAACTCACAGTTTTACTTGAACGTGTGTAGGCTGTATGGACGTACGATTTATCTGCACAGTCCGATTGTACAGTTAAATCGCACAGTTAGAACTGAAAGTGTGTAGCGAGCATTATGCTTATGACACACATTAGGTATCGATACCAAGGTATCGATACCAGGATATGGCGAATACCGCGGTATTGAGGAACCCCTGACACACATGAACGAGGGTATAGTTTGACGTTTGTCGATAGCTAAAAAAAATTTCAAATCTAGTAAGCGAATTTTATTTTATTTTATTTTATTTATTTATTTATTTATTTGTTTGACAGTACACAAGACGTTAGTCTTATAATAGTATATAAGAAAACGATATATAAATTGAGCTTACACTAAAAATTACATTAATAATGAGGGAAAAGGGAACAAAAACAGAATCTAAAAAAATATGGTAGTTATTAAACAAAACAAGTAGAACTAGAATAAAATTAAATTAAAATTAAATGAAACTAAGTGATGTTCGAATTCTAATTTGCTATCCTGTTGGCTAAATACTTAATGAGACTCCTTTTGAAAACGCTGCTCGATTCCGTCATTTGTATATTAGTAGGAAGAGAATTCCAAAGTTGAGCGACGTAAACAAAGTAAGAACGTTGTCCTGATAAAAGTCGAAAACGCGGGATTAAAACATTGAGGTTTCTAGGTGATTGGCACAACTGTATAAATTCAGAGAGGTAAGAAGGTTTGCGCCGGTGCAGAATATCATGAAAGAATTTTAATAGCCTATAGTGCAAGTAGATATGAAAAGGGTACCCTAGAACATTAGATGAATAAGGTGAAATGTGATCATGCCTGCGAAGATTATATATAAAGCGAACGCAATCGTTGAAAGTCACTGTAATTTTCCGACCACATGAAGAATCCAGAGAAGGGAATACAACGTGGCCGTGCATTAGATGAGGTAAGACTAGCGATTTTACTAATCTCATCCGGAGGGCACAGCTTAATAAGTTACCGTGTACACGCAGCTTCCTTAAAACTCCATAAACTTTGCTGAGTATTCCTTGTATGTGGTCGCAACAGGTCATTCTGTCATTTAGAATAACCCCAAGGTTCTTAACTTTGTTCACCCGTTCGATGTGAGTGTGGCCCAGTGATACTTGTGGAAGGTCGTGGTCAGAGATAGAGGAGTTGGAGAAAACTATAAACTGGGACTTAGCAGGATTGAGAGTCAGGAGATTAGATGAAGACCAGTCGAGGATGTTATGCAGGTCTGCCGTCAATTTACCACAACCTCAAGCTTGTCTTTAGGCATTGCAAGATAGAGCTGAACGTCGTCAGCATACATATGAACATTACAGTTCGTGACAACCGCGGGAAACTCGATGATTTGCATTGCAATTAGCTTTTCAAGAACCTTAGCGAGAAATGGGAGGATGCTGATTGGACGAAAGTCCGCAGGACATGTAGGAGTTGCACATTTTGCAATCGGCAAGACAAGCGCATGTTTCCAAGAATTGGGAAACTCGGATGCAGTAAGGCAGGTGTTAAATAGATGAACTACAGCAGGCAGGATACAAGGCATTAACACTTTCAAGAATCTAGGCGACATATTATCACTACCAGTGGCATTAGATTGAATTGAATATACTGCACTAATTATTTCGGAAGAATCCACACAGCGAAAACTGAAATCATCTCTTGGAGCGGGAGGCAGTGTAACTAGTTGATTTGAGTAATGGTTGGCAGTGAAGTAAGTGTTCAAGCTTTCTCCGTCAAAGTCATGAGCTGTTATCTCATTTTTGCAGTGGACACTTAACGTTCGTAAGTTTTTCCACAAAGTATTAGATGGTAGTGATGGGTCAAGCTTGCGCGAGTAAAAATTACGTTTGGCCACCTTGATTTTGGTTGTGACTAAATTACGAATACGTTTGTACGAGTTTCTGGCACTTGCACTTTTAGTTGAAAAATATCTTTGGTAAAGAAATTCCCTCTCAGCGATTAAGGATTTCAACTCCGAGCTAAACCATGGTTTGGACTTATCAGTAATAGTTTTGGAGCAGATAGGGGCAAACTCATCGTGCAGTTGTAAGATCAGCTCCTCAAGGCGTGCAGTTTTTTCGTTCACGCAAGAGAGGATAAAAATATTCGCCCAGGGTAGAGATACACATCTATCTTTAAGGTTGTTATGATCAATATTAGCATAATTACGGAAAAATATGGTTTTAGGGGGCTTCGAGTCAACTGGGATGTTACAACAACAAAACAATAAATCGTGGTCCAAAAAACTAGGGGCTGATATTTGGTTCTGAAAGTTGATCAGGTTCGGGTCGCTTACAAGAAAAACATCGAGAAGTGAAGGATGCAACGTATTATAATAAGTAGGGAGCTCATTGATTACATTTAGCCCTAATTTATGCATAGCATAGAGGAATAAATATTGTTGATTGCTCGACCTTATTAAGTTGACATTGAAGTCGCCACCGACCAAGATATTGGCATATACACGTGATAAATTAGCCAAGACTACCTCAAATTCAAGGAAATTTTCAATACTAAAATTACCAGGAGGGCAGTAAACACAGACAAGGAGAGTTTTAACGAAGTTACACACCACTTCAACACATAGGAATTCCATCCCAGGAGAAGAAGAGAAACCTACAATCTTAGATTTAATATTGTCACTCAGATAGATGGCTACTCCCCCACCAGTGCGATCCCGCCGATCATTGCGAAATAACCTATAGCCGCTAAGAGAAACCAGCGAAGAAGGTATAGATTCGTTTAACCATGTTTCACTAACGAAAATTGCATGAACACCGGTATTGAGGAACATTTCACCAAATTCATCCACTTTATTTCTTACGCTACGGGCGTTGACTGAAACAACTTTAAAACCTTTACACCTGGAACTGAAAATTTTAATAAGTGTTCTTACTTTGTTTTCGCCAGTAAAATTCAACGACATAAAGTATATATCAAAACGGGAATCGACGAGCGCAGACGAAAAGGCACTGCAGTAACAAAATTTCCTAAACCAAGACACATATTAGAGTTCGAACACAATAAGAAATACAAACGAAACATCACAAACCCAAGAAAATAAAATTGAGAAACAAAATAACTAAAACTTAACAATAAATGAATAAAACTTAACAATAAATGAAAATTACATATATCATATGCTGGCACTAAGCAATCATACGCTTGCGCTTTGCGGCTCCAACGATTCCACAGACGGACACTCCAACTCAGCAAGATCACGTACAGTGAAAGGGGGATCTTCCTTCCTATGAGCAACCCGCACAAGGCCATCAATGGTGTTGACACTATGCAAGAGTCCCATTCTTCGCATCCTCAGTGCAGCACTCAGCAATTTGTTATTGTGCGGTGAGAGGCTTTCATTTATATAAACTGGGGAGTCAGCTGTAAAGCCCTCAAGGTTGTTGAGAGCAAACTTAAATTTTTTGCTACGTCGCACAGCAGTCATAAAGGCCTTTGCTTCACGGAGACCTGAAAATTTGACAACAATTGGGTTGTCGCCAGTCTGTTTACCCCGTTTGAGGCGAAACGCATCAACATACGGTGAGAGTTGGTGTTTGACATCAGCTGATATGCATTTAATAATTCTCAGTGGATCCTCCTCTGCCTTTCTTGGGATCCCTCTGATGATGACGTCACTCAGCCTCTGATATCGTACCGCATCATCAGATAGACTGGACTTCATGGAGGCGAACTGGCTGTTGGTGCTGTTGACCTCAAAATTAAAATCCGTTAAGCGTTTACTGATTTTAGACACTTTAGTCTGCAGAGTCTGCACTGCGTTGTTTACGTCCATCAGCTGGCTTGAATATGAGTCAGCGATGCTGCTAAGCCCATCCGTTAGACGGCGCTCCATAGAGTCCAGTCTGTCCGTTAGTGTTTTAAAGGTGGTGAAATGCTCCAAAAACTGAGCCTCGGACTTTTTTAGTTGTTTTACCAGGACGTCAATTTTTGCGGAAAATCTCTCTTCAACCGCAGATAAAAGCTCTTCGAAGGAGTTACAACCGCAGGCACTTTCTGAAAAAGTTCTAGCAGCACTTCTGGTGGTGGCCGGTGATGGATTTTGCATATTGTTGTTGTTGTTTTTTTTGGAAGGCAATTTCACAGGAACTTTTGCTTTCTCCATTGTTCAAGGGATAAACTGCCAATATAAAGATGCAAACACGCACAACACCAAACGCGAAAAAGGGGGGTTGATAGGAAACACGATGTGACCAAAATTAATTAATTTAGTTATTTTTATGGTGATCTGGCGGTTAAAAATCGCGGAGCACAAACGGCAGCTCTACTCACTCACGCACATGAACATCGAAGTTTTTGTTAAATTTTTTTGCCAAAGAAGAGGAAATAAATCTGGGTCTGAGGAAAACTAAAAATTTGGAACGAAAAAGAAAAAAAAGATGAGATATTTTGTTATAAAAATATATATTTAAACGATTTTGCTCGATTTTTGCACACAGGTGGCGCTGTTCGCAGTGAAGAGATCTTATACCCACAAAATTTTCGTGGTATCAATACCCAGTTCATCACCACTTGTTTTCGTGGGTATAAACTGGGTAAAGGGTGACAGACATGTGGTATAAACTGGGTATGTGCAATAACGCGGTATCGATACCCCATGTGTGTCATAAGCATTAGAATCTAAAGCCTCAAACAGAACCAATCCGTTCCGTCCGCTCCGTTCGTTCTTTCTCTGCCGGCTGGGCAGGACTAATCCGTTCCGTCTGTTCGTTTTTAATCAGCTGATCAGTTGTCAAATGAAATATTTTACAATTTTCCATTAATATAAAATTAGGGACCTAAATAGATTTCAGTCGTTAAATAAATTATACGACTTGTATAAAATATAAAAAAAAGGTGTTTAAAAAATTGTCATGATGTCAATTTGAATGTAACGACATTGAGGTGGCAGCTTTCGTAAAAAGTTGACCAACATTCTACGATCCGTTTGTTCCGTCCGCTTGATTGTGGCTACCGCTCCGTTCGTCTCAAGGAAATAACAAATTTACATCCTCTAAAACAGGCGGAACGGATTGGTTCTGTTTGACGCCTTGGGGTTAAGCCGTCTAAGTTCTTCTACTATAGAAAAAAATTAACTACTGATCACACAGTGGGTGCCTTCCATTTAGACACAGAGAGACACAGTGCTACACTGTGTCCGACAGAGAAGTGTTCCATCAACGACACAGCCGGGCACAAATAATACAATGCTACCAACCCTCGCCAATTGAAATGTGATCGTTAATTTATAATTACAACAATATTGTTTCATTTTTAAGATTCCCAGCATTTATAAGATGTCGGGTAAATAATTTAAAGGAATTATCAACATAAAATTTTCGATTTACTTGCCAAACAAAAATAAAAACGAGGAAAGTGCCCCATGGCGGATTTTTCATGGACTTATGTGTTCCATTTGGGCTTACACAGAACGACACAGAGCGATACGCTGTGTCGGACACAATTGCCTTTCTGTGTCTAAATGGAAGGCACCCAGTATCAAATGCTTTTAACATGCTTGAAAATGCAACTGTGGAACAATGTACTCAAAAGGCTTTTCTGTTTTAGCTCTGCAAAAAACGTATCTACTTTAACTTACTGCACTCAATTTTCTGTCATCTAGATAGTTGCCAATATGGCGAACTCAGCTAAATTAACTCAGCATAATCCTGGCTGTCGCACACATTTGATCGATTTTTAATGTTTCTAATCTAGTTCAGATATTTTAATAGCCATTTTAATTTTGACCATTTTTCCTACCTCTATCTTGGGCGACATGCTATTTTCATTTTTGGCACACTTTATTTTAAATCATAAAAAATTATGTATACAAAACTATTCCAATTAGAATTTATCTTATACATGCGATGAGTTAGGGGCTTTAACCAAATGTGAAATTTTAACATCATTTTGCATTTTTGGAAAACTTTATTACCATCCGTTTGCAACCCGATAATGCAGTGCACTTATCGTTAAGTTACTCTAGGACAAACGGCAAGTGTCCGAAATTTGTAGTCTGTCAAAGATTTTTATCGACCATTGCTACTGTCTGCAAGTAAAACGCTACACATGAAGCGTGGAATTTATTGTAATATTTCTAATTTAAGACTAGAAATCTTTACAGAAATTGTAAAAACGTAAAATGCCGCCCAATAAACATAGCTTTTGTAATTCCAAACAATTTTTCTTGTAGTTATAAGATGTGTGCTTATTTATCGGTCTGTTTCGTGGTGTTTGTGCGATTGTACAGAAAGTGTTAATTTTCTTTTATTATATATTTTTCAATTTCAACTTGAGATTTTATGTGAAAAATACATCTGGTGTTTTCGTTGGAATTAATGTGTATTTATGATAAAATTGAGTGAAATCTTATAGCTATAATATAAGAAGAGTAAATGTGCCCGTTTGAAGGATGTTAGCATGCCAGGAATTAGTGTTTTGTGCAAAATAATTAAGGTAAAAAAGAAGGTAGAAAATAATGACCGACGAGAAAACAACATCGGTTGCACCCAATTCGCCAACAGCAGCCGCGAATACAACCACCGGCGCTACAAAATTCAGCCAAGTTTCAGCCAATGACAAAGCGAAAAAAAATTTATTCAGTGACAGCAAGGACGGCAGCAGACACTGCAACTCGTTGCCCCTGTTTCAGAATGTGGTAAGTTCCATAGATTACAGTTTGCTTGTGGGCCACACTTTACTTTTTAACTTTGGAGCGCTTTGTTAACAGAAGATTGAAAAAGAAGAAAAAGGGCATGGCCGGCGCCTGTTCTGGCAATAAATGCTGGAGCTGATCTGGTAATTTCTAATTGTCTACGACCGCGACTGCTGCTTCCATCACTGTCATTCGTGTGGGCCAATAGCCATGAGTTTGAGTGCTAGAGCTCCATGTAAGCATAGCTTTAGAGTTTGCATAAAGTCCGATTGGGAAAAACTCAGTGGTGGCTATACTTGCGTTTACAAGTCTGCTGATGCAATATGAAATTTTCGCATCTCAGTGGCGGATTATTGGGTTACGGAATCGAATTAATAAGACTCAAGGCAGACGAAGCTAGTCATTGATGGCAATGACGACGTCGGGCCTGGCCAGGTTCATTCAACTCTTTACCATCGGTTCAGACTGTGATGCCGGAAGCGGTGGACGTGTTCCAGTATCCTGAACATTGATATAAATCAGCAGCCTAGGAACCGACGTGAAATGTTTTTGCGGTTTTTATTTACTTTGGGCTTCGTTCCAAGGGTGATTTTCTCGACTCCCCGCCCACTTGCAATTTTCGGTCCTTGCTGGCTTGTATGGAGTTTGCAACATATAAAATGTTTTACGACAAATGATTTTTTTAGGATATAAGAAAGAAAATTGTTAACACAAAAACTGTTGGCTTTGTGTGTTCGCCTGAAATTATGCTTCTATCCAATTGGAATCCATAGTTACGTCTCTGGAATGTAGTTGTTGACAGTATTTAACAGTCGCAACAAGCGTTTCTATCTCAAAAAAAATAATTTTGGCATTAATAAAACTGTCCAGATATGCTCTAAGCTAGGAAGCACATTGGCAAACATATTTTGATATAATTTTTCATAGCGCAAGTTTTTATACTTGCTTTTTGTTTTTCATTTTTCATCTAGTGTTCTTGTACTACACAAGTAGAGATTATACAACAAAATTGTAACTAGCATTGTAAAGTTTTGTTTTTTTTTATAACGTCCTTGCATAAGCCTTATAATATTGATTCTGTTGACGTCATCATCATAACGTAATTATTCAGCTTCGCGCCTTTTCCTTCTCTACGGTGTTCCTTCACTTGTTTATGTTCATGGATTCTTCTTCCATTTCGGAACTACTTATTACCATCTAAAGACATAAGTGATCTAATAATTTGTTATTAAATTGAACTTTCTTAGTTTGGACCATTGATGTATGTTGGCTGCTATAATATGGTATTTTATGTCTCTGAGTAATTAATTAGCTATCATTATCATTTGTGTATTTGCATTTTTGAATAATGCTATTGTTGATATATTTGGTCTAAACTTGTTTTTGGTTATCGCCGGCATTACTCCTAGCACAATAATTTGGAAAAAAAAATACAGCAAATTTTAAAACGAGAATTGACTCAAGAATTTGTTAACTTCAGTGTATATTCTATTCTATTCTAATACAGACCATCGGAATTTCTACAAGCCTACCCGTACCATGGTAAGATGGTAGAAGGATGCTCGAGCTATTACTATTGATAATACAGTTAATAGTCTAAGTGCCCGCCTGCAAAAAAAATTTATACATACTCTCTTAAAAGTTTTTGTATGGATTAAGGACACCTAGTCTACCAACTCTTCCTCTGCGAAAATTCATGGAACCGCGGCTTTTTTCCTCCAAGTTTCTCGAAAGTCGACCTTTTTATGGTGCCCAAGAAATTTATAGATACTGTTTTTTTACCAATCGCTTAGCTGCATCCATATAAGAATCAGAACAAGATCTAATAACTGGATAATGAGCGAAATTATTATGGGAATAAAAGAGAGAGACTCCTTATACTCTCAAATGAAAAAGATCCCAAATGACCACCTTCTGTTCGCCGAACATAGGAGAATACGCAACGAGGTTACAAGGGCAGAAAAGGTAGCCAAGGAAAAATATATAAATGATAGAATATCACATGCGGCGAGGGACACCAGAAAGCTATGGAAAGTTATAAATAAGGACATTTAAACAAGTACGAGACAAAATCGAAAAGTGATATACAGAAAATCATAGTAAACGGCAAGACTATTGAGCGTGCGGGAGACATAGCAACCTGCTTCAACACCTTCTTCAACGGAATTGGTAAGTCTATCCAGACGGATATACCAAGCAGGCTACCTGTAGATACACCAATTGCGAGCAGCTCAATATTCATGATTCCTACCAGCATGGAAGAGGTAGAACGTGTTGCCCTGAGTTTAAAAAAGAACACAGCTCCTGGAAAGGATGAAATGTCCACTGAGGACATAGCTGATGTTATAGACATTATTAAGAAACCCCTCACAAAACTTATAAATGAGGCGATGAGAAGTGGCGCATTTCCTACCTGTCTCAAATATACAATTGTAATACCTGTTCTGAAAGGAGGAGACTCGGCTGAAATGAATAATTACAGGCCCATAACCCTAGTAAGCAACGTGGGAAAAATTTATGAAAAAATCATTGAGGAAAGAATAAGGAAATTTATTGTCAGAAGTGGAGGTCTGGGTAGTAAGCAGTTTGGCTTCCAAGAATGCAGCAGCGCTGAACTGGCCACTTCGGAAACCCTGAACCTTATAAATAACTATCTTGATATGGGTTACTATGTAGGGGCAGTATTCATCGATTTAAAAAAGGCTTTTGACACAGTGCATCATGATATCCTACTAAGCACCCTCTACAACCTTGGAATAAAGTGCTCGGCGAATGATCTGCTGAGGAGCTATCTCACTGGGAGGCAGGGGGCATCTAGAGTTAATGGTATCTCGAGTGACCAACTAGTGCTCACAATTGGAGTTCCTCAAGGCTCCATTCTAGGTCCACTTCTATACTTCTATACTAGATTAAATAAGGGGGGGGGTCTAAGCTTAAACAAAACAAAAAGGCCTAGAAGCCCAATTGAAAAACCTGGAACCTAATGCCCTCCTAAGTATCTCAAGTGCATAATGTACCCAATCCTACTGCAATCGTAGAGATTATATTAAGAATCGGCTCTTTTCACATCAGTCAGAACACATGCTATCTGCGGTGCATTGTCACTACAAAAAGCAGACATTTGCACCAGGCGACATAATTAGTTATCTAAGCATCTTACAGGACTCGAATTTTGAATCGACGACCATCTGCTCTGACATACCTACTAGAGGCCAAGATAGATTTTGAAAACCTTTTGTTATCATTATCGAGAGTTGTGAAGAATGGAAGTCTAACAGATCCGCACTTCTTGAATCTGTATCCTGATGTACAGGCGGCTCAAACGTCAATTTGAGAGCTGGCTGTGACTTCAGACTCCGCTTTTCTAAGGCGATACGAAAGTAGGAAGCAAACGGAAGCTAGTAGTGATGCCTGATAAATCTTCGAAAAGAAATTATTTTCAGCCAACCAACTTCATTTATTAACTTAATTTGACATTTTGATGCGAACAATAAATTGTTTCAAGAATATTTAAAGAGTTTTTAGAATATTTTAAAACAAACAAATAAAAACAGCGCATGCGGCAATGGCTTTATTCACGGACTGAAATCCGATAACAGGAGGACAAATTTATTTCGAATTCGCATTGGTGGAAGATACCATTTTCTTATTTCCGAATTTCATGACTTTCGAATCGGATTCCAGGATAACCCCCCTGGGTCTTTCAGTCACAGGTTTTTTACCTAACGATGACATATATAGAAGAATGCTCCGAAGTTTGTATATCTCCAGAGTCATAAATGGCTCTACCATTACTATTCAAACAGTCAAGCCGTTACTCTCTAAAAACGAATCAGTGGATGCCAAAGTCAACCTTCGTATGTCAATATATTGTAAAATTCTACATTTTTTTTATATTCCATATGCTTGCTCTACAAATACACGAGTTGAGCTCAAACTAGAATTGAAATTTGTCTGTTCTCTTATTAAGAAATCATTATCCCTGTAAGGCACCATGAGGTTGGTTTCCAAAGAATAGGCAGAATCACCTGCTAAATGGTAATCCACAGGTATTGTAGTTTATATTGGGTGCATGCCGAGTTGGTGCTGTTATGATTTTGTGGTACTGTTCTTCAACACAAATTATGATTTCTAAATGCAATCAAGCACAGATTAAGGTATTTACACTAAAAATACGCATAATAGTGTAAATCCTACAAATTTTTTAAAATTTTAAAAATCTCACGTGAGATTGAGGGGGGAGGTGGTCAAGCCAAATCTCACGACATCTCACCAAGGGGGGAGGGGGGGTCGAAAAATCGCCAAAATCACCTCACGTAATTTATGGATGTCACCTAACGAAACATCATCAATTGCGCTTGTGTATATCTCCGTTATTCAGATTATATCGTAAAAAATGACAAAATCCTTCACATAAATAACAATTATTAATTACATGGAAAATGCATATATTAATAAACGACTCATTGGGGCAATCGACACAAAAGTAACGGCTACCTTTAATCGAGAATTTCTCGGAATGATACAATCATTATTAAAAAATAAAAATAAAACACATTCTGATGCTTTATACTGTTTATGAATTACTTTAACCAATTAATTTACACAAAACAATAGTATCAAAATTTCAAAGAATGCAAAAAACATTGTACCTGCAGATTTTTTCAGGGGAACACATAAAAGGTGATGTTCATTATTAAACAAAAGAGGAGGAAAAAAGAATTTGCAATTTCTGCTATTGCCGTCACATTTTCCATCTTCACATTATACAATAATAAAGCAAATAAAAGAAACCCCAAAAGAAAGAACCTCTTTGCGTTGCATTTGCACTGGTTGCAATTAACATTCTGCTCCATTTTGCAATTATTCTAGTCCTACTTTATTTACATCTCCTAGAGGTAGATTTTGTGTGTGCTGGAAATTAAACTAGCGTGACTGCATCACTTCTGGAATTTTTTTCATAATTCAAATTTTTGCTCCCAATCGTAATGGCGAAAAAAGAATCGTACGCGATTATCACAGGCTTGGATTAAGCACTTTCTGCGCGATATTCTAAGCAAACCAATTAAATTCTAAAGTATAGAGTGTTGAATGCAACAAAGTTGGTAATTTCTGTGCACAGTTCCCGCGAAAAGTAACGCATGCAACTATCATTGCTTAAAAGGTGCTGGGAAATGCATTTTTATGCCAAAGTCTAGTTTATGTGAATCAGAATGTTACGAAAGGCCTTATTTGCTCAATTGTTAGGTGCTTGCTAGTAATCGGATGTGGATTTTATTGTAGAGAGTTAAGTTTATAATTTGCTACTTTAATTTTTATGTTTAAGTGACATGAATAAGTTAGTTATCAACGTCATCACCAATAGTTTATCTCATTTTCCCGTACGAGGAAATTGTAATAACAAAAACTTAAATGGAAGATAGCCTTTGACACAGGTACACATTTTTGTTGCCAGAAAAAGATCCCACTTGAATAGATGGAAGGTATATGTCCCCTGCATAAAGAAGGAGATCACGTTGTATGTGAGAACTATAGAGGTATAACGCTCCTTAATTCAGTGTATAAAATACTGTCTACTATTTTGTACAAAAAACTTAACTTCTACCCAACGCAGAAGGGATAATATAATGTGACTTTCGACCAGGTAGGTTCACTGTAAACCATATTTCCATCCTAATACCTTAGACAGACTAGCACCCTAGTGAAAGAAGCCTTCCTCAAATACCGATGGGGCACATCATATTTACAAAAATCTTTGAAGGCGATTTTCTCGAAACACATATTTTGCACTTATGCACTTCTGGCTGTGTACCGTAGATTTTACCTCCCCCATCTTGTCTAGAAGAATGAACTGTAAACCATACTCGTATACATACCACACTAATCAGGCCCGTTCTGATGTTTGAATCAGAGGCATAGACTTTGAAATTGGCTGATAAAACTCTCCTAGGCACTTTTGAAAGAAAAGTACTTCGTACAATATTTGGCGGTGTCGGTGAAAACGATCAAAGGAGAAGGAGCTATAATCATGAACTATATCAACTGTACATGGGATCCGATATTGCCAAAAGTATAAAATTAAGTAGATTAAGATTGGAGGGACACATATAAAGGCTTGACAATAGCGATAAATCCAATCCCTGATGAAAAGAGAAATTCAGATCGACCAAAGAAGCGATACATGAACTGTTAAGGAGGACTTAGTTAGGCGTACGTATCGAGGGCATTAGCTAGGAACCGAACAGCATGGAGAGAAATGCTGGAGGAAGCCAAGGCCAATAGTAGGCTGTAGTGCTACAGATGATGATGCATTTTCTTGAACAATTATGAAGCAGAGATAGAAATAATCATGTACAAGGAGACTTAATTACGAATAATAAAAGGATGAAACAATATAATGCGTGTAAAATTAATTGTTAAAAATTCCGTGAATATATGAATAGACGGGGATGTAAGCGACACTTGTTCTTCTTAAATGACGCTACTACAGTAATCTTGAAGTATTTTGCTGCAGTCGTCTCTACGTTTTGCTAGGTCTCTCCAATTCCTTCAAAGAAGTTATTGTACACCTAGTAGCACGCCATTCATCCACTAATTTCTTGGTCGTCCTAGGTTGGTCTACCATAGAAAATTCGGGCTAGCATTCTTTCTACAGCGGTTTTCCAGGGCCAACCTGGAGTGTATTTCATTGGATTATTGATTATTGAATATTATTGAAATTATCGCGAAAAAACCCTTAATAAGGGGAGTTTTTTTACATATTTAAGGGTGACGCCCATATTTTAGGATCGTGGGACCCAGATTTTCGTGATCAGCGACCAAAAAAAATATGGTGTTCGATTTTCTTAACGGTGTTATGTTTCGACAACACCCCCCATCCGTTTTGAATGGTACTATTAGGGGTAGTTTTCACCCCCAGAGGGAGAACAAAATAGTAGTCCAATCAATCTACAATAGCTCCTTGTAAATTTAGCGTTAATTGCCAACAGGAAACAAAAAATATGGTCATATAAGAAAAAAAATTCTAAAAAGATAGCGTTTTTTGTTTTTGAATTTGGCATGGCGAACCTAATCTAAAAAATTCCGGAAAGTGAAAAAAAACGCTTTTTTGCGAATAACAAAAAACTTGAGCTCGGATCGAAAAAAATCAAATTATAAAATTGTAGGTATTCAAATTATCTTTCGATTGATATACATATATAAAGTTATAAGTTAGAGCACAAAACTTAGAGATAATTGCAGAAAACTGTTAAAATTCATGTTTTTTTAATTTGCTAATAACTTTTGTTTAACGCAACTTAGATATCTGTTATTTGGCAAAAATATTGCTTTTTGCTAGCTGAAAAACGGTTTTATTTTTGTTGCGAAATATTGAACACTTTCCTTGAAATTTCACTTTTTGTAAAAAAAGGCGTTCTTCTAAAAACGCTCCTCTTGGTCTACGGATTCTTAAAGAGTACCGTTCTAGAGCTTAAAATATACTTGTACTATTACGTACAAGTAACAAAAAGTCTATTAAAAGGTTTTCCAGTACTTAAAATGACACCCAAAAACATATTATTAATGAAAAAACAGACTCAAAAAGTTAGTTTTTACAATCGAACGTCTGTCGATGATATTGTTACCTACTAAAGCACTGTAAAATCCTTATTTACGCTGATGACATTAAACTTTACCGCCACATAAGGAGTATCGAGGACTGCAAACTTCTGCAAACAGACCTAAACACCTTCTATTCTTGGTGTTCCAAAAACAACCTAGTCCTTAATATTAGTAAATGTGAGGTCATGACTTTTTGTAGGAAGCGTAGCGTTATTACCTATGACTATACTTTTCTCGACAACAAGGTCTCCCGCGCAAATTCTGTTATTGATCTAGGGGTTAGGTTAGATAGTAAATTGGATTTCTCCACCCACGTCAATTATATTTCTTCCAAGGGCAATTCAGTCCTAGGATTTATAAAAAGATGGTCCAAGGAATTCAACAACCCCCTTATCACAAAGCACTTGTACATATCTTTAGTTAGGCCTTTACTTGAATACGCCTCCCAGGTATGGTCTCCTTACTACTCCTCCCAGGTTGGTAGAATCGAATCGGTTCAAAGGAAGTTCGTCCGATTTGCACTCAGCCACCTCCCGTGGGATGACCCACTTATTCTCCCGCCATATGAGAGCAGACTTAAATTGCTCAACTTAAGCTCTCTCCATAAGCGTCGCGAGGTCGCTGACGTTATATTCGTTCATCGGTTATTGAATGACAAGGTGGACTCAGACTTCTTACGAGGCCGTACGTCATTTAGAGTGAATAACTATAACCTGAGAGGTCAACCTCTCTTGTACATTAATTCATCTAACACCAACTATGGGTTGTATGAACCAGTTAACCGCATGCTTATAAATGTTAACAATAATAGTAGTGTTTTTAGCATGCAAACTAGTGAAGATGTCCTTAAAAGGACTCTTTTAAATGTGGCGTGACTTCCTGCGTGCCCAACTCTTTCTTTGTTTTGCACGCTTCTCTGTTTGATGTCTCGTGCTGTGCTGTGCTGTGATGTTTTCAGCGTGAGCATTAGTGAGGACGTCCTTAATAGGAGTCTTTTGAGTCTCACTTGACTGACTTTTTCTGCACGCTTCTCTGTGTATTGCATTTCTTTCTGTTTTAATTGAATGTGCAATCTCTGGGGGGTCACATCTCGCATATAAAAGTGTGCGAGGTTGACCTTTTCGGGATTGCATATTCAATTTATATGTTGCATGCTTTAGTTGAGCCTGTCTCAGTGGTACTTGTGCTGAGATGGTAAATTATTCTTGGCCCAGCAAAGAAGTGTACCTTCTGAATTAGAAGGACTAACTCTATTTGCATGATTGTGTTGTTGCATGCTGTGGGGGTGGGTTCCGCAGGTCCGATTTTGGGCTCAAAAAATAACTTACCCTAAGGGCTATTTCTATACAAAAAATTGGCGGGGTGATTTCATAAGCAAGTGCGAAACACTCAATTTTAGTAATAAGGGTTGTCCTGCGGGTAGTTTCCGAATAAGTTAGAGGGTTGATTTTATTTTTATTCAATTCTGCATCCCAAATTAGTAAAAGGTGACATTATCAGCGCGGTGTATCAACTGTCTCGCAGTTACATTTTTTTTTATATTTCGTTCATTTGAACGTTCAGATCTTCAAGTACCCTAACAATCTACCTGCATATTTACCAACTGATTCTTTCTGTGAAAAGTGGACTAGATATAAACAATCTATTAGCGGATAATATATTAGCTAAGGTAGTAGAAAATCCCCTAGAAAAACAATATAACTATACAATTGATACTTGCTAGTGCGCATTTGATCTACAACCGCAAGCAATAGAAACAAAAATAATTAAAGAACTTAAATAAAAGTTTTGAACGAGTGAGTATCGATTCCAACATCAACTGTGTTAAGTTACTTCCATTATTTTTCCAATTAAACAAAAATTGCACAACTAGCAAAGCTTTAATCTAATACGTTGCCATAAAACACGCAACAGATTCCAAGTTTCTCTCTTCCATTATAATTATTACAAGAACACATTTTTATTGTGACTTTCCTATAAGCCTCGAAAGGACACGTATATATAAAGAAAAATAACAAATCGAAGTAGTTGCATGGAATGTCGTTGAGTGCAATGAGCGCACTAAAAGAAATTATTTTTTTGCGCAATGCACGCAAACCAGTTTACACCAATAAATCATAGACACGAGCTCCTCATGTAGGTAGTCCGGAATCAACTCTTCCAATTATCATCCCTGTCCGCCCTAGCAGTTTCTGTCGAACTTTTGCCTCGGGCTTGGCAGATTGGCTGGTGGTGAACAAGTTTGTACTATTGCTCCAAATGTGCCTGGAATCTTTAAGACGTTTTGTAAATAAAATTTAGCTGAAAGGCCTACTCGTGCAACTCCTTATCTCTTACCTCCAAGGGGCAAAGATATAAAAAAAAATGATATCGAGACTTATTTTGTGAAATTTTCATCCCAACTTTTCCGGTGCACAACGATCCTCTGCCTACAGAGAAACTGCAATGCAAAACTTAGACTTTTGCGGTGTTGCGGTGTGGTTGGATAGAAACATTCGATATTGACTACATAGGGAATGGTGCGCCGTTTGCATATTTCTGTTCGCGCTCAGGTCGTATGCAAACTAGAAATCATCGGCTGGTGGGTAGGTGTCAAGATTTCTGAGGAAGAACTGAAACAGTAGATATTGTGGCAGTACGCAACAAACGAGAGAGATCCTCAATTTTAACATAATCCAGCACTGTGTGAGTCATGATTAGGGCGCGATTCATTAGCACTTCTTTGATTTCCGCCCATCGTTTTTGTGTACGTGCCTCATGTGTTCCACGGTGTGATGGTGCCATTGGGGGTTATTGATGCACTCGAATCAGGTTAAGGCACTTTGTGCGCCTTCGCATTGCCGATTTTTAAGGCGTGTTTTTTTCTACGATATAGGAAAAAAATCGATCCATAATTCGCTGATATGAAAATGGGATTAACTTTTCTGCTGGAATTAACATAATAATGTCATTATTTAGGGAATTTATTAGCATTTGGAATGGACAATTCCTGAATGCTTATAATTTCTTTTGAGTAAATCAAAAATATGAAGAATTAAGCTAAAACCAGTTTATATCCAAATTTGAAAATATTTCTTATGTTTAAATGGCCATTGTTACTTTTCCCTTCGTAACTTTTACTTCTCCTCTTCCTCTGCAGTTTCTACAAAATTTTGTATGTAGTTTTATTTAATTATATAATTGCAGGCTGAATTGGAACATTATTCAAAAGTAATTTGAAGTTACACTGTCCCCATTTTTTTTGGTGGGCTTGGAAACACATTTTTCTAGACAAGTCGTTCTTATTTAATTGTATACAGGTTTTTATGCGCCCCGAGTTTTTATTTTAGTCTGTTAAAAGTCCCAGATTTTTACTTAATCCGCTGACGCAGCGACACAAAGTGTCCCTTGGCATACAGCATGAGAAGACAGCACTGCTACTATTGAACGATATCTTACCAGACGTCAGAATCTCAAGAAGGTCCATGTTTATGTTCTAATTATTTTCTAGTTTTTGGTACAGCTTATGACTTATGAGTTTCTTTTACATATTTTAATTCAGTCATTTTTGGATTTTACTTTTTACAAAATTGTGGTGAAGTGATTTGTTATGCACAGCACACCATATTGCCAGCACCATTTTGAATTTTCAATTTTGTCAACAACATTATTTCCGACTTTAAACACTCCCAAATAGCGTTTTTCAGTGAAGTCGAATCGTAATTGCCAAAATCGTACCGCCATATTGGCACCGTTATTTTGAATTTTCAAATTTTGACCACAGATCGTCATTTGTGCTCATAATAACACCCGGAACGTCAAAATTTGCTAATATCTTTGAAAATAAAGGCCGTAACACAAAAATTGTCCGGACATTATTTATAGGAAATTGTCTAAGATTCCCAATTTTGAAAAAAAAAATATTGATTCGCTATGTATATTTTTTTTAGAGAGAAAGGTAGTTGAAGTTGTATTTTTTTTTAAAAAACCGAAATTTTGACGACTCATAACTTTTGAAGTTGGTAGGGTAGAACCTTCACTTTTACCCTTACAATAGACTTCAATTTTTCATCTATTTCATAAGATAAGTAAATGCTTGCTTAGAAAACGGAAGTTTTTTACGAAACTGCAATAATTAAATAGAATAAAAAAACTACGAAGCAAAATTGGGAGCTCTTACATAATTTCTTCTGATTCTAAAGGATCTTCTATATCTAATCAGACTCCTAATATCTTCATCACTGCTGTCTTCATCAAAATGCAATTCGTGCACAAAATTGAACTTATTTGTGGATAACTAATTGTTTAAAATATTATAATGGTTATAATAACCGAAAAGAATGTAATTTATACAAAAAAAATGCAAAACCGCTAAAAAATACCACCTGAAGAGTTTCCAGATCGATAATATCGAAGCTTAATTTCAACCCAAGTTTAGATTTCGAGATCCCCACCACATAAGAATGGAAAAACTTCCAGCTGGACTAGATATAGGGCGTAATGCTATACATAGATTGCTCCAAATTAGGGTTGCGTATACACGCTGGAACTCTTCCTCGTTAAACCACTAAAAGAACAACCGTGTGCCTAAAGCTGACGGTGTCTTCCAGTCTGAATAGCAATCTTTAAAGCTTACTTATACAAAAGAACCCAAGGCTAGGAACCAGAACAATACTGTTATGTGATAGCCAAGTGACTATCAAGACACTTGGTGTGGTCTATATCGTACAAGTTGATCGAGATCTGCCAAAGGAAGCTTTCTCTCTTGGGTAGGAGGTACACATCATCCTGCAGTGGGTGTCGGGGCACAGGAATATTGAGGGTACCGAAAAGCCAGATGAATTAAACCGTGTCCACACATAACAAACATTTGACAAACATTTGATAAACATTTGACAAACATTTGACAAACATTTGACAAACGTTTGACAAACATTTGAGTAGTGTTTGTTATGTGTGGACGCGAGTCTTGGAGTCTTTGGATTTTTAAAAATGTTTGGATTTAATCCAAATGAAAAGGAAAACATCGGATGTTTGTTGAAATTTATTCTGTTACTTTCATGCAGTTTTATGCAAACGGACATTCATCATGAGTGAGAAGTGGGATAAAACTACCATAATTAAGTTTCAAGAGTAGTTTACCCATCGAAATTTGAGGGATAAGTCAAGTAATTACTATAAAAATAAAATAAAGTGTACTGATTCATTAAAATGAATTGCCAATGACTTGTCAGTGTTCGTGGAAGAGGTCAATAGGAGGTCGTGACAAAGAGGAACACAGAAAATCTTCCACGAACGTAAAGTTAGCAAAACAACTTTCAGAAATTAAAAAAATTGTTAATGGATAATTTACCGCTTTTTAACCGCTATTTAATCGTGGAAAAACGAAATTTACCGCTCTTCGTTTAATATGAAATTTGGGATGTTTTGCTAACTTTACGTAAAGTTGGCAAAACAACTGTCCAAAAAATGCCAAATTCTTATTTCTCTCGCGCTGAGAATTTACCGTTAATTAACCGCTGTCGAAATATGCAGTTGGAAATTTTCCCGTTATTTTTAAAAGTCACATTTTTCCTAAATTTGACCGCCGTGAGCGACCTCTAAATATCCTCGGATCGGCCTCAAACTTCACATTTCCCCGTTTTTCATCCATTCGAATATTATATTGATATTATATTGATAAATATTATATTGATCACAGTATAAGAAATTGTCCATCAAAGAAAAAAAATTACATAACTAATAATAAAAATAATAACTTATATTAATACGCAAACAAGAAGTTTTTTTGTTCGTGGACCGATTTCGTTTAAATTTTCAAAAAAGGTTCTTTTTATGGAATAGTACTGTAATAAGGAATTTAAAGTAAATCGATTCACTAATAAAAAAGTTATAGCGATTTTAATTTTTCTAATTTGAAAAAGCCGTTAGCAAATTTGAATATTTTTGTGAGCAGCAACGTCGCCTACTCAGGGCTACGATTAAGGCTTTCATCCCGGGAGTCTCGATATCGAAAATTTCGAGAGTCTCGCCGTTTTTTTTCGTATTTTCGAGACTCGAGACTGCTACCTCCAGTCTCGGAAATAACGAGACTTTCGAGACTTAAAGAAAATAGGCTGATTGAGGCGAGTATCTTACAATACTTACACAATCCTTCTCAGTTTTTTTTTAAAAAAGCTGGATCCTTTCAAACTTTAAGCAACGATAAAATTACACTATCATTAAAAATATTGTTCGCAAGATTAAATCAATCTACAACTGAAAAACCAACTGACAGTTATCCAGAAAATATCAGTGATTCAAATGATATGACGATTGCGGTGCTCACCACGAGTTTAACGACAAAAGATCAGATAGAATATGAACTTAATAATTTGCTAAAACCTCAACAAGACATAGCAGAGAATAAAACTTCCGTGTCTATCCATGACGTGCAAAACACCTTGCATGTGGAAAAACCTCACTTTGAAAATGGTGGCGACGACGGAGGGAAATACTTAAACCATTGCTATAACAATCTAATATCTATCCCCATACTAGTGTAGAAGCAGAAAGGGCTTTTTCTAACGCAGGTTATTTTTGTAATAAAATCAGAACCTCTCTGTCTCAGTACATTAAATGCTCTTTGTTTTTTACGTGCGCTGCCCACTATAAAAATGAAAAAAATTTCATAAATAATTGTTAATTTTACTCGTATTTGAGTTCGTAACAGTATGATTAATAAAGTACTTTATTGAAATATCTTGTATTGACTGCCTAAATGCCTAGCCTATGAGTATCAAACCTATTTTTCATATAGTCTCGAAAGTCTCGTTTTTCCTGGGAATTTCGAGACCGGACCGAGTCTCGATTTTTTTACCGGGACATGTGAATATAGCGAGACTGAAAGCCCTAGCTACGATAGACACAAACGCTGTTTCAGTGAAGCGAATGAGAATCAGAGGAAATAATCGTTTGTGTGGATTTTTGCCGCCAAAAACTTACATACAAAACTCGCTTACTTTGTACGAGCATTTTTATACGCTTTATATTAGCTTCACCTGTATGTTTGTATTTATGTATGTATTAAATGAAGAGCGGTAAATTTCGTTTTTCTACGATTAAATAGCGGTTAAAAAGCGGTAAATTCTCAGCGCGAGAGAAATAAGAATTTTGCATTTTTTGGATAGTTGCTTTGCCAACTTTACGTAAAGTTAGCAAAACATCCCAAATTTCATATTAAATGAAGAGCGGTAAATTTCATTTTTCCACGATTAAATAGCGGTTAAAAAGCGGTAAAATATCCATTAACAATTTTTTTAATTTCTGAAAGTTGTTTTGCTAACTTTACGTTCGTAAATCTTCCGGAATGGCTGCGAAAGACATTAAAGAGGATTCAGAGCAAGAAGGTGAAGATGGCACTAGTGTTGGGTAGGACCCGATTATAAAATGAGTTTGTAAGAGGGATCTCTTTTTTCTTCTGAGCCAGTAGAATGTCATACTTCAAATGAGGCGAGGTGCCATTGTAATGTCAAAATGGCAAAAATAAGCAAATTAAAGAAAGAAAGAAAATAAATACCGATGAAGAGCTTTTATCACGAGTTTTATTCAAATATGCATTAAACTGCTTCAGAGTTAGAATCAGAGAGTAAGAAACCTATGCCTCCACTATATATATTTATATTTTACAATCACACCTCGTTTCATTCCAATTTGTATATTTTACTGCGCCATAAGAAGTAAGAGAGAAGAATCCCACCAGTACAATTCACCGCCCTTCATTTCAAGTTTAACTTTATTGCCCCAAAAGAAGTAAAAAAAAAATTCCATGTCTCGCCACTACGTATTTACAATTACACCTCGCCTCATTTATCTCGATAAAACCTCATATACCAGTAGAACATTATTTGTTAACCGGGACATTTTAAAGGCTTCAGTACATTTTACTATCGTGTAATGGACAAATGTACTGCCTCGTGTAATTCCTGCTCAACTCTAGATGAGACTGACAAAAATCTAAACGAAAGGGAATATTCAATAACAGTGGCTTCTGAAATGGGAGATCAAGAAGAAAATCCTGTCGAAATTTTGGTAAATGAAGAATCTATTTTTCCTACGGAACAGACACAGGAAATAACAAACATTTCGGAAAATATTTTTCTCGCAAAAACTTCACCAAATGTTTGACGAATGTTTGTCAAACATTTGCCAAACATTCGTCAAACATTTGTCAAATGTTTTTTTGCAAATGTTTGTTATGTGTGGACCCGCCTTTAGCCAGACTAAGAGCAAATCACCATGGACTTCATTGCAATGGTAGGTTCCAGGTGGATGAGTTTGACATCATACGTGAAGACTAGGGAAACTTGACCTAACTTCTACAAGCAGAGAACAAGCAATTTCCTTATGATACAGCGGAACGACATCCCTAGAATCGAGTCGACCGTAACAGGACGTTGACCGATTGGGGAAATTTTTTTATGTAAGAAAACCAAACTAAAGGAAGTTCCCTTTATACTACCGGTCTGTCATGTGGTCCAGGTCATGGTGCAAGGGAGGTCTGCGGGTGTTGGAGCAGGTACGAGTTCGGGAAAACTGATTGTGGGGGATTATTTCACAGCCAAATTATTTTATTTATAAACGAACTTCTAGACGTTAATGAGCGCTAAAAAGGGGATTGCAGGGTATGAGAATGACGCGAGTGGGGGCTAGTCTTGTGTTGCGGGAGAAGTATTGCCGTGCAAGCAAGAGGGCGGAAATTTCAGTGGAACAGTCGCAATGGTAATAGCGATACAATTTTGACAAGGCTGCTACATTCCTGTGCTGCCTTAGAGAGTCAAAGGAGATTCACATGCGGCCAGATAGAGAATCCCACGTCGTAGTTGTAAAAATGAATAAGCCAGAGAGCAGGCATCTCGCGGTTGCGTCATCATCCCTTAAATTTTTGAAAAAAAAAATTTTTAAATCTACTCCCACAAGGCTACAATTTTAATATGTTGTAATTTACATATCGCTGGTTTGCGAGAATAGTAACGCAACTAAAATTGATTACTTTTAGAGAAGGACGGTATTAAATTTTTTTATAATTACTCGAGAATGTTTTGTCTCAAATGAATAATAACGATATATCTTTCTAACGATAGTTGACTCGAAATCGGCGTTGCGTTATCAAAGATTGTTGGTCATTTGGCATATTTAGTTTAATTTTACAGAATTTTGAATTGCGTCGTTATTCTCGCAAACCAGCGATATGTTGAAGTGTAAAAAAAATTGACAACCTATTTTGAGGGTTGCAAGTATGTGCCAGACAATAGCAAAGTTGTCATCGGGATAGCAATTCATAACCTGCTCCCACAAGGCTCAAATTTTGAGGGAACATTCTTTCAATTATTTAAAAAGTATATGTAAAAGCAGGAATATTCTAGCGGTTGCAAGTATCTGCCAGACGAGTATAAAGGGTACGGCAAAAGTCCGGCAAAGATGCATTATTTCCTGAAGGGTAGGTTTTCGTGAAAAAAGTTGTGAACAAAAGTTGCTCAACTTCGAGAGTGGATTCTTTTGCATACAAATCTCACCCCCACCCACTCACCCCTCGCACGAGGTGGGGGTGAATCTAAAATTTCAAATGGCAACCCCAAATTTTTTTCATGGATTCTGATTCTCTGCAGGGAAATATGAAACATTTTCTAGCTTTGTGGGATACGGGTTTGAAGATGGTTCGCTAGCTCTCCCACTATATAACTTCAGATATAGTGGGTGATAAAAGAAAAATATTTTCTAGACTAACTACATATCTGTACATATACTGTTATCTATAAAAATATTTCTACATAACAAAATCTTAATTAAAGCTATTTCCGGTTATATAAAATGAACAAAATTATTAATATTAATAAAAAAAATTGGTATAATATTGATATAGTTAAAAAAAATTGAAAATCTATTTTGGTTTAATTTTTATCGGAAAAAAATTGCAAATTTCAATTTCCTGTAAAATTACAATTTTGCAGATAAGCAATTAGTTAAAAAAACCACAGAAGTTTTATTTAGCCAAAATTTACAAAAAATCAAAATCCAGTAAAATCTCCAGTAGGATTTTTTTAGAAGTTCATGTATAAAGTGGCTGAGCGAATATGAATATGAAAACATGTAACTTATCTGATAAATTCGATCCTGTATCTTTTATTTAAAAGCCTTTAATTAGCCTAAAATTTTTAATAAACATTCGCATCAAAATACATATTTTTTAATTAAAGTTTATATTAAGTTCCGCTAAGTATTTCTTCTGTCAGCGGAACCTTTATTTTAAAAAAAAGCAAAAGAGCCTCAAATTCGATATTAAGGCACTTAATTAGCATTTTTTTAGCCTATTATTTCTAAAATATTTTTAGGTTTTTTCAATGATTTTGCACCGCCACCTTAAAGCTCAAAACAGAATTGCGACTGCGACGGCCGACTGCAACTGCGATTTATGTCATATTTTGACGGAGCAGCTAATGTATAACGAAATTGCAACCGCAACTTTTATTGAGACGTGACGTTTTTCATATCCAAAAATTGTGTTAGAAAAATATTACGTTTTGTACGCCGACTTCGATTTTGCGGCGCAGTGCCGCTGCAGTTGTAATTTCGTTATACAACGTTGTTTTACATTTGCGCTAAACGACCGACTTCGCCGTCCGCCGTCGCAGTCGCAATTCTGTTTTGACCTTAATAGTCGGAGAGCCGGCCGTATAAAAATGAAGGTATAAAATATCCTAACAATTTTTTGTGAGGGAGTAGTACTGCCACAGACCTAAAGGGAGCCACCTTTTATATAACCTAATTTCGCCCGCGTCATGGAATTTTGACGTCACTTCCGGTTACGATTTTTGGTGTTGGTGACGTCATAAAATATCCTAATAAAATTTACATCAAATGAAGGTTGGAATGTGTACATTAAAATTACACTAGGGTGCCAGGCCTAAACCACCTGCAACCCTGTGGCACCCTCGATTAAAGTTTTTTTACAAGCTTTTTTCTTTGTTTGGGACAAATCTTACGATCCATTTTTCAAGTACTTCCCGATGTCCGGTGATGCTCAAATTTGGCACACACCTTTGGTTCTGGAGGCAATATAATATAGTATATTAAATTTTATGGTACATCCAATATGGCGTCCACCATTAAATGGCGGATATTCCTGGTGGTGAAATCTTGCGATTGATTTTGCGGCCACTTCCCGCAATCCAGTGATTCTCAAATTTGGCACAAACCTTTGGTTCTGAAGACAATGCAATATAGTATATTCAATTATATGGTACATCCAATATGGCGGCCACAAATGGCGGATTACCTTTTTCTTTACAACCCCCCCTAACATGGGTATCAAATGAAAGAGTATAACGAGTAGAACACAGCAAGCTATGTGACGTCATTTTAAATCCAATATGGCGGCTAAGATAAAATGGCGGATTACCTTTTTCTTTACAAACACCCACCATGGGCATCAAATGAAAGAGTCTGTCGAGGAGAATACAGTAAGCTATGTGACGTCATTTTAAATCCAATATGGCGGCCACCACGAACAACCCCTCGATATTGGTATCAAATGAAGGGTTATGATAAGTTAGCCAATAAGACGCATGAGACTAAAAATTAAAATAAAAACCAATAAAAAAATTTTAAAACAAGCTTTTATTAAATAACTACTAAAAAATATTAAATAATAAAAAAATTTAAATATGCGTTAACAAGATGAGCTAAAAAGTATAAAATACAATAATTTTTTTAATCCACCTGTATGTAACTACAAGTAAAAGCTTGGGACGCTCAGTTAACAAATGTTTCACATATTATAACAAAAATGCAAAAAATATTATGATTTAACTATTAAATACGAAAATTAATTAGGATACAATTTGATAAAACGCGCCCAATTATTGGATACTTGTTAGTTCATCTTATTAACGCATGTTTAAAAACTTTTTTTATTATTTAATATTTTTTAGTTTATCTAATAAAAGCTTTGTTTTTAAAAAACATGTTTATTGTTTTTTTTTGATTTTCTTAACTCATCGAATACATCGGTGACTTTTTTTAAATTAACGTATAAGCCTTATAGTTATTAAAAAAAATAGGGTGCCTCTTGTTAGTTGCACGCATCCTCCTGGCTGCTTCATTTTTAATAACTATAAAGCCTACGAGCATAGGGCTAAATCTATGAATTAGATAATTTATTTATAAATGTTTTTTTCTATATCTACGTAATTTATCATCTCTTTATCAATAAACCATTATCCATTATTACTCATGGCTCAAAAATTTGTTATGCTCCAAGATTTTATTCAGATTATAACATAATTTATTAACTACAGATTTTTTTCATGTTTGCCTTATTAAGTTTACATCATAAACAACAAAAGGAAAAGAAAATATTTTGGAATACACATAGGGTTACAAAAATATGATTTTATTATAATGTAATAACAAAACTCTTATATTAAAAAAAATACAAATTCAAATATTGCTTTCATGCATCAGCATTACAATATTGGATTTAAAATGACCTTACATAGCTTACTGTATTCTCCTCGTCAGACTCTTTCATTTGATGCCCATGGCGGGTGTTTGTAAAGAAAAAGGTAATCCGCCATTTTAACTTAGCCGCCATATTCGATTTAAAATGACGTTACATAGCTTGCTGTGTTCTACTCGTTATACTCTTTCATTTGATACCCATGTTGGGGGGGGGGGTTGTAAAGAAAAAGGTAATCCGCCATTTGTGGCCGCCATATTGGATGTACCATATAATTGAATATACTATATTGCATTGTCTTCAGAACCAAAGGTTTGTGCCAAATTTGATCATCACTGGATTACGGGAAGTGGCCGCAAAATCAATCGCAAGATTTCACCACCAGGAATATCCGCCATTTAATGGTGGACGCCATATTGGATATACCATAAAATTGAATATACTATATTATATTGCCTCCAGAACCAAAGGTGTGTGCCAAATTTGAGCATCACCGGACATCGGGAAGTACTTGAAAAATGGATCGTAAGATTTGTCCCAAACAAAGAAAAAAGCTTGTAAAAAAACTTCAATCGAGGGTGCCACAGGGTTGCGGGTGGTTTAGGCCTGGCACCCTAGTGTAATCTTAATGTACACATTCCAACCTTCATTTGATGTAAATTTTATTAGGATATTTTATGACGTCACCAACACCAAAAATCGTAACCGGAAGTGACGTCAAAATTCCATGACGCGGGCGAAATTAGGTTATATAAAAGGTGGCTCCCTTTAGGTCTGTGGCAGTACTACTCCCTCACAAAAAATTGTTAGGATATTTTATACCTTCATTTTTATACGGCCGGCTCTTGGACTATAAGGGACCTAATTCGAATGTTCATTCAAGGCCAATGAAACTGGAAGAATGAGCATTCGATGAAGCCCGTGTATCAAGGGTATTAGCAACGGTATGTCGTTTATGTAACATAACCCGATGAAGCTATTTTGCTTCTCTGAATGTTGCATAATGACAGTTGAGAGTTGGTCGTAGTAGAACCAACCAAACCAACACAAATCGTTCAGTTAAGCTTCGTTACATAATGCAACATTCTACCCTCTTCCTTTCTTTTGACAAATTTTACATTATGTTACATTATGCCACTAACTGAACGCAGCCATTATTGCATTTAAACAACTTTTTATATTCTTTGAGCATTTTTTCTTTTCCCAATTCATATCTGCTACAGCAATGATTATATCTGCTTGGTGAAAAAATTCTGTGTGAAGTTTTATGCACAAGCAGTTTTGTTAATTTACAATGTACATTATTTTCGGAATAATGGTAATCCATGTCAAAGTCTTTATGTGAAGTTACATAGTTTATATTTATATTACAATAAGTGTGTAGTAAATCAGTATTTCATATTGCGATTTGTAATTTTACTGTACATTTCGACATTTAGTCTGACTACAACACGCTTCTTAAAGTTCACTAATTATCACTTGCTATTAAATATCTCTCGCTAATAACTCCTATTTATCGCCTTTTAATTCACTCTTTAATCACCACTTTTCGCTTTAGGTCAATCTTATCACTTCGAACACTTGATCGTTTTTCAAATCAAAGCTATATCCGAGCTCCTCCCTTATCCAAGCTCCAGATCTATCCACCACAGTCTGGAAAGATGCCCTGGAACGTTCGAGGCTTTTCTTTTCGCACTCTCTACAAACTTTGAGAAGCTTAATGTCTTCAATTACCGTTCGTACAAAAGTTGACTAAGAGATGGCGTGATGTCAACTGAGTGCATAAATACAAATCATTCCAATTCTAATTCTAACTAATTCGTTACAAATAAGAGTTCGTTAGAGCGCTCCAATCATGGCACTTGTTAAGTATTTTAAGCAGCAATGAAAACTATTGACATAATTTAAGAAGGTCAACACAAAAACTAAGTAACATCGATTTGCTTACCAATTTATTTTTATTTGTGCAACAAAGGAAAGTGCGAAACACTCAAGCTTAGTAATAAGGGTTTTCCTGGGATAGTTTCCGATCAAGTTGCAGGGTTGTTTCTATTTTTATTAAACTCGCCACACCCACATTAGTAAAAACTGACACAAAGATGATAAAAGGTGGTGGGGTGTATCAGCTCTTTTTCAGTTAATTTTTTTTAATCTTTCGTTCATTGAACGTTCAGCTTTACAAGTACCTGATCGATGGGGACTGTATTAAGATCTAGGATGAAGATGTAAAGGATGGGATGTATTTCAGGTCTACCAATTTCAGCTCTATGCGAGTTATGTCGGGGTTTGACATTTTTTGTTGATTTGACTACAGATACTCAGCAAGAAAAATCTTCCCAAGAAATTTTCCTATCGAATTCTTTTACCAACGATTCGCAAGTAGTTAACCGCTCCAAGATAATTTTTCAATTCCAAATTTTACATTCCATCACGTCCACTGATAGCGCTCCGATTTCAATTTTTCTATTCCATGATAATCTGCTGATATGATTTTTCCACCTCATATAGAAGACTTTTAAACATCCACAAAAGAACTTATACCGCAGCTGAATCAGCTAAATTATATTAGATAAATACTTGACCCGCACATATCCAGGAGGCAGTTCATTTTCCGTTTCAACGCCAGTAACTCAAGCCATCCTTTTTACGCGTACATGGGACTGCGTATGCGCCTGGAAGATTAGTTTTAAAAAATGATTTTACAAAATTTCAATTTAAAGTTCGATCAAGTAAAATTATAAAAGTTTGTATTAAATGGCATGATCAGAGTGTGTTTACAAAAGTTCTGATTTAAGATAGATGCAGTCCGGCCAGAGAGATTGTAAAAGTTTGATTTAAATAATTTGTGAGGTTTTTTTTATTTAATAATAAAATAAATATCCAATAAAAAAAGTGTTTTTTGTTTTCCTTCTGAAACTTAAAAAGGGATTTGGATATCTAAGCATTGGCTGGCACGTCCAAGCCCCGTGGCATGCATCCATTAAGTACTTTTGCAGACAGATTTTTGTATTGGCAGTTTTTATCATAAGCGATCTTTATACCGCATTTATACTTCGTGGAAGCTTTAAATGATAAAATATACAAAAGAAGAATGGCATATACCAAAGCCGTCGCATGTTTTTCATAAACAGTTCCCATCTAAACACAACCTCTGCAGTTGTTCTTGACTTTAATTTCTACCAGCCAGTTACGAGACCAGTGTCCAGTGAATATCTAATAGTAATCATAGATTGAAGAATAGTTAGTGGTGAAATATGTTTGTTTAATGAGGTCCTCTGGGATGTATTAGGGAAGGTACCTATGAAGCTTGTGTGAAAATTCTTGGATGTTATAGGATTTCGAAAATGCTGCCATTGGAGTTTTGATCCACAATAAGTTGTAGTTTTTATGAATGAAATTCCCTGCTATAGGATGCGTGTAGAGAATGCTGCGGGCAGGGGGAAGGCGTCGATTGAATTATTCTGGGTTTACGAGAATAGCTTCACCGTAACGGTTTATCCACTAGGGCCTGTTGAATTTTTTTTGATGGAGTTCTACATATCACCCTGTTTTTTTGTAATCCTTGAACCCATTTCTATGAATAAGGTATCAGTGCACGCAGAATACTGTCACCTATGTATCTTTTGTTCTCAAAGTGACTACAACTACCTTTTTCTCAAAAAAAAAAGTATTTAGCCATTGAAGGTTGCAGCCAGTCCGGCGTCCTCCTAAAAATATTTGTTGAGCACTTGTTATAGTTGGTTACGTGTTTTTTATTTTTTGTGTCGCTAAATATGTATGCCAAACCTGGACCTTCTGGACAGCAGAAAAAAATTAGTGAACTACCTATGTATAGTAGGAAAGAAATCACAGATGAAGAAATATTCCAGTGTTAAGAAAATAGCAGTGGTGACGAATATTTGCCAGAGTCCACAGATGATGAATATCCCTCCGAATCAGAAGCAGAAAGTTTGTAGGTCTGTTCTTTCATGCAGGTACTAGTCCACTTACACCAGTAAATGACTACTGGAAAACGGACCTACTCTTCAATATACCACTTCTTCGAAAATATATATCAAGAAATAGATTTCTTCTCATCTTGAAGTGTCGACTCTTTACATCTACCAATACTAGAGCTAACGACTTTTTTTTAATTGGATTGTTTGGAATATTTCATATGTCTAGGCAATTTTTATGTAACTGCCTTTACTTTTCAAGATATAAGCAATTTTGATGTTAAAATTGGATTTATTTGGTTACTTTTCGACATACGCTTATGTGAAAAAGTACTAAAAATGTACCAAATAAAGCTAATTTCAATATCAAAATTGGTTGACCTATAGTTTTTCAAAGATTCGTGACCTCTTCTCCTTGTCTTTGGGAGGAATACGACCGTCGCCCTTCTCCAACTCTTGGGAACGTAGCTGAGCACCACGCAGCTCTTGAACATAACCACCAGCCAGGGTACTACAACCTCAGTTAGTTTCTGCAGTATGACTGGTAGTATGCCATGCGGACCGGGTGCTTTGAAGGGGGAGAAATTATTAATCGCCCAGAGGACCTTTTCCTTTGTAATAATAGCGGAAATCTCCTCCCAGGAGTGTCTCTGCCCGTTCCCCGATGCTTCGACCGCATTTTCGCCCTTGTAGCCGGGAAAGTGTGTGTTAATTAATAGCTCTATAGATTCGGTCTCGAGTCTGTCTAATAGTACAAGATCCGGCTGCAAATTTCTGCACTCATTGCTTTTTTAATCAAAAGGCAATTTTTATTGATAGTTTTAAGTAGAGAAATATATTTATGCCTGGCTATATGGGTTGCCTATAAAAATATGGGCGCAAGTATTTTAAGCCAGGTCTAAGCTCTGATAAATATATACGTTCATAACGTATCCTCTTAAGTTATATATCAAATTAAAGCTAATTTTTATCTTTACACGATAGAATAAGGTTGCCTCTGCCGCAAATAGGGGTTGCCAGCCCTAAAAAAATTAAAAAAAAATATCTTTCCAAATACTTGCTGGCACCCCTATTTGCGGCCACTTTAACAGAGGCAACCCTAGCTTTGGCTTCCTTGTCTCCACCTCTCGTCAGCCTTCACATAGTATCCATCTCCTCCTGGATCTGCCTACTGGGGTCTATTTCCCGAAATTTCTGCTACCATGAGCATGAGCCGTTTTGGGGTACGGTTGTCCTCCCACCTGATTACGTTGACGGCTAGTCTTAGTCTGCTAATTTTTATAAACTTTGATACTTCTGGGTCTTCAAAAATTTTATACAACTCGTGTTGTATCTCCTTAGCCATATTCCATCCTCTCTCGTTGGGCCTATTATGCACCTGAGAACTTTTCTCTCAAATCTTCTGACTCGTTCCTCTATGTCCTGGGTAAAAGTCCAGTACTGGTCGTATTACGGTTACGAGTGAGAGTTTCGTTTTTCTGTGCTCAAATCTTGAGGGCAGTATTTGTTTTTGGGTATCAAAGGCTCTTTCAGCCAGTAGTATTCATCTAGTTGTCTCTTCCTTTTCTTTGTGTCTTTTGTAACTGTAGACCCGACCCAAGTTAGAATGTTTTATCGACTACTTCTAGGATGTGTTCGTCGATAGTTATATTTCTTCCCATTATAAATCTTTCAGCTCTGGACTGCTGCATCTCGTTCGTTATTTCTTCGTTGATGTTTAGGCCTCTGTCCTGTGTAGCCTGTTTTAGCTCGACATAAGCCAAAAAGGACCTTCCCGCGATTTTCACGTCACCTGGATATCCAAGTAATTGTACCAAGTGTATTGCTATTTACGCACCTTTCTGGACTGTAGTTTTCTTTATCACCCATTCTAGGGCTAGGTCGAACTTTTCTGTTACTGCACTTTGTATACTTATTTTCTTCAGTGGGCTAGAATCTAGTTAAGCGATACTTGTATTGTTTTTTTTTTCATTATTTTCAATTGCTAGTCATTGATAAGTCCTCTATCCTCTAAAATATTACAAATACTAATCATAAGAGATAATCATAAATACAATCAATTTTTAAATTGGCGCCATTAATATTAAAATACAATACAATATTAAAATATTATTTTAAAATCTCGCCCTTGTAATATTAATTTTTCGACAATATCTGTACATAGTTTCATGATACAAAGTCTGGAAAAAATTCAAATATTGTCTGGAAAATCTGAAAAGGTCAGGGAAAGGAGATCACCCAGTCGCCATACATTTTTGGGCTAATTCTGAAAGTGCCGGCCAACAAAAATAAACTAATTATTTTAATAGATTATAACAAAACAAACATTTTTTATTATCACACCAAAGTTCTAAGTCAAGTATCCGAGGTAATATTCCACCTTAAAAGTCTGTGAAATAAAAGGTGGTAATGTTGCAGTTTAACCCCCTCACTTCCGATGACCATGAAATTTTATTATGTTGTAGAGTAGGGTGGGTCAAAAAAATCAATTATTTTTTTTTACAAGTGACACGGAAAAATGGATTGCTGGGACACCTCACAAAAATTGTCACTCAACATGAGCTCTTAATTTTAATCGGAAGATCCTCCGCATCGCAGTTTTTTATTTTTTTCTCAGTCCAATAGAAAAAAATTCATACCTCATCATTAATTGATTGTACAGAAAAATGTTTTCGGAGAATTTTGTAGGATATTTAATGCTGTAAAAAAAAGGTATCTTATTTTTTCCCTGTAAACCTCACCATTTGGAAGATATTGAAGATTTAAGTTTGATTATTTTAAGACAAAGTTCATTTTTGTTAAACAAAAAATACCGACCGTGTACCTAAATCCGACCACTTAGTAATTTAACTAATATCTAAGTGGAAAATAAATATAAATGTATTGGTACTATTAAAATATATAAATAAATTATTATACTTGTAGTGAGTTAAAAAAAACCAACCTAAATTGTCCATTTTTTCCTAGAAAAAATTGTTAATATGGTCGTTAATATGGTGGTATTTCTTGAATTGATCGATAACATCCTTAAAATCGATACTTTTAAAAAGAGACTTTTATTTATAGTCTGAATAATTTATTATAATTAAAATAATTTTTTCCGATTTATTGGTTTTTAAGTAATATAACAATTTCAAAAATTATTGCATACATTATTATTTTCTGTTAAAAAAATTGAAAAATAAGGTGGACGGAATTAGGGACAATAAAATTTACAACGTCTCCTAATGTCGACCACCGTTTGTGAAAAAGGGACTTTATTGTGGTTATTTGAATTTTTAAAATGAAGAAAAGCACACAAAATAGATATTATTATGAACAACTTCGCGAAGCAATCGCTAAAAAGAGGTCATCTAGACAAACTAATGAATTGCAAGTGATGAATGGAAATGAAAGCCAAAATGATACAAAGTGTACCGGTTGTGTTCGTAGGCAACCTAAAACATTTTTCAAGGCTGCCATTCAAGATTATTGTAATAATTTTATACCGGAGAAATTCAGCTTAGATGATTTGTGCAAGGAATGTACATATTGTTCAGGTTTAGGTTATAGATTATGAGAGCTTTAGTTGATTAAGATTTTTCAAGTTGGGTTCTCAAAGTTGGGAATTCTACTGTTGAATGTCCAGAAGGAATTAAAAATACTCAGCATAGTATTTTAATTCCCTCTAAATTTATCTCAAAAAATATTGTTAGGTACAGGTGGGTTTGGTGAAACTTTCACAACGCAAGATGTTCTTAGTATTTCTAAAAAAGCAGTTTTATGTCCTAAAAATGATCACGTCCGTGTAATAAATGAATCTGTTCTTGCTAGAATGAACGCGGAAGAAGTGTCATACTATTCAATCGACCCCATGGTAATAGATTACGATAGTTTTTTTTACCAAGCACAAGTGAACTTTCCAGTAGAATTTCTTAATACTTTGAACCCATCCGGTAGGCACCCACATTAGTTAAATTAAAAAAAAGGTTGCCTAGTTTTGTTACTACGAAACCTTTCTATTAAGAATGGTTTGTGTAATGGAACCAGATTAGCTATTCGGGACTTTCGCGCGAATGTAATCCAAGCAGAGTGTCTTATATGATCTCAAAGAGGCAAGATTCACTTTATCCCACGGATACATCAACCGACCCTGGTCTTCCATTTAGTTTCAAGCGTCATCAATTTCCCCTGCGCCTAACAATGACAATAAATAAGTCACAAGGTCAAACATTCGAAAGGTCTTTTTCTTGCGGAACTATGTTTTACGTACGGTCAGTTGTATACAGCGATCGTAAAATTGATGTTTCAAGTGGTCTAAAACAGGAAGTTACCCCTCAAGGAATTGTCACTGAGAACTTGGTTTATAAAGAAGTTTTAAAGTAATTAAAAAAGTAAACCAGGAGAGAACTCTTCCTTTTTGAACCGTGCTCAAGCGATTGCAAAATTCAAGTTCGAAATGATCCGATCGTAACTTCCGATTTGAGGAATTACACTGTAGGCTTTGGGATAATTAAAATAATAATAGGCTCTGCACAATTGTGCAGGGGCCCGACTAGTACATATCTAGATATTATAACGAAAACTACTTCAGGGAAAAGTTTCAATGTTTAACAAAAAAGGAGACTGGTCAAATGAGCCCCAGGCCCGACGCAAAAGAAATGTACTTATCTCAGAATATCGGTTATAATGGGTATTGAAATTCTGTATAGTTTCTATATCCGGCAAATGTGGCAAAGGTGTTAATATTGGCATTTCTGTTTTTTCAGGCGAAATACCTAATATCTCTCTGTATTTTTGTAACGCTATAACCTATTTTCATGAATAAGGCATCAGTGTACGCAGAATACTCCCACCTATCTTACACTGTAAAAATGAAGGTTCTATCCTACTAACTTCCAGAGTAAAGAATCATCAAAGTCAAAATTTTGTTTTTTAACAAAAATATCAACTTCAACTACCTTTTTCTCCATAAAATACGTTGTTATTCAAATTTTTTTTTCCAAAATTGGAAAGCTTGAACAATTTGCTATTAATAATGTCCGGACAATTTTTATGCTACGGCCTTTACTTTTGAAATTATAAGCAATTTTGATGTTAAAATTGAGTCGCTCAGAAGCCAAAACGGTTAAGTCCATGGGGCATGGACTTAAGGCCGGTTCACACTTAACAAACATTTGTAAAAAAAACATTTGTCTAGGGAGTTGACAAACATTCGTCAAACATTTGGAGAAGTTTTTGCAAGAAAAATGTTTTCCGAAATGTTTGTTATTTCTTGTGTCTATTCCGTAGGAAAAATAGATTCTTCATTTGCCACAATTTCAACAGGATTTTCTTCCTCATCTCTCATTTCAGAAGCCACTGTTATAGAATATCCTCCTACGTTTAGATTTTTGTCAATATCATCTACAGTTGAGCCAGACTTACAGGAGGCAGTACCTTTGTCCCTTAAGGGGCCCATACCCGAGCCAACGATTTGCGCAAATTTTTGTTTGCAAAAAATATGTGATTGTCCATACACTACGCAACAAGTTGATCAAACTTCGTTTGCGTTTACATTTTCGTGGAGAAAATATGTCTGAAGCTGCGTGTTTGACAATTATAATTGCAAGTTTTGCAGAAAGTGACTTTAGAATGCACCAACATCACCATACACGAGGAAACAACTTCCGCAACGCTGCTGGTTGCACAAAAATTTTTAAACGCGTTGGTTTTTCATCGAACAGTTGCGCAACACATCAAACCGTTCCATACACGGGGAAAATGTTTGCACAACGGGCTGCCTTACGCAAATTGTTCGACCGTGTATTGGCCCCTTTACACGATGGTAAATTTCACTGAGGCGTCACTTTTTCGAAATGTCCCGGTGCAAACATAATGTCCTACTGGTACGAGACGAGGTGTGATTGCAAATACGTGTGACATGGATTTCTTCTTTCTTACTTCTTTTGGCGCAGTAAAATGTCCAATTTGAAATAAGGCGAGATGTGATTGTATAATATAAATATATAGTATAGTGAAGGCATTGGTTTCTTGCTCTCTCATTCTTACTCTGACGCAGTTAAATGCATATTAGAATCAAACTCGTGAAAAAAGCTCTTCGTTTCTTTAATTCCTCTTTTTTCTTTAATTTCCTTATTTTTGTCATTTTGGCATTACAAAGACACCTCGCCTCATTTGAAGTATGATATTGTACTGGGTGGTCTTTTTTACAAACTCATTTTGTAATCGTGTCCTACCCAACACTGGTGTCATCTTCATCTTCTTTCTTTGAATCCGCTTTAATGTCTTTCACAGCCATTCCGGGATATTTTCTGTGTGCCCCTTTGTCGCAAACTCCTATTGATCTCCTCCCCGGACGCTGATAAGTCATTTGCAATTAATTTTATTGAATCAGTTCGCTTTATTTTATTGTTATAGACGCTACTTGACTTATCCCACAAATTTCGAATGGTAGAATACTGTTGAAATACAATTATAATGGGTTTATCCCACTTCTCACTCGTGATGAATGTCCGTCTGCATAAAAGTGCATGAAAGTACTGAAAATTTTTCAGCAAACATCCGATGTTTTCCATTTCATTTGGATTGAATCCAAACATTTTTATAAATTTAAAGATTCCAAGACTCGCGTCCACACATAACAAACACTATTCAAATGTTTATCAAACGTTTGTCAAATGTTTGTCAGATCTTTGTCAGATGTTTATCAAACGTATGACAAATGTTTGTTATGTGTGGACACTGCTTTAACCGCATTGGCTTCTGAGCGACTCAATTGACTCTATTTGGTACTTTTCGACAAAGCTTAGGTGAAAAAGTACTAAAAAAGTACGAAATAGAGCCAATTGTACAGGGTGTCCGTCCTGGCTTGCCGAGCAGTTAATGTTAGTAGACAAAAAATGATCGACAAAAAAAACCAAGGGGGGGGGGGGCTATCTCTGCCCGTTTCCGCGATGGGGCGTTTTGAATTTTAGTTTTGGGGAAAAAAAATATTTTAATGATTTAGAATAAAAAGGTAAAGCCTAGTATCCAGATCGAGTGAAATTTCACTTACTTTTCACTTTCGTCATTTCACTTTGCATTAGCATAGGATTAGTTCGGTAGTATGACAACAAGATGTCATTGTGATAAATGTTATATGTAACTGACATTCTAGGAAATTTATCATTCAAAAAGGCATGATTTCACAAGTGTAATCTATGTTATTTCTCCAATCCACATCCCGCATCGAGATTCCGCCCCGTACCTGCAAGCAACTACGGATGAGAGCCTTCCCTCATTCTATCTAAATAATACAAACAACAACATTAGGGGGTAGTCTGGTGGGTGAACCACTCCTGATCTTTCAAACATAGTTCTTAGATATACTGTAAGTTAATACCTAAGCTAGACCCGTAAGTTAGAATAAATAGTAATTAATAGAAAATGTAAATACAGAGCTGAATGCAGCCACTTAGTTTAAATTTTGTCAACGCTTTTTAACAGGTGTTGTGTTTTAATATTAGTTTAGTTATAAGGCCAGCAAGGCAATGTGAGAGTGGTGGTGCCGAAGAGCAGGCGCAAAACCAAATGAATTTCAATTATAGTAATAGACTTAAATAAACGGATGTACGGACTAAGGTCCAGCTAGAATTGTAAGAGATTGTAAAAGGCCCTGACATACAGCGAAGTCGGCCTCTAATGTCACATTTGTAAGAACTGTCAATAATAAACGAAGCTCAATAAATTTTTTAAAAAATTAATTAATTAATTGGATACAAATTTCATAGTAAATATTTTTTTTATTTAGTAATGATGCTAGCAAGACAAATCAAATAAATCCTGTGATTGTGACTCACAGTCAATAATTGAATTCAAAATTTCCTTCATAAAAAGAGAAAAATACAAATATACAAATAGAATTGAAAAAAAAACTTACAATTTCGATATTTTCCATGTTTAAATTTGATTTTTTCAATTTAATTTTTTTAAATAACTGTTGTTGCCTAGCAATTAAAAAGCCAAACATGACAGACAGTCGTGAAGTGAGGGTTCGTGGTCATTTCGCTGCGAAATATTGAAACAGCGACACCTGTTCATAAAATGTTTAACCTGTGAAATTTCTCTCGAACTGGATACTAGTAAGCGAAACGTTAGCGAAAAAAAATTTCGCTTTCATTTCACTCACCTTTTTTTACACGCATTTAAGATAGGAAGTGAAATTTCACTCGATCTGGATACTGGCCTTAAAGAAAAAACGCCCGATTTCCACAAATAGGGTATTTTTGTAATCGTAAGGAATGCGGCTTTCAATTAATCTATATATATAAAAGTGAAAGTATGTCTGTAAATGTTCAATAGACTCCGAAACCGCTCATCCGATTGGCCTGAATTTTTGTATATAGGGGTTTTCGGGTACGGCGGGTGTTCCTACGAGGTCTATTTTGCTCTATCTCGAACACTTCGGGTGGCTGTAGTGTACCGATATTCGTAAAATTCGAACTTTTGTATGGGAGGTACTCTTCGAATTACTGCTAAAGAGCTCAGATCTATATTATTTTGGTTTTTTCCGAAAAAAATACGATTCGCAAAGTTTCAGATCGATCGGTCCAAATTTAAAATGGCGGCCAACACAAAATGGTGGATTACCTTTTTCTTTGCAAGCCATTCGGTATGGGTATTAAATGTACAAGTACAATATTATTAGCTCTGTGGCGTCATTCCAAATTCAAAATGGCGGCCAACGCAAAATGCTGGATTACCTTTTTCTTTGCAAGCCATTCGGTATGGGTATTAAATGAAAGGGTATGACAAGTAGAATATTATTAGCTCTGCGTGGAGTCATTCCAAATTCAAAATTCATATCACCTGATTACTACTATTGGTTTATGGGTGCAGCATAGGCGCACCGGGTCCCAGATAGTTAATTAATAAAACCAATAGTGGGCGATGGAAAAAATAAAAATAAAGGGGTTTATTTGTAAAAAATATGAAAAAAAACATAATTTTTTACAACATATTTCAGTGTAACTCAAAAAGTAGATCGTTAAGGTCCTGTTTTCTGAACTTGTTTGACATCTTCAAAAACTGCTTAAAAAATTCGTGGAACACTCCAAGACTCCAGCTGATTTGTTTTTTTTTGCTATTTACCATTCGTTACGATTACAAAGATAACCTATGTATTCGTGGAAATGGACCGTTGTTTCATTACCTTTTTATTCTAAATCATTAAACTACATTTTTCCCCCAAATTTCCCCAAAATTCAAAACTAGTCCAATAAATAGGTCGAAGAGAAGGCCTTTTTACCAAATGATTTCATATATTTTTATGAGCTTAAATTCAAAATCCCACCGTTTTGCTAAACTACAGTGAAAGGAAACGCGTTTCATTTTATATCTCAGAAACTATGCATTTTTCGACAAAAATGTATATAATCTTTTTTGTAGATAAATAAGTGATTTCACTTTCTTGTTTAGAAATTTTGTTTGTAAAGTCTATATGTACAGAGATATAGTGCTTCAAACTTCATATATCACTTTCTTTGCACTATATTTTGTTAATGGTTAATTCTACATGAAAAATCCTTCGAAAGACTTATAGAACACACGATTATCTATAATTTTAAAGGGCTGTTAATTTGAAAATTTTGAGCAATTTTTATGTTAAAATTAGCCTTATTTGGTGCTTTTTTAGTACTTTTTCACAAGCTTTGTCGAAAAGTACCAAACGTAGTCAATTTTAACATCAAAATTGGTTATAATTTCAAAAGTAAAGGCCGTAGCATAAAAATTGTCCGGACATTATTAATAGGAAATTGTCCAAGCTTTCCAACTTTGGAAAAAAAATATTGATTAACTACGTATTTTTTGGAGAAAAAGGTAGTTGAAGTTGATATTTTTGTTAAAAAAACAAAATTTTGACTTTGATGACTCATTCATTCATTTGACGTTTCATAACTAAAACCTTTTAAGATCATCGCAGCTGCAATTTGAATTAGAACAATATTGCGGATCTTTGGGACCTCTTTATTCATATAGCTTTTGTCTGCGTCCTGAATAAGTTCAAGAGGGCTGGTCTGTCACAGGTACAATTTGCTAGCGGGTTATCCTAAAACAACCTTTCGTTGTTCACCAAAAATCGTTTTCATTTCTTCCCGTTTTAATGACTTTTTTAGGCAAATAATCCTTTATTAAATTCTGTTTTATAAATCAACAAAAATTTTGAAATGTTGAATCGATTTCAGCGCTCAACTCTCATTGTGAGTTACTGTGCCACCATCAGGGCTATGTCCTATATTTGGGCCAATTTGAAGAATGATAAATTAATTTTGTTCTTAAAAACCAATGACTAACATATTAATATCTCCGCTTCTGAGAGTCCCTTATAGTCCAAGAGCTCGTGAACCCTCTGGGTAACGGTCTTTCTGTAAGGCTAGAAATTATTTTAGTGATAAGTCGTAGCATGCTAAGTACGGAAACCAAAACCTGGCAGGCATCAGCCCTGCACGTCATCAGCCCTTATATTTTTTAAAGTGTAAATTTAATAAAAAAAAAAACTTGTCGCTGTAAGCTTGAAATTTTAATACGATTTAGTTCATTCATTGTAAGGTAGAAAAAAAAATTGACAGGCGATTTCGGTGAGCACAAGTGCCTGACAGGTGAATCGAAAGGTGTGCAGTATATGAGTTGAAATAAACTTTGTTCTGTAAAGATGAAATTTTTATATATGTTTGACTAAGCGATTTAGAAAAAGTGGGTACAATGACAGGCGGTTCTGGCTAGCATAAGTCCTTGACAGGCGAGAGGAATGATGCCATGGGAGTGCGAGTGAGGGACGCAATATTAATGCTGATGCAAGAAAAATATTAACCGGTGTGATTCAATTTACAAATTCTATTTCTGCTTGTCAGAAGTCACGATATAAGAACTACAATTATATCACATACAATGGACATTATAGGTTTACGAAGAAAAAATTATGTATCAGCGGACCTAAACGAACATGCAATGAAGAGGGATTCTTCACAGTTATGTAACTTCATGAATACCTTCGAAACAAATTTGAATCCATTTCAATTAATTCTAGATGAAAATTTCCTGTATAATATTGTTAATGGTGCAGTAGCTTCGTGCGCAGTACAGCATTACTTGTTAATTTTTTTAAAATCAGGAGAATAGTTAAAAGAAAAGTTGATTAACGAATGTGCCCTTAATGGAAGTACATTTGAAGGAACAATTGCAGATGTAAAATAATGAACTTTGCCTCTGAAAAAAAGAAAAAACATCACAGTCGGTGATATGGTTCATGAAATCCGTGGCCAACGAGATTTATTTAGTAGCCTGTTAGCTCTGTCAATGCAATATAACATCGATTTAGAAAATACATTATCATACCCCATTACAATCGCTCCAATGACACTGTGTCATGAAGATGGTTCAATGTACAAAACTCAAAAATCAGCAATGGTTGAAGTTTTAAAAGCAAATATCACCAATGATGAAGTACCAGGACGGTTCAATGCTGCTATTTTTGATGGATTCTTTTTACTGCATACAATGAAAAATATCCCAAAAACATTTGGTAACATTTCCATAAAAATTATGTCCATACTAACAGCAACAAATACGCCACGAGCAGATATTATTTTCGATCAGTACTTTTCGCCGTCTATTAAGGATTATGAGCGACCCCAACGTCATAAAGTACGAAACAAACACTGGTCCAGAATAAGTCAGACCGGTTGATTTTATCAAAGGATTACGTAATATACAATACAAACAAGCTTTGGTGGATTTTTTAATTACACATTGGAACACAAATGAAATGACAGGATTTATCGGGAATACCGATAACTGAAATTACAAAGAATGCCATACTTATAATGTTCATAACAACTCTGTGATCTCCTACCTAAATGATAATTTATCGTGCCAACATCATGAAGAAGCTGATACAAAAATAACATATGCCAAATGGATAACAATGTATCCGACGTTTTAAAGAAATCGTCTGACACAGACATTTTAATAGTAATGCTGTACTTGAAATTTGGCATGCATGTTTCTTTTGTTTAGTAGAGATCGCAGCAACTAAGAAAGGGTTATGAAAAAATCGACTCCTAAGGGGGTTGCGGGGGCGTTAAAGATATAAAAAATCAGTTTTTCAACTATAACTTCTACAGACCTGAAATTTGGTAGGGATGTTTCTTTTGTTGAGTAGGGATACGGTAAGAACGAGTTTTCCAGAAATTGACTCTTAAAGGGGGTTGCGGCGGGTGGGGGTTCGAATGAAAAGAGGAAATATTGAAGTTTCCTTCACATAGTTTATAATGAATGGATCATTCTTATTGAAGATATTGTCATATTTATGTATGTCACGTAAACCACTCCTACAGTTCGGTCACGAGAGGCAAGATTTGTTATCAGTAACCGTCAATATCCGAATGAACTCGCTTACGATGTCGTCCATCTTACCAAAATCGTGTTTCAAAATTAAATCAAGAACAGAAAGAAGAGTATGACGTAATATTATATAGTGTTATTTCTAATACTGGCCAGTTATATTTTCTTGATTCACCTGGAATTGGAAAAACATTTTTAATTAATTTGTTATTTGCAAAAATTAGTAGTGAAAGAAGTATATGTATTGCTGTCGCTTCCTCGGGAATTGCAGCAACTTTAATTGACGGAGGTAAAACAACACACATTCTGAGTCTGTTAATTTATTATAACATCTCCAAGCAAAGTAATACAGTATTTGATTTTAAAAAATAAAGCACTCTCAAAACCTACCACAGTACTTTTATTTCGCAACTTTTACGGGACGAAGTAGTAGGTATGTATATACAGGCTAGTAATTAATAAAATATGTTACCCATTATTTTTATCTCCACGTAATGTCAATTGCACCATTGAGTTCACGTTAAGTCTCTCACTCGCACTCCCATGGCATCATTCCTCTCGCCTGTCAAGGACTTATGCTAGCCAGAACCGCCTGTCATTGTACCCACTTTTTCTAAATCGCTTAGTCAAACATATATAAAAATTTCATCTTTACAGAACAAAGTTTATTTCAACTCATATACTGCACACTTTTCGATTCACCTGTCAGGCACTTGTGCTCACCGAAATCGCCTGTCAATTTTTTTTTCTACCTTACAATGAATGAACTAAATCGTATTAAAATTTCAAGCTTACAGCGACAAGTTTTTTTTTTTATTAAATTTACACTTTAAAAAATATAAGGGCTGATGACGTGCAGGGCTGATGCCTGCCAGGTGGTGGTTTCCGTACTTAGCATGCTACGACTCATCACTAAAATAATTTCTAGACTTACAGAAAGACCGTTACCCAGAGGGTTCCGAGCTCTCAGTCTATTATACTGTGAAGTATTAATATTGATGTTTGTGCGAAAAACAAAGAAAATGTCCTAAAATTCCGTTTCTGATATTCACTAAAACGTTTAATCCTTTAGATAAACTAATTAAAGCTCCTCCACCCATTTGTGTGGGTTATCTCAAATGTCAGTTGGTTGTAAACAAGCCCGTTTACACTTATCACTTTCGGTAATTGACGAAGTTAACACATCAAAATATTTGCAGTTAAAAATCAGCCTTAAAATCACTTAATGACGCTTATTTTGCGGCCATTCAGAATTCATTGACTAGCAAAGCGTTATTCATACAGCTTTCTCGTTTTACATCGAGATTTTGTCTAGGTCTCTTTGCTATCAACTGCTACTCAGCATTCTGATTTGAGTCTCGGTGATAATTGATTCAACTCATCAGCAGCGTCACGGCTCGGCTTTGTCACAAATGTGTGTGGTGTCACTACACAGCAAGGTAGTGGCGGGCTCATTCCATGTTTTGTCTCTTGAACTAAGTCCCAGTTCATGTAACGTATGTGGAAGTCGGATACACGTAGTTATATACTCGTACATACGACACCCTCTCGACAGTGCTCCCAGTCATCCAGTCGAGACATTGCTGCTTGGATACGCATCGGAATGAGGTGCTCCATTCCATCCCGGAGCATTTTGGTGCTTTGCTTTGCCATATCGCGCCGTCTCCCATCCATGGATGAGTTCTTCCGTACCGTAAGGTTCGCAGCGATAAATTCGCCATCGGGAGCTTCCAGAACATGTTCGTGGTAGATATCACGATGTGGAGTCATTTAACGTTCAGGAAATAACTCCGGCGGGGTTCATTGTTGGGCGTAGGAAATTTCCCTGTGTTTGATTCTGAATAACTTTTCGATTGGATTCACTCGGCGGTGCACTACAGGTAGTCTAGAACTACACGAATGGAACAGTGGAGTTCTGGCTTGATGTCGAATCTCACGGTATTGGGTTCGATTCTCTGGCCAGATACGTGGCTATTTATGGAATGGAATGATGGTCGCAGCGATTAGGTGAAGGTTCTTAAGTCGCCTTCCTGTCTGGACTTTCTTACCAGCATCTTCATCCCCAGATAGGAAGCCTTATTCTTCGGCTAGAGCCTACATTTTTTTCTTCTTCATTTCCAAGTACGTACTTCCACTTAAGGATCTCAGTCTGAGCTCGACGAATTCCTCAAGTGGTGGTTGCTGCAGTTTGTGCATAATTCCTCGACCACTTTGAGTTTTAACTCCGCCACATGCCTCGATGGGGATTTCGCGTTATGCTCTGATGCCTTCCGTAACAGTATGAATCGCGTACGAACTACGGCACTTTGACCATGTAAGAGGCGAGCAACGGTGATAGAGCACAAATTAATATCACGTTCACTGGTACGTAAATTCACACAGTTACAGAGGGTTGCCAGTAATGCCGGGAAATTTCATTTTTTTTAATTTTCATGTTATTTGATTTATTCATATAATCTAATTTATAAATTTAATATTAAATTCTGGTTTTTAATTTGTTTTCTCCTTTTTTCCAGGTGAGTCAATTTTCGGTCGTTTTGTGAGTATTACGTATTAATCAAAACAAAAATATTATTAACTATTTAGAATTTTAAACATTTTTGAAATTATAAGTATATACTTCTTTAGGCACGTTTTGAAAATATTATGAGAGTGAATTTTGAGGAATGTGTAACACAGAAATCCGAGAAATGTGTGACACGGACGATATGGGCGAAGGGCTAGAGGCTAGGGAATGCAAACATTTCAACCAACATCTTTTAGCAGTACGCAGATTGGGATTTTTTTGGGAATATTATGGTGACTATGAAGGGAAATCCATTCATCAGCGTGAGTTTCTAAGGTCCAGTTACACACATTTTAGACTTTTTGAAAATACCTAAAAACTTCAAACTTCAAATATCGATATCTCGAAAACTAAGCGAAATATCAAAAAAAAATTTATTTTACACTTTCGTCTTATTTTGGGGGGCTTCAGCAAAATTCATCGTCCGTCAAACTGCGGCGCCCCGGAAATCGTCGACTCTCCCCCTCCTTCGTAACACCCCGCCCACGCTTTTTCTTATTACATGAAGAACAGGACAAACGGTAATAATCGACACATATAACATAGAATCCGTAAACGACATACTTAGGAATAGGAACTCAAATTAACAAAGCCAATAACATTAATTCGGAAATTAAAAGAAGAATACTGCTAGCGAACAAAACATACTAAACCATGTTGAAATATTCTTCGTTTTTTAGCGTTTTGCTCATACTTTGAACCTACATACATATCTTCTAAATGGAGTCACTCAAGTTTTTCCTCTTTATACCAAATAAAAGAATACCCACTTACTGAGCCTAATTATGTTGTTTTACGATAATTAGTCTAGGAGTTGTTCAAATTTTAAAAATTTTTTAAATTTTTTTTCGTAGTCTGCTTCAGCACTTTTAGCCCCATCCTATTCTTTTCTATGCTTCAAACTAAGCTCAATACTAGTCCTCATGACGAACTGGATGATTTCTAAACTTGTGTTTTCCACCTAAAAAAGCTAACAGTAAAAAAATCACTCTTGTCTAAACGTTCTTGTAAGCCACATTTTTCACTTAATTTCTTCTTCTTAAATGGCGCTACACGCTACAGACCTTGTAGGACTCGGTCCTCTTAAAGTCTCTTCTTCCTGTGGTCTCCATGTCTTGTGAGCTTTCTCCAGTTTGTTTTTTTTAGCTTCCCAGTAGGAAGTTATTGCAATCGGTCCGAAAATCGAAATCGAAATTTTCAATGTATTTTCGTGTTTCAAGGTCCCAATAGCATTTTAAGCAAAAATTTGAGAAGAAATATGTGTGTGTGTGTCTGTGCGTACGTATGTGGTCATTTTTCCTGCACGATTTTGCACGAACCAAAAAAGATATCGATACGATCGGAAAAATTATCATAATATTCGGTCAAGGCGTTTTTTGTGTTTAAATGAAGATACTTCGGCAAGTGTGCCAAGTAACTTAAAATAATTAGTTTTGCTACTGGCTAATATACTCGTTGGAATGAAACCCGTTCCAAAGGTGGTTAACTTTTATGGATTCAGCCGAGCAATAGCTTCCCACGAAATTTTCAAACTTTAGATCAGAACTTTTTGAGGATTGCTTTCCACTTTCTACAGTTTCTGGCAATTGAAGTTCATCCGGCCTTTTCGGTCAAGTTTTACAAATCCTTTACATTGATTAATTTTGGTACTATCTCCTGAAATCGTTCGTGTTTCCAAATGAAGTTATTACCTTCCCAGTTTATCAGCGGCGCTTCAACACGCTCAAAACGAGTTCGACCACGCGTTATAGTTGGTCTATTATTAAAAATACGGACTAACAATTTTTTTTGAAGCTTGTACAACATGTACGAGCCATCCTAGTCTGCTTAATTTTATGTGTGTAACTGTTACCGAGTTTCCATTAAGGCGGATCCACACATAACAAACACTTGCAAAAAACATTTGTCTAGCGAGTTGACAAATGTTTGACAATGTTTGACAAACATTCGTCAAACATTTGGCGAAGTTTTTGCGAGAAAAATGTTTTCCGAAATGTTTGTTATTTCCTGTGTCTGTTCTGTAGGAAAAATAGATTCTTTATTTGCCACAATTTCGACAAGATTTTCTTCCTGATCTCTCACTTCAGAAGCCACTGTTATAGAATATCCCCCTTCGTTTAGATTTTTGTCAGTGTCATCTAGAGTTGAATTAGACTTACAGGGGCAGTAGATTTGTCCCTTACACGCTGGTAAATTGTACAGAGGCTTCAATTTTTTTAAATGTCCCGGTTCAAAAATAATGTCCTACTGGTATATGCGCGTGTATCGAGGTAAACGAGGCGAGGTGTGATTGTAAATACGTGAGACATGGATTTCTTCTTTCTTACTTTTTTTGGGGCATTAAAATTCAATTTGAAATGAGGGGCGGGGACTGTAAATACGTAGTGTTGGGTTTCTTCTCTCTTACTACTTTTGGCGCAGTAAAATATCCAATTTGAAATGAGGCGAAGTGTGATTGTAAAATATAAATATATATCGTGGAGGCGTAGGTTTCTTACTCTTTTACTCTTACTTGGAGGCAGTTAAATGCATATTAGAATCAAACTCGTGAAAAAAGCTCTTCATTGGTATTTATTTTCTTACTTTCTTTAATTTCCTTTAATTTCTTTAATTTGTCATTTTGGCATTACAATGGCACCTCGCCTCACTTGAAGTATGACATTGTACTGCTCAAAAGTAAATGAAGTCCCTTTTACAAACTCATTCTGTAATCGGGTCCTACCCAACACTATGGCTATCTTCATATTCTTTCTTTGAATCCGCTTTAATTCGTATTTTACAGCCATTCTGGAAAATTTTCAGTGTGCCTCTTTGCACAACCTCCTATTGATCTCTTCCACGGAAATGATGTCATTTGCAACTAATTTTAATGAATCAGTACGCTTTATTTTATTTTTATAGTCGCTACTTGACTTATCCCACAAATTTCGTTGAACTGAAATATAATTATGGTGGTTTTATCCTACTTCTCATTCGAGATGAATGTCCTTCTACATAAAAGTGCATAAAAGTACTGAATAATTTTCAGCAAACATCAGATGTTTTCCATTTCATTTGGATTAAATCCAAACATTTTTAAAAATCTAAAAACTCCAAGACTCGCGTCCACACATAACAAACATTATTCAAATGTTTGTCAAACGTTTGTCAAATGTTTGTGAAATGTTTGTCAAATGTTTATCAAATGTTTGTTATGTGTGGACACGGCTTTAGAGTTCAAATCTAGTTGAACTCGAGTAGAAACGCACAGAGTTAAGAGTTTTCGTTATTTAATACGACTGCATACAATACAACAACAATTTAAACTCAACGACAACTCAACTAGACTCCAATGGAAACTCGCTATTGTATTTATTTCGACATACATTTCGTCAAGCTCTTCGTTCGTTCTAATGAGTGATTCGTTTTTGTTATCGCTTACAGGACGAAATATTCTTATTAGCATTTTCCTTTCGAAGATTTTGAGCTGATAGTCTGCATAATGTCCAAGCCTTAGATCCGAAGCATAGAACTGTGCGGATTAGTGTTTTATATAATCTCACTTTACATTGTCTTGAGATTTCTTTATTCTTTAAAATCGGGATTGGTGTGAAATAGGTTAGGCCAGTGTCTCCCAAACTTTTGACATCTGTGTACTATAATTTTCTATATTTTTCATAACGCTGAGTACCCCTTGCTTAAAAAAATGACTGTGCTTAAAACCACACTTTAGAAGTAAACTTTTTTGCCCAATAACTGCCGGTATTAATAAACTACCAACCAGCGAGTAATATACAATAGAACTAGTCGAAGGTCTGTCGGCTTTCAGAAAAGCGAGGCTTGAAGTACAATTTCAAAATATCAATATTTATTAATTCCTATTTGCATTAAAACCTGATAACTGCAATATGTAATAAATATTTTTAATTTAAACTGATCTAAATATCGCGTCAATTAACTTTCCATATGTCTTGCTTTCGTCAACATTATTTGAAATCGTTAAATTAAACTTTTCATGCAGAAAAAGGACGTCGTTTCTGATGAAAAATTAATATTGAAATCGCTAATCAAAATCATGAGAATAAAGGCGAAGGCACAATGCCGACGGCGCGTTATACACGGCAGGCGCTTCATGCGCGTTGACGTCCGTTAAAGGTTCATTCATAGCGTCAGGACTTCAAAAATGTTGCTTTGATTGAAATTTATGTATGCACTGCGAAATTAATTTAAAATGCAAACTTTCAAATCTAATCTTGATAATTCAACAGTTTGACAGTTTGGCAAATTTCAACGCCGGCCAACGCGCGAAAAGTTGAAAGTTGGTCGACTTTTGCCGTCGTTTGACGCCGCAAAGTCGTGAATGGGATAGCTCGATTTGAATTACATACAATCAAATATCGACGACAAAGCGCGTGAACGCTTTCACGCGCGTAAACGCGAATAAAATCGTGATTGGACCATCGCCTTAACGTTGAAGTTTCGATCTAGTAAAGTTTAACCTATATGAGGAAATTGTCAGGTATGAATTCCATTATTTCGAGTACAGTTTTATGTGGCGATACATTAATATCTACCAACAAAATCTTTTCTGCCACTTCACCAATAGGTGTTTTATCGTGACTAAGCGATAGCTAACTTAACGTCTGTATGAGATGTTAAAACATTAGCATGGTCCTAATTATTTTGGTAGATCGCAACTCCGACAGCTGAAACTTCAGGTCGCTTAAATGTAACAATAAAATTGAAATTTGGAATATCAACATTCCCTTCATGTTTCATCCAAGTTTTTGATAAAAGTAATACACTAATTTTTTTCAACCTCGTCACCTAAATCTTGTACGTGCGCGCTTAGAATTTAGGGAAAGTATTGATAATCCTGGTCTATTCGAAATAAAATCTAAAATTTCTTAGTGATCATTTGAACACGGTTTAAAGATAGTCCGTTGAATTCATTTTGTATGTACTTTATAGATGCTGCATCTTTTCGTCCATGAGAAAACCTATTACCATCAACTTCAATATTTGTCACTGTTGATAAAGCAACGTAACCTAGCACACGCTGAAACGATGGGAAATTGGTTTCGTTTTATTAATATTTAAAGCTCTAGTTGCTGTTCTTCTACCGATTAATACAGCATTTCGATTTATACTATGTTCAATGATAAAACTAGATAATTTCTTCCAAACTTTCATTCCCGCTTTCGTATTTTTTTCAAATTCACACCAAATGCAGGAAGTCTCTCCATTTTCATCCTTATCAATGTGAAACAATTTCCCAACTGCACCATTCACTCCCAAGTATTAGACTAAAGGCGAACGTAAAAAACTTGTACTTCATCACAAGTAACGAAGTTTTTATGATTTTTCTATGTTTGTAATTGAAAAAAAGTTAACTGCTTGTTGCACCAGGCGCAGCCAAATTGTGGTACGCGTACCCCCTCTAAACTCTTCAAGTACCTCTGGGGGTGCGCGTACCACACTTTGGGAAACACTGGGTTAGGCGATGTGTCTATGTGTCGGTAAGCATTGTCCCTAAATATATAAAGTTGTCTACAATTTACATTTGAGTTTATTAAATGAAATTGAAGTTTGAGTTTATTAAATTACGTAAAGAATAATCGTTGGTTCAATAAAATCTAAAAAAAGTATTTTCATTACCAAAGTTATTGTTTTATTTAAAATACAATTTTGGTTTTTTAAATTACATTTTTATTTTGATTAAAAATAGCATAATTATGTATTAATTCACTATTAAAATACATTTACTTCCTACTCGTATTCAGGGCGATACTAAAAGGACCTTTCCAGATAAAAACAGTTTCACATACGTAGTAAAATTCACAATCGAAACTATTTGTATAATTTTTTAATTATCGATTTAGTTGTACCAATTATTTCGTATAAAACTCAGCTTCCATCATATTTTCAATAAGCGATATTTTTTTAGCAAATAAAATCAACTCGCCCATTGGCAAAATGATATTTGTTGGCGGCAACACTATTTCCACGAACGTCTTTGGCTACGTGCTAAGATTACGCGGCGTTAAGCCTGAACTACATTGAAAAGCAGTGCTGTGCTGTGCAGTGCAGTGAAGTTTAGACTTCTTGTAACTGAATGCGTTAATTCACATTATTTTCACAGCACTGCACTGCACTGCACAGCACTGCTTTGCTTAGGCTAATTTCTAAAAAACTGCTTCGCACTGCTTCTGTTCACACATGAAGTTAGGTTTTCATTCAAAATGGATGAGGAGAAACTCATAGAATTAGTGCGAAGCAAAGAATTTTTATACAATACAATTGTAAAAACGTTGTATTAATAAATACTTATAAAAGATGACGAAATGTCTTTATCAAATGTCAAAACACTGCTCTTGCAATGTGTTTCACCTTCCGTTCCACAGCGACGCACTGCACTGCACAGCACTGCACTGCTTTTCAATGTATTTCTGGCTTTAGTGCTGTCATCTCCGTGGAACTCGTTCGCTTTCGACTCGAAAGCTTCTCCATCGAATGCCCCCAGTGAGTCAGACGGTGATTGCCAAGCGGGCAACATGAGTTCGAGAGAATCGATCCCGCATCGAACCGTTTTCCTGTCGGGCCGTGATATCTGAAAAACAACAACAAAAACCAGAGGGGGGAGAATATCGGATATTTGACCCATCGGGATTAAATTTTATCTTTTTTATTAGTTTTCTCTCCTTTTTTGTTCCGTTCGTTTCGTTTGTTTAATTTGAACTTCAGTTGCTGGTTGAGTTGTAAATTTCCGGTTAGTTGTTGCCCTTTTGATTATGTTTAAACTTCGCCCTTTCGACGCTCGCGCCCGTCCCCGGTTAGAATAAATAGGTTTTTTTGAAAAGGGTAGCCAAATAGTGTGCATCTAATTTGATACGAATCTGGTGAAGTGCTTCTCAAGATAGTACCGTGAGGGAGGATCTATCAAGATAAAATAACAAGAGTGTGTCTCAGTGCCTTTTTACTACTAAATTATGGAGGAAATTTAATTGTGAAAATTGTGCCTTTTACTGGATATAAATGTTGTGCTAAATATTATAAATTATCGAAAACAGTGTTTAATTCCCGAGGAAGGATACATTTTACTTTTCTGACTGGAGAAAACACTTTGTGCCTCGTTTACAGCCAATTTGCATGGTAATTTTTTCCTGAGTCACTTTAATAATTTCATCTAAGAAAAAAAACACGATCTGAAATTGCGGTCAAACCCTATTCAAAGCCACTCACTTAAAAAACATTAAAGTAAAATTTTCAATTTCCCCGGATCTGTTAATGCAAAATGCCTCCTGGATCGCGAGTTATTTGCGATATGTGAAAAAGAGTTTATCTTTGATCTGTATCCTATACATAACTACGATATTTCGAAACGAAGCATGTGAGTATCTTAAATGATACAAGAAATTGTGATGCCTGCTCATCTTGGCGGAGTCCATAATAAAAAAAATGATTCTCCTCGCTGAAATCATCTTTGCCAAAGTGTGTCAACTCAGCTCCGCATCTTATGTTAGTCCGCTCTGATGGTTTCTTGATGTGCACTTTTTTATCTTCTCTGTTTTCTTATGTTGATTTTTATCTGTTTTATTGTTTGGCATTTTCTTGCTTATATTCCTTGTTTGTTTGAAAGCAGTAAAACAACAATAACGAAACAAAAAAATGCCTCAAATTATAAAGGACACTTCGGAGGTATTTTTTTTAATAAAAGTACTTAATCCCGTACAAAAGATACTAAAGCTGTTATATGAACTGTTTCTGACTGCGGCTACGCTACAGGAAAGGTAGTCTCCAGCAGTGGATAACTACTTGAGCATGAGATAACTCTTATGTGGTTGGCAGGTGTACAACTTTTTGGATTTTTGGACTTCATTTTTGCTTGTGGGTAACCGTGAAGGATTTTGATCTTTTTATGGATTGAACATTTGATCTACTTGTTGCCTCTTTTATATTCGAACAGGTTTTTGGGTTTGAAGTGGTTTACATAAGGGATACTTGATTGTTTATTTTTGTTTTTAGAGTAACGGTAGTGACAGGTGTAACTTAACGAATTGATATGCTAAACGAAATGAATTGTGATGTAATTTATGTTGTCACGTTTTACACTGACGATGTAATTGTTGTACATTAAACGAACTTTCATTTTTTTAATTACAAATATTTGCTGGATATGTTTTATTTCAATGAATACTGAGATTTATCCTTAAATGCATGAGGGTTTGAAGGTATTTGGAAGTTTATAGCGATTATTCTTATGCCTTCCACAAACATTCTATGTATGTCTTAAACGAGGGGTTCCCAACCATATGTCCGCGGACACCATGGTTCTCGCAGACCGTTTTACGCGTGGCCGCCGCTGTGCGAAAACGATAAAAAAAATTAAGTTTTTAATAAACCGCAGTGTTCAGATTGTATGACAGTATACGAGCCGGTTATGAAATGTTTATGGCCGTGAGTGGTGGAAGTAGCTAAGTTGGTTTGTGCTGTGTAAGATAAACGTACATACATTCAACGTATCTAGTTAGTTAGGATATGATGTCTCCTATTTTATTGTTTCTAAATATTTTGTTATAAACGAGGGGATCAAGTTAAAACATCGAACCTATAATTGAGGACCGTCAGAACAAAAACCGATAAAGCACATTTTGACATTATTTTTTTTATGATGGCAATTGGTTGTTTTCGTACATATCTATAACCATCGTTAATCGAACCTGTTCATAAAAGGCTAAATCCACTTCAAACACCTTCCCAAAATACACTTACCTGAACCTAAACCGATAAAATAGGACATTTTTTTTTCAATTTCCCAAAAAATTGCATGTTATATATCGGTTTTTGTTCCGACGCTCCTCAATTTTAATACTGACTGCGAGGAATCATATTCTTTCGTCAATTTTAAAGGTAAAATGTGTTTGTTTGTTGTGCGACAGTAGTGTTGCACTGGCGAAAAAACAATGTTAAACGTCACTTCCAAACAATCCATGTCACTTTTAATACCAGCTATGCACTTAAATCTGAATTAAGAAAGAATAAAATATCTCAACTTAAATCGAACCTAACTGTCCAACAGTCGGTTTTCACTAGGCCTATGGTAAAATCTAAAAATTCCACCATTCTTTCTTTAAAAATATCTCACATGCTCCCAAAGAAGAAAAGGCCATTCCAGGAAGGTGAGTTCTTAAAAGAAGACTGGCGCCGATTACTTTTTATTTGAGGGATATTCCAACAAACGTAAGGTTTACCTTGAAAAAATAAATGGTGCCCGTCGCCACGACTGGAATTTTAGAATCTGTTTTTAGGCGTAAAAAGGTTGGAAACCTGCCTTAACTGTTTGTAATCAAAGGTTTTGTCTTCATTTCATTTTCATTTCGTATCACAAACAAATTAAAATAACTTCAATAAATTATAATTAAAATACCTTTGTTTATGTAACATATTATAGCTATGGAAGTAATTATATGTATAGATATAGAATAGAAAGAAATATTACCTTTATAACATATGCAGTATTGAATAGATGGAATTTATAACGATGTCGTCTTTGTTAGCCTATTCATTGCAAGGGAAATTTAAAGGGTTTTACCATTAGACATAGAGTGTTTTTCAAACAAAACAAGGATAACATTTGCGAACTATGTATGTACTACGTACACTTCTTTCTATCCTTGCTCTTTGTAGCCTTTGAAATACTACCAGTCCCCTTCTACTTCCACAGGTCCAGTCTTTTGCTCACTTCAGTGGCGTAGGTAGCTAATGGTTTTATTGGCAGTAAAAATTTCTTCATTCCGGGATAATAAACAAAACAATTTTAACAAATTTATCAAATATATTTAAATGCACATTCATGCGAAGGTTAAGACTACAAAATGATATGGGTTTTTTATTTAAAAAAATACACATTAAAACTATCACCCTTATTCCACACTCCGACGTAATGATATTTTTTCTCCGAATCCCGAATTTGACATTCCGCACTCCGAATCTTTGGTGCAGAATATCAGAATATGTTACGTCGTAGCGTAAAGCTTACGTCGTAGAAGTCTTCCGACGGAGTGTGGAATAAGGGTGTATATTTTTTGTAATTATTTGTTTAGAAATAGGCCTTTTTGATCGAGATTGTAAGAAATATAGTACGACCTTTTGATTAGTCACTTCAAGAAATAAGCCTTTTTGAATAGAATTTTTGGAAATGCTTGCAGTGAAGTTTTTTGGGGTTCTGTCAAAAGCAAAAATCTTTTTAGCAAGATTTTTATGTCCACCTAACCAGTCCTAGTATAACTTTGAGCTAAAATTAAATTTTCTATTGTGTTATTGCTCTAATACCAAAGTGCCAAAGTACCAAACTACCAAATAAAAAAAATAAAGGCCGTAACACAAAAATTGTTTGACATTATTTATAGGAAATTGCCCGTGCTTTCCAATTTTGGAAAAAAATATTGACTAACTACTTATTTTTGGGGAAAAAGGTAGTTTTTTTTAAAAAAAACAAAATTTTGACTTTGATGACTCATTACTCTGGAAGGTGGTAGGGTAGAACCTTAATTTTTGCATTTTTGCATATTATACTGTCATCAGTTTCGATGACAGTATAATATAGTATACTCAATAGATCCAATATGGCCACCAACAAAATGGCGCATTACCGTTTCCTTCACAAGATGCAGAAATACGCCCTTTTGATTGGAATCCTAATTATTTGGAATTTTTAATATGGAAAGTACGCTCCATTTGAATAAGTTTTTAGACTCATTCGATGGACTCTTATGCCATATTTTCAAAATAATTTTAAAATAAAAAAAAGTTGAAAACGGAAATACGCCCTTTTTAACAGACACTCCTCAATTATAAACTAGAGTAAATTAATGTTAGCGCTCCAAGGAACGCCTTCGAAATGTTGATTCACCAGAGATAATGAGTGTACCGTGTATTGTGCTCGATAAAATTGAATCGAGTTAGAGCAATCTATGAAGTGCAAAGCTTCCCCGAACTTATAACTTATAGTTTATCATAATTTTGCCCTAGAATCTTTTCTTGAACTTTAATATTTTTAATGACTCGGCAATTTTTATAAACTTCAAAATATTAAGGAGGAATTAAATTGACAATCAAAGCCAAAAGTTAGTCCTATTTTTAAGGAAGCTTATATTTTGATACTCTACTACATTGAAAAATATTCGAAATATTAAATATTGAATAAAATATGCTCACCCAAAATTGGAAAAACGATTAAATTTCTTGATTTATTATAAAGTTAAAATTTTGAGTATTTAGGAACCGAGGTGCCACTATTGGGTCATTGTATTTACTTTACATGTGCTCGATGTGCCCACAAATATAGTGAGCGTCCTTTTCGTGGCTCTTGATTGGTCGGCCTGCACGAAGCGCGGAAATTATACAATACTTAAATGCACAGCCCTCACAAAAACATGTCTAGATGATTTTTATATAATTGCGCAAAAACAGAATTGCACATTACATAATGACAAAAGAGGTGCTGGTGCTTAAGAAATTTCATGTATACTCAAATACGTGGATACGAAGATTTTTATTCAATTCTATTATAATGTTCGTAGGCTCATGGGGGATTGACCCCCTTGATCCCCCTATCTACGCCACTGGCTCACTTAGTAGTTGTCCTAATGATCTCTGAGGAAGTTGCAGCAAGCTCAGTAGATATTTCACTATCTTGCACAGATTGTCTAATCACTATGCGATTTTCTCGATCAGTTATACCAATTTTTGTTACCTGTTTTTGGATCGTTCGGTTATTTAAAAATGTTGCAATGTATACTGTACAGCATAATTTGTATCCGAGATTTGCCTTGTTAGTCCGGGGAAATTAGCATTTAAGGGAGACAAAATTCGGAAATGGCTGAAAATTGGTCCGCAGCCTCCTTGGGACTTTCCAAGAAAACAATTTCGGAATCACAAAAAAACATGGCCGCCGGAAATAAAGCGGTTTTGCGGTGTTTTCTTTGTATCTGGGTTTCTATAGGTCGTACAACCCCGTACAAAGGCCCTAAATGTTGACAATGAAATTCTCTACAACTTTAGTTCCTACAGAGATGTTGACCCGATTAACCCTTTCAAAGTTATTCAAGGTCAAAGTTATCACTTTTTTGCCACAAAATCACTCAAAAACTGTTTTTTTTTCGAAATTTTGTTTTGATCAGTCAATACGAAACGTTTACAGTAGCGTAGGCAGGATGAAATCCCCGAGTCAGGAAATCGATTGGTGAGATGAAAAAAAAAATTTAAAAATTCCGTTTTTTTCAAATTTTGGCCAAAAAAGACAAAAAAATTGGCCAAAAATGCGTCCAATTGTTTTTTGCGTAATTTCATCTGAAAGGACGGAAAATTTCCTGCAAAAATCTATGTGGCCATCCCAAAAGTCAGAGTTTGTCGAGAGCTATGGTATAAATAAATGAGAAATACGTGATTTTTGAAAAATCGCGTTTTTCCGAAACGGCGAAATTGCGCTAAAATTTTTTTTGGTATATCACATCGAGTTCACGAACATATTCCCAAAGTTTGAGAGATATTTATTTTTTTGCTATCCCGTTTGAAAAGAATCCACCATATACTTATACATCGGTATTCGGAATATTTTTTTAATTGTTTAATAAGTTGATATATGTATTAATTATAATTTTTCCTATTATTATTGGAATAATGGGGGGGGGTTTAACCCGCAGTAAGCCCCCCGCTGCGTACGCGCCTGTGAGAGGATGCCTTCACTATATCTAATATTTCCTAGATCAGGTAAAATATAAAAATGGGAATACTACTACTAGGAATGGTGGTATTTATTGCGCGGGACAATAGTTCGATCTTCGCTGTTGGATGATTTCTATTGGAAAAAATAGGGCACTGTAAGTCGTCACAAACCCTGAAAAACAGAATATGAAATGATACTCGATTGGATCGAGCAAATAGAAGAATCAGACTAATTTGATTTAGAAAATCAATTTTTTGGGCTTGGTTAATAGAGCCGGCGAGAAGTGTCTCTCAAATTATGTCATACGTGCTCAATGCGCAAAGATTTCAAATACATGTTTCGGTCTAGTATTCCTCAACATTACTGAAAAGAACATTATGTTTATATAAAGCTGGCAAATACTTGATTGACGTCTGTGATGATCTTGACTTCAATTACGTGTTTGTACAGAGTTCACTTGAAATTTGGTGTAATTTCACGGTTTCGAGGAGTTTAAATTACTAACAAGAGGATTGGGCCTCCAACTGAAGTAGAGAATGTGGTGAGGAATTCCTGGTGGGTAAATAGAAGAATACGTAAGAACAGGATTATGATAACCATCTTCGAATTCTAATGAGTCCACAGATTTGCACTTTATGAGCTCTGTCAGCAACTTATCCAGCAGTAGGTTGGTCGTTGGGTCGACTGAGTTATTATAAGAGTGCGAATTGCACTTTTTTTAACCATGAAGCGCAATCTAACTTAACTATTATTTATTCTTCCATTCTCTCTCAGAATATTGCCAATACCAAATGGACGACTTGGAACAGATCTTATCTTCATCAGTCAAGATCTGTCTAAAGTCACAAGCAACAGCACTGTTACTCCACGCATAATTTGGCTGTGGCTTCTAATGTCTTGATATGTCGTGTCTTTCATTAGCCATAGGTCACTTATTCCACATGCGAACTTTAGCTTTATGAATCACCTGAGCCATGCCAGCCTATTTAGAGCAGTTATAAAGTACGGATTCAGAATGATTTGTGCTGAGAGTTAGCTTTAGGACAGAGTGAGCCAACTTGTCTCTTTAAATGCTACCTGAAAAGCAACGGCCATCTTCCTTTCACTCCTAGTTTTGGGAAAAAACAGATGTATTAAAAACGGTTTGCGTAAAAAACCATTATGGTATATATAGACCCATGCTTTGCTCTTTATTGGAACGACCACTTTAAAAAGTTCAGGAGTATTGAGAGACTGATTCAGGGCCGTATACATCAACGAAAGTAACACTAAATTGTAAGTTTTAGCATGAAAATCATCCTAGGTCACTCCGCATAAAATCCAAAAGGGGGGTAACTTGATAACCTTACACCGCATTGGCCATGTGTAAAATCTCTTAACTCGAGATATTTCGAATGAGTAATCTTGTCATCTGAGTTAGTTTTTTTTTTCTAAAATTACAACAACAATGTGGTTTGAGATGAGAGGAGGTGGTTACTTACTTGGCTCTGAAAGTTCTTATGTTCCATATCAACCAACAAGCATTAACAATATTTGAGTGTATTTTTCATTGAGAAGTACGAGCGAGATATCCATATCCGAAAACGTGGGTCAAAGTTGAGATACAAAATCCGAGTGAAGGTTAGAAAAGAGCTACCAAGCCTAAAAATTCTCAGGTCTTACAATAGTTGATGTTTAAACATTTTAAACATACTACCGATTGTGGGTAAAGGCAATTCTTGATTTTCGGTTAAAGGTATCCTTCCATGATCTTTACGGCCCTCAATTATGACAGTGGTAAAGTAAGTATTATCACATGCACAAATATTATTCTAAAGAAGAAATAGCACATATTGGCGCCGAGTAATTCAGGGCGACAATATTCTTCATTATATTAGTTTAAAAAAAGGGGTGAAAAAGTGATTACGTAATATGTGTACGATACGACCCCTTGTTTCAAAAATAAAACAAAATTCTCTATTATTACTCATTATTAAAGAGGTATAAAGATCATGTATAATGCGCCGGCTTGACTGGCCGAACTGCACAAGTTCAGCAAATTGATGAACTGAACTTTAACATAGACCTCAGCTCCCATATATTTCAACATATTGAACTGCGGATTAAATCAGACCCCAGTTCGCCCAACTGAACACCGAAGTGATCTGCTACGTTCCTACGATGGCTTATTGAGTCAATTGAAGAGCAAATGACAAATAACTTTTTGAGTTAATCATCGCTATACATTTTTTTTTATAAATTTGAGTTGGGGAGAATGTTTCGTCTTCTTAAAGGTTGTTCTATTTTCCATATCAAATCAATCGGAATTTTTCTGTACGGATTGCAGCATATTCACATTGAAAGCATCAATTCATGCTTTGGATGATGTCTTCCGAGTTGGTCGCAGCTATCTGAAGTGTATGCATATTTTGTTGTCCATGTTCTAGATAAGATCTCCTAACATTGTGATTAGGGAATCCAATCCCGCATCAAAATCTCAATCCCGCAAGCCCGCGGGATCGAGGTCATCAATCCCGCGGATCCGCGGGATTTGCGGGACTACAAAAAAATCATAGATTTTGTTCAAGTAATTATGTTAATGAATTTATGAAGTATTATATGAAATAAGAGTGTGTTGTATGTCAAACAAACTATACTTTAGTCAGTCAAACAAAATATTCAGGCTAATTCTGAACTATGCTGGAATTGATTCCGCTGGAATTTTATTACATAGTAGCATAAATTGTAATTTCGAAATTACTCTCCGTTATCGGGGCCGTATTTGGTTTCTCGAGTCTATTCATAAAATAAAAAGCTTGTGGATTTTCTCTAAGGCCCGTATTCACCGACCTGGATAATAAATATCGTGGATATTTCGTATTCACCGACCGCGATTTTCGGGGCTTGGATAAAGTTAATACCAGTTCGACCTGGTAATAAGTTTATCCGCCGATATCTAACCTCTGAAGTTTCGAAATTTCAAAATTGAACAAAGCTGTGAGTGAAAATTAAAAAAATGAAATAAAGTATCAAGCCGTTTTCTTTGAAAGTGGTGTAAGTCTATTTTTGACAAAAAGTTAGTTAACAACATAACATTCAATGCTAACTGCTATGTACTTTTTATCTATAAATAGTTCCCAAAAAATTCCTTCAAAATTTTCATCATTTTGTCAATATATATTTAGCTAGTTAATGAAATTACAAATATAATTACTTTGAAAGTGGTGTAAGGCCACTTTCCGCAAAGACATAAATTTCTGGACATTCTCAACTTTCAAAATATGCCGATTTTGGAACTATCGAGACGTCAATAAGAAAAAAATTACTGTTTATTCCTGCAGATTATTATACCATCACACCGAAAACGTAAAAAGTTTATTTTACATGAAATGAAACGATATGATTTTGTTTCGACGGAACTACTAGTTTAGTAGTTAGTTCTAAAAAGACGGAAAAAATAGTTATGGTGAAGAGGTATCTTGGCTGAAGATATGTTGGATAAGGTTTTTAAAAAACAAACCATATACAATGCTGTATAAAACTTCATTTGATGAAAATGGGGAGTTTAAAACACTAGATTTATCTCCCGCGCTTGGAAGACCACGAAAATTTTAAAATATAATACTACCACCTTTATATTCCATCCATCGCATCCCAAAAATTCAAAATTTAATAAAAATTTCATAAAAAAAATTGCTTTGATTCAATTGAAATCCCATATTTAATATTTCATCAATGTATGATTTTCATATTTTGTTTACTTTGAAAGTTGTGTAAGTCCATTTGAGATCATCAAAAGTATAAATTTCTTTTAATTAATACTTTAAAAACGATCTCATTATAAAATTAACTCAATTTAATATTTAAAAAACATAAAATGAGTGTATTAACATATACCAATATTTTTCAATCAATTCAAACGCAAACCTGTAAATATCTCCATATCATATAAAGTGAACTTACACCACTTTCAAAGAAAACGGCTCAAATATTAAATCAATATGAATGAATTTGTAATTCTGTATAAATTTTAAAGTAGTATATTTGCTTTCCGTGAATAGCAAAAAATATCCGTAGAATTGTACGGGATAAGAAATAACCGAGAATATATCCAGGTCGATGAATTCGGGCCTTAATAAACGTCAAACGACTTGATCCACACATATAGACACGATAAGGTTGTCGATATCGTCTTGCCAAATGCCAATTTTTATTTATCGACAGAAATCGATATCGACTCGAAACCAAATATGGCCCCAACAGAGTTTATGCTACCGATGTAAGAAAATTCCAGCCTAATCAATTCCAGCGTAGTTCAGAATTGGCCGGAATGCTTTGTTTGACAAACAATACAATTAACCGCAAAGGTAATCCCCGTACCCTCAATTTACGTGGAGAATCCCCTGTCGTAGCGTAGTGTAACTTGACATTGATCACGTTCATATACACGCACAGCACATAAATTGTTAATAGGTACTTTGCAATATTGTTATTATTCCTCTTAGTCCCGGGTCTTTTAACAGGTCATTCTACTGCTCAAATCCCGCAGATCCCGCGGATCCCGCATGTCTAGTCCCGCATTTCTGATCCCGCAAAAATGGTGCGGGATCCCGCGTTCGCGGGATTGGATTCCCTAATTGTGATCCTTTCGCTGTTGACTTCGTAAGTTATATTTACACCGATTTATCAATCTGAGAGAGCTTGGTTGGGCAGAATTGATGCGTTATGACCTTGAACCATTAGTATTTTTTCGATTTCTTTAAAGTATCAAACTGTGTTACTGGTAAGCAGATTCCAAAAAAAAGGTCTGTGAGAATTACCCAAAAGTTGTACGGTAAAGATGACCAGTTTTGTATAACCTTAACAGGAGAATACTACAAATTATCAATTACTTAACGCCAATTTTTTATTAAATCGCCTTAACGTGGCTGGACTTGGTCCAAAACTAAACTCTCAAATTCATTGGTGGTAGCCATGCTTCTGCATCGGCTTATAGAGCCACCATACGAATACGCAAGCCCCGGTACAATTTTATCACTGACCACTTCTTTGAGTAGAATATGATAGCTCATACTCGTTACACGAATTTCGAATGTTAACCGGTATTTGCAATGGTATACTAACAGGAAGAAAAACCTTAGAACGACTAAGAAATAGGCACGTGCTAGAAGATGTACGAAAACTTTGTACAATAAATCGGACAGAACTATCAAGACATGAGACGACTGAAAGAAGAAACTTCAAGGGGCCAATTCCTACAGGAATTGTAGCGCCACTTAAGAAGAAGACATCACCTCAATGTTATCCCCACAGCATAAAAATACGCTCATACTAAAATCAAAGAATTCGTTTATAAATTAATTCATCCATTCATTTTATTTGGTCTATTGTACCAACTTCGTCGTTAAAAACCTTCCAGACTTAGGCTTTTGATATAGCCTAAAATTGATTTGGTGTTCATATCTCCCTGAGATTAGGGAAGTCGCGATGGAGGAGATTCAATATCGTCCTCGCTGTAGCGTTACAGTCGCACACCAAGTGCTCCACAGAACCGACAGCTACAATCAACTATCAGCCCTATTTTGCTTAGATCATAATTGAGCGAACAGTGGCACGTCGTTTTTAGCTCCCACCTTTTGAAATTTAAAAGTTTGGCCGCTTTAGCGTTATCGATTTAATTAATCTTTTAGCGCCCACTAAATCCTTGTCGAGTTATGATGAAACAGCTGGTCGACCCAATTCTTGATGGCCGTTCTTATGTGGCAACTTGTCTGGAATCCACATCAGCGTAACATTGTTGCTCCTGCAGAGCGATTTTTTTAGAGATAGGAGAAAATTCAGGACAGTCTTTGATGACACCCTGTGGGATTTAATGGCCAACAGGGCAGCTTGACTTTTCGAAACAATGACGATGTTCGGAGCTCGATTGATACAAGTCTGGGGGCACACCTTGATGGCGACTATCTCAGCTTAAAAAACAGTAGGTATAGTGCCCGGAGCCATGGATATTTTGCTCCTTGGGCCATATACGCCCAGTCCTACCCCATTATCGGTTTCGGAACCGTTCTTCCCTTAAAGAGGGGCCTGGCGTGTTGCCATTTTGACCTACCTCGGATAATTGTCATAAACTGTTTGTCGAAGTCTCAAAGGAGAATAACTCCCGTAGACGCAGGCGGCAGGCCCGGATTATACCTAGATATTTAGCCTCCTTTGAGAAAACTATTTTTTACCATCTAGACAAGGAGCTTTTAAATTTAGCTTCCTTCTATTAGTAAATGGTGCTATGCACATATGGTAGAGCGACTTACATGAGGTCTGAAATCGTGCCATCATCTGCGCTTTGTAGCCCCAGCTGTTCAAGTCCGCAAGAAGTTCGTCTAATACGATTGACCATAGGAGAGGTGATGGGATGCCTCCTCGAGGACAGTCTGTATTTGCAAACTCGTACAACATCCTAGAGATCGAGATCTCCTTGAGCACCCTCCAGGCTCGCAGTCTTTTTTAATACTACTATTTACTACGAAATTTATTAAAAACCATTACTATAAATAAAAACCCCAAATTGCACAAACCATCTAAAAACGATTATCCATTTCTATAAAAGACTCCAAATGTTTAATCTAAAAAATTGTTAACTTTCAGTTTTCACGGACAAATTAGAAACTAAACGACAATCGATTCATTTTTACACCTTTCACTGCAGTTTTAGTTAATTTTTTCTTTCGCAACTACAAAAACAAAAAAACACAATAACACCTTATTTTTACTCAATTACCTGGCGTAAATTCAATTTGCGCAAAAGAGTTTCGTTTTTTTAATTTTCTTATTTTTTTTTGATATTAAATTTTTGTTCTGAATAGTCCAGAGGCGATGAAATTTAAAGTAACTTGTCGAAAATCACACTTTTCAATCTCTTTCGCTTCGGCTAATAATCAGCTTCCGTTTAATCGATTTTAATAGACGCTAGCATCTCCCAAGATTTGTAAAGATTATGGAGAGATTGTCTAGAAAGAATGGAGTAAAAGTTTTTTTTACTTAATAAGTTTTAAAGCTGTACGGGATTTGGTTTTAATGGATTTTCTTTTGGGGCGTTGATTGGGGATTTTGTTAACATTTTAAATTTGCTGAATCATTTGTGCATTATTTTAAGGAAAAGTCTAAAACAGGAAATTTTAAATTGTTTCGTTGTAATTTTTCAATTATTATTTAAATAATATACATGAAGTTTGTATTAAGGAAAGTACATTTTACAACGTCCACTACTTAAATGAAGAATTTTAATATTTTCTACTACAGTTTATGTCATGTCAAGAAAACGTAGATTTATTCTTTGCCTTATAATTAAGTGTCATTTAAGGAGTATCCACTCCACACACATCAGGGACGTGGCCGGGACGTCACAGGGCCATGTGTGAACGAGCCCCTGCCCGGACACGGACATGTGTGAACGAGTAAAGGAGTATCCACACATATTAGTGTTCCGCCAGTGGTTCAAAAATTATCGGTGCGTACATTTTATACGAACTCGTTCACACATGTCCGTGTCCCGGCCGGAGCAAAAATCGAACGTCCCGGGCACGTCCCTGATGTGTGTGGATACTCCTTTAAAGTGACACAATATTTTTTTATGGAAAGAATACAGCTCTAGTGTTCGCCCTCCTACAGGTCGTCGTGCAATTTTTCATCATATGTCATGGAGTGCAATGTCTGATATAATTAAATTATTGATAATTGATCAATTATTGGAAATTTAGAGCATTGTCAACACAATCTGAATCGCATTTATTATCATTACTTAAATATGTATGTATTTTCTCTATTATTATTTGAATTTCAATTTGCCGATCGCTTTCACTTTCACTGCTCGTTTGTTTATTATTCAGTTGTTTTAAAAAGCGCCAGTTTTTTAGTTTGTAATATTTTTTTACAGTTCCACAAATAATTAAAAAGTTCAAAAATACCGAATTGTCTTCTGATACACAGATTTCTACCATACCACATAGCAGACTAACATTTTGCGCTGACTTTTGAAATTAACAATGAAATGGGTAAAAAAACTTACTTAATTACTCATCAATTACAACCGATTTCGTGCTGAGGTATTCCAATTTGGTATGCTTAAGCTCTATCTAAAGTCTACATCATCCTTTCAGCAAATGTTTCCTTTCAAACACGGCTTAAAGGTCACACTAATTTTTTTTAAACACCTTTGATTCATTTGTGAGTATCATTTTATACGGTAGCACTTCAGAGGTCACAATTAGGTTTTTGGAATTGACGAGCCTAGACAAACCCCGAGTGAAATAATTTAGTTGGTTAATTTTCTTAAAAGCATACACGCGCCCGCAACTAACACGCATAGTGAACAAACGCCGACCGATCACACGGGTATGCATGCTCCCGTCCGAGGTATGCACGCTCCCGCCACAGTCATGAAAATCTAAATGTGCATCCGCCAGAGGTATGCAGGCTCCCGCTACAGGCATGAACTTCTATAAATGCACCCACATCGGCATAGTATTCAATTTTGTGATTCCTTCGGTCTGATCGAGTCCATCGAGAACATTTTCACATTAACCTTTGATACTGAATTATTTTCAAAACTAAGTACAGATTTTTATAAATTCAGGAGATTTTTCTATTTTATTTTTTCGTTTTGCTCCCACTAGAGTCAAGTTTTGATTCTCTAAAACGGATGTACGTTTGAGCGGAAAGATTCTTCAGCGTCTTTTCCACCATTGATACATTGACCCACCTTAGGAATGTAGCAGAAGTAGCTACCATCGGGGTTTTTCCCACGGCACTACAATAAGCCGATCGTTTTAACTGCGCTGCTTGCAGACCTTGTTGACGCCATCATATTATTATTTCGCGTTATCGAGCGGTGAAACTATGAGGAATTCGAAAAAAACAGTGAAGACAAAATTTGTAGGTAATTTTATGGTCTACAACTTTGCGCTCGATATTTTCACCAAAACTCAGAAAAATAACAACGCTAAAATTCATATTTCTCTCAAAAACCACCCTTTAGAACGGGTTAGCGGTTAGCGTATTGTGAAGATCATATACCGGTCTCTTATCTAATTAATTTCTTTAATTTTTCCTAATTTGAGCGGACTAATTGTTTTTCCCGCGTGAAAAGAATCGTCCACTTTAAATTTTTCTCCCAAGATTCGACAGTTAAGTAGGGTTACTACTTTTTTCGAGTTCGAACCGACTTCTACTAGTCTACTATTCTGTTTGAGTAAGGTAGGGCCAAACAAAAAGACCCTATTTCGCTAATGAGTCCTGAGTCTACTGAAAAAATGTGACATCGTTGGAATACCCTTTATAAAAAATAGACCGCCATAGACTGAGAGGAAAGCCCTTACTCAATCCTTTACATTCCCAATTTTCAGGTGATTGCGCGTATGTGTGTGGATGACATGATACGCCACGATTACCCCCGAGAAATCATGTGCATTATACCGAGAGTTTTCCTTTCCGCCTTAGGCACAGATGAGAAATTGTATACACGCGCAATCCTGTCAGTTGAAGTTGATAACTTGAACTGCTCTAATCTGTATAATGTGGGGTTGCATTACAGAAGTTGTTTCAAGTCGTCTGTTTTGAGTTTTCCATTTAATTTTTCCATTTAAAACTCGTAACAAATGAGTTGAAACGACTTCTGTAATCCCACCCCTGTGTTTCAATTTCAAGTATGTCTGTATAAAATATGTCTGATAAATGACGCGGCATGTCTCAGGTAGGGTTTTTCAAAAACAGTGGTTTTTAAAAAACAGGTGTTGCTGTTTTTAATTTTCAAAAAAACAGCTGAAACAGCTGTTTTTACTGTTTTTCGACTTTTCTCTAATTTTACAAGTAATAAATAGTTTTTTTTATATAATATCATTTTATTATACATTTTCACTTCTTGTAATAGTATTTCAAAAACACAAGCGCCTGAAGTGATTTGTCTGAAAGACGCAATGTTATTTTGGTGCATACCGAAAATACACCGTTAAACATTGGTCGATGTTGGTTTGATACAAAGAATTGCATTATATATTTTTGGCAGATTTTCTGTGGGTTGACCAGTATATTGAAAAAGTGTAAATTCCGATTTGAGCCTCTTGAAATCTGATCCTCTGAATTGTACTGAATTGAAGCACCATGTCCAATTCATCTTGTAACGAAAAATTATGCGGCCACTGTTGAAGTACATCGTCTACTCTTACATCGATGACACCAAAGAGATGACAGGCTAATTGCCTGGAAAAGCTGGTGTAGTTTTTGATGGAGTGACCGTGGATCCTTGAGGCTTCGCAATAATTTCATCACATCCTCGTTCATTAGACCACCCGCACGAATTTTTAAATTTTGCAGGAGCTTATTACTAATGTCTCTGCTATTGTCAGAAAGCTTCAATCGTAAAAAGTTCGACTTAGATTCGCGACAGCTAGTTTTACGGGCTCCATTGCCTTGACAAGTATGTTTAGAGCAGCAGTTCCAATGTCATATTCCACGCCTTAAATTCTTTTAACATCTCGCGAATTGCTGTTTCCGGATTGGCCAGTGCTGATGGAATGGAGCACAATGACATTTGACGCCATTTGCAAAAATTATAGTACCTTCACATAACGACATTACTGCCCACCTTGAATAAGAGCTTCTCTGGACAGAAAAAACTCAATATATTAAAAGATCATTAATCGGTATGTTTTCATACGGTATTGTCGTTCTCATATTACTTTGGCTGCTTTTACACGAGCGGACATCGAACAGACGAAACTTAACTGTAAGAAAGTCTGATGGAATGTCGCATGGGTTTTACACGGGCGAACTGCAACGAACGAACTATATAAAAACTTAATGGCTTTTTGTTGCTGCTTTATGAAATTCTCTTTCGATTTCTTGCCCTAGCAACAACAACAACGCAGGAACTGTCAAAATGTTCGTTCAAAAGTTCGCTGAGAATGTCCATTTAATTCATCCGCCCTCGCCATCGACCTCTCTCACTTTCTTCACGCTTAACCAAATTCATTCGTTCGTTTTGTCTATTCGGTCGGTGTTCGGCCGTGTAAAAGAGCACTTTGTAAAAAACCAAAACAGTTTATATTAGTGTTGGTTACATATTTCTTTTATTTTTATATTACGCCAAAATTTTGGAACTAAATTTGGAAAACAGTAAAAACAGTTAAGAACAGCTTGCGTGGAATCGCTAGCAAGAATGCTAAACATTCATAAGAACGACCTCTTGCTAAAAATCTTAATGTAACTACGAATCGTTCTTCGGCAGAGATGCTTTGTCTTAAATTTGTATTTTGCTTCTGTATAAAAGGCCTAACTTTTCCGAGTAAAATTCCAAATCCTTTGCATCTAGTCTTTAAATACTTATAGTTCAAGAGCCTAGGCCCGCCAGATACGTCATTTTCTGGAACATGGCACTTGGAACATTCATAATTTTACAAATTCTACACGCCACCGTTCAAGTGTTAAAGCAACAACAATTCCTATTCAATTTTTCATCTCACTTGAAAGCTCAAAATCTTGCGCGCTATCCCGCAACGAAGAATGTGTAGTGTGTGGGTACAAAACTTTTTGCAGTTAACTCCGCAGAGCGCCGCGTGCGCTTTCCTCTCAGTGTATGAGCTGTTTTAGACGGCGCGCTTCAGCGCATGTGCCTCACGAACGTTTGGGGATGAAGGGAGGAGTGGGAATGAAGAGAGGTACCACCCCACTTCTCCCTTTATCAACAAAGTTCGTAAGGCACATGCGCTGGAGCGCACCGTCTAAACCGGCTCTATGGCTTACTAATGCATCAATTTTTTATATCAATAAAAAAAGTAAAAATCAAAGTCTGCCCAATGGCTTCACCAGAAGTCAGTTAGTAAAAATTAATGGTCCATCCATACGAACCGGTTTTTGTTCGCACACTCTTTTGTATAAAGATGGCGATGGAAAGAGTGCGCGGTCTCTTTTTTCAGAAACATTGGGAAAAAAATCAATTTTCATTTGAAAGACCGCACAGATTTTTGAAAAGTCGCTATGGTTTCCATTACACGTTCATGAAGCTTCAATCAATTCCATCAGTCATTATTGATAAAAATCAAAATATTCAGATAATTACATCAGTCATCACTTTAGACGGTAGGTTTTCCGTCAGTTATAGCAGGGACTGACAGCAAGACCTATCGTCTAATGGAAGCCTAAGAAGTTGAAATTGATCCTTCATAAAATCCCCAAATCGCTGTAAAATAGCTGAGTCACTTTCTGCGACAACTTATGTAACAAAAAATAGTTCGACCACCTGGGGCTATGGTGTCAGCATATTACAGGAGCTTAACACATAGTTTTCCTTTCTACTTTATTTCTAGCAATCAGTTCCAACTTAAGTTAAAAACAAACAAAAATCAATTAATAATTGCTACCAAAGTTTTCATAGGCTTTTCTTACTCAACCCATTTTCACTTGCCGATTGTGTTTTTAGGTAAAAGTTTCAGTATTATTTCCATAAAAATCAAAATAAAACTTTATGAACCCGCGTGAAATATGCTTAAGCAATGAAATCTAGACCAAGAAAAATTGTGTTTTTGCTGTGCCTGTCACCGTCGTGGTACCCACTAAAATCATTCAATCACGATTGACATTCGCACGCTTCTATGCTTAACTGACATTGGCAAAGCATAGTATAAAATGAAGAAAAAAAAAACAAGAAGCATAAGAAAGTAACTGATAGCCTGCTTAATGCATGTGCTCTTAGGTAGTACCTCTGTTTTCTACGGCAACAACAGAAATTTCTCATCGCCAAGTCATTAAAATCGTGTAAACTAAGTCAGCATGCGATTGAAGTGACTCAGATTTCTTTCTTTTATTTGATAAAAAATAAAAGCAAAAAAAATGAGAAATAAAATTAAAATTCATTAAAGATAATTTCCTTGGATTTTAAGCCAGCATTAATACAAAAAAGAGTTTCAAAATAAGCGAATGTTCACAGAAAGAATCACTTCAAGGTGCATTTTAATCAAGCCGTTCCATAAAATGTTAAATTGTGACACAAACAAAAGATAAATAACGAACCCAAGACTAAAAATCATCGAATATCGAATTAAGGAAACTCCCACACTCAAAAAATGGGAAAAAAGTAACCGAAGAGCCGCGCGGTGTGTTGACTTTAATTAGCTAACGACACACCGGGAGGAAGCATGGCTTTTGGATATACTTGGGTATGCTTAGACAATCATCTGCCGCTGGTGCGGGAAGAGACAATGCTCTTAAGAACTCATTCTGCATGGGTGGAACGGGGTTTGATCATCGGCACATCTAAAATCCTCACCCAAGTCAACAGCTACGTGTCTGCTGTTGCCTTTTGAAATTTTCATCTCTGAATGGTAAAGAGGAAGCTGAGGCCTTACATGGCAATTTTCTTCTTGCCTTCGACAATCTTGGCTAAACCGAGGCAATGCTGATGGCGGATAATCCCATTGTCTTTCTAACAAGGTTAAAGTTAACAATATCGAGTGCATCTTTTCTCGCCTCATTCTGCTTCTAAACCCGGTAATTCGACGTGGCGAAAACACTGACGTGCTCCTAGTATACAAGAATAGAGAGAACCAAATTTCATGAAAAAATTGTTGGCGGTGCTGCTGTTATTGCTGTTGTTGTTGTTGTTGTACTTTAAGCAGATGACAGATGGCAATTACCGAACATGATATCAATCTCGCCATGCGATGACGAATGGGAAATAAAACCTGTGAGTCTCCTTGAACAGGTGTAAGATTACGACATTTAATACCTCCTTCACTGCAAGGTGACTGCAGGTAGCGGTTGCTTCAAGTGGTTTCTGTTCTGATTTTAGGTGAAGTGGCGCCTTATTCGTTGCGACAGATTGAAGTGATGTTAATATCAAGCTAAATTTATATTTGAATCACGATCAACTCGGTACAGCGTTGTTGCCGTTCGCATTGAAGTAGCTGGAAAATGTCAATGAATATTCTCCAGTGTTGGTAACTATAGGCTTTTAAAAAGAAGTCAGAAGAATTTTGATGTCACCAAGCGAAGGCTTTATTGATTTCGTTTATTATACGATGACGATGACAAAAGGGCAAGGAATTTTTTTAAGAGGGAAGGCAAGAATGAAGGAAAGTTATTTAGGTGAAATAAATAGAAAGAAGAAGGAACATGTCGGATTCGAACCACGGACCTAAGGGATGGTAGTTTGACAAGGACCGGCAGTATTTGGAGCTCTAAAATAAAATAAAAATGGCTTTTTACATTTTATTTATTTGAACTATCGCTGAACTAAAGACGCTCCCTTTTCTCCATAACATTTTACAATTTGTCTGTCAAAATCATTGTGTATTTTCCATAGTCTCGTGTTGTTTCTTTTTCTGCGAATTAAAACTACAAAGTTAAATAGGTTTCCATTTTTTGTATAATTATTTATAAAAACCATTGGCCTCTGATGGATGATTAAAATTTTTAGTCATCAATGTTGCTACAGAGATTTTTTCAGCTTTTACTGACTAAAAATTTGTTTGTGACTTAAAATTCAACTTCTCCTTTATTTACATTTGCAATTTATTATTGTTTGCGCTATTGAATGAAATGCAATATCGCCCCGTGTCATACAGGCGAGAATGCGTTTATTTATTTCCGGTTTTATCAAATCTGTAAAGGTAAGGTAGAATATGTGGCTTAATCAAGAATATATGAATGCAATAATTCCTGTCAGCCATCATTCAAATAATGATTCATTTTATTACAGACTAGCAAAAATCCCGCGTGCGTTGCAACGCCTTTAAATAAAAAATGTTTATGTGTGCACTGTCCGCAGTAGTAAAAAATGCATAATGGAAACAACACAAAATCTGGAAAAAATGATTTTGGATACCATACAAAAATTTAGAGTTACCTATAAAAAATATTGTAATATTTCTTCTCCAGCTTTCTTGGATTCGTCAGGGATTAATTGGAACAATTGTTTCTTTTTAACAACTTTAATTTCAAAACAAAACTTCTTTCACACATGTGCATCTCATTCCTCTTCTTGGTGGTTAAGTTAGAACAACCGTACTAACGTACGGTTCGTCCCGAACACAGCTTCCTAAAGGTCCCGTTCTTACCGATCGAACCTTTTGAATGCGATAGATGACATCGTTTAAACTCGTGATGACCGTGGAGCGGCCGTTCCATTTCCTTTGTAGTTTTGGCGATTTACCTTTTATTCGTAGAGGATTTTATAGCTAGACTCGATCGCCTCCCTTAAATGTAGATCCGTTCGCCCTTAAGTCGCAGTGGGTCTTCATCCTGTTGCGCGATTCCAAACTTGAAAACACTTGGCAGCGTAAGCAAAATCATCCTTGCAGCCGTCTGACCGGTAGAACTGTAGATAACTGTTCTGTACAACGTTTTTTTTTATTGAATTATATAGAGATGCTCTTCATATTAATTTGAAAACCTATTTCTACCGTTTTTACTGTTTCTATAACTGGTTAAATTTAAGAAATTTCCTACATTTAAGAATGTGGCAAACTTCACGACTATAGACGAAATGACCAGGATACACTATGGTCAATGTTATTCCATTTGGAGCTGGGATGCGAAGATTTTTCGATTTGCCAACTCTTGAACAACCTACATATAGCTGACCGGGAAATGACACTTATTTGGCAAAATTAATTCCCCAGATTGGCCCCGAAATTTAAAATTTATAAGTTTTGATCATAATTTTTTTATTTGTTACCTTGAAACCCCTCAGATACTGATTTTCATTGGAATCGGAATACAATTGGCAAACCCATCGGCCATATTGGTGCAGCCATTTTGAATTTATAAGTTTTCATCATACAATTGGAAAAATACGTCCGCCATATTGGCGCGGCCATTTTGAATTTATGAGTTCTGATCATAAATTCGTTATTTGCTACCTTAAAAAACCCCAGATACCTGTTTTCATTTGAATCGGAAGACAATTGGCAAATTCGTCGGCCATATTGGCGCGGCCATTTTGAATTTATAAGTTCTGATCATAAATTCGTTATTTGCTACCTTTAAAACCCCCAGTTACCGATTTTCATGGAAATCGGAACTCAATTGGCAAATTTGGGTGGCCATTTTGAATTTCGGTCATTTTTTGGCAGCCATTTTGAATTTCGAAAATCTGCATCATGGGATACCCACACGGATCTTCGTGCAAAATTTCGAAGCTCTGCGATGAACGGTGCGCCCGCTTTGGCGCACACATCTCACATACACGAATACACGCATACAGAAACTTTCTTTTATTAATATAAGATTGATAAGTCAAATTTTCAATACTAGTACTGATAATAATATCATCTGATCGAATGGAGTTCTTGCAGCACCTTGATTCGTAGAATGCTTAAGGGCCACAAAGGGCTTTAAGCCCGTGTAAAATCACGCGCAAACCAGATACAGACATACTTGTATTTTTAGAAACGTATATAACTAGCCCGTAACTACCACTCATAGCGAACAAATGTGCCCGGTACTATTACGACACGCTCCCGCTATAAGCAAAAATCTAAAAATGCTTCCGCTATAGAGGTATGTACGCCTCTGTTACAAATATTAATGTATTCCTAATGGACCATTTCAAACGCGAGTGTCATTTTACTAAGCGGTCCCCCAACTAAGTACTAACCACTTTAATTGACCTACGCAATAGAAAGGGTCTATTGAGTATGCTAATGGCACCATTTATGATCACCAAGATAATTGTCCGTTTTCTTCGTCCTTTATAATTTTTTAAAGCTCCAATCCGTGCTTTGTTTAGACTATTGCGTGCGTCTTTTATTGATACGTGCCTGTGACGGGATGCATTTGGAAAAGTAGAATTTTTACTCAGGCTACCGTGCCTCATTTGGGTGCCATTAGAACTATCACAGAAAAAATGGCAATTAGAACTATCACAGAAAAAATGCTGCTAGATATTTTGTCGAACCAATTAAAATTTCGTCCGAGCCCGGTATAGGTCACGTTGTTTGACTCACGGTAGGATGTATAACAGCTGTATCAATACCCTATCGCTATTTCTATTACGACTCATTGAAATTTAAAATCTCTTGCCTTCAAAGCAATCCTATTTTTCCAACTCTACCGCATACATAGGATTATCAGTCCACCAAACTATTTCGGAACAATTTTTTTCTACGCCTCTGTTAGAATACAGGCATTCTAATATTACTTTTAGTTACGGAATTAGCAGGATTCCACATCCGTATGGAATATTCATTCCATCACTTGTTATGGAATGACTACTATTGGCGACATCTGTTCGTCGTAATCCAAGAATATGATTTATTAATTAAAGAAAAAAAAAGATTTATTAATTAAAGAAAAAAAGGATTGTTTCAATAATAAACAATCAATGACGTTCCGCTATAAAATTTTTGCTTTAAATAAACTATTCAATTATTAAATTCCAGAAAAGCATAGCATTTTTTTAATAAATTTTGCGGCGGCCATCTATTAACAAATTATTAAATTACAAAATGTTTATGAATGAACACTCCCTACTAATATCTTATTTAGCATTAAAATATCTTGCTGTGCCTTATACATTATATTTTTGACATTAGCTTTACATAAGGTACGATTTTCTTTACAAAATATTAATAAAAACTAATTAGAGGCGTAGAAAAAGTATAGTCTGCAACACGTTTTGAATGGCATATTCCGCACCCGCCAAACTTCCACTTGTGCGGAATATGCATCATTCCAAACTTGCTACAGAATATACTAATTCCGAACAAAGAGGATATGTGCTATAAATCAAGTTATATATTCACAGTTGTTTTCAATAGCTTGCTTCATTACAAATATTTGATCAGTTGTTGATCCCTTACTGCTGGGACAAGCATGGTCTTCCCTGATTACATTTTCTGCAAATGGCTTTATTCTTTCATGGTTTATAATAGATATGTCATATGCACTATAATCTGCAATCCATCTTATAATATTAGGCGTAAATTTTATTTTTCGAACATTTTTTCTCGTTCCCAGATCATACATGTTAATTTATGTAATTCTTGGGAAAGAATGTCTCCTTCTCCTTTTAAATGTTCCGTGGTGATCTCATTTTCTTCTGGGGCTTTTCCGTTTTTTAATTTCCCTGCCTATGGGTTGTAATATTTCACGGTATTCCGGAATATTTATGTCTATATCTGCAGTATAAAAGGTGTTGTTTATTTTCTCCATGGTCATCATCATTTAGCAATATTTTATAGAACAATTTTAGTCTTTTCTATTATTACCCCCCCCCCCCCCCCTAATTTAACTACAGATTTACTAAATAGGCGCTGATACACAATTTTCTTCTGCTGGTTAAGCTAAGCCAAAGGTACATTTGCAGATAGAGCCTTGATTCATTCGTCTGTTAAATGATGAATAGATCAGGTGCCAGCTGATTAAGAATTGCGTTCATTGTTTCGCTGGGATTATACGCAGAGCCCCGTTACTCCGTTGGCTTTAAGCGCCATCTCTTAGCGAAGGTCTGCTTACTGGCATTGCAAGCTATACCGGCCTTGTTTGCCTTCACCGATCCCAAGTGCTTCGCTGATCGGCATAGACTCAGTGCGCTCGGCCATCAATTGCAGGAAGACTGAAATCTATGGGTTCTGTCTTTTTCGGATTAACAGATAGCCAACAAGTCTTGGACCACTCGCTAATCTTTATAACCGCCATCTCCATAATCTCGCTGATTGTGGAGAGAAAGTTTCCGGATACTGGCATCACCCTCAGTCAAACTACATGCGATAACCTTCAAAAAGCGACAAATTATTAAAAACACAAAACTTGAAAAAAAATCAGAACTCAGTTAAGTACAAACCAAATTATTATGAAATAACGAAAGAGTTACCTGCTGTCGGATTTGAGCTCCTGTGGGAGAAAAAATGTTTATCAGAGTCAATTAAGCGCAATCTCGCAGCAGACAGCGCTCCGATTAAAATTCGAGCAATAATTGAACTGTTTTTTGCTCAGATAATTGTCGACATTACTGGAATCAAAAAAGAAAAATCAAGGAAAACCAAAAAAAAAATTGGGCTCATGAAAAATATTGCCACACAAAATTACTCGGCAAACTACTGGTTTTACAAAAAACACACCGAGGTGAAGCGCATTATAACGAGATGAAATGAAGGTTGATGTCGATGAATGTACCTGTGACTCACCATTGCATTGTGTTGTGGTAGTAAAACAAAAATATATGCAAGACCTCACAAAAAATTGACTTTACACAACAATAATCAACGATGCTGCCCTAAAATTACTGATAAACTTGGATCGCGTTGTGCATTTCTTGATCAGTTGAGATCAGCGACATGTATGTGTTGTGCCGATTGTGAAATTGAATTGATAATTATGGAATTGAATGAATAACGGAATTTTATTTAGCGGTGCAATACTACTGCCAATACTGGATGTTATAAGCCAAGTACTTCCTACCAGACGATGACATTTTTTTAGAAACTCTTCATGGAGAAATCCGGTATGTCAGGAGGCCCTACTCATCCGTGCGAATTTTCTTTAATGCTGTTTCCGGTTACGAAATGTTTTTGATTTACTACGACACATTTTTTGGGAAAGGTTTTAATTGACAACTTAGCAGTTAAAACCGAGTGGAAGATTACGAGATGTTTTTTTAGTATTTTGCATAAACACAGTACGAAAACATCGTCTATATTGTTGTTTGGGTTTGGAGTAATAAACACATTGAGTTGGAGTAATAAACACATTTCTTCTGACGTGTACTGACAGTCAACTCATGATGTCAGTTTGATGGTTGACAATCCGCAATTATTAACAATGGATCGATATTCGAGAGAACAACGCGCTATTGTTACTAAACATTATTTAAAAAATGGCGAAAGTTTCACTGCCGCGATTAACAAATTCTGCCCAATTTTTGAGAGACAAAATGTTTCAAGTATATCAACTTTGAAGAAAGAAATTAAAAAATTTGAGGAGTCTGGGTCGATGTCAAATAATCGGCACCTGTTCGTCTAGGCCACTCAACAGAAAACATCACGGTTGTCCGCTGGAATGTGGCCGCGATTCCGGAAATATCCTTTCAACATTGTGCTAAAGAATACAGCATTTCAAAGCGCACTTTGCATCGTATCCTCAAGAAAGTTTGGAGTCTTTACGCTTACAAAATCCAGGGAAGAAAGCTCGTCAATTGGGCCAGTGAACGGTAGGTTTTCCAACTAGTGTTGGGTAGGACCTGATTATAAACTGAGTTTGTAAGAGGAGCCTCTTTTTTCTTTTGATCCAGTACAATGTCATACTTCATATGAGGCGAGGTGCTATTGTAATGCCAAAATGAAAAAAACAAGCAAATTAAAAAAGAAAAAGAAAATAAATATCAATTAAGATAATTTTTACAAGTTTAATTCTAATATGTATGCATTAAACTGCCTTAGATTAAGTAAGAAATCTATGCCTCCACCATGTACAGCTACGGACAACTAATTAGAGACAGTTTCATAAAAATTGCATTTATACATTTTTACACGCTCATATACCAGTAGGACATTATTTTTGACCCGAGACATTCAAAAAAATTGAGGCCTCAGTACAATTTACTATCGTGTAAGGGACAGATGTACTGCCTCGTGTAAGTCCGGCTCAACATTATTTCCAACAAAATCATCTTCTGCGATGAGATTTGGAGCGACGAAAACCCACGTGTTTTTCATGAGAAGAAAATGCATCGCAAACGTGCCACTGTTTTTGGGCTGGAGCCATTTTTTTCGAAGACGCTGCTTTTACTTGTGTGTCAATTGTGAGCGGTATTGGAGCATGATAATAACGAGCCTCAAATGAATGGTATGGATCTTGAAGACATTTGGTTCTATTAGGACCGTGCCACTTGGCGCATATTCACGTGAAACCGCATCTCATTCCCTTGGCCCATCAGAATCGGATGCTTAGATTGTGCGTTATAAGGCCTTTGCACTTCTTTCTTTTTGGTTTATTGAAACCAGTCTTATGCCAGCAAGCACACCCACCACTGAATGAAAAGATTTGGCGCTGCATCACTGAGATTTAGCCACATTTATGCGAAACCGTGATTCGTGAAAAGAATGCAAATGTGCCACCAAAGCCTAGGAGGTCAACTAAAAGATTTTCACATGCATGCATTCGCGTGTATTTTTGGATAAAATCCGAAGAAACATGTTCTGGAACAAAAACTCTGTCGCAAGTTTGTTGAAAATACACGAGGAAGTGAGTGAGCGGACAGCAGTCAAAGGTGGCTACATGATGTTATGTTTTTGTGCTTTTGTTATCAATACGTGCCAAACCAATTTTTTATTTATGTAAGTGCGAGGTTCCCCTGCAATCAGCTAAAAATCAGAAGGAAACGAGACTGGAGTTTACTCCTTAAACGATTGACTTAAAATATATACATTAGGCAAAGGAAGTAAATGAACCCATATATTTATTTATATATTGATTTGATAAAATGCATTACATCAATTTTATATGTCTTCCGCCATTTTGTGTTGGCGCCATTTTGAATTTGGAATGACGCTACAACACTAATTTTATTCTACCTGTCATGCCCTTTCATTTGATACCCATGTCGGGGGTCGGGGAACACAAATGCAAAAATCGGCTGCCATTTTGGAGCCGCAATCTTGATTTGTTTACAAAATGGTCAGATTGTAGTTCCACGCGAGCTACACATATGTGCAAAATTTGAAGTTGATCGGTTATGTGGAAGTGGGTCAAAATCAAGTAGAAGGTTTTTTTTTGTTAACGGGTTTTTTTTTGTTAACGCTTGATTTTTACTCCCCAACTATTTTTCATACCGTGCTCTATATATGAAACGTTTCTTAAGGAGTAAACTCCAAAAAGTATTATACTCATCCTTTTTAATCTCTGCACGACTCCTTGTTCAAAAAAGATCTTTGCTTCTTGAAAGGTGAAGAGTGCTTCAGGAGAGACTTCTTGCCAGATAAAGCTTCTTATGTGCACTTCATGATCCCGCGTGTATCTTGGACCATTTGGACTCTCGCCAGCAGCGACACCATCGACCTTATGGCTGAGTCCATCACATACTTTTACATTGCGATGTTATTTAATCTAAATACACGAGGATGCATGCTTGTGAAGCAAAAACCAACTCGTTCTCGGGTAATGTGTACCCCTTGTCACAAGAAGACGCAGCCCCTCCTTACCTTGTCCTTGGTTTTCGCGTGAAATCCGCGACTTGATAATTCAGCGTGAATTCATGTACAGACGTTACCGTAGGACTAAGTTGCTTAGGTACCGTAATGACTACAAACGGCTCCGCAACCTTATCAACAGTAAGGTTAAGTCTGCAAAACGTGAGTATTATTCCCGCAAGCTTGATCCCACTTTAAATTCTAAAAAACTCTGGTCTAATCTTCGTTCGCTGGGCATCCATGCTCCTGTGGTCATCCCGTTTGATGCTGATGTAAACCTCCTCAATGCGTCTTTTATTCAATCTCCTCCTGAACCTGCTTCCTTTTCTGTTTCTCCTCCACCTGACACACTTAGTTCTGATGGTTTTAATTTCCGTTGTGTTGACACAATTGAAGTTCTTGAGATACTGCCTTCCATATCTTCCAACAGCATTGGCTGTGATGATCTATCTCCCCGTTTTCTTAAGCTTCTCTCGCCGCTAATCGCTGAAACTATCACGCATATCTTCAATTACTGCCTGACAACTTCTCAGATTCCGCTGCTTTGGAAAAAAGCCATAGTGATTCCTTTACCTAAAAAATCCCCTCCAGTTGACATAACAGATTTTCGTCCCATCAGTATTCTTTCTTTTCTTGCCAAAGCCTTTGAAAAAATCCTTTATATACAAGTACTACGATATCTTGAGTCTAACAACCTTCTCTCTAAATACCAGTCTGGCTTCCGTAGATCCCATAGTTGTGAAACGGCAGTATTAAAGGTAACGACTGATTTGCGTTATGCGCTCGACAATGGTGACATTGCCTTACTGGTTCTTTTAGATTTCTCCAAGGCATTTGATTCTGTGGTTCACTCTCTTTTGCTCTCCAAACTTAGCCAACTCTATCACTTTTCTTCTTCTGCCATTCGACTCTTTGCCTCTCTTCTCTCTAATAGGCTTCAATGTGTTCGCCTTAACAATGCAATATCCTCGTTCCTACCTGTGTCTCTTGGAGTTCCGCAAGGCTCAATACTTGGTCCTCTTCTCTTTTCGCTGTATGTTAATGACCTTCCCGCTGTCATCCATAATTGTTCCTACCATCTCTATGCTGACGATCTCCAGCTGTACTCTTCATGTAATCCCAACCAGATCGAACAATGTATTTCTGAATTCAACAGCACATTATCCCGAATTAATGAATGGTGCTCTGTAAATTTTCTTAAACTTAATCCTAATAAATCCCAAGTAATGTTCCTTAGTCGTCGCTCTCTGTCCCTTGGTAACGTCTCGTCTCTTTTACTCAATAATATTTCCCTTCCTATTGTTGACTGTGTCAATAATCTTGGAATTGTTATTAACTCTAAACTTTCTTGTTGCAAACATGTTTCACTTATGCTCTCGAAGATATATGGAACATTACGCAAACTTTGGCTCTACTCCAGTCTTTTGTCCTCTTCTATTCGGCTTAAGCTTGTCAAGTCCCTCATCCTGCCACATTTCCTCTATGGCTCTCTCATATACGTATCTTTCGACTCATCCTGTCGTCAGCGTCTCAAAGTTGCTTTCAATGACTGTTTAAGGTTCATATTCCACATGAGAAGATCTGATCATGTGTCTGGTGTCCAAGATTCCTTGTTAGGTTGTGGCCTCTTTCGCTTTATTGATATCATGGCTTTGGTCCTCCTGCATAAAGTTTTCTACACTAAGAGCCCTCCCTACCTTTCTGACTTCCTCATGCCTCTCCAATCCCAGCGTTCAATTAAATTTCTCATTCCTGCACATCATTCCCTAATTGGTAGTCGTTCCTTCTTTGTGCACTCGCTCAGACTTTGGAATAATCTTCCTAACTATATTCAAAGAATAGGCACAGCCAGGGCTTTCAGAAGGCAAGCTGCTCTCTTTCTATCTTCTTCCTCTTCCTCTATTTAGTATTTCTAATCACTCTCTCTCTCCATCTTTCCCACATTTACTTCCTTTATCTTTGTCCTTTCGCTTTCTGCTTCCTTAGAATAGTACATTAGTTCTTGCTTTTTTCTAGTGTTTTTTTTTCTCTTTATTTAAGTTTAGAATATTTAGATACTAGATTATGATAAGTTAAGTCTCATAAATAAAAATATGTACATAGCATGTAGTATAGGTACTATAAAAGATGTAAATCTTGTGTACTTTAACAATAAATTATTATTATTATTATTATTATTATTTAGGCCAAAGGGCGGCAATCAAAACTACTTTCAAACAAAGTAGAGATATATGTATAGTTGACAGTTTGCTTTTTCCTCGATATGTATATTCAGTGGAGCAAGGAGCAATTAAAAAACTAATTTATTATATAAGGTAGGACCATGCCGCCAAATTTTGGAATTATGGTCAGACGCCTCACTTTGATGATTTTTTCATGGTGTTTTTTTCACATATTGTCATCATATATTCATGTACGAAATTTTCATACATTCCAACTGTCGTTGTTGAGTCGGAGCGTTGAACACTAGATTTCCGAACACATACTGGAGCTGGCATGCCGAAGTGTACTTGTTTGTAATAAGTCGTTCCATTTGACAAGCTAGAAGCAGAGAATGTTCTACGGTAGACTCTGAAATGTTGGTCCAACACTTTCGCCTCATTGTGTTTGTAGTAATTCTAAATTTTTAGTGATAAATTAATTAATTCGTAACAATTTAGCCGCTCTGTCCGTGGACCAAACAAACGTTCCCTTTCTATAATATTACTGAAGGTTTAGACTTAATTTTTTGACATTGTTTTTAATGCAAAATCTACGGAAAAGGTTCTTACAGATTCTATAACGCCAGCGAAAAATCATCCTCGAAAGCGATTTTTTTACAATTATATGATTATAAGTTTAGTTATTAAATTACCTTTCAATTGAAAAGAATTTTGAAAATCTATACCTTCAGTTAGTTGGTCTTACAAACATCCTTATATCTAAGCAAACATTTCTTTTTTATTTTAAATTGAAAAAAATGTAAAAACTCCTGAATCATTTTTCAAACTATGTAATGTTAAATATGTATTTGTTTTCTTTTTTCAGGTGAGTTCATATTGTGATCACTATAAGTAAGTAAGTAGCATCAGTATCTGCATGAATGCTGGATTCGGACAACCTTACTGTTTTCTGAATTGAACGTACGTAGGTACGTTAAGTATGCAAAATGTTCAAATGCATCTTAACAAATTAGAATTAAATAAATAGCTCACATAATTACAGCAGATCAAGCTTACTACTAGACATTGCCACATTACTTGAACGACATGACGGACTAGTAGTACAAAGAAACAAGCTTTTATTGCATAAACTAAAATAAATATTAAATAATAACAAAAAGTTTTTAAATATGCGTTAATAAGATGAACTAAAAAGTATAAAATACTTTTTTTTAATCCACCTGTATGTAAGTAAAAGCTTGGGGCGTATTTATTAGTTAAATCATAATATTTTTTGCATTTTTGTTTTTTATAATGTCTCAAACATTTGTAATCTGAACGCATTTGAAACAGGGCGAACCTTGGGGTATTGGTGGGATATCTGACTGGCCATGTACGGTTGCGGTATCGCCCCCACAAACTAGGACTGTCTCAGGATATAGAATGCCGACTCTTCATGGAAGGCGACGAGTCTTCTACACATGTTCTCTCTGAATGTCCTGCTCGTGAATGATCTGGCTTAGAAGAAAAACGTTTATTAGAGTCCTTATGAGCCCTGATCAAGTCCGATCCTCTTCAGCTAAAGACCTTCCGGAGGGCGGACAGTTTTTTTTCCGCTAGCGAGATATGTACATAGTAGACCTAAATTGGCCGCGTTGTACACCATTTGCGGCCATGCTCACATATTAATAATAACTAGTTTGGTTGTGGGTTTGACCCTTTCAGTCCGCATGATCAACTTCCCAGTATGATGAACAATGAATAAACTGACTTTGGAAATTCGATCGATTTTAGATATTAGCAAAACTAATCGATGTAAAGGACTTGTCAGACTTGATCGAAATGGCCAAATCTGCCGTGCAAAGTGCAAATGGCCTATATGCATTATAGGTCAAAATGGCTTTGTTTGCATTTTTTGATAAAAAATATTTAAATTTATCCTTAAAAAACATTTCAGACTGATTGTACTTTTTAATTAAAAGTTATCACTTTGGACATTTATTTTATATGCTTCGGTTTGAAGTATTCTCAAAAGTTTGAATGCGCGAATTTTTGCATTGTAGGTCATTTGCCCTTTGAAATGTTTCGTAACTACTGGAAATTCCAGGATGAGCTTCCGATCTAAGGTTTGAAAAATTCGTGATGTAACGTAATTTGAGTTGAATTTATTGCACAAAAACAAATTTATTTGCTGAAAATTAAAAGAAAAAATTTTTAAGAGCAAATAATTTAAAAAATGGCTAAAAATGGTCAACTTTGAATGGTTATGCCTCGGTCACCGGTGATCGTACGGAGATTTAAAAAATGCAATTTCTTCAATTTTTCATAGCGTTTCTTTTCTGTGAACATTTATGTATATCCAGGATGTCGTAAAAAAAGTTATAACCAAATTAATAAAAAAAAGAAAAAAAAAGTGATTTTTCGAAAAGTTTTAGTTTTGTTTTTCGAATATTCTTTGAATTACAAATGGTAACAAAAATTTAAAAAACCCATTTCTATGGGAAATTTAATTTTCTTCAAAAAAGTATTTTTGCAAAAATCTCAAATTTCGCTTTGTTTTCGAGGTATTTTGAAAAACCTGAAAAAGGGGTAGTTAGGGTCGGCTCTCAAAAACGCAACTCTAAAAGGGGAGGGGGCACTTTGTGGTTTTATCATGTTAAGGTGCCAAGCTAACATATTAAACCAAAAAATGCTTGAACGCAATTGTTCCTTTCTTAAAGACATTTTTAATTGCCTACATATAAGCCTTGTTCCTTTTCTGCTCTTTTTTACTCGTATTTACTTGAAACTACTCCTGCTCTCACAGAAAATTCATAGGTTTTACTCATATCAACAAATTTTGCGTTCCTTTAATTTTTTACTCCGGAGTACTTAAAAGTAGAAAAGGAACACGGCTATAATAATAATTACATTTTCATTTTTATCGATTTCACGATTTATAAACTCAGACAAATCATAGAGTGTGCATCTGCTGTGCCATTGTTTGGTTCGAAACAATATTGATTCGGTGAAAATTGTCGTCAGTAAGATATTTCATTATTCTTGTTTTAGTGCACCTTTCTGGTATTTTGTTTAGAATCGAGAATAAAGATATCGTTCTGTAGTTATTTGGGCCAATTTAATCCCTTCCAGTTTATCACTCAAATGCAGAGGATATCGTCGTTGCGACCTTAAGATCTCCTATCTGCAAAATGTAAAACTTTAGGAAAACTGAAAAAAACTGTTTTGTGAAAAAATTACTTAATGCTGTTAAGACACTTACTTTTTTTCAGCGTCGAATTTTTAAGTGCGAAAAGACAGGGACAACTTGATGTGAGCGAGAAGGTGGCTTTGCATTTTCGTGCAATTTCAAACAATAAAAATACTTTTTCGTATCCAATAGCAACATAATATTATCATATTCGCATATATTTACAAGTTTGTTTTCAATTTTACTGTATGTACACCATAATAAATCACGAACTTTCAATACTATTAACAATGAAGTCTGAACTGTCAAAAATTAAGATGAAGATCCCGAAAAAGTATGAAAAGCTCGTACCTTTTCTGGCACTTTTCGAGTTAGCTGAACTTTTTCGCGTAGATTAGCTTCAATTTTAAGCATATGGCTAATTCTTCGCACTTATGCCAAATCTCCGTAAAGAATTTTTGTCCCTTTCTAAACTTGCTAAAAAGTGTAAGATTCGTCTGAAAAAAAGTAAGTGTCATAACACCATAAACAACTAGTTTTGCTTAAGTTGTATACTAACAAGGGAATTTAATGTTATGAACAAAACCTTTGAGGGGGACATAAGATATTTTTTGCTTTTTCATTCATGTGGAAGTAGTTATCACTTTCATATAAGAGATTTCAAATTGCCAACTTTCTAGGGCTACATAGGAGTATTTTTTATAACTGCAAAATGAGTTCAAGTATCAACATGGGAGTTTTTGCCATCGATGGAGGACATCATGAAGTTTACATTCAATTAAAAAAGTTAATTTCGATAAAAGTGTCACATAGTAGATCTTAATGTCGCAACGACGATATGTTGGTTTGATTTTTTATACCATTTGACAGACAAATCGTATTGTCTGTGAGCGCCATTTGGGAAAAGTAAGAGGCGACCGGATCCGCCTTAGTCTGAATGAGGAGGCACACTTGGGTATTCCTTCAACTGTTATCGAACCGGTTTTAGGAGAAAGGACTAAGAAGGAAGGAGGGAAGTGCTGTAATATTTTCAACAAAACTTGTTGACGTGAAAACTTACTCATACCAATTGTATTTTTTCTTACTCTTTATATCTTCCCACACTCATTAATACCTCCCTTTAATGGCTCGTCCACACGACACAAGCTTATCTGCGCAAATCTTGTTCGCATATGAATTTGTTGTAATTTTTCAGGGGCGCAAGCATTATGATATCACCTAAAGCAATCCTAAAAATGATTCGTTTTTCATAAAAAGCAAGATTTGCGCAAATATGCCTGTGCCGTGTAAACCGGCCATAAATACAAAAAGTTATTCCCGTTTAAAGAAGACCCGTGTGCGCCAAGAGTATGTTTCAAAACTAGTTCGACAATAGTTGAAAGAATATCCATGTGCGCCAATGTCGGTTGTTTTCTATTTTAATTTACCTCCAATATTTTTCGTCATTTTGAAATTGCGACTAATGAAACACAAACAAGAAAGTAATCAAAAAATCGCGGCGCTCTCTCTCATAGTTGTTTCCCAAATTTTACCCACGTCCGCTGCCATAAGTTTAATAACTATGAAGGCCAGAACGATACGTTCCCCTGCCGCTGGCAATTGTCCAAATTGAAGCCAACATCAGCGACGCACTATAATTGTCCGAAAATAGAGTTCACGGTTGACATGGTATGAAGGAAGTGAATATTTTCTGTTGTTACATACATATCCCCACAAAAAACCAAATCTAATATGCATGCAAAAAGTGAAAAATGTTTCTTTTTGTCACGAACCAGGAAAGGGTTTCTGGTCTGCAGCCAGAGTGTATTTACGTTCGACCCTTTTTTTTGTGGAGAATTGTTTATCTGAAGGGCAAAGGGATATCATCAATTGTTGTTCCTGGCCGAACGGCTGCCGCAAATCTCCTGTTAAACTTGACGCATAGGTCAAACACAGGTCGGCATCTCAGATCAGCATCAGGCTAATTAGATTGGAACGTCGGTGCTGATAAATGATAATCTGGCACTGGGCTGTGTGTACATTTTTATTGTCGATATACACCGCCGGATGTAAACAAAACTCTGGGTGGCTCACGCTGCTACTGTATTTGCCATAATCATACTGTGGGGAATTGTAATCTGGGAATTACGTCAGCTTGGTGCTGGTTCTTGTTATTTTTACTGAAATTAGGAGCCAGACAATTTTTGTGGCTGATGTGATGACTCTTGATTATTTATAAAGCAAGAAATGTGGTTTTAAGTAGCTATGTATGTTGAATCTTCTAGACGCATGCTCAAGTTTAGGTATTTGCGGCGGACTTGTCGGATCATACGTAATTACCATTAGTTGACTTCCATGAAGTTTGAGTGAATCATATTTTCCTAAGACATATTCATGTCAAGGTTGTGGGAATAACTTTTAACGCTGGTGGTTGGTAGCCGTGACTTATTCAGAAATATCCTGGCCATATTCTAGGTGATTTTTGAGCATTTTTATAATTCGGTTACAAATAAAACTTAAAGGAAGCAAAACAACTTGAAATTGAAAAAATTAGATTAAAGGCAGATGTTTATTGTCACCGTTGTCTGATTGAGTGCTATTCAAATTTGGGCTCTTAACGAGTTTTTATTATGTAATATTGAATATTATGTAATAAATATGAGTATACAGGGTAGGGCGCTAGGGCGTTTTGGAATTTACTTTTGAAGATATTAGCAAATTTTTATGTAAAAATTGGCTTTATTTGGTACATTTTAAGTACTATTTCTCATTTTCACATTAGCTTATGTCGAGAAGTACCAAATAAAGCCAAATAAAGATTTGTTCAGAAATGATGGTTCTTTTGCGATCGCACTTTTCGGCACTTCATTACTATGTTCCTTTTGCTATGTGTGCTGCGTTTACCACTGTGCACAAAAGTTTACAGACGTGTGCGAAGTCGATTATCGGCAATCGTAGCAAATACATGCAAAAACATGGCCACGTAACAAAATCCGACTTTCTCATTTGTTAACTGTCAAGAAGAAACAATACAGCAGGTTATATTACTGATATGTAGGAAACGAGGTATAACTGCTGTCATTTTTCATCTTCTTCTAGTTCTTTGATGAGTTATTGGATCCAAAAGTACCGCGGCCATTTCACTTGATCAATTGTACTCAGGGTCAGAGGGGCCCCGAAGATAGATCGAAATCCAAAAAGTGAAAACCGCCTGCACTCTGAACGTCAAGTATGAAACCAAAGCATGCAGTACTCAAAATAAATATAAATAAATAAAATTAATGAACTTATTCTTACCACAGATTTAAAAAAAAATTTTACTAATACATTTTATGAAATTTCAATCTCCTTAAAGGGGCCCCAATCATATTTTTGCCCCAGGCTCCGCAAGGTTATGTGGCGGACTTGATTGTACTACATCCGTGTACCTCATATTTATAGGCCAAGCTGCTTGAACAGATTCAGCAGTCTGCCTAGTGGCTTTTCGCTTAGAATTGACTGTTCGACTTATCGCAGACTCATCTTCCTCAAAGCAAAGTCAGCAGGTGGGCTCCTGCACCCTTTTTATCCTCCATAAGTGGTAATTCAAGGCGTAAGTGTAAGAACACAGTGGAATCAGGTTTCCTGCTTCCTGGTAGTCGGCGCCGATGCGCGCTTATAAGCATTTTAAATTAACGCATGCTTTTAATTGAGCCATAACACAGTCGTGGCAGGTTCAGGCTTGTCGGCGCCGACTGTCGGAGCTGATAAATTTACCGGAATGAAAATTTAGTTTTTTCTTGCCGGTTGCCTGCTTCGATCAGACTTGAAAAACTCTGCTCTCTCGATTCAGAGGATGTATACCCATTTGGTTTTATTGTACCAACTACACAATCTAGCGCAAACAAATCATCATCGGATGAAGACATCATGTAATAGTTCCAACGTTACGAGCACAACTGAGGAGTGATTTTCTGCTGGAAGCGGAAATGTTTAGGTCGCCACTGGGTACGACCTAGGCGCGAGAAACCAGCGCCGAAAGGCGGTGGGTTTCGGCAAGTAGGAAACCGGCTACCACTGTGTTTTTACACTAACGTACGGTAGGCAAGCCACAAAGTATCCTGACTTCCTTTCTACCGCACCCCAGCAATTTCTTAGGCGCATTTAGAGACTGCAATCAATTCAACAAGTGTCCTGACATCAAGCCAACAAGTGCCTTGACATAAATTTTACTGTGCTCCAACAATTCCTTAGCCGCGTTAAGAGACGGCACAGCAACGAATCGCTTAAGGCCCCGATTCAGATACTGGCTGACGGCAGGCCGGGGCGTTTCAGGTCAGGTCGGCAGGTTCGGACCGATGAAGGCCATACAATACTCAGTCTGACCTAGGGTTGAAGACATGAGGCATCCGCCTGACAGGCGAAGACGACACTTTAGCGTAGTAGGTTGTTAATTCAACTGGAAAAATATGCTTTTTTATAATATTGCAATAGCAAATAAGCTCGCTTTCGCAATAGTCTGTTTGAATATCATTTTTATTTGTTTTTCCATTAACAGCAATATTTTTTATAAATATCGATCAAACCAGAAATAAGTTCTGGTTGATTACACACTTTGTCATTCATGGCCTCAACGAAAATTTCAGACTAATGGTGCCCATCCACTAACAGGCCACCTCCTGGCCGTGGCCTTTGGGGCGAGGACTGACGACTTTGTCTGACATCGGCCACACATTATTCACTTTTTTGACTTATTGACTTTTTCGATTTCTTTGCGCAAAGACGACCGGCGATTATTAATTTTTTTCTTCACAGTTTCTACAGTTGCCTCTGATTTAACTGTTTTGTAAAACTTTAAAAGTTCATTGTATCATTTTTCGCGAAGCCCTCTATCCGAAAACAAATTTATTTTACTTGCCACAAAGCTTTATTTTTACGATAAATGTTAATTTCAACAGGTAATTGAAAAGAACACAACACAACTCGATTTACCTTTCCGCGCGATTTCTCAAAAATATCAAATCAGTTTCATATTTCGCCTGAAGGCCGTGACCGACAGTATGTTTCGCCACACACAAGCAATTTCCCGCTAGTTTCCTGTTAGTGGAAGGCTAGGCGACCTGTTAGTGGAAGGGCACCATAAATAGAAGTTCAGATCTTCAGGCACGGACTGACGCTAAATACACACATAAAGATTTTTGTCAGTTATCCTGTACTACAGCCCCATTTAGTTGGTGGCCGGTAAGTATGTGGTTATACTTGGCCTCAAGGCGAGAAACCTTCAGGCCCCGCCGGACGGCGGCCTGTATGTGAATGGGGGTCGTTACAGTTGGCCAATCCAGGCGCAGACCTCCAGCGCTCGATGTGTTTTGTCCAACTCCGATCGACAAGGGCCCGTTTCACCAAACAAGCTGGTGCTCGAATACTCGGTTTCGGACCGATGAATGCAATGTAGTGTCATAGAAAATAGTATAGTATAGTATGCTAGGAAAGGGACGGTCCATCAAGATAAGGCATTAACAACTGGTTGCATCCGGTGCCAAGGGAGATCGCTAAATGAGAGTGCCAAAACTACCCACTGCCATGCACCTCTCGACACGATAACTTTGCATCATCTTAGTATCCAGCAAATTACCCAGAAAAGTACCATCAAATGACTTAACTAATTGCTTCAGAACCATACATCCTCATGTATTTTGCGCCGTAGTCGAGGACGAATACAGCCAGACGCAAAGCTCTTACTGGCAAGGAAGGTGTGTGAAGGTGGCAAAATTAGAGTTTCGCGCATCCGTTTTACTCCGCTTTCAACCTTCGTAAATTAATATCCAATTTTCTGTTGTCAACTGTCATGTCCAATAATTAATTTGTATGTTATTAGAAAAAGTATAATCAATTATTCCAGTTACTTGTATTTAAGTAATATTAAAAGCTTAGAATACAAAAACGTCTTGAAGGATAAAGGCCCATTTACATCTCAAACGCAAAGTGGAAATTGAGCAACAGAGAGAAAAGTATACGAATTTCTGTGGTGATAAAAGAGAAAAAATTTTCGTTTCCAAATTGCGTTTGCGATGTAAAATGGCCTTAATACTCCTATATTAGTATCCGTACATTCTGACTGCAGAACACATTATGCCAATATTGTTCCCGGAACTGTGCTCTTTTTTCTACAAAGCTTAAAAGTTTTGTTTGAATTTTATTAAAACATGTTTGGTTTCTTATTATCTTTTAAAGACAGCGAAAACATTTTTTTTATTTCATTGACACAGAAAAAAAAGAATCGGAATGCTAAGGTACGGCGATTGACACGAATTTACTTAAGAATTGCGAATCAAGGCAAAACTCCACCACCACATTTTTTGTAGGACGAGCCTCCCACATTATGAATTTTAGCAAGACTCAATTGATTTTGGGAAAAGTAGGTTTCAATTGAAAATGGTTGTATTTGCCCAGCTTTATTTACTAAGTCGGCCTAATTTTTAGCAGGAATAATTATTTTTCCTGGTATTTGATCTTTTTGAATAATTTTTGTGATACGCTCAAAAGCGGCTAAAAAGCATTCATTCATTAATTCCTAAACATCGCAGAAGAATGCTCAATCTAAAAATTAAAATGCCCGGTAATTAGCATACCTGAAGTGGCAATACTCAGGTGAATTGTTCACAAGCGTTTTTCCACCGCTTTAACCTTCTGCATTGCATTGATTTTCGATTAATACACCTGAGTAACTCCTACGCTTTCCACCTGTTTTCCAGCCATAAAAAATAATGGGGAAAATGGAAGAAGCTTAATTTAAAAATTACACAAGTTTTTCCCGGTTGTAGTACAAGCCCGGAGCCACCGGAAAAAGGAAGTCTATTTACAAACGAAAGGGAAATTGCATCTGGGGTTGTTGTTGAGGCGTATAAAGGCAATTATTCCTGAATAGTACAAATTTAATTTGCGCTTCATTAGACTCGCCTTGTCCACATGCACACACTCGGGTCTTTAAAGCCCCGCCTGGCCTCCACAAAAGGCTGCACAATGGACCCTATTGTGATGCTGCTCATCCCATTTCGGTGCAACAAAAGATAAAGAGATTGTTGTTCACTTTCCGGTAGTTTTCTGTGTAATTAACTCCTTTTGAAATCGGACTGCAGAGCAGGTAAAACGCACACGCATCGGAAACTTTCATCAGTTTCCAGAACTAGACGTGAACCAGGTGCGAAATTTATAAAATTATAGTAAACAGAAGCAAAACTCTAATTAAGACTAGAAGGGGAAAAAATTCAATTTGACATCATTCAATTCTAATGAGAAATGCGAGCGCCTAGTTCCGAGAGTGGCGCGCATCTCGTTGCAATTTCCAATCGGAACACCTGAAGAAGGTGAGAAAAGTAATGGTTAATTAGTAAAACCAACTTCGGAACCATTTTCTCCTTCTTCTTTTTGATTACTTTTGGGGCTCTTTGCGGCTGGTGTCTTATTAGTGTCACTCCCATGTGATTGAGGTGATACTTTCAGACTGCGCACAGAGGAGTGCAGGTGATTTTTGGGGTTTCTAGAGTGAAATTTGATGAGATTTCATGCTGCGGAGAGATTAGATAAAATGTATGTGTTTAGCTGGAGTTTTGGGGCGTTTTTATGGGCCATTACACGTAAATTATGAGCAGAGAGTGCTTTCACAACATTCTTTTTTCTATATGCTTTTTATTTTGCCATCATCTATTGCTAAAATCATTAAATTCCGACAATATATTTGATACGGCATCGAAAGACGAGACATGTGGTGATCATCCACGCGGGTGTACAGTACATTCCAAAAAGATTGGCTATTTGTCAAATTAAGAAAAAAAATCTTAATTTGTAATAGACATGCTCGAGACTAATTCGAAAATAATGCTTCATGTTGAATGGACAAGGAAAGTTTTTGACATGCTTATGGAATTTCAACAAATGCTTTATGTGAAATGAAATGTGCCACTCCTCACGTTCCTTTTCACCAATAACATGAGTTGGCTGGTGCTGCGCAAATATTAATAGATTTATGGTGAATTAGTAGAGTAATGTAATGTTGGTTGTTGAGTGGAAAGTTGCCTAGGTTGTTCAGATTCGGTACATAACTTTTAAGTGTTAATGAAACAACGGTAATTTTCATCATAGGAAATTTAATAGGGTGGTGTAACAGTGCCGGATTAAGCCAGCATGGGACTGTTGCAAATGTTATCAAGTTTGTATTATTAACCTTAAAGGTAGCCTAGAGCCGTAGCTGCCATCCGACAGCTAATGTGCCCTGCCTAGCCATAACTTATGTTCACGAATTATTCTTCGCTATTCAATCTAAATCTCCTTGCTACTTACTGTCCAATCTTGGTTGTGTTTAAATCTTGAGAGTAATAATTGATTGAAAGAGCACAGAAGATGCCGAATTAATTTTGTATCTTTAAGAAAGTACTCATCGTCGCTTAAATGAACTATAGTCTCTCGCCTTCGGCGCATACTTACTGATCAGAGTGTCTCAGGTCTCGAATCCAGTACTGGTAAAAACATTACAGCAGTTTGGATGCTTCGTTTTGAAAAGCTTTGACAAAGTTAGCTTTTAGCAACCGTGTTTGTATTTCTCGTCCACGAGTAGCCCTAATAAGGCATCTCGCCTGCTTAGCTGGTTAATAATAGGGTATCAAAGTTCTCCTTAGGTCGGGTCTTCACCTTGCCGACGGTGCTCCTCGTTGTTCATCTGGTAGTCTGACACTTACTGGCTTGTTAACGGAATTCACTTTCAGAAGACGTAAAACTTCTACGGAGCTAGGCTAATCCCGAAGATTGCGTGCCTGCCTCAGCCTGCTACTATTGAGAAAATCGGGAAATCGAAGCCCCGTTACAGAATTTTTTTGTTTTGCTTTTTGTTACAGTGGGCGCCGTGCAAATTTCTTCTCGTTGGTGTAAACTGCTACAACATACAGGAGCTCAAACGCAAGGTCCATGTCTTCCTTCTTTACAACCGCCAGACTTGTATTAATCTATCATATCCTCTATTCCTTCCTTCGAACCAAGCTTACTGCTACACATTGCATAACTAATGACGAGCACCACATGACTTTCATATAAAAAAATTGTTGTCTGTTCCCATTATTGACTCAAAATTCTTGCCTCTCCACTTTGGTTCTGGAACCAACATTAGATCTCCTGGTATCGTGATGTATGTTGCTATGCTTTCTTTAATGTTTCTTTCCTACAAATTACAAATTTCCTCATTGCTCCATCGAAATAAATGCTTTCATGCCTCCACGCCAGTACCATAACACAAACGCGGAGACGGCAGGCGGCGCGGAAAGATTAGATCTATTTGGAATTCTGTCGCAGGCCGTCGTCATTGCAATCTGTTTGGACCTTTATACCAGAAACATCAGATTGGTCCACCCGGCTTATCACCATTTTCTACAGTCTTCCCCCCTATTGCGTAAGTCACATATTTTAGAGTGCCGAAAGACAGACTCGGTTGGTTGAGATGGTTTTTAATGTTCGACGCATTAAAAATGGACTGGTCGTGCGATGCGCCCATCCCAAGCAACGTGCTACAATGTTAATTATTTTCATGTTTGCCATACATACTACTTGAGTATTAATCGAGAACCAGCCTTTTCGATTACGGAAATTTTCTGCGTCGACTGTATTTGCCAATCACTCGCTGAAATCGTGCGAAGTCATAAAATTTAGCACTTGCTGCTACCTGTTCTTTACTAGTGCGTGGCATTTTTATAAAATGTGGACGTTGTTGTGCAAAGGCGATAGTCACCTACGCAATGTGATCAATAACTGCTTTACAGGGCGTATGTAGCGCGTTCTGAAATAAATAATCCATTTTTCTAATCCAATGCGTTCCTGCAACGTTTCGCCACCAAATTCATTTCGTCGTCGTAGGCTAAAAGTTCCTAAAATCTCTCGAAACGATTCCATTTTATTGGTTTGTTTTCCTGTGGACATTGCCTTATATTGATAATTACAATAATGACATATAAACTCGTGTAAAAATAATAAATGAGAATAACTCGGAGATAAGTGTGCGTTTACAGGCTTATTCAGCCAATTTCCATGAGTTAATTATTCCCGGGGTTAAGCTAACTCAGAGTTATTTCCGACATGCGCAGAAACTAGTACATTTCATAACTCACAGTGAACAAATGCAATTTTGGAATAATTCTGGAATTAACCCAGAGATAAATTTATCTACGAGTGAACAAAGCGGCCCTTAGGCGCCCATTACACGATAGGTTTTGCCGTCAGTTTTTCCACAGTTTTTCCTACGACTGACGGAAAACCTAACGTCTAATGTGTTGACTGACGTAATCCTCCGTATATTTTGATTTCCATTAATCATGACTGGTGGAATTGATTGCCGCTTGCATGAACGTGTAATGGCCGCCTTAGAGTTATTTTTGGTGCTGTAAACATTTTTCGTTCTTTTATGAAGGCTTCTTCGAGTGGCTTTAGACTTTTGCACTGCTAGCTTCCATTCGTTCTCAGACTACGACTTCCTCATAAGAAGTCAATAGTACCTAACGACCCTGAACTTAATCTTCCCGCACTGAGCTCGAGACCAAACCCTTGGCCGCCGGTCCGTTGCATTGGGCCTCTTTGTTGATTTGAGCCCGATTTGCAGATACCTACTAAGCTTCTCGCTTTTGGGTACCAACCAACAAGATGGCGCACAGTGGGCTATATTCTAAAAAAAGTGGACAAAATTCAAAAATTATTTTTTTTAATTACCCTTTTCCAGAAACTATCTTAAAGAGGGGATCCCTGCATGTTTTACCGAAATACGGGGCGAGTAGCTTTAAAGCCTGCGGCTCCAAGGCATTCCGAAGTTAGGTACTTTCGACATATCTGCATTTGCGTGTCTTCGCCGCGAAAAACATTTCCTAAGTAAATTACCAATAAGTTTGTATTTAAGTCTGTAATATTAATTCCGTTCAATGGAGGGTGATATTGGAGGTATGTAGAATATTTCTATGTGTTTTACCGTTATTAAATAATAATCCATGCTAATGTAAATGAACGATCAAAAACCACGAACAAATTTTTTTTAAAAACTTAATTGACCTTAAACCTGTAAAAATAGTTTATCCCCCACTACTCCTCGGGATAGTTTTAAGTTGATTTCGTAGGAAATACTTTATGAAATGAGAATTCGAAAGATTTGGGTGCCAAAACTTGCCAATTCATATTTTATACGATGTTAAAATTGGTGAAAAAGTACTGAAAAAGTACCAAATAAGATGTACATCAAGTTAGCGAAACAGTTTTGGCAAATCAAGTCGTAAATGTGCGGATAATTTGCCGTTAATTAGCCGCTAATTAGTTGTGATAATTATTATTTTGCCGTTTTTTGTTTTTTTAAAAAAACTAGATGCTTCGCTAACTTGATATCAAGTTAGCGAAACACTTCGGCAAAATTGACAGAATTTCAAAAATTCTTAGTTGAATCAAGTTCGCCGAATTTGCCGCTAATTAGTTGTGCACATATCAATGCGGTAATACTTTATTTGAAAAAAAAAATTTTTAAAAAAAAAGATGCAAAAATAACTTAAGGGGAGCTGCTACATTGAAATTTCAAAAAAGATATAATTTTTATTATTTTTTTGTGGGAAAACTATAATATATGGAAACCTGAAATTTTTTATACAAATAAAACACAAAAAACAATATTCTACAAAATTTTTATTTTTCCAAAATATTACATATTTTTTCCAATAGGTGGCGTTTAGAAAAAAGTTGTTTTTTCCGCTTAGACACGATAACTTTGCTTCCAGATGTCGGGGAAAAAAACACCAAAAGCATATTAAAGAGGACATTATTTTCTACAATCGGTACCAAAATATAACGATTTGGTCAAGAAATAAAACTTTGGCAGCATATTTTTCAAAAAATGGTAAAACAGATTCCTTTAATCCCCCGTCAAGGGGAGGTGGAATATCAAAATTCAAAAATGTTCGTATGTTTAGTAGATATATAATTTAGGAACAAAACAAGAGAAACTACGACAAGATCGGTTAAGTATAACTCGAAATATCTTGACTAAGCGGCAAAAATAGTCATTTTGAGAAAAACGGGTTTAAAGAAAAAAAAAAATTTTTTCACTTATATTTTGAAAAATATGTTAAAATAAAAGAAAACGTCTGCAATTCGCCAAAAAATACAAAAAATTTGGTGTTATTTTGGAAATTTTTATAGGTCGACTCACTTTTGACGCTCACTGTATATAGCTATAACTCAAAAACCATATTTTTTTTATTTAAATTTCAGGTACGTATTATACACCTATGTATAAAGGAACATTTTTATGTAAAAAAAAACGGACAAAAAAAAAATTCCAATGTAGCAGCTCCCCTTAATAACAAAAACTCTAACAAGGGAACTCCCTTTGGTGTCAAACGCGCAGAGCTGGCTTACATTTTTTTTCTGGTTCTTCTTATCAAAACAAAGCTAAAAACCCATATCACAACCCCTACCTTGTTGATATTTTTTTTATACCGATTTTTTAATTGTTTACTTTTACAATAAATTGCTATTTTAAAGTAAAAATTTAAACTGTTCTAATTTTTCCATAACTTCTTCCAAACCTGCCGAGTTACAGATCAAATTGAAGCTCGAGATTTGGACTTATCAGGACCAGGAACGGCATAATTTGAAAACAAAACTTTGCACTCTTTCCGCGAAAAACAAAGTGCTCGTACGCGAGGAAGTCCGAATATTATGATTTCATCTCGATTGATTGTTACATATTGGCTTTTTGACAAGACAGCGCCCTCTGGTAAGCAACAAAAAATTTATTTATGTCAGATTTGATAAGTCCAAATATCGAGCTTCAATTTGATCTGTAACTCGGCAGGTTTGGAAGAAGTTGGAAAAATTGGAACAGTTTGAATTTTTACTTTAAAATGGCAATTTATTGTAAAAGTAAACAATTAAAAAATCGGTATAAAAAAATATCAACAAGGTAGGGGTTGTGATATGCATTTTGAGCTTTGTTTTGATAAGAAGAACCAGAAAAAAAATGTAAGCCAGCTCTGCGCGTTTGACACCAAAGGGAGTTCCCTTGTAAGTTGAATTATGTTCGCCGATTTTGCCGTTAATTAGTTGTGGTAAGAACAGATCTCTAGAACTAAAACGGTTGTCAATACCGACAGATATAGTAAAACAACAGCAAAACAGGTTGATAAAACAATGTCAGGTACAAAAATTTGGTTTCCAATAATAATTAGATGTTTCCTAGAAACATAAAAACATAAACATATTATTTCGAAAAATATGTCACCGAAAATAATCAAACAAATGTGGGTGATCCGCTCTCCTTCTCAAAAAAAATTATAATTAAATTTATTAAAAAATTAATTGCTGCTCACGGCAAATTCGAGAACAACACAACTAATTAGAATCGAACGAGCGGCAAATTCTGGGCCCGATTTCCAGTCGATTGGGCCCTTCTGGAATAAGTTTTATCGCTGTTTCGCTATCTTTCGCGAAAAAATTGTCGTTAAAATTATTAAAAAATTAATTGCTGCTCACGGCAAATTCGAGAACACCACAACTAATTAGAAGCGAACGAGCGGCAAATTCTGGGCCCGATTTCCAGTCGATTGGGCCCTTCTGGAATAAGTTTTATCGCTGTTTCGCTATCTTTCGCGAAAAAATTGTCGTTAAAATTATTAAAAAATTAATTGCTGCTCACGGCAAATTCGAGAACACCACAACTAATTAGAAGCGAACGAGCGGCAAATTCTGGGCCCGATTTCCAGTCGATTGGGCCCTTCTGGAATAAGTTTTATCGCTGTTTCGCTATCTTTCGCGAAAAAATTGTCGTTAAAATTATTAAAAAATTAATTGCTGCTCACGACAAATTCGAGAACACCACAACTAATTAGAATCGAACGAGCGGCAAATTCTGGGCCCGATTTCCAGTCGATTGGGCCCTTCTGGAATAAGTTTTATCGCTGTTTCGCTATCTTTCGCGAAAAAATTTTCGTTAAAATTATTAAAAAATTAATTGCTGCTCACGGCAAATTCGAGAACACCACAACTAATTAGAATCGAACGAGCGGCAAATTCAGGGACCGATTTTGAGTCGATTGGGCCCTTCTGGAATAAGTTTTATCGCTGTTTCGCTATCTTTCGCGAAAAAATTGTCGTTAAAATTTTTAAAAAATTAATTGCTGCTCACGGCAAATTCGAGAACACCACAACTAATTAGAATCGAACGAGCGGCAAATTCTGGGCCCGATTTCCAGTCGATTGGGCCCTTCTGGATTAAGTTTTATCGCTGTTTCGCTATCTTTCGCGAAAAAATTGTCGTTAAAATTTTTAAAAAATGAATTGCTGCTCACGGCAAATTCGAGAACACCACAACTAATTAGAATCGAACGAGCGGCAAATTCTGGGCCCGATTTTGAGTCGATTGGGCCCTTCTGGAATAAGTTTTATCGCTGTTTCGCTATCTTTCGCGAAAAAATTGTCGTTAAAATTATTAAAAAATGAATTGCTGCTCACGACAAATTTATTTCATGCAATACACAATCATGCAATAGAGTTAACCCTTCTAATTCAGAAGGTACACTTCTTAGCTGGGCCAAGAAAAATTCACCAGCTCAGCACAAGTAGCACTGAGATAGGCTCAACTAAAGCATCCAAACATATAAATTGTATATGCAATCCCGAAAAGGTCACACCTCGCATATTTTTATATGCGAGATGTGGCCCCCCGAAACTGCACATTCAATTAAAACAGAAAGAAATGCAATACACAAAGAAGCGTGCAAGAAAAGTCAGTGAAGTGAGTTAGAGAACACCACAGCTTATTAGTATCGAACGAGTGGTATTCGATTCCGTGCGGATTGTGGTAGGACATTATTCTTCATAACATGTTTTCTCGGTCGAATGAAAACTTTTTGAAAAATGTATTTCCCGAGCCTGTAAGGCGATGAAAAATGTTTATTGTTATTACTTTTCACGTGAATATCTGATCCGTCTCGCCTTAAGGCCCGTCCTCACTACGCGAACTTAGATCCCACGCGCTTTTAGCGGAAAGGCCTTTAAATTTTCGGATTCGTGAGTTTTGGATCCTAAAATAAGAACTAATCTGAAAGAAAATAATTATTTAGTGAATATTGATTAATCTACATTGAGAAAAAAATCAATTTTCATTTAAAAATCCCGTATTGTGTGGAAGTACAATGTACCTTTTTAAGCATTGCCTTTCGTTTGCGCAGTTCGGCCCAATCCACTCAAAATCGGGCCCAGAATTTGCCGTTCGTTCGCTTCTAATTAGTTGTGGTGTTCTCGAATTTGCCGTGAGCAGCAATTAATTTTTTAATAATTTTAACGACAATTTTTTCGCGAAAGATAGCGAAACAGCGATAAAACTTATTCCAGAAGGGCCCAATCGACTGGAAATCGGGCCCAGAATTTGCCGCTCGTTCGTTTCTAATTAGTTGTGGTGTTCTCGAATTTGCCGTGAGCAGCAATTAATTTTTTAATAAATTTAATTATAATTTTTTTTGAGAAGGAGAGCGGATCACCCACATTTGTTTGATTATTTTCGGTGACATATTTTTCGAAATAATATGTTTATGTTTTTATGTTTCTAGGAAACATCTAATTATTATTGGAAACCAAATTTTTGTACCTGACATTGTTTTATCAACCTGTTTTGCTGTTGTTTTACTATATCTGTCGGTATTGACAACCGTTTTAGTTCTAGAGATCTGTTCTTACCACAACTAATTAACGGCAAAATCGGCGAACATAATTCAACTTAGAGTTTTTGTTATTAAGTTATTTTTGCATCTTTTTTTTTAAAAAATTTTTTTTTTCAAATAAAGTATTACCGCATTGATATGTGCACAACTAATTAGCGGCAAATTCGGCGAACTTGATTCAACTAAGAATTTTTGAAATTCAGTCAATTTTGCCCAAGTGTTTCGCTAACTTGATATCAAGTTAGCGAAGCATCTAGTTTTTTTAAAAAACAAAAAACGGCAAAATAATAAATATCACAACTAATTAGCGGCTAATTAACGGCAAATTATCCACACATTTACGACTTGATTTGCCAAAACTGTTTCGCTAACTTGATGTACATCCAAATAAGGCCAATTTTAACTTCAAAATTGCTTATAATTTCAAAAGTAAAGACCGTAGCATAAAAATTGTCTGGACATTATTCATAGGAAATACTTCAAGCTTTCCAATTTTGGGAAAAAAAGTATAGGTTAACCATGTATTTTTTTGAGAAAAAGATAGTTGAAGTTGAAATTTTAGTTAAAAAAACCAAAATTTTGACGACTTATAACTCTGGAAGTTGGTAAGGTGGAACCGTCACTTTTACAGTTTTAGATAGGTAGGAGTATTCTGCGTATACTGATACTTTATTCATGGAAATAGCTTATACGGTTACGCAAATACAGGGTGATATGTAAAACTCTAACAAGAAAACTTCTAAACGCCCTAGCGGCTAAACCGTTACGGATTCGTGATCAGCGATGTGAAAAACCCCTGGAACCTAAATTTCGAATGTACGGGACAACTCATTATAGTTGTGTCCACTTTTTTCCTTTTCTAGCCCTCTGTGTGGTTGTCCGAGTCGAAGTATATCTTCATATCGTTTCAGTTAAACCGAAAAAGTGGCGCCGTCCTGGTGCTCAAATGTATCAAATTCTTGCTTGCTGTCATTGCTTATTGTCATCAAGTTCTACAATATATTATTCTTTTTGCTTAGAAAAGTTATCAGGGCATCCTGCTTTCTGGTTGGAATGTGAATGTGAATATTTCACTATCTTTCATTTTAAATAAACACACTATTTGGGTTTTTGACTTGGGTCGGCTTCGGTAAGGTGACATTTTGTATAATTTCATCCCAATATCGTACCCTCCATGTTCGTCAACTCTCATAATAGTAGAAAATTTCAATGTAGAAACTATTGTCAGTCTAACATATTTAGTGTTTCGGGCGCTTTCAAAAATTCAGCCGATTGCAGCAGTAGAAGCAGTCAACTGTTCAAATATTCCACTGAAGTTAAAATTTGTAAGCAATCAGAGCAAGCATTTGGATTCGTTTGCATGTGACTGCTCCGACTGCTGCAATCGGCTGAATTTTTGAAAGCGCCCGAAAGTAGGAACCTGCGTGTAAATATTTAACTATTAGTCCGCTCAAATTAGGAAAAATTAAAGAAATTTTTCCCACAGCTATGAGACCGGTGCCAAATGAAGGATTTCGGTCGTCTAAACATGATTTTCACAACCCGCAGTTCAAAAAAAGGGTTGTTTTTGAGAAATATACATATATATGATGGTTTTCGCCTTTTTTTCTATTTTGTGGGGAAACTATGCATTTTGGTGAAAATATCAATAGAGCAAAGTTGTAGGGGGTAAAATTACCTACAAATTTTGTCTTCACTGTGTTTTTGAATTCCGTATAGTTTCCCCGCTGGAGGCCGTTTTGCGCCTTTGTCAGATTCAAAGCGACCAAAGAAAAGCCGTTGAAAAACTGCAACTACTACTTTGATCTCATTTAATTTTTCATACAAAATCATAATTTTGGCGCAAAATCTAAAAAGGCGCAAAACGGCCTCTAGTGACGAAACTATACGGAATTCAAAAAAACAGTGAAGACAAAATTTGTAGGTAATTTTACCCCCTACAACTTTGCTCTATTGATATTTTCACCAAAATGCATAGTTTCCCCGCAAAATAGAAAAAAAGGCGTAAACCATCATATATATGTATATTTCTCAAAAACTACCCTTTTATCGAACTGCGGGTTGTGAAAATCATGTTTAGACAACCCAAATCCTTCATTTGGCACCAGTCTCATAGCTGTGGGAAAAATTTCTGAAAAACAGCGATTTTTTGACTAATTTGAACGGACTATATTATCATATTTATTTTAGCAGGACTAGATTTCAGAGAAAAAAGTCGCTACTGTTCTTTACTGTTTCAGATATTACTATCAATTAATTTTTTGGGGGTTTTAGCGTGATAATTAACTATAAAGCTTGATATTTGACCTGTCGCTAATCATTGGTGTAAAGTTGAGAACTGACACAGACCTTAAAAACATCATAACATAGTATTTGCACTCTTTGAAACTGCAAATCTCAAGAACGCACAGTCATAGGGGGAAAAGTATTGTCATTTTGTGTAGGAAATTACATAACAATTTTTATTTTTAATCTTTCTCAAATAAATTGTTTTTTGACTCTTTCCTTGAACAAAACTTAGCACTGATGTTCTAAGGCTAGTACCAATTTTCATCTGTATTCCTATATATTAGTTATTTATTTATGTCGTGTTTGTATGCAACTTCCATGATACTGCTCATTCAAAAATTTTCTGCACGCAATTTGTCATCATGTTGCAACTACATTTCGGTTTGATGAAAATGAATACTGAAGATGGCAATATTCCAGCTACAACATTCGTAAAAACTTTAAGTAACCCTTAAGTGAAACCAGTCGACATGCTAAACGTCAAAATATATGCAGGTCGCAATAAAATCAAAAATAGCAACCAGAAAGGTCTTGCCAAACAACGAAATATCTAAAACTAAACTAAAAAGATTTTTTCCCATGATCTAATAAAGTTTACCGCCGACTCTGCATCATCGCGGGGTCATAAAACACAAGCATAACTTTATTATTATTATGCCCGTGGCTTGGCATTTACAACATAATAAATTTAATTTTAATTATCGTCCCGTTACTTTGGTGTCTAATTCTTGCCTTGCTCACTAATTACCTCACTCTCCAATGATGGCGACAAAACGACATTGTATCATCGTGCGGCGTGTTTTCATCGATTTACGTAATAAATAAAATCCGTACAGCAAAACACCTTAAGATAAAGCTTGCTGTAAAATTAAGAAACCGAGGAAAAAATGGGCGAAAATTGCCTTTTCCCCGATTCAAAGCTAAGAAATCACATTTCTTCCATTCGAGCATTTTACAGTAATTCGCCGCGCATCTTTCAAAATTCGTCACCGTCATTGTTATTGGCGGAAATAAGATCGATTGGCATCTTTTGCTACCATAACACCCTTTTCTTGTGCTCACCCCTTTCACCCTTTTAGCCGTTGCGCAAGGTATTTTTTTTCAGCTAAAAGAAAGCAAAACGAAAAGTTTTGAGGTAAGAAAAAAATCTTCTTTTGCTCAGAAACTTTTGAATTAAGCGGAGCCCGGCAATCTGGTCTGTTCGTTTATTCGGTTCACAGATTTTCTTTGATTTTTTTGAAGTTTTTTTGGAAGCCATTGATAAAAGTTCTGTTCAACCGTTAAATTGGTGAAAAGCCGTTGATTAGATGGTAAATTTCTTCGGTTGAGAGAGAGTTTCTAGACGAGGCTTTCGCCTGCTTTATTGATCTGTGAAATTCTGCAAATAAGACAAGTTTTGACCAGTTTTCGACGGGATAAGCGTTGGCAATTGGAGTACCAAAGTTGAAATATTTAATTAGAAGCCAAAAAAAAATACTTTAAATATTTCCAAACATTTTTATCGGTTGAAAGTAGTAATCATGTCTTCATTCAATGTGTGTTTGCCACAAAATAATTTTCATTGTAATACATTCAAGAAGTCAAAATACAGCCGGGGAAATATCTGATCTTTTTTGCTTTTTAAAAGGACATTTTTTAATGTTAAAATGGGATTTATTTGCTTCATATTTAATATACAGTAAACGTAATTAAATGATGTAAATTTATTGTTATACGAGTATTTTACTCAACAGGTTAAACTCTGTTTTACTAAGCTTTGAGCTTGGATGATTTGAATTGAATCATATTCTAAATATTTGATTTTAATTCTAAAACAGATCTTAGGCCATAATGGAGCATTTGGGTATGGGGCCTTAAGCCTGTCCTGGACAACAGTCGACCTTTTCAGAGCACCAAAAAGCTTTCGTTTATACCTCTCACTGGAACTCATATCTAACTCAACATTTTTACCTGTACGTGTCTCATTCGAACTCACATGCAGGAAATGAGGGCTCTGCAACTGCCTTGGGAGGTCGTGTGGCTACCAAGAACTGCTCTTGCCCATCACTGTTCTAAACCCTAGTCTGTCCACTAAATGGGACTGAGTCGAGCGGACTAGTCTTGTATTGCGAGAAAAATGTTCTTAATTTCAATAGTAGTCACTATGGTAGTAGCGGGTAGGAGTGCTACAATTCTAGATTCAATGGGCCTATGGAGACCTAAAAATGTGCCATCACTGATGAGTTCGATGGCGTGTTTCCAGCATGTCCAATCACGCTGAAAATGTTTTCCAGGTGCCAGCCGAAATAAACGAGTTGTATTCGGGACGGGGGCACCCAAATATGCAACTTGTAGTGCGATCTACTAGCTAAAGGAGGAACTTGTATCTCTTCAAAATATCTCAAGAGATGTCAGATGTCAAGAGATTGGTTAGATGTTAGATTGTCACTATTTACTGAGATAGACGAAAGGTGCAAGTTTTATTAGGGATGAAACAGTGTTTCGTTTAGGAGACGTTCAATACGTTGACTTTTGCTTCCTCAATTAAGAATCTCGCTGTTGGTTGAAATTAATATAGGTTGGCGATGAAAAGAGCAAAAGCTGTGTTGTTTTACGTCACGAATCCATGGAGTAACTCACAGTATCATCAGCGTTGAAGCTGTGAAGTGAGTTGGAACGGAGGAGATCTTCTGAGATTTATAGGAAAAGATCGAGTTGTGTGAAGGCTTAGAATCGGCACCATCCAATACTAATGTGATTGAACGGCCAGAAAGAAAATTATCAATCCAGCTTTTAGGAGTTTATGGAGATTGTGAATATTTTATATCCTATAGAAAATAATGAAATCCCCCTATAGTTCTCACAGCGTAGTTTATCCCCTTTCTTATGGATGCACAGTGGTTCAGAAACCCGAAAACCTGGTCAAAGGTCTTTTTAGCATCTAAAAGTAGTCTTTTTTATATGAAATTTCGTACGGGGGGGTTTTTAAAGGCGCTGAATAAGGATCCCCTATCAATTTTCCAAAAAACAATATGGCCGACGGGTTTGCTTAATAATCAGCCAAATTTCATGAAACTCGTTATATGAGGGTTTTCGAGGGCGCTGATCCTCAATAATATTAAATTTATCTTTTAAATTGTTCGTTACGAGAAAGAAAATATCTCTTCTTTGTAAAAAGATTTCTGGCTTCAGAGTTCCTGAAAAATAAAATTACTTATTATGAATATGAAGAAAAATTGAATTGTATATTTTTCAGCTAGGTGCACATAGGTGCAGCTAGTTTCTTTTTTATTTTAAGCAGAAATATATACTGCACAATATGCGTCCAGATTCAAGGCGGTACCTTGCGGAACTTTCGGCTTATCACCTATTTTATCAGAGTTACCTGAAGCGCGTCCATATAAATTTATTGCACTTAAGCCTCGTTCACACGGTGACACTGATGCCGTGGCATTTATCATCATGAAAGTGCTCGACATTTGCTATCACGGTACTAAGTGTCCACATGATCCACGCATAGTGTTGCGACACTCGTGTAAAAAATTGGGCGAACTTTCATCGCAGTAGCGGATGTGTTAGAATGCCGCAGTGTCAGGTGTCAAATATCAAAAAATTTTGATATGCGGCGCTATTGTCACGACGTCGAGACGGCGCGGCATTCAATAGTTCAGACGATGACACTTTTCCGACATTGATGTCGCGACATTAACTGCCACGACATCAGTGTCACACAGTGACACTGATGTCGTGGCATTTAATGTCGCGACGTGAATGTCGCAAAAGTGTCATCGTCTGAACTATTGAATGTCGCACGTCTCGACGTCGTGACACTAATGCCGCGCATTAAATTTTTGGATATTTGACACCTGATGCCGCGGCACTTCTAACACATCCGCTACTACGATACAAGTTCGGCCATTTTTTTACACGAGTGTCGCAACACTATGCGTGGATCATGTGAAAACTTAGTGCCGTGATAGCAAATGTCGAGCACTTTCATGATGATAAATGCACGGCATCAGTGTCACCGTGTGAACGAGGCTTACCTTGTTAACAGCTAACGTAAATTGCAATAAACGTTTCGTGTAGTGGCGTTATGAAATTATACTCGCTTTCAAGAGAAGAATCCATGTCTTACTCTTACAATGCACTAAAAAACAAAAATTCCACAGCGCTTTGAATGCGGAGTACTTTTTCTTACTTAGCGGAGACGAAAGTTCAGTCGCGAGACGCCCACTTTCAGAATGAGATATAACGGATTCCTGGAAAATCTATTTACTTTTAATAGTTCCAAATGATGCTAAGGGCTTAACTACAAATATTTGGCGGGTCAAAAGTCCCTAAAAAATTACTTCATTTTGGGACTTTTGACCAGGTTTTCGGGATTCTGAACCACTGTGGGATGGGCAAATTATCGTTCGATCAGTATTCCTCCATTCATATTTTGGCGATCAGTTCATGCAATTTTTCTTGAAGCATAGTAGTTCTATTTTTAACGAGTTCAGCGGCGATTGCATCGATACAGCGGCTTTGTTATTCTTATAAGTATTATGCTTTTTATTTCTTCAAGCGTAGGGAGTTCCATGCTCCGTATGTTCGTTGGCATACGTGGAGTCAGTATTACCATTGAGGAGCCGTTCAATGTGTTCTTTCCATCTTGCTGGGATTACAGCGGGCTCTGCTATAATGTCGCCATTATTATCCTTGCATAGGGTTGTTCGTGGTTTGAAGTTACTACTGATTGTTTTTGACTTGGTGGTAGGCCTGCCTGATGTTACTGTTTTGGAAGTTTTCATGAATACCTTGAATTTACCTGTTAGATTCTCGTTTGTGTTAACTCTCTGTACAGTTGTTCTGTTTCTGTGACTTTTAACTTATCAATGTTAAGTTTTGGTTCTCTGGGATTTCTCTGTAACTTCTGATCTGACAATCGCGCCCTAAACCTTGCTTAAACCATGTCGTGATCAAAGCCACTGCAGTCACTTCTATAGGATCTCACATTCAATATACTTGTTGCTGATCCCTTTTCAATGGTACATGACCGATCTGCTTGCTAGTCCTTCCATCCGGTGACGTCCAGGTCATTTTATTGATGTTTTTATGCGGGAAGAGCGTCGAGCTTATCACCATTCCTTTGCTACTAACGAGGTCGATAAGCCTGCCACCATTATCGTCGGTGGTTGCGTGAAGGCTATGGTTGCTTTCCCATATACTGAACCTCTTTCCCGATTTTAGTGTTGAAGTCACCCAACAAAATTTTTATATCATTAGGGGATATAAGGTCGAATATCCCCATAAGATTCTAATAAAATTCGTCCTTTTCTTCTTCAGATTTTTCTTCCGTTTTGGCATGTGCAATGTGCATTGATTATGGAGGTGTTGCGAAATTTTGTTTTAATTCGCAATGTGCACAATCACTCACTGGAAGTCCATAATTTGGGCCTTTCGAGATTTTTCGACTACAAAAGCTACTCCGAATTGACTTGTCCCTGTTGTGCTTCCACTTGAGAGGATGGTATGAGTTCTAACATCACTTATATCCGTGTTGGTCTACCTTGTTTCTTGCAATGCTGCGATTTTTACCTTGTACCTTTCTAGTTTCAAGAGTAGAAATCTTAGAGCTCCTGCTCTGTTCATTGTCCTCTCTTCGTTCTGTTCATTGTAATCTCAAACCAAAATTTTGAATTGACATTTTTCGCTACATAAAAGAATCGTAAGTTATGTTTTTAAATTCTTGTATTTGAAACGTTGTTTTATTTGCTACCATGAAAAGAAGGGATGGGAATTTAAACGTGTTCGTATCAAACTAACTGATTAATGATGATCGTTCCAGGCGGCCAAAAACTGCGACAACGTCCGACAGCATCGCAAATGTTAACCCAATGGTATTGGAAGGACGTAATATCGAAAGAACGCGTTTGTAGCCTAATAAAGCATCCCGCCAGCTTAACCGGTTAATAATAGGGTACCAAAGTTCCGCTTAGGTCGGGTCTTCACCTAGCGGACGGTACACATCCTTGTTGATTGGTTAGCGAGATTCACTTGTTTCAGGAGGCATAACACTTCGACGAGGCTGTTTCGTGCTAACCGCGGTTGCATCTGTAAATTAAGCCCGGGACACACATATCCGCACCACGTCCGCACCGCATGACGTCCGTTTGTTGAACGACACACGGAGAGAAAGTAAACAAGTAAAATTTGACGCGGTGCGGGAACGGAGGCGCGGAAAGCTGGGGACAGACTGATAAAATTTTACTCGTTTACTTTCTCTCCATATGTCACCCGACACACGGCCGTAAAAGCATATTTGACCGAAAAAAAACTTGGGTCTATGCCAAATTCAAAACTTTTCTACCTAGTATAATTTTAAAGTATTGTTTATCTAGTTGATAGTCGGATAGTTGAGGTCAGTTAAAAACATCGTCGATTGGAATAATGTCCCAAGTAAAAATTTTATTCTCCTTTATCTTTAGCGGCTCTACAACCGGGATCGGGTCTTGGCCTCTCTTTAACGCCGACCCGATTCTATGCGATGTCAACCAGTTTGCCAGCCCTAAGCTAGCTTTAAGGCCCACTTACATAGCAGCGTTGCGTAGCTTAGCTGAGCATGACTTTTCGCAACCTAGTCACATAGCAGCTTAGCATTGCGTTATTTGACAGATCATAGCAGCTGCTTTGCGTTGAGATTTGACAAATCGAATTTAAATTGCTAACGAGTGCCGCAGAAAATTAAATAAAAAGAAAATACAAATACGAATGAAGTAAAGAAATTATATAGTTTTTTATTGGAAATTTATATAATTTACGTGTTATACAAACAAAATAAAAATAAAAAAAAATAGAAGCTGGTGGGTGTGCAATTATTTGGGAAACGTTATCTGAAATATATGTATCACGGCCAAATATAACTGATTACAAAGTTCCAACTGACACTTTTTAAATAGCCAACCGACACTTTTTTAAATTGCCAACGTATGCTCGCGTAAAAAGTTGAACTTTGAACAACTTATGCTTTGCGTTGCGTTGCGTTGCGCGCAATGTAGCTAACCCCATATAAATTACATAGTTTTAATTTTGACAGCAGCAACGCAACGCAACGCTGCTATGTAACTGGGGCTTTATGCAGCAAGGAAGTACTTTTCAAGAATAAAGGCCCAATTACAATGAACGGATGAGAGCGGAATAGAATCGGATTTTTCTGTCAAAGTGGTTTTCCGAGTATGCGTTTTCCATTTGAGCGATTACAATGAACGATACAAGCGCATTTGATCGGATCTGAGCGGATTCGTTTTCGTTTGTTTAGAAATCGGCAGAATTTTTGTAAACAAGTCAAGTTAAATTTTGTTTTCTTTTTTTTATATTTTGAAAAATATTTTCTTACGAATAATTAATAGGAGAAGTAAAAGAATGCGAATTATTATATAATAAAGCGAAAAGTGATTATAAAATTACACAAAACACTTTGACGTTTAAACGCGAACAGATCCGTTCATTGTAATCAGTGCAGTTTCCTATCCGCTCCGGTGCGTTTCTTTGACATTTCAATCCGCGTAGATCCGTTCATTGTAATTGGGCCTTAAAGCGCTCATTATTTCTATAATGAGATCTAAAGAAATATGAAGGAGTTCCAGAATTAATTCTGCATGTAAATAGATATAGTGTAGATCTTACCGCAGATTACCAGTGTATTTTTTAAGAATGATAAGTATATATGTATTTTTAAGTATGTAGAGCGAAGTATGTAAAGCGAAGGGTGCCTTCCTCAAAAAATGACGATAGGAATCGAGTTCCTTATTTTCAATCGCTATGCATTGTAGTGTGCTGCTCGGTGCAGTCGACAATTTTTTGGGATGCACAAGAGAGACTTTCCTGCGACCCCTTGCCCATAAAACCGGTTTATTGGAATTCTTGGAAGGGTTGATGGAAGAAGTGATGGGCCGTGTAATTTGGCTCATTCATTGTTATAGATTTTGAAGTTGAAGTCGTTATTGCAAATAGATTTTGTCGCAAGAAAAGAAATTTTCAATATCAGTTTTGTGTCGAATTAATAAATTATTTTTCCTCATACTGTTTACAACAATAATTGAAACGAAAAATTATTGCTTGAAGACTTGTATTAAATTTCTACACTCCATAATTGCAGTAATTATAATGGAGAAATTAATAATTATTTTAATTCCATTTGAGTAAACGCAAAGCGAAATTCGAGAAAATACTATTTATAACCCTTCTGCGGGAGACTTTCTTCGATATTATCTTTAATATATGAAACGTCTTAAACAGCCGGTAGCCAAATTCAACCACCATTGCTATCTCGATCACAAATGTGTAATTTAAGCAGCCAGCATACACGAATTCCCAACAAATTACCAATTCCCGTGACATCTATTCATCATAGGTGAATTTTTCCCCGAAAACTTTTCAGATACCGTGACTTTATAATATTGCTCGCAGGCAGATCGAGGAGCAGCAAGTACCTACTCACTGTACTCGGCTGTTGCTGACAAGATTCCGGGTTAGTATGTTAATTGCCAGCTGCTGAGGCTAGAGGTTGCATTGGGATCTTCCCCTGATGACTTTCCCTTTTTAAATTATCATTTCACACATGCCGAGTCTTGCCATCAAGAAAAGCCGAATTTTCCTCTTTTGATGCTTTTTGTAGCTTGTTTTTTTGCCGACGTATCATTGTTTCCCTTCAGTTCTTGAGTGCAAGTTGTCACTGTCGCACACGTCTTTCTATTTCTCAATTCTTTCGTAACATTCCAAAAAAGCGCCAGAGTAAGTCACTTATCACTTGACAAAAGTCGAAAGTTTCGTAAAAATTTCTCAAGCTAGACGTGAATGAAATTCCGCCTGAAGGCGTGAAGGTGTATGACGTGCGAAATGGCGGACTCTGTTTTTTGCACGCTGTTGAACGATGCTGCATCTATGGTGGATGTTGCCGAGTGTAATTCAATTAGCAGCGGCGATATAAGGTTTTAATTTATTCCCATGCCGGTACCAGCAGAGAGATCCATCTCTCGGCTCGAGACGCCTCTGAATTGAATTGAAGGAAGATTGACCTCGGAGATAAGGGGCTGAGCTAATGGGCACGAGAATGCCACGGATATTATTGAAGCTATTGCCCGGGACCCAATTAAGAGCGAGAACATTGGCTGGATGGAAGGGGGCCTTTTGTTGGCAACACAGATTCAAATAGATGGCGGCAATTTAAGTTTGTTACTTTCGCTCTTTAGACGATTTAATTAATTGCAAACATTTAAAGCTTAGCAAGCAGAGGATTATAATAAAATATTAATTTTGTTTGGGATACTGTACAAAATATAAGAAAACATCCTTTTAGATTTGTTTGAAAAAACTTCTAAAAAACCTCTATGCTTCTGTGACAAACTTTTATCTCCGAAAGTATGACGGGGCTTCAAAAAGTTCTTAGAAAAAGGTAGAAAAACAAATTTTTTTTGGGTAGATTTTTTTTATTTGTTAACATAATCTCCCTTAGATCGATACATTTCACCAAGCGTTTATCGATTTTATTAAGCCGTTCAAAAAGTAAGATTTTGGAAGGCCCTTAAATTTGGCATGTGTTAGGGCGATGACCTCCTCGTACGACGTGAAATTTTTTCCCCGAGCCATTTTTTCAAATTTGGAAATAAAAAAGTTACTGGGTGCCGACTTTCCTTTACCATTGAAGTGTAGTAGTGTATCGATGTTCCCTCACTTTGGTTCGTCCATCACTCAAAAATCCGAACTGGAGGTATCAAACGAAGTTCATCATATGTGGATGTACGGCCACGTTCAATCTTCGGGTGGGAAATCCTAGCATTTTAGCCACTAGGTCGTTTTGAATTTTTTTAGAGTTGGAGATAATCACCCTGTATTTTTATAACCTTCTAACCTTCAAAATTTTGGTTTTTTTTAACTAACATTTTAACATCAATAGTAGAGGGAAATTGTCATATGATAGTGATGCAGTTGGGAAGTTGGATTTTTCTGTTTTTTTCTTTACATATGTTAAGATAGGACGAAAAAAAAATTTCTGCAAAATCGGTCCTGTGTTGCACAAGAAAATTGCATAAATGTCCATTTTTGATGCACTTTGAGTGCATTGCTACACTATTTTTTTAATTTCTCCAGTTCTGTTTATCGTAGAAAAATAAAAAAAATTGAATAATACTCGTGAATTAATAGACTATCGAACTGATTCAGTAGAAATACTTTGCACCTAAGCTTTGCTAAAAAGTACCAAATAAGCACCAAATAAGGCCAATTTTAACATCCAAATTGCTAATAACTTCAAAAGTAAAGGCCATAGAATAAAAATTGTCTGGGCATTATTCATAGGAAATTGTCCAAGCTTTCCAATTTTGCAAAAAAAATGTTAGGACGTTGAAATTTGTCAGTTAGTTGAAATTTTAGTGAAAAAAATGTAAGTTTTGACTTTGACGACTCATTGCTCTGGAACTTGATAGAGTAGAACCTTGATTTTTACAGTTTTAGATATCTGATTCATGAAAATAGGTTACAAAAATACAGGGTGATATGTAAAACTGTAAAAAAAAACACTTCAAAACGCCCTAGCGGCTAAACCGTTACGATTCCCCCCCCACCACCCATACGATTTTTTGTTCGTCTATCCATAACCTATCCACAGCTGGCCACTTTGTCACTCTTCGTAGTGCACCCTGTATATATGTACGTGGTTGAAATTTCAAAAAAAAATTAAAATTTTTACAGCAACAATTGGCACTTTTCGAAAAACATTAAAATCGCTGCCATTTTATGCCAAACCCATGTAAGGTAAACCCTTTTTTTTAAATTGTAGGTTTTTTTGTGTACTTTCTTGTGAGCATACGCAATACTTCCTTACTTTATTTGAAATGCCCAATTTAGGACTTTGAAAAAAAATAAACATATTAATAATCAAAAAACAGACGTTCGATTTTAAAAACTAACTTTTTGAGTCTGTTTTTTCACTATCAATATGTTTTTGGAGGTAATGCCCTAAGCTATAACTTAATATATCAATCGAAAGCTAATTTGAATACCCACAACTTTATAATTTGATTTTTTTTCGATCCGAGCTCAAGTTTTTTTGTAATTTGCAAAACAACGTTTTTTTCACTTTCCGGAATTTTTTAGGTTAGGTTCGCCATTCCAAATTCAAAAAAAAACGCTATCTTTTTTAGAATTTTTTTGCCTATATAACCATATTTTTTGTTTTCTGTTGGCAATCACTCTAAAATTACAAGGAGCTATTGTAGATTGATTGGACTATACCTTATCAAATGCTTCAGCTACGTCTAGGTATATTGTGGAGCATATCTCCTTTTCACAAAAGCAAAAAAAATCACCCCTTTTGGGGTGAGTATTGGCCGGTGTAGGAGCTGGTGGGGGTCGGAAGCGATATCCAACACCACCATCATGCTCAGTACCCTCGAAAATGGGGAGAAAGTGTTTTTTTACAGGGAAACCGTGTAAAGCACGTTTAACCCCTCGTGGGGGTGGTTTTTGGCCGTTTTGGGGGGTTGCGAAACCCCAAAAAGAAAATCTAACAACGCCACCGTGTTCAGCATCCTCGAAAACGGGGGGGGGTTAGTCTGGTCCGGCTCAAAATATTTACGTGTCCGTCCGATTTACACACGCCACTACGATTGACAGGGTATACTTTAAAAAATTCTCCTTCGCCAGCGGTATTCGATCCCAGCATGGGACTCAGGTAACTTATCTTTAGTGTTGCCAGTCAAAACATATAAAAATTTGGAGAAAATCCCTCGTTGGCTTTTTGAGATACCCAAGGATAAAGGATACTTAAGATGGCCTTTGAATCCTTTTTTCGTCCAATGTCCTTTTTGGCATTTTTATTTAATAGCTTGAAGGTTTTTCTTCAAAATGATGTATATATCACCGCGCTAGGATAATATGTGCACTTTGTACGATTTTTTAAAGGAACTTGTATTATCAAATTAAAAAATGTTTAAGTACCGTTATTTATGAAACTACTCAACATTTTGGCAAAATATTGCACCTACGTAATACTAGCCACTAGTACTCCAAATGTACGAAATGTGAAGGAAATCGGAGAAGGTCCGTGTCCAAAATTTTCTTTTTTTTGGTCGAATTTTCATGGAATGGCCCTGCTACCAAAAATTGGCAACGTCGGTACCAGTAGAGCGCCTGTTCTCTAAGAGCCGTATTTCACCGGGACACCATGGCGGCGCAAACAGCGTGGCGGTGCGGCCAGTAATATTCTGTGCACGCGTCTTTGCTGGTCGCGCCGCCAAATTGGTTGCGCAAGTTGTATACATTTTGTTGCTGGCGGCGACTGCTCGCGCCGCCATGGTGTCCCGGTGAAATACAGCTTTAAAGCATCTTTAATCGAGCAGCCACATCGAAATATATTCAAAGATGAATCAATGCAAGCTCCACTCTGCATAAACGTATCGACAAAATCAGAATTAGTCAAAGAAATTTGTGAATTTAATACTTATGTTTAACTGTAACGTAATTTAATACTTATGTAACGTAATATTGTAATTGTTTTAGTACATAATGTATTGAATATATTAATTTAATAAATATAATATTTTTCCATTTTTATTCATATTTATTATCTTTTAATTTATTTATTATCCTTTAATTTATTTATTTATATAATTTATTTATTATTTTTAAAAAATCTCGGTTTTACGAGAAATTCTCGTACGAGACGAGATCGAGATGAGACCAAGACGAGCAATCCTTTATTGAATCTGGTCCGAGACGGAGACCAGACGATATGAAGATCAAAAGCTCAGAAACCCTAGTAAAAATGTGTCGTGCGCATTTGTTCGCTATGCGTGCCAGTTGTGGCGCCGTGCGTGCTAGTGCGTACCTGATGCATGCCAGCTGCGGGCGAGTTTAATTTTTACTCGGGACGAGAACGAGAAAATTCCAAATCTCGCATCGTATTTTTGATAGGTCAGGGCAAATATTAGGCTTTGCAGACGATATTGCTATCCGTGGAAGATCATTTGAAAGCATAAAGGATATCTTTGTATAACTAAAACTCACCCATTTTATCAGTACCAATCTAGACCGGTTAACACTCCTTTTTTAATCTAATCGAACAAGTGTTTCAGGTGGTAACAACAAATTATTTATGACGATTTTACAATTTTTGAAACAAATAATTCAAAATACTGAAAATGCACCCATGGCCACACGGATCTACCTACAATTTCGCTGAATAAGCCCGAAATTTACAGCAATCTTCTGAAACCGAAACAATCGTCTATCTATGATCAATGGGAGCAGCTAGCGCTTGGAACATTCTTTGGGAATACACCAATAAAGATATTCTTCCAAATCAGCCATGACTCAGCGAACAATCTCTAAACTTTTTATGATTCACTTATTTTCTCGGTTAAATTTACCTGCACCTTTCGCGATGTAACTGTTGCCATTTTCTTCTTTTATAACAAACTGCTGACTCCAGCCACATACAACAAATAGAAGAAACAAAAAAATAATACTTCCAAACAATGCTTTTCGGCTTTTGCTGCTGTCTTCATGGGCATTCACCTTGCGTGAAAATATTTCTTCCACCGAAAAGAGGAACACCTCACAATAATCGAAAACGCTGCCGAAGAAATCTTGGCCCGGTCTTGAGCGGATCTAATTATAGCTCAAAGAAGCTTAATTCACCGCTGGCCCCACTGGGGTCATCTGTAGTCGCTTTGAGACAGTTTCTATTATGAAAATTAATTTTTTTTTCGTATCTTTTACAACTCCTTCTCCATCAATTCATAATCTTAGCGCGTGGATATCGGGCGTCTTATAATGAAGTTACCGCAAAACACCAGAAAAGTGTGGGTGAAAACTGCTCCTCAACCTTGGCGATGAAAGGTATCGATCCAGTTTATTGTGAAGGCGAAAAGCCACTTATTACCGCCTATAGGTAGACGTGTAGACGTACATACATATATAATGGATGTAGACTGGAACATCGTTTGTCAAATAAATTAGCCTAAGCCTTGCATTTATTGATTACCTTTCAGCTTTATGTAATGTCGAAAAAGGTAACGAAGCGCGGGTGCGGAAGGTATTGGGCGACATCCAGTAGGAAGGCGCGGTAGAAAGCAGCGGAAGCCCAAAGTACATTCGACACGTGCTTAATACCGCGTTTCGTGAGTTTGATTAGGAGGAAAAGTGCCCTGTTAAGGGATTTGTGGTTTCTGCTTTCACGGCGGTTGTCTATGTATTTTTAGAGAATGAATTATTTTGTTTTCAATTGGGTAAGGTTAAGGGTAATCATTAATCTGTATTTAATGACTGCACATTGCTTACCTTAATTTTATTTCTATGAAGGTTCCGAAAGTTATTCGTGCATATTGGCTCAGATTAATGATGTGTGTCTAAGATAAGCATAGCGATTCGTGTATAATCAATAATCACCTGCTTTGGGGACAATTCATAGAAGTGGGAAATCCATGATGAAACATTAAAAAAAATTGAAATATCGCCAAATTTCGATAGCTTATTCAAAACTGAAAATAAAAGCAATGTGTCAAAAATTAGCAAAATTGCAACAGGCGATGTTTGTTTGGTTGATATTTCTCTACTATTTGATGTTGCGAAAAATTTCGTCCTCATTTCTCCAGTTAATATAGGATACTTAGGGTGAGTTGTACCAACTAACTTTAACGGTAACAAAAGCTGAACCGGCTGTCAAATCTCCGGTTAGACAAAAAGAGAGTTGCACCGTTTAACCATTAACATGACGTAACATTTTAACGTTAACTTTAACCAAGCAAAGTCGGCCGGTTAGTGTTATTGTTATTGTTAACTTATGACAGTTGTCAAATTTATTTTGTGATGTAGAATTTGAAATTAATTTGCTTTTTTGTGTAGTTTTATGTTATTTATAAATAAATTTTGTGTTTTTCAAATTTTTGAGGTGAAGTAAGTGCTATAAATTTGTGTGTGAAGCAAATCCCAGAGGAAATTAAGAGATATTTTACGACAAAGCTTTTAACGAAAGCTTTAACAAACGATAGTGTGGTGCAACTCAATTTTACTAACCGGAACTTTAACAACATTGTTATTGTTAAAGTTAATTTTAACAATTACGTTAACCAATGATATGGTGCAACTCACCCTTAGTCCTTTTTTATGTGAAAGTCTAAGCTCAGAAGTCACCCTTTGTACTGCTAGTCCGTTATTTCTTTCAGGTGCAGACTGTGCCGGTGTGCCCAGCGGATTTGTCTTGAGTTATGGAAGCCAAGCCGTGGGAGCAGATGGTTATTTTAATTGGTGAAACAATCACTGTGATGGCAAAATTTTTCCATAGCTGCTACATTTTCCTACGGTGACCGAATGAGTCAGTCATTTCCAGACACACTGTAACGGGAAGAGGGCAGAACAGATTTTATTAGAAATGGGATAGTATGTAGTTCGTTTCGAAAATGTTGAATCCGGTCTAATTCTTGCGACTCCAGTCAAAAATGACTTCAATGTCGCTGTTGATTAAATTGGACATAAAGAGGAGGTGTGACACTTACTTGCCTTCCATTATCGAAGTCAACGGAAAGTGTTGCCATAAACGAAGTTGTGAAATGTGCTAGAGGGAATTAAAAGCACGGCATTTAGAAACAATGTGTAAAAGAATCAGTGAGAGTAAGAAAACTCTCAATTCAGTTGTTTAGAACAGAGTCAATGCCAATACCTACAGGTCTAGTCATCAGGAGGGGTTGCCGTGCGCTGTCGAACCCTTTTTTTGTTTTTACGAAGGAGTGGTTGGAAGCTTCCATCAGTCAATCACGGTGGTGTGTGCTCGACGTACCCAGGCCTAAAATGGTGGCAATTTCAATGTTTTTCGAAAAATGCCAATTGTTGCCGTAAAAATCAATTTTTTTTTAAAATTTCAACCACGTATTTACAGCATCCAAATACACATTTTCTCCAATAGTGGCAACAGGAAGTAGTTCGACTGGCTTAAGGATAAATCCGACTAAAACCAAAGAAATGCAAACACCATTGAACGGAGAGCGCTGAATAATCGTGACGTGGAACTTGTAGATAAATTCTGTTACCTCGGTAGTATTATGAGCGAAAATGGCGGTACAGAAGAAGACGTCAGTTCCAGAATAAATAAAGCAAAAAGCGCATATGCATGCCTGACTCTCATATGGAGATCAACGGATATCTCAATTAACACCAAATTGCGGGTGTTCAACTCCAACGTTAAGGCAGTTCTTTTGTACGCGTATGTCCCACGAGGGATTAAAGGAGCGTAATGAAGAAGAACTCTTATTCACATTCATTGCTGCCCTTGTTAGACTAGTCATCACTTTGAAAGCATTCGTTGTCGATCTAGCCTTCCTGAAACCGTATTGCATTTTCAAAAAGACGCGTTCACCCGTTCCAAAAGCTTGACCATGGTGTTTAGAAGACTTATCGGCCTGTATGCAGACGGGTTCCCAGGGGCCTTACCCCCGGCTTCAGGATGAGCATATGTTTTTGACGCTTCCATTACTCATGGAACACTCCTTCCCTCAAGCACGCTGTGAATAGTTCCCCGCGCGTCTTCGATATTTTGGGCCCTGTGGTTGTGGCATCTTCCGGCCCTTGCACTGCTTACTTACAATCACAACTTCGATTTCCTTTTCGTACTACAATCTGTGCGAGTTTTGGGCCGGCTGTCTGTGATTCAGGTTCAGTAGTATGAACTTTATCTCCTTCGCCGTTTGAGTGCATTCCGGAATAGTTGTAATACCCATGCCCAGGGCACTGTTGTTGTTTTCACTTCCTGGTATAACAGACATTTAGGACTCTCGGTACAGTCTTTGGCGATATGCCCCTTTTCTCCGCATTTCAGGCATTATTTCTCCCTCTTTGCTATATGCCCGAAATCCCTGCATTTGTAGCATCTCCTTGGCGCTGTCCTTTATTCGGCAGACAACCCATCCTATGCAGACCTTCCCGCTTCTTACACTCTTTTTTCTAGTTCTACAAATTTATGGTAGCCCTTTTTGAACAACTATATGCTTCCCTCAGCCTCATGCTGTGTTCCTGCACTTGCTGGACTGAGAATGAATTTAGGACCGGCAAATTCAAAAATTTCGGCCTATTTAATTACATTTTGTTTTAACAATCAAGTAAAGTTCTTTTTTGCTTTCAAAAGTTTTTCTTTAAGCAAAATTATGAGAAGAACTATGCGTGTATTTGTAGGTGGGTTTGTGCGTACGTCCGTAGTAATTTTTTCCTGCACGATATTGGGTGAACCAAAAAAGATATCGTCTTCGTTGAGGTGCCGATCGAAGCGTATTAACTAAAGCATGATCTAAAATGATTTTCATAAAATTCGGTTGAGCCGTTTTTTTGTTTAAACGACGTACGTGATTTTTGTACCCGCACGATATCGCGCAAACCAAAAAGAATATCGGCTTCGTTGGGGTGCCGATCGAAGCACATTAACGAAAACGTGCTTTGGAAAAATTTCATAACATTCGATCAAGCCCTTTTTTGAAAAGACTTCGGCCAAGAGCCATAAGAACCATCTAATAAACTCGCTGGAATGAAACCGGTTCTAAATGAAATTAACTTTTCTGGATTCAGCTTCCGATAGCTTCCCCATAAAACATCACTTGTCAACAAAATCCGAGCATTCTTTAAAACCCGTGCAAAAATTACGTTACCCTTTTCCAACGTCACCATTTTTTTCAAACCTTAGATCACCACTTTTTGGACGGGGAATTCTGTTCCACGTCCTACATTTACTGAAAAAAAATTAGCCTTTTCGGTCAAGTCTGACGAGTTCTTTATAGTTATTTGATCTAGCATCTCTCAGGATTACTTAAGCACCAGTTTTGGTACTACCAACCCTACTAACTTCCTAAGTTATGAGTCGTCAAAGACAAAATTTTGGTTTTTTTTAACTACAATTTCAACTTTCACTACTTTTTTCTTCCAAAATTACGTAGTTAACCTATACCTTTTTTTCCAAAGTTAGAAAGCTTGGAATATTTCCTATGAGTAATGACAATTTTTATACTAAGCATTTAAAAGTTCTTGTTTTTTAACTTTTTGTTTCTCCCAACCTCTTCGTCGTTTCGTTGACATTTTCAATTTTTTAGTTTTTTCTTAAATTCCACGCAATCCTTTATTAAATAACAGTCTTCAACCAACTAATTGGCAATTTCGTAGGAGACCGCGAGATTTGTGTTCCTTAAAGGAATTGTGCTTGAAATTTTTTTATTTTTTTTGGGAAAAATTTATTTTTTTCAAAAAAAAATTATTTTGAGGAAGCATTTTTGATTTAACATTCGGCACGGCCCACCGGGAAACGCCCGGTAGCTTGGTAGGCCAGTCCAGCTCTGAGTACATGAAAATTGAATGATAGCTGTTACGGAGGCGACGATTACGGAGGCGACATTGGATAGAAAAACAGGTTTCTTAGTCCACCATTAGAAGTAAACATTTTTTCGAAAATTTGCTCACTACTCAAAAGCGAAGAAACTCAGTGAATGAAGTCCGAGAAGGATTCAATTGGATTTCTTAACAAACACACGCGTTATGGAGTCGTCTGTTTTTGGTTGTTTCGGTATTTTTTCCGAGTGTTGATGTTTATTGAATACAATGATCGCTGCTCGCACCTTCGAACCACAACCACTGTGATTCTATAACGTGTGAATTTTCATTTCCATTATGTGGCGCCCCCTTCACAACTAATATCTGTTTTCTAATCTCCAGATTTGAAAATTCTATAATAATTATTAAAAACAACGGACAAAATGTCAGCCAGGAACTTTCAACCTGGCGCACTTTGGAGGGAACTCAAAATTGCTGTGATTGGTGGTGAATGACCTCTGGAACAATTTGACAAACCCCGCGGGCACCAATGGCGTATTATGTTTCCGTCATGACAGGTCCGTGACGTAAAACCGGGATAAGGACAGGTTACGAAGGCGACACTTTTGGTGGTTTTAGGGCTGCCATTTTCTTTCACGAGTATGTAAGAGGGCAATTCAGGATGAGGGAATTGTATGATTACTATATAAAAGTGATAAGGGCCTGAAAAATTCCATTCCGCAATCGTAGCAGAAGAAAAACCTATAGCCCTAGAAACTACCATTTCGTGACAATCACCCATATAATAGTTAACCTTTGATGAAATTGCCCAAGGTTTTGAATTACATCGTCTGTCCACTACTAGAAGCATCAGAAAAATGGAAATCAGGTGAACTAATTTTTTATACCAGCGTTTTTACACTTATTATCCTTCCATATGTCCCCATTTGTAATAATTAATATTGAAATCACGAAAATGGATCATTACTTCATTAGAACTTTGTTTGATGTCTGTCTATTACCTCAACATCTACAATATATTCGATTTTACTTTACTTTTCATCATTATGTAATATTTCTTATTGCTTCTAGTCTTTTTATATTGCATCACAATCACTAACTTCTCGAATACATATGGGTCATTCCACGTCAAATCGACCACTATTTAGCCTGACCCTTTTTGATTTGGCTGAAACATTGTAATTTAAAAATTATCAAAAACATTTTTCTTAATTTTTTCAATTTTTTTTGCCTAACCCAATTTTTTTTTGCCTACACTTTTTTTTAGTTTTTTTCGATTTTCAACTTCAAATTAAGTAAAGTAAATTTTCAATCGAAAAAAAAATATAAAAAAAAGTCGGCCCACTCTGAAATTGGCGGGATTATTTTCAGGAAAAATCAATGTGTTTTTTAAAAAAAAAACGTCGGACTTTGTAAAAGTAACTATCAGTTTTTTTTTTACAAAAAATTGAAAAATTTCATATAATTACGTCTGAAAATAGAAAGTTAATTATTAAAAAACAAAAATTTTGAAAAAAAAATGTCTCGATAGGTCAATTTTTGAAAAAGTTATGGTTATATGAAAAAAATTTTGAAAATTTGTTTGGGTTAGTTATGAAAAATGTTTTTGATAGGTTAGAACGAAATTACAAAGTTTCAGCCAAATCAAAATGGGGTCAGGTTCAATAGTGGTCGTGGAATGACCCATATATACTATCGAATCCTACCCAATTCATAATTTTTTGTCTAAGTTAAGTTATTCCGTTTTCAATAGTCCTTGTCCTTGCTGTTCCTAGATTGCTAATGGGCAATGACTAGAAAATTGTTATCGCATACTCGAGGTGTAATTTGTCTCGAATGAGTTATATAAAGAAAGTCGCCACGGTCATATTTCATTCAAATCACAAATAAATCATTTAAATCTCGCAACTTATTATCATTTGGTTTGTTTCTGCTACAGTGTAATTTTCCATGAAATTCCATAAATGTTTCGGTTCCAAGCAGAACGCTAAAAACATACTAAACGAGTTAACTTTCATTTAAAAAGACATCTGAAGATGTAATCGTCGGCTATCCTTACTTTACGCCAGAAGCTAAATGGTCTCAAGCTCAAGAAAGCAAATACAAACGGCCTTCAAGCCAATATGACTTGAAAACTGCTAAGATGATGATAATAACAAAAAAACTTGATCCTCTCATTGAAATCTCAAATTTCATCTTCGCGGTAGGCTGCTATGGCGGAAGGTGTTCGCTAAAATTACATCCAAGGCGAACTTTGAGATGAGTTACTAGCAAGATAGCAGAAAGTATCAGCAGCAATACCGCAGTAGAAAATTTCCGGTAAATACGGCGCAACCAGTATGCCCGATGCTCATGCGCGTTGCAGCGACTTAAATATAAATGAAATCATTCCTTTATCCAACAAAACACGCGGATAACTAATAGCCGCTGCTTCTGCTGCTGTCATGCTCAGGAGGTCGTGATGATGTACCATCACGATAAATGTACCCAGGTTGAAGGAAGCTTAATGATCATCAATGGAACTGCAGACACCAGGCTCAATAGTAACGCACGCAATGTCACAGTAAAGACCGACTTTTTCAACAACAAAAAAAAACATCTTCTAAATGTTAACTCAGCCGTTTAACCACCAGATGTCTCTTGCTTTCTTTTATTTTATTTTCGGGTTTTCGTTTTTTTAGTCAAAAGTCCGTGAAGTCGTCTCAAGAAATCGAGCTGAACATTTCCTGCGACTCTACATCATCATTCACGAATCACGACTTAAGTAAATTTCATCTAGATTTCTCAATCAGTCCTTTTCAGATACTTAACGACTTTGTTAATGGCAACTAGAACGGCGATTTTTGTTCGCTTTTTTGCCATTACACTACTTTGTTGTTCGTAGAAGTTGACGGTTGCCAGGTTATAATAAATTTATAATCAATGTTGCATGCCGCTCATGTCAATAAATTAAAATTGGACGAGGTATTTAACGACATGACCGTAATGGTAAGGCAATTCTGCCCAGGGATTAGTCGCAATCGCCAAGAATCGCTCGTTTAGTTTTAATCGTTCACCTACTTTCAATGGGCGGACTTTTGATTATCAGCTTCCCAAAGGAAATTGTCGAGACGTCTTCCGTGGAAAATGATTTTCCAATGCCGGTGCCGCTGCTAATTTTCCCTTACAAAGCGACAATACCGCATTATTTATTGATATTCGAGAATTTATAGCGATTGGAAATTGGTTTTGTTATGGCTGATAATGACTCACGGGCCTAGAGCCATATTTAGGGTTAGTTTTTATTTTTAAAAATTGATTTTAAATTATTCTTCCCACGGACCAACAAACTTTTATGGGAATTTTCTTTCTTTGGCAATTTAAGTGTTTAGATTCCTTCAGTGATTGTATACACCATTGACGATGTCTAAAAATCTAATGATACTTGGTTAAGATATTGTCGCTAATCAATTTTGGTGGAATTTCGAAGAAAACACAGAGATGAGGGAGCGTGATGGTGTTAGCCCGTCAATGACGACTCATTTACCAATTTGCGAACTTGGATTCTAAATTAAATGCATACACTGTGGGGATTTTTGACTTAGAAATGATAATTGGATATAAAAAGAATGCACTTGAGAGACTTGGTGTCCAACTCTGATTGGTCGTAATTATTCTGTATACTAAAAAATGTGTCTCTAACATGTTTTCTGATTTCCCTGAAATTTACTCATCAACTTCTTTGTTGATTTTGTATCGTGCAGATTGGCTTGTGTGAACTAAACGTTTTGGCTTGCGCAAACCAAAAAAGCAAAATTTTATTTTGCAAAATATGTCTTGATAGATAATCGGCTTGAGGTTGGTGTTTTTGGCATTAGCGTCTAAACGATGCTCAAGCCTCAGTTACAACCCTCAGCATGCGCATGGGTGAATGGTGACGTTCGACCACCTGTTCCTCCGACCTTATCATAATCAATATAACATAATTTAATGCGTAGATAAGTATAAATATAATACGCAATTACTAATGGAGGTAATTTTCTCTCATCATTTTCACTCAGTTTATACACCCAATTAAGGAAGGAAATCGCCAATAGAGAGTGAATCCCTTCATTGCGAGTTCGTTAAGTTAAAAAACTGTTATAAGTCCACACAATTAGTAGGGTCATATCATCATTTGATGACAAGTTAACAATATTAGTGTTGGTAGTAAAAACTGGACCTTGGTAACTGCCACCTCGAAAATTTCATTTCATCCATAACCCATACTTTATTTACAAGAGGGAGTTGTTAATAGAATTCTTCCTTACCCGATACTGCCATCCCATCTTTTACCGCCGAAAATTTGCCCGAGTAAAAATGAAACTAGCCCGCAGCTAGCCTGCATCAGGTACGCACTAGCACGCACGGCGCCACAGCTAGCGCGCATAGCGAACAAATGCGGACGAAATTTTTACTCGGGTGAACGAAGTTTTTTGCAGGACTTGCCTAAAGTATAAATGACTCAAAGAGCTTCCATTGGCCCTGAAAATGTACTCTCTATGATCCTTAAAATAAGTGCCTCGGTGCAAACTTACTGCCCTTTCATACCTTTCCGAAGTTTATCCAGACTCTTGGAAACTGGCTCACATTCCAAAAAATCATTCAGACAATATTCAATGATATAGCTTTTGAAAATTTAAAGTCTAATCAAATATTAGACAATAAGCGAGCTGCGTTATGCACACACCCATTTAAAACCCATTGAGAGTTCTATAAGCGAGTATGCGCAGCTATGCTCTACTCTACCATCTACGCTGCGTACTGCACTCACCCTAAGACAGACGAGTTGGTAGAACAAAGGGTTATTCCTAAGCTTAGGTTTAACATAAAAAGTTCTTGTCTTCCTTTTTTTTTATCATGCTCTCCTATATCAATGGGAAAGCGGCTTCTATTAAATCATCAAAGCGACGCAGCATTTGTCGCAATAGTATTCGGTGACATCTAGCTACAAATATAACGAGTTGGTGGCACCTTGTCTATTTTTTAATTAGCTTTTGCTGTTAGACATTGTCCTCTGTGATATGGTCAAAGTTATGTCGACTGGATAAAAATGATCTGTCTAGTTAGGTTTCGTCCTTTAGGTAATTTGAATTTTTGGTCCATCCTGCACCAGTTTTAGCATGCCGAGAAATACTTAGATGGGCCCCACAACCTGTTCTTTGACAATTGCGTATTTTATCCGAAAATTTAGTTTAATGGCGCTCGACTGACCATCTCGACCAACTTGTCCGCTTTATTCTGTTTAAAGCGGTATAGATAATATCCTTTAAATAGAGTCATTCATACAGTGGTTCAATATTTCAAAAGATTGTTTAGAGATTAACCGATAAAGCATGGTGACTTCCCAAACCCTTAGATTAATGCAATATTAACAGCTCCAATGCTCATCGCGCGTCTTGCTTGTTCTAGAGAGAAGAAATTCAGTTTTTTTTCTAAGAAGCTATGAGACAACTTTCCAACTTTCCAGACTGCCATAATATCAGACAGTTTTTTTTCCTTTAGTATCTCGTGAAACTAATTTTATCCTTCCTATGCCGTATTCATACTCCCCTTATTCCAGCAATCCTTACTGTTCGACATATTGTTCTAAAACACAATATATAATAAATGATTGTTGTTGTTAGTATAAAAGTTTCTTCAGCTTTTTCTTTTATTAGACTTATAAGACTTATTTAAACAATACTAATTTTTTGTTTTCTTTTTTTCAGGTGAGTAATCAATTTTAATTGATCCGTAAGTATATGAATTCACAAGAAATTTTGGTTCATATTAATCTTACCCAACAACTCAATATCAACAAAATTTATCAAAAAATTATTATAAATGGAATTTCGGAACCAGCTGACCAGCAGAAATCACTGCTGATAAATTAAGTAAGTTGATAACACATAGCCACAAAAAATGATTTTCTATTGTTTTGAATGACACATTGCGAAACTCAAGTATTTTCTGAGTTAAATCGATAAACATACTATAGTATAAGAGTTAGCAACATCGATAAAAAGTGGATTTTAGGTCGGCTGATTTTTTAGCAACGACAAAACTGTCTGGTAACTAGGTATAAATATGTACTGTTAAAAATACATAGATAATAATGGGAAAGAACAAAATTGTCTTAAAATGATTTTAAAATGCACAAATTCTTCTCTGCAGAAGAGATGCGCAGAAGAAAACGCAACCGAACTCAGGTGCCAGACGTACTATACCCGCACTTAACTTCAATAAGAAATAAGGAAATATCAAAAACTCAGCTCTGGTCAGGGTCGTCTCAAAAGTAAGTTCCACTATTTTTTTTTAATCCGTGTCGCGGGCCACGGAAGCCGTAGAAGTGCCAATAAAAAAAGAGGGGTAAAAAAATTGGACCTAAAAATGCCCCGGCAACATCCAAATTATTCATCTCATCTCATCATCATTCTCAACTGAAATCTGTTGACGGAATGCGGTCCTTAGGCGGCCATGTTCATGCAACGGCAATCAATTCCACCAGTCATGATTAATGGAAATCAATGGAGGATTACGTCAGTCGTTACCTTAAGGTGCGCTTACACGAGCAATTTTTTGAGCAATAATCGCCGGGCAACTGTAATGGAGCAAGCTGGAGCAATTAGTGGAGGATTCTGGAGCAATTTCAATAAAATGCGGCAATTGTTCGGCAATTTTATTTCTAATTGCTCCATCATATATTAGATATTGTTCAATGTGGTCGACACAAATTGTCGAATATCCAGTAGGTATGGAAATTTAAGTCAATTTTTCTTTTGTATCTCGCAATACAACTATCAGAAATTCTAAACAAATACATTAAAGTTTTGTATGAATCCCCAGTACCCAGAAATCGAAGGGTTAACGCAAGTTTCGTCGATGCAGATATGGGTTCTCGCATATTGGTCTTCTGCTTCGTAATTAATGGACCAGCTTTATTCAAAAGAATCTCAAAATCACTTCGGGACATTCGAGTCAAGTTTTTGAATAAAATATCATCCAATTCACAACACAATGAAGATTACTTCCTTCTTGCTAAAAAAGGTCGCACCCAAATAAGTCTATTATTTTTATTTTTTTTTCGCTCATGACTGATGATGATAAAAGCGCTACAAGCCGCCGCTGCAAGAAAAACGACTTCCATAACGAGCGATAGTTAGTCAACTAACTGCTCGTGTTTGAAAGTATTGCCTAGTTTCTTGGAGTTGATCCATATCGCTCAACATTGTTGTTGCCAAATATTTTTTCAAATTGATGCTTGTTGCCGTTGCCGTAAATTGCTTGAATTGCCCGAGATTGCTCCATCACTGTTGCCCGGCGATTATTGCACAAAAAATTGCTCGTGTATGAGCACCTTTAGACGTTAGGTTTTCCGTCAGTCGTAGGCAAAACTGTTGCAAAACTGACAGCAAAACCTATCGTGTAATGGGCGCCTTGCGTTTTGCACACTCAATTCCGCCCAGCTTCCAGCCTAAATTGTTATATCGTTCCGCAACCGTCCCATTCGCCTGATTTATCTGTTCTGGCTATTCCTGAAAACTCAAGAAACCGTTCCGAAGAAGAGATACAATCAAATTGAAGAAGGTTTCGAAGGCAATTTCGGAAATCGACTTCAATAATTGTTTCGTAGACTGAAAAAACTATTGGCATAAGTGTATTGTACCTGCAGGGGTAATTTTAAAGAGGCTGAAGTAAAAGACCGGTCCATAGAAAGCGTTTCATGCGTCGCTTCCATGCGTTGCGTTGACAATTGAGTTGGAGTACATGCTTTTAAATGCCAACAGGCCCCCAATGACGGAAGAAAATCGTAGACGCGTCGCATGCAACACGTGAAGCTGCCCAACTTTTAACTTTTCATGCGTCTGGCATTGTGACATCGATGACAGTCAGCTGTGCTCTTGTGCAAAAGAATTATATCTTGATTTGAACAAATCAAGTATACCTACAGTTTGCGACCGTCACACGCGACTTACGTTTGTTATCAACGCATGAAACGGCGGTGCCGGCCCATAGAACGCGTTAACGCGACGTGTGCGCAAGATGCGTATGGCAGTCCAGGGTGCGGCGCGTTCAACCGACCCAATAAACGCGTTGTACTGCACAACATTATTCATTAAAAATTCGTATTTTTGTACCGCACACTAGATTGATGAAAGAATTTTAAATTATGTACACAACACACGGTATACAGAAACAAGGTAATGTAAAACACTGAATATCGTTTTAGTGCGACGTCACTCAGTGACCTCTTCCCATATAAAATCGAAATTGTTGTTGTAGTTTTTCTGCATTAGGTCACTGGGTGACGTCACATTTTTCTACGATATTCGAAGCTGTCAGCTTTTACACTACCTTCTTTCTGTATATCATGCACAACAAACAAACGTCAAACGCGCCTATTGCGTGGAGAAGTTGAAAATTGGTCAACTTCAAGCGTTTGTAGCTTCACTCGCGTGTGTCGCTGCAGCCATTGAGACTGGTTCCATTAAATAACATTTACTTCAATTGAAATGTTAAATGCCTCTTGCGTACGCATCGCGTCAACGCGTTCTATAGGCCGGCACCTTTTAAGTTACTATGGCGCCTAGTTTCAAATCTTTGTCCGTTCTGAGTTATACAGTCAGTACTGTACATGCCAGTACAGCCTCGAGCATATATAGTTATTAGGGTAGATAAAAAAAATCAATTATTTTTTTTTTCAAGGGTCACGGAAAAATGGTTGCTGGACACCTTACAAAAATTCTCACTCAACATGAGCTCTTAATTGTAATAGGAAGATCCTCCGCATCGCAGTTTTTAATCTTTTCCTCAGTCCAATAGAAAAAAATTCATACCTCATCATTAATTCATTGTACAGAAAAATGTTTTCGGAGAATTTTGTAGGAAATTTAATGCTCTACAAAAAGGTATCTTATTTTTTTCTGTAAACCTCACCATTTGGAAGATATTGAAGATTTAAGTTTGATTATTTTAAGACAAATTTCATTTTTGTTTCGGTAAATCTACAGTAGGTATACCATGACCACCTCCGATTTTGATGAAATTTTCACACAATATACAGTTAACTATGCACAAATCAACTACGTTAACAAAAAATGTCGCTCAAGTCCCGTTTCGCTGTAATTCCACTTCAAAGTACCGTAATTCCAATAATTGAACAGGTGATAACTCCTATGTTATTTCACCAATGCATATTGATGAATTTTCCACACATTATGTATTTTGACGTGGACAATTTATTTTTTGGAAAAAAATTGGCACTTATGCACCGTTATCTTTTTATTTAACAAAAATGAAATTTGTCTTAAAATAATCAAACTTAAATATAAACAATTAGTGCGTAATTTTTTTGTGCGCTAAATTCAAAAGAATTAAACCGGAGAAAATGCTAGTAGGGGGTTTTCGATGGCTGATTACGAATATGATGTTTAAAATTCAAAATGGCGGATCCAAAATGGCGCAATGATGAAACTTTTTATTGATATTGCGTCAGCCTATCTATAACTTTTCTTGCTTTTTGGTATCTATAACTTATCCTTATCCAAGTTTTCGATGAAGCATTACTGCAAAAGTAACTTGCAAGGGCGAGTAAAAAGTTTTGGTCGAATCCTGTTATAAACAATGGTTAAAAATTATGTAAAACATCAGAGCAAGCCTACATTAAAAGATGTAGGCGGGGCGTTTAAAAGGAAATTCTGCTCTCTTTTACATGATCCTCAAAGAACTCCGCATTTTTTATAAGATAATCTTATAAACAATGGTTAATGAATTACTTAAAAATTCTGAAAAAGCACATATTAAAAGGTACAGATCTTAGCTACAACTCTCTATATTTAGAACATTAATAAGAATTTTTTCGCTAATAACAGACGGTTAATTGCACTTCAAAATTCCATATTTTTAAAGAATAATCATTTGTTTGTTACTATTTCATAAATAAATCATTAAAATTTAAATATTTTAATAAAATAAATTATTCTACATATCGTAAAGTATGGGTTTTCAGCTATAAATTGACTACCTACTAAATGGCAATAAGTATTTTGCACCTATTATTATTATTGATTGAAGTTACGCATGGAAAAAGTAAAATGCTCGTTTTCCCGAAATTCGTGAAATAAAAGGTGCGTATTGAAAAAATACGATTTTTTTAATTTTTTCAATACATACATCTTAATAAGGACCATTTCAGGAAACCAATCCACAAATTAAATTTAAAAATAATTTTGGTTTTTAACAATTTGCAGAAGATTTACTGAAACAAGTGATATTTTGCCAATTATTAGTTAATAATAATTCTTTAAATAAGTTTTCTATCATTTAAGTGCATGGATCGAGTAGTTAAGTATTTTTCTTCAATAAGCACTTTGGTTTTTTGCATTTGTTTTTACCAATCAAAAGTTATAGCCATTTTTGTACGGAGCGGGTCTCATTTTTTGGTCATACACACATACTATGAAGCTATGTATTACACCTTAATTAACAAATTCGCATCTCCCAGCGATTTGATCGTACAAAAAAGTTTCTTAGACATAATCTACTTAAAATTTCCTCCTCTTTCGAATGGCGTTAGGGGCCATCCATAAATGATGTCACACTAAATTAGTCAATTTTTCACCCCTCCCCCCTTGTGTCACAGGCTGTCACATGAGATCGACCCCCCCGTCTTAAATGATGTCACATTCAAGCGAGCCCCCCCCTAAAAAAGCACTATAAACAAAACATTGAATAAAATACTCTATTTTATTTTAACAAAAAATAATCTTCGATTAAATTTTATGAAACAAATGTACGCAGAGAACAAATTGAGATCACAACTAAGATGTCCAGGGTGACGTCAGCCAGGTTCTTATATTTACGATCGTTGGGAAGGTGTCTATAGTTTCGCTAGGGATTCTGTGCTCTTCAATGGCTCGCGGGTCTAATTCTTCGACATCTATCCACTCCATATCTTCCTCTTCAGTATCATTGCGAGTAATACACAACGCTTCTGAATCTCGTCGAGTCAAAATAGTAACAGAATGTACCCGAATGGCACTTTCGTAGTGTTTTTGGTGGATAACTCGTTTGTGCAAAATTGCAGATTGTTGTGTGGCGAAATAAGCTCCGCACGTTTGACAAGCACGACTCAAAAGCTGCGATTGGATGGAAGGACACATAAAATCGTATGGCACCTAAAAACAAATCAAAAAGAGTTTGGACAATTCTGAATTTAGCTACAGGGTCATTCCATGGTGACGGGTGGGACATTTTAACACATTTTGACGTGATAACGTCTTATAAATCGATGCGGTTGGAAGGCATTCACGAAAAAGTTGTAGCGAAGCCACTAACGTCCAGTAACGTTGCGATGCTCGCGCAACATTCGAGAAAAAGGCTCGCGTTCTTAGCGTCGGAACAAAAGAAAGAAAGCGTCTCAATGGGGGGTGCTACACACGAGACTAATTCGGACGGGTGAGGCTTTAAGGGTTCCAAATGACGAATTTGTGGTTAAAATTTGAAAATTCAAAATGGCGGACTAATTTGGCAATTGTGTTCCGATTATACTGAAAATCAGTATCGAGGGCTTTAAGGGTTCCAAATGACGAATTTGTGGTTAAAATTTGAAAATTCAAAATGGCGGAATAATTTTGGCAATTGTGTTCCGATTGGACTGAAAATCAGTATCGGGGGGGTTTAAGGGTTCCAAATGACGAATTTGTGGTTAAAATTTGAAAATTCAAAATGGCGGACTAATTTTGGCAATTGTGTTCCGATTGTACTGAAAATCAGTATCGGGGGCTTTAAGGGTTCCAAATGACGAATTTGTGGTTAAAATTTGAAAATTCAAAATGGCGGACTAATTTTGGCAATTGTGTTCCGATTGTACTGAAAATCAGTATGGAGGGGGCTTTAAGGATTTCAAATGACGAATTTGTGGTTAAAATTTGAAAATTCAAAATGGCGGACTAATTTTGGCAATTGTGTTCCGATTGTACTGAAAATCAGTATGGAGGGGGCTTTAAGGATTTCAAATGACGAATTTGTGGTTAAAATTTGAAAATTCAAAATGGCGGACTAATTTTGGCAATTGTGTTCCGATTGGACTGAAAATCAGTATCGGGGGGCTTTAAGGGTTACAAATGACGAATTTGTGGTTAAAATTTGACAATTCAAAATGGCGGACTAATTTTGGCAATTGTGTTCCGATTGGACTGAAAATCAGTTTGGGGGGGGGGGGTGTTTCAAATGACGAAAAGTGTAAACAAAACTGAAAAATAAAACTGCAAAACTAAATAAAACGAAACATGTCAGTGATTTATGAATTTAAAAGTGTAATCTTCATTTAATCCTTTGTTCCAAAAAACTTATAACACAAAAAAGACGTTATCACGTAAAAAATTCGCCCGTATCGGTCTTTACAGGAACCCATATTTTTTGATATACATTCAGTTATTTTAAAGTGCAAACAAAGCACATAATACATACTGTATTTTTAATAGCATTCTTAGATATATTTTTTAAGATATGATAAAAGAAAACAACATAAATATATATTCTAACATTGTTAAATTCGTAGAATTACATATGTGACGGGTGGGACAGGCAAAACCCTTCTTTCTTTAGATACTTGCACTTGACGTTGAAATTCAGATCAAATAGTTCATATGAAGCCCTAATTTTATTGTAGTATTCTATTTGAGTTATGTCGCTAATTGTTTTCTAAAAAGAGGTAAGTGAAAAAACAATACGAACTTTTTTTATGAAGCTTAAAATGTTGTGACGGGTGGGACAGGGATCCGTGACGGGTGGGACGAGTAAAAACTATACACACAAAACACATTAATTTAGGCATATTTTATTAACTATTAACTTATTTTTTTGGACTTGGTGTAGGGAATTCATGTTCTACATCTCTTTCGCATTATAGCTTAGCTGCTGGTTTTAAATCAACGTCACTTTCGCTAGAAGTATATAAGTGTATATTTGAGCTTGCATTCTTCACCTAATCGCACTTTTTTGTGAATTGAATGGAAAAATCAAGATTCAACTGGGAAAATATAAAAAGTAATAATTTTATTTTTTACTACACGCATATTTCCGAATACTATGGAGCTTTAACAACACTTAAAGCCTAAAATTTATGTGATTTCCGTCACTTTTTTTTCATTAGATTGGTGTCATTTTCCATGGAATGGCCCTACAGTAAAGAATTTAGCTAAAGTTAGTTGATCAACTATTCAACTAGTTGACCAACTAACGAATTGTAAAATTTGTAACTTTTCCGTTCCAAAGCATTCCGAAACAAAAATTAAACACCTAATTTAATAAATTTGGCCATCATATTTTTAATTGTTATTCACCTTTTTAAACCTGGAGCATTGAATTCTAGAGGCACAGCTTGTCGATAAAAAAGTGGCATGAAGTACGAATTCGCGTGTGTCGGATTTCTATGAACCTCAAGACCGTTCTCGTTCGAAATTTTCATAGGTGGAGGTAAGAATCCGTTACGTAACACCTTTCGAAGATTGCTTCGATGTTCAGCACAACAATTTGGCGAGTTACATTTACTGATTTGCAGTAAATATTGTGACTCTTGTACATGATTCATGTGCCAAACCTGATCTACCTCTTCAATTTCAGGAACCTGTTCTTCTGGATCAATGTAAGAAGCTTCAACATCGAAACCATCGATGCTCATTTTTTTCCAAATATCACACAGAACTTCTGCAGCAAACTTGAAGTTTTCCTTTTCCAAATTTTCGTCAATAGTTTCACCATTACTGCCCAAGTGAGATCCAAAACGATCATGCGACACCAAAAGCCCAGATAATTCACGGCTCAGAGGGGCCATTCGCCGCTCCACTCTGTTAAATGCGCTTCTTCCTGGAGCGTTTGTAACCACAAACAGTGCGTCGAGGTTATAATTTTTGAATTGCTGAATAGCAATTTTAATTACCTGTAACAAATTTAAACACGAATAAAACTTTTTGTTTACATTATGATTTTTAAATGTAAGATATTTTCAGAACTGCTTACATGAAGCTTTGTTACTAGGGTACCTTATCATATCGCGGATTTTCATCCGGACCTCCGTCAACGGAAATGATCATGACTGGTTTTATCGCTCCTGTTTCTGTTCTACACATTTCTTCGAAAATGTCTAAATTCAAAAGCCTATCTATATCGTTGGCATGCGTGAGTCCTGATGAGCTGTGTTTTCCGCTACGAACAGCAATGTATGTTGGTCCAGAATAACCGACGGCTTGTGGCGAATCCATCTTATTTCCCTTAACACCACATGATGCGTAGACGGATGGAATTAATTTGTGTCCGTTTGCCTTGGCAAAATCATGATCTGGCAATAGCACGCGGTAAGCAAGGTGCATTAAAATGGATTGTTGTTTGTCTGCAGCAGTAATACCTAAAGGGATGCGCGCTTTGTCGTCCTGAGAAAGAAAAAAAACTTCTTTAGGTCCCAAAAAGCTGCCAGTGCCTCGAGAGCTCGGATGGATGCTACACAGAACTCTGTGTTTGAATGTTGTTTGTGCAGACTAGTTTGAGCAGCAGCCAGTTTTACTGGCACGGTCTTGACGTGGCGTTTCCCTTCGGAAGAATTAGTCCTTCTGGGGATGAGACGAGTATATAAAGCGCTCTGACTCAGTTCGAAACCCATATTTTCGAGTTCTCTGTGCAGGGCTGGAAGAGTTTTGCAACTTCGAATCATTTCAGTTCGACGTCTGTCATCTGCCCCACTTCCAAAAATAGCAATGTCAATTATTGCATCCATTAACTGTGGTTGACCTTCTTCTATGCGTGGGCGACCAGGATCAGTTCTAACTTTTAAAATATTCGCAACATCGGGATGGGTTTCGCAAACTTTCTTTAGTCTCGCCTTTTTTGGGCTCGACTTTTTTTCTGACGTTCCATGTCACCTTGTTTTCTTTTTAATTTCTTTCTTTCCTCGTCGCATTCGTGTTTGAGCTTTTTGATCTGCTCTGCTGCATTTTCTATTGCTAGGCCAGAATTTTGGGCTGTAATCAGTGCCTTCATTTTTGCATCAAGATTCTCAATCTTCTTTTTTGTTGCGTCTTGGACTGGAGTGTAGCATTGTTTGTCTGTGCCATTGATTCCAGATTCATCTGTGCCATCGATTCCAGGTTCGTCTGTGCCTTTTTGACCACTGGTTGACGGTGCAGGCTCAACAGGAAAGTTGGGCAAGTCTTTTTCTTCCACTCTTCCATTATCCCCACTAGATGTAGCAGCAGAGCTGGGATTAAGTCTGGCAGCCTACAAATAGATAACACATAGTCCAACTCGGTAACAAAAAATAAATAAAGCAAAGCCATATAAAACAAATTACCCTAACAAAAAAATTCGTTACAGATGCCCTCTTAGCAGTAGTCTCTTCTTTAAGTTGCTTGATCAAACGACGAGTTTTTTCCTGCAGCTCCTTTCCACTGTAGTTGGATTTTAAATCTTTCCACAGTTTATTAGTTTTCTCCTGTTTTTCTTTGTTCGATCCATCGTATCTGTCTTTGACAGCACTGTATAACTCTGAATATAAGGACATTTTTAAAGCACACACTCTAACTCGAATCGAACGAATATTTCCTAGACAAAGGTTATCAAACGTAAACAAGACCGTTTTTTAAAAAAGCTCTATCGCATGTTGCTTGTACGAAAAAGTCACTATTTCATGAGAACGCAGTTTAAAAGTGTTACCAACCTACCTAAATGTAACTAACTTCTAGATGCATATAATGTATAAGCAAAATTAATTGAAAAATTGTGACATCACAAGTTTCTGTAAGCCTCCGCCCCCCGTGTGTCACAGGTTGTCACGGATAGTCGCACCCCTCACCACTTTGAGTGTGACATCATTTATGGATGGCCCCTTATCAGTTTTTTCGGAAAAATTATATTTTAAAAGCTATTCGCAAAAAACCATAATTTAACACTTCTTTTGTTTAATAACTATTGCAGCGGCACTTTTTAGGAAGCGGATTTTTTATCATATATTATTGATACAATTTAGAAGAGAATGGAAAAAAATCCGCCCCGTTACAAAGGATTCCGAAGTGACTAATTGTACTATGACCTGAAAGACATAACAGACTGGTAGTATAAAGGGCGCTTCGTAAGCTTGGTTTTTCAACATATAAAAAAGTAAGACCTTCTGCTCCGAATGCGAACTGGCTACCAGAATTTATCTTTTTGTTCTCCAGCCGCGCAGACAATGATTTCTTACTATTATGATACTGATTATTGCAAACATCTTATCAATTCTCAGACTTCACTTCGGTTTTCAGCAAATCGGAAAATGGAACATAGTCTTTATGTCAGTAGTCAATGAATTCTATTAATATCATATAACTACGAGATCTTTATTGCCTTCGATAATCATTCGTTTCTCAGATTTATAAGCTTCGATTTCTTTCGATAATCTGAAGCAGATTGGCAAGGTACACTGGATCTATTATGTATAAGTCCAATAAGTTCGCCGATAGAACGTTTCAACAAAATCCACCTAATACTGTTCATCGCTTGATAAACATCGCTTGCAACTTGCTCTTCCACATCTGACGAATATCATCATCTCCTCATTAGCCAGAGTTAGAGAAGTATAAAACTTAGCTCTCCAATTATGTATGTATATATGTATATGTGCTTTACTCATTAAGATTACGAGAATAATTGGTTGTCTCAGAAAATTTTTACTGAGCATTTCCGAAATCTCTGTTTGATGGCTTAGGAAATGCGTTAACCTAACCTTTCACGCGTAACATTGACTTTCATTTAAATTTTTGAAAAATTAGTCGATATTATTTTAAAAATAAATTTTATAATCACGACATTATTTGGAAGTGTCTAATAATCTATAACTTAAAATCCAAAGCCCTCACAGGCAGTAAATCCAATAATTATAGGCTTGAAGGACCCCAACCAAACCCGACTACTTAGATTATTTTAACATAACTCAAGTTCTTCGTTCGAGGTACTGCTTTCCCCCCTAAATTGCGATACTTAAAACGACGAAATGATTTTTAAGATCGTAAAGTCGCGATTACCAGATGTTTATATCTCGACTAACCTCTTTATGTCGACAGCCTCGGCCCTAAGAACGATGCAATCCCCTCGAACCTGGGATCAAACAGAATCTCTGGAGTACAAGCAATAAAACAACTACAGCAAGGAAGAAAGAAAAATAAAATTAAAAAAGGAGCAGATCCAGCGCCCCTCGGGGCACTTTAGAGCGCTGGTTTTTATCCATAGAAGTTTGCGGTGGCCACGTCTGACGGGTTTTTAATGGGATTCAAAATATTCATTCGGGGAAGATCTAGACGGCGAAACTCATCCGGAAAGTATCTGAATATTTAAGATCTTTCAATTCAAGTCGGGTTCAATGTAGTTACAGACGGAAATATGAATGAGGTAGACTAAATGCCGTACCTATTAATGCAAATATTTCTGAGGCTCGTTTGCGTTTCAAGTGGAACTTTATCATAGGATAAGGATGAGTTAGAATCGTTCGCGTAGCAGAAATTGTCCAGGTTAAAAAAAATATGTGATAAGCAAACCTTAAAGTATTTGTGAATAAAATTAGGAATATTTTTTTACGATTTTAGTGTCTTCTTCTTCTGCTCCTTTAATACCTCGTGGGAACAGTTGCTCTACAACAGACTTTATTTTGTGCGACAGCTCTCAGCTTGCTGCGGCCTCTGGTAATAGGGATCCCATATATGTTGTTCTAGGTCTTCCAACTCGACGGGTTTCTTGCGGATTCCAGTCATGGGTCCGTTTGGCTAGATTTTCGTTTTCGCGTCGCAAGATGTGACCAATTCCATTTTCTTCGCCTGATTTCGTCATCTATCTTTTCTTGGCCGGCACGTCGCTATAGTTCTTCATTTGTAATTCTATTTTGCCAGCGGATTTTTAGGATAGGCTCCGTGAAAACTTAAAGGCGTGTTGTGATGAATTGGGTGACTGCATGTTTCGCCACCATGCAAAAGAACTGCCTCATCAGTGTTGATTCTTATTGGCTGTGCATTTGTGCGTTTTCTTCAGGTTCCTGTGAAAATGATTTCTTTGAAGAAGTCTCGAATGATTTCGCTGCTATTAGTTTTCATGATTTCCATTCGTCCTCTTGTTAAGTACACCTTTCTTGCCCAGTTTATTAGTTCAATGCAACCAGGTACACTGCAAATCTCACATTTTTGAAGTGTTTTTTTAACACGCTTTAAGTGTTTATTGTGACGTCACCCATTTGATTTTCATTGTAGTCACTTTTTACACACACGCTTTAAGCGTGTTAAAATAACACACTTCCAAAAGCTGAGATTTGCAGTGTAGTGATCGCTGTCGTTCCACATCGATTATACTTGTATCATGTCTAATATTAACTTGAACTTGGTCAAATTGGGAATGGTGTTTTGTTATATATTCTTATAACTAAACCAGGTGCTAACTGTTGTTACCCTTTTTGCCATGGCGAATGCAGCCATTATCTCCCCGTTATCGTTTGAGTTTTCGTGCATAAGAAACTTGCCAATAAAAGAGGTAAGCATGTCTCTTCGTTCGTTAATTTATGAGGAATCCATCTATCCAACTTCTTAAACCTTACGAATTCATTTCAAATGGTTCAAAAATATTCGTATAGTCATGTCAGTGATTACTGATAATTTACGCATCGTTCGCAATATATTAGCTTCCTCTACATCGATATTGCTTTCAGAACGCCCCCAATCGTTGCTTCTTTAGGTGATCGTGCATTTGATATTTAATGATTAATATTTAAATATAATAATTAGTAAACTTTTATAAACAATTATTAATTTTTTCATTGGGTGTTTTTTAACTGGAAAGTTAAGGTTGTAATACCCCGGCTTTACTGGCCGAACTGCGCAAGTTCGAGTAAATTGGTAAACTGAACTTTAAAATAATCTCAGTTCGCATACAATTTCCACATATTAAATGAGGAAAAAACAGACCTCAATTCGCCCAACTCGAACTCGAACTTAACTAAAAAGTAAAAGCTCGCTCACAAGAGAGTACTCAAGTAGAATAGTGGAATGCCATTCCAGTGAGCTTTTGAATTTCTGACTTCTGGCGAAAAAGCAACAACAATTTCAAGCACTGAACTGGACTTTTGCCGGTGAAGCCACTTATGTGGATTGAACTGAATATTATTGAACTGAGGCCGGTGAATCCGGGGCACAACTCCTAAAGTGAAATTCTTTTAAATACGAAGAATATTTGAGGTCTCAGGTAAACAAAAGGGACTGGCCGGTACGAAAAAGGTAGTGGGAGGGTGCACTGCATCCAGCGAGGTCTATTTAGGGCGCCCATTGTTCTTCTACTGTGACCAAGTCTTCATAAAAATAATGTAAGTCTCCAGTGCGCTCCAACTTTGGCTAGTTAGCACTAGGTGGTAGTCAAAAATTGCCTTTTGTCCCCACTTATTGGGCTACTAACCATCTCAATATCCGAGTCCCAAAAAGAGGCTCCGGCTAGATAGTTGGCTTTCCCAGTAGAGACTTACATTATACTTTCTACCGAGCCTCCTATCTAGCTCAGCCCTCCATCGCTCCACTAACTCGGATCGCATCATCACTGAATATAAAGGACTTATTGAGGCTTGGCTATCTATAAAAATTCCAATGCCTCATCCTTGTGTTGGTTCCAGGTTAATTGCCTGGCAGAACTTCAGGATCGCCAGTACCTACGGTTGAAAAATGCTAGCGAGCGCCGGAAAGTCCCAGGTTAGTGAACTGTAAATTACAGAGATACATCAATTTAGGCTGCCTTGATCCTATAAAAGAGTGCAATATCGAATAATAGGTTCATAAGATTTATTCTGTGAAGAGGCAAGACATATGCCGGAATGGTACTTCGACAAAAAAACACTAGGTTGGATTTAACCACGATCACTATGGTAGTAGCAGATAAATTTCTTCTAGTTCGACCAGACATAAAGTGTGAGTGGATTGTCCTTTCATTGACGGACCTAGTGCATTTTTTTAACTCGAATGATGATTTTTGCTTAGAAAAAGATAGATTAGAAGATCTTTCCTCTCCAGTTACAATTTAATGAAGAAAATTCTGCCTTGTTGGTTTTTGAAACAATTGTACTATATTTGGTACCGTTCTCATTTCGCTTAGATGTCTGAATATAAAGTTGATCCGGTTCAAGAGGGGTTCAACAAGATTCTTTATATAATAATGTTTCCAACTGATCAATTGAAGCCTGCTTTGTGATTTTCTGAATTCCTTACCTTCTGTATCGAACTAGTTATTTTTAAATCATTGTAACCACTCTTTGTGTTTTGTATTCGATGGAACAAGCTAACATTTCGCAAACAAACGAGACGTTTTTCGACTTACATTTCTTTGCCACAAAGTATTGAAATAATATTTACAATTCAAAAAAATGGTGCAGTTCAAACTTGGGATTTAGTTTTTATACTAAAAGTTCACCAAGTCATTGGTTGTGGTATTTGCAACGTCTAGTAATAAATAAACTTAGTTCGAAAGGTATCCGAGGAATACAATAGTTTGTGAGTGAGTTCAGAGAGTTTTGAATCAGATGGCAAGGTCCCATCACTTTGTGTGGTATATGAATTCGCTTTGTCTAAATTAAATTTGAAATGAAGAATTTACGGACTTCAAAAACATTTAGTGTCTACAATACTATCGTAATTTCAAAACAACGAGCGGAATTATACATCACCAACCACCAACATTTTCACCTTCACTCTCGTAAGTTTCTGTGCTCTGCCGACATGCAAATAATAATTTTATTTCAGCATATTCAGATATGGTTTTTGAGATATGACTTATGATAAGTGTTTGATATACCAGCCCTTAAATATACCAAGTTAATATTAACTAGTACTGGAATATTAGAACAACTGCAGAACTCCTTGTCACATTACCTATAGATAAATATAACTCTACCTTTTAGACGAACACAGCATGCTCATCTCTGGTTATTTTGAAGTAGTTAAAATTACAAGGAGCTTTTCGAATTTACTATCATTCTACAAGTTTCTAATTTACATCTTAAATTAACTTCCGCAATCGACCACTAATGAGATTTTTATGGCCATAAAATAAACTCTCAGCAGGCTTTAAGCCGGAAATTAACCTGCACCAAGGCTGAATGCATTTCGCAATTATACAGCGAAGACGGTGCTACTGTCAAATTCCGAAAGTCTCTAATTACGTGAAAAGGTAAAACATGATAAATTAATTTTTCTCGCTTTTCTAAAGGTTAATTATCGATCATTCGTTGAAAGATCGATTAGAATTGAGTCAGTTGTTATCAGCTGATGTTTTCAACAATTCAAAAAAAGTGTTACAATCGCAGATTTAACTTTTATCGCCTGCAGATATTTCTCCGATGTGCATGATTGCAGTCAATTCGATCTTATCAAGTCCTTAACAATACAAATCCAGCATGAATTAACCTTCGAAAGCAGTTTCCAATCAATTTGCCGACCTCCATTGCAAAAATACCGAAAAAAGGCATCAATCATGATCTCATGCTCGTGCACGACTTGTCAAATTTCGTCAAAACTAATCTCCCATGTCCGAAATCAATGACTCGGATTCAGATTGGTCCATCACTTTAGGGGCTCCATAGAGAGGATGCGGTTTCTACAATCTGTAGTCTGCCATTCTGCATTTGGGCCACACAAAGTCCATCAGGGACCGCAGACTGATCTCAATTTGTCTTGTAGCTTTTATTTCGTCGTTAATTAATTTTGCTCGGTCTTCATTTGCGGTCTGTGTCTTGGACTACGTTGAAGTACAGTTGGGTGGGAAGGCCACTTTTGAACGTATGGCCTGCTCTACCCCCTCTGGCTTGGACCTAGCTTGGCTAGAGTTTCAGTCTTCAGCCATTATGCAATATCCGAAAGGCACAGTGAATAGCAGCAGAAAAGTTATTGTTGCTGACTTGTTAATCTGCTCTCAATTATGCTCGGTTGTGTATAGAGGTATTTCTGAACAATAATGAACGATGCTTGCGGGGAGAACATCTGTCATAAAGCATGACTGGGGGGCATTTATTTTGAAGGTAGTTTGCACACGAATCGAGTTTTCAGCTTTAGTGTTATTGAAATATTTTGGGCATTCCTGACATTTAGCACAAAAATTATCTTCCACAAAATTAATGAGCTTTAAAATATTTTTTACCGTTAAACCTTCCAAGGCCCGGCTTAAATCCACGGTTTTACGCTCGAGGAGCTTTTTCAAAATACATATGATATTTGCTATTGTGCTTTCGATATCGATTGAAATGATAACTCTTTGTACAAAAGTTTACGAAAGATGTAAATATTTTCCTTTATTTAAGATTAAAAACTTTTTTTTTCATGTTCATAATTTGTAACTGAATACAGAAGTTGCCAAATTATTAGTTATACTTGAACCGCAGCCTGTTTAATTTTGTTTAAAAACTCAGTCATCTCCTACCTACTAGGAACTGTCTACCTGTGGAATTGGGAATTAGGAAAAATGGGAATAGTTCAAGATATTGGAGCGTGCAAATTTTTCTGAGAATTCCACATACCATCGATTACTTCAAACCTTACGCTCCTTAATCTCTGAACTGCTGTGTGATATGGAAATCGACCATCAAATTAAAGCTGTTTATAAGGATTTCAGCGAAGCTTTTGATTAAGTAGACTAGCATATTAATTGCAAAAATACTAAAATTTGGAATATCAGATCATGTCTTAGAATGAGTAAAATCATATCTTAGCAAAAGGCATTTGGGTAAGACATGGGGTCTTACGTCACCAATGATGTACTGGATGTACAACATGATCGTTAAACCTATTGTCACTTATGCCGCTATAGTCTGGTGAGCCAAGACTAAACCACGGCGATCCTCAAATGCAGCAGATTGCAATGGCTTGCCTGCGTCTCCATTACTGGGGTTCTGTTCCCCAGTTGCGATGGAGGCAATCATTAGATTAACTCCATTACTTATCGAAATCCGCTACCATAAGTGCTTTGAGATTTCAGATCTGAATGAATTGGCCCTATACAGGACATACAGATATAGATATCCTTAACGGTACCAAACATTTAAATTTGCCGCGTATCCGACCATATGGTTGGTGAACGGCGGTTCCAGAGGAAATTCAGGGCGATTATTCCGGATCGTGAGTGGGAGGAACTTATCCTTCCAGGGGGTGTAAGAAATCTGCACTGGTTTACTGACGGGCCAAAGATGGAACATACTACAGGGACTGGTGTTGCAGGACCCAACTCCAAGGTCTCGATTGCAATGGTCAGGTGTCGCTCTATTTTGGGATAACTGAGTGGACATACAAGGCTGCGGTATCACAACCAAACAGAAGGCCGAAACTGCATGGAGACGAGACGTTCACACATGTGAATGTCCTGCTCTGATCTGGCTTAGGAGAAGAACGTTTATCAAAGAGCTTCTGAGCCCGCTCAAGACCGGTCTTCCTTAACTAAAGACCTTCTTGCCTTGGACCTTCTTGCCATGTCGACCAAATTGTGGATCTGTTTATTGTCCTATATAAAAAAACTAGATTTCTATGTGCACTATGATAATAGAATTGCCAAAGCTAAAAAGCTTCTTGGTTTAATAAAGAGAAAAGCTAAGCACACGCTTACAGTGTTGTACCTCACGCCGCTTTCCAGTAAAAGAAAATTGCTTATCGCGAGGCTTGTCGTAGACGTCCTTAACGGCTACCTGCTGTCGGATATGATCAAACTCAATGATAATATTGGAGTCATACAAGACTTCGAAAATACTTAAGGAAAACCTACCTGTCAGCATATGCCGAATGGTTTTCAACAATGATAGATCATGTTTCTTCCCTTAATAAACTATCCTATTTAAATACTAATTTTTTGGCAATACATATACAGGGTGTATCCGTTAAGTTAACAAAGCGGCCGGCTGTGGATAGGTTTTGGATAGACGAACAAAAAATCGAAGGGGGGGGGGGGGAATCGTAACCGCTAGGGCATTTTGAAGTTTATTTTTTAAAGTTTTGCATATCACCCTGTATTTTTCTAACCCTATTTTCATGAATAAGGTATCAGTGTACGCAGAATATGCCAAAAGCCGACTTTCCTCTTAGTTTCCTCATGAACACCACACAATAAAATCAGCTATACTGAAGTGAGGTATGCCTTACCAGTTTCTCATAAGGGCCCGCCGTATGAGGCAAACCTCATTACAAATGAAATAAGACCCTTAAGCTTTAGTTTAACTCATGCAAAGCTTTAGGTTTCATTGTTGCATTGCTTCATCAGGCAATTATGTTGGTGACCGTGAAGGGTGTCATTTAGCACACTCAATAGATCGGTTCTGGTTCGATTACGGAGGTCAAGCAGCATTGGACGCGATTAGTACTCAGTTGGGGGCGGAATTGGTAAAACGACATTCGTGTTTAAAAATATAAAGCTTTCGACACCGGCGCAGTAATTACTTCTATATCCACGCCGAAGTTCTCAAATTTTTCGGCTTCCTTTTTCCACTCAGGGATCGGACAGCAATCATCTTTCCTCACGGGGCTAAATGGGACATTCCTTATGGCGAGGCGCGAATGAGGCAAAGCGTTAGATGCCCTGAGTGGCTTGCCCTATACCAAATGGGGTTCACAGGAGGCAGTGGGTTTATCCTCATAGGGGCCATATCTGCACCCTCCCCCAATTTGCTATAGTCGGGCATAACCCTTTACCAAACAATTTAAAACCCGATAACTCAGCAGACAGCTGATAAATAAATTTGCTGATTAACTTTTTACAATTTAACAGTTATCCGTTCCGGGAGTATGCGGGAGTAGAAAATATCACCCAATGAAACGCAGCTAATGTGAAAAGGCTACTCGGTGGGGCATTCATATAACAAGATACTTGTTTATTTATGTTATTTATATAGCGTAGAAAACCTCAAAAAATCGACCAAATATGCGATTTTTCGAAAATTCCAACGGGATTTCATTTTCAATCGTTTTTTGAATTTTCTAAATGAGTTTTCCAATTATATACTGATTTTGCAACAAATGGCACAACTGTTAATTAAGGTTTGAAAAAAGAATAGATCGTTAATTACTCAAAAAGTAATGAGCCAATTTTGCCTCTATCAGTGGTCAATTTTTAGAGAATTTCATAACGAACAAGTGCATATGTTATACTTAATGACCGTATCTTTATTTGGTCAAAATACAGTATATTTCCCACAAAAATCCGAAAAATACAGTATTTCGATTTTCAAAAAACAGTATTTTTTACAATATTCATTTTATTCAATTAAAATCACCGAAAAAAAGCTAATTAATAACTATTAACTAATTTTTAAAATCTACATCGTCTGCATTTCCTTCTGTGGTTGATGTTTGGTATTTCTACTTTGCAGAAATTTGACGAAGCAATTCCGGCTTTGTTTTGAGATAGTTGTAGAAATCAACGCATGCATACTTCAAGTTAGGCCCGTTCATACTGGAGCGATATGCGATAAGCGATATGTCGCGAGCGATAAACGATACGCGACACGCCCAAAAAAATACTTAAAATCTAAAGGGAGGCGATAAAAAAGGTTCACAGTGGCGCGTTAGAGCAACATATCGTAAGCGACATATCGCTTGAAGTGCGACTTGCTGGTCGACTCGGCGATATATCGGCGCGATAAAAATGTGGTGGGAACAGAATTCTTTGCCGGTCGCTTCAGCGATTCGTTGCTGGCGCAGTATTTTGTATTATTACAAGTTTATTTTAAAAAAATACAATGCAGATATTAATATATTTACGTATAGAAATTTATTAATACAATTTATATTAAGGGTATTCATGAATACGTGTATCTAAGTTTACACAATACGCGTATTTTAACGAAGTTTTTGAAATGATGTATGTAAACGATATAATTGATCAACTGTTCAAACTGGACGTGGATATCTACAATATATCACAAAACTGAAAAAAGCAAAAGAAGGTCTGAAAATAAACTACCTAATTCATCTTGCTCTTAAAATATCAAAATAGTTACTACAATGCTTCTATTCTACTCTGTAGTAAGTAATGCCAAAGTAAATAAATAATTTGAAACGTACGGCTACCTCAGCCTTACTAGTAGTGCAGAGGTAAGGTAAAGCAATGTTCCTTTTCTCCTTAGGCCGGCTCCACACGTTAGCACCAAGGTTGTCCCCAATGGTACTTGTCCAACGTGTGGATCGAGAAATTAGCAGTTGGCGTGAGTATTGGGGATTGGCCGTCGCGTGTCGGAATTGTGTATCTTTTTTTTCAAGTGTTCATGACACCAGGTTTCAGAAAATGAAAGTTTTCAGGATTCATTCGATAACCTCCCTGAAATTTGATTCATGTTGAGACAGCTCTCGAGAAACAACAGCCGAGCTATGGTGCACGTTGGTAAGATTGTAGGGATGGACCCAGTATTTTCTTTTTCTTCTCATTCTACGCCAGAACCATTAAGCCACTACAACGCCTTCCTCACTTAAACTCATATTTGTAAACATAATGTGAATTGTGCTCCCATCACATTTTTATCGCCCAGGTCGCGCCGATATATCGCCTGCTGGTGTGAACCCTCCTAGCAATATATCGCAGCGACATATTAACGCCGCCTTACATTTAACTATCATAATCGCCTTTAATGTTCCCACATCCAATCGAGTTTTGTCTGACGTCCATGTTTTGTTTACTGCAGCAAAGATTCCCTCGACTGATGCTGAAGTTACTGGCAAGAATAAAATATATTCAACGATCGTAGCCATTTCTTTGTATTCGCAATCGGCGTACAGTTAAAAGGGAAAAAAAGAGAAGGATATATATGATTTGTTGCTATGTACACTTCTCTGTTCGCCGTTTACATGTGTTTAAGTTCGCAACGTTTAAACTCGCTATGTACTGTGTTGCCATTGTTGTGTCTGACATTTTAAATTTCAGTTGAGTTTCGGAGCGTAAAACAATTTAAATTTTATATTTTTCTCCAGCGAAAAAACAGTATTAAGACGGTATAAATACAGTATTTTGGGAAAAAATGCAGTATGCAGTAGTTGGGTCGAAAATACAGTATAATACTGCGAAATAGATACGAGCATTATAACTAATACTAAAAGCAGGAACGGAAATATTGAAAGAAATATGGAAAAAGATCCCTCCCCTTCTCACCGACTAGCCTAAAAGCTCACCTTCATATTTGGTGTAGTTGCACATTTACAATTTTTATACAATGTTATGATTTATATTTCCCTTGTTAGTAAAGTAAGAGTCTTCAAAGCCATAAACGTAACCATCTTTGCACACCTCCATCTACGGCATTGTTGTGACGAAAAAACTGAGATTTCACATTCGATTTTGAATTTATTTTACACATCGTTTTTGCGGCGCTATTTCATTATCTTACACATATTTTGGATTACATTCCGGGTAATCTAAGTTGATGTTTATTATTAAATAACGAATTAGAATTACCTCGTTCATCGCCTTTATAACCAGCTCGTGTTCAACTTCTATTTAAAGTAGGTTGCAAAAATAACTCATTTAAGTATTGCCGTGTCTCTCTCGTATACATTGTAAAGGTTTCGAAGTTTAGCAATGCGCGAAAGTTTATTTGTGCAACTTTTATCATTTTTAGTATTTGCTAGTAAAACGCTGTTCTCTTTTTTATATGCCATTAACATTTCCTTTGCGTGGAACCCCTTTACCACTTAATCAATTAATTATATAAAACCATATACATTGCAATCAGAATGACATAATGGAGTTACAAATAATTTCTCCAAAACGATAAAAAGTTTATGGCCAATTTCCTCTCCTGTCACAACATTGCACGAAATTTGATCGCGCACCAAGATACTGGTTCTGGCCTACCTCGCTTGAATCCATCAATCAAGCAACGGGTATTTATCGGCCATCATCCTCTTACTGACAGATCAGCAGTGAATATTGTAACCACTTCCGTTTATTTTCGTATGATGCTGCGGTCATTATCCGGATTGGACTTCGATTTACCTAAAATTTATCGGGCTAGGAAATAACGGGAAACATCCCATCTCCGTCTCCGTGATGCTCTCATTTCTATGAATTCCTTTTTTTCCATTCGAAAATCGATCCAGTTCCATGTAGAAGCACTTTAAATCAGTCGCGCATGCGCAGCTGCATTTCCGGCATGTTTTTCACTGTTCCTTAATATTTTTAGTGATCCTATATAGAAGCGGTTTTTCAGTATCGGAAAAGTGGCGTTAAGGAATCCAAAAGCGGCGATTTCAATAATTTTCACTAAAAATTCCCACAGTTCCGCGTACGTGGTGCGTGTTGTGTAAAATCGTTTTGGCACAAACTCTATAGGAAAAAAGTGCAAATTAATTGGAAAACAGAAAATAGAGGAAAATGCAAGCTGTAATCACTGCAAACACTACTGGGGCTCACGAAATGGAAAGTAGATGCCCAACAAAAATTGGAGAAATTTTCATATCCAAGCTCGACCGGACGCATTTCTGCCATGAAAGCTCCCCATTTCGAGGCGCCCGTTTGTAAGGTGTTCAAACTCGGTTACATATCAGCACAGGCGAAACTACCTAAGTAAGTCTGCTGGATATAAGGTATTGCTGCCTGGTGTAATTACTCGCCTTCAATTTATGTTAATTACCTGTAAGTGATTTTAGCCAATAGACTGTACTTTCAGAGGGAGGCAGGACGTGGCTGCAGGGATTATCTTTTTGGGGGGTTCTCATGGTCGTTAGTAACCACGTGTTGCACTGATGTTGTACCTGGCGTGACTTGGCGTTGTTACTTACCCGTCGATCACGATTGTTTACTGCCAGACGTATGCTACTGCTGCCACTGGGCATGTTTACTTCAATTTCATTTTATTTACCTGTCTGTAAAGGTTTAAGACGACTTGATGAATTAAGGTGTGCGTTTAGGATTTCCCTTTTGTTTTTTTATCTTTTTTATTTAAGAAAGTTTAATTTGTAGAAAAAATATCGACGGAAGTTTATGTTATGCCAATTTGCAATCAATATGGTACGAAGAGAAAATTTATGTTTATTTCATTCGGTTTTAATGTTGATTTAATTCTCAAAAGAAAACCGAATTTTCCATAGAAATTTCGCAATGTGATTTCATTAAGTAATGCCGCCTTATAAAAGTTTACTGTAAGAAAAATTATGTAAGAAATGTAAAACTGTTTACACATTTTCGTTATTGGTTTTGAACTGTACAAACTTCTTAAGAACTTTTATTTTTAATTTATCAATCGAAAATGCAATATTTTACATAAAGAGTTCCAAATTATCTACTGTTTAGTTTCTAGCCATTTTCCATTTTGACATGCATGACCTTTTTTTAACACCTGGCGCAAATGATATGCAATGTCTCAAAATGACATGCGAAGCCAGTAAGCAGTGTTAGTTGGTGACTACCAATCGGTAGGATTTCGCTAATAGGAATTCATTCAAAATATCCCACAAAGAGATGCATCACACATTAAAAGTAATAAGTATTTCTAAACCTTTATTTTGCCTTTTTCTTTTTTATTTTTTAACCATTCGCTTCAAACGCCCAGGATGATGTGCGAGTTCGTAAACGCAGGACTCCAGTCATTCTGCAGAATTCAGCTACAGACTTCCAATTGCTGAGTTCTGCAGAATGACTGCAGTCCTGCGCTTACGAACTCGCACGATCTTTGACTCATTAAAATGTTCTGTAATTGAAAAAAGTAAGATCGTTCGCCCTGCCAACATCTTATGAAAATTATGCCTCTTCTGAAGAATGTTTTCATCTCTTCTGTAACTTATCCACACACTTATACAGGAGCCTCCCTTTATATTACCAGTCCTCCATGGCTCACATGTCATGCTACAATGTCTAGTAGTAAGCATGACATGAAGGATAAGAGGAGGCGATGAGGTCGGGAAAACTGGGGTGGAAGCACGTAAGTCGTCCAAAACTATTTGTTTCGACTTTACTCGAACTCGTTTCAAATTCCAGTTGGTAAATTAAAACGAGTTTGATATGCAAAGGAGAATGGGCAACTTTGTATGGACCCCGTCCCCAGTGCTGTAACAAGTTGTGATATTATGTCATTTGAAAGGTTATCACAATAGCTTTATTTTATTATATGACACCAACAGTGACACTTGTGCAGGGGAAGAACTATGATTAACAAAATGTTTTATTTTCATATTGATTTGGCTTTATTTTATCAACCAAATTCATATAAACGGTAGGGTGGGATAGCAGTTAAACGTGTGGTCCTCGCCATGTTTTATTATAAACAATGCAGTATAAAGGTCTGTACTGTGTAAGTCTAGGTGAAAACTTACTTACTTTATCTATTAATAATGTGAAATATAGATTCTGCAAATCCAGGTCTTGCTTCCAAATCTTCTCTTACAAACCGGTGGCGTGTCCGCTGGCGTGCTAAAGAACGGCGACATGTAGCACAATGGTTTATATTATGCTCCATTTTAAAACTAATCCTAACCGAAAAGTCCAGTACGTTTAACGCTCCGAGTTCAAATTAAAAATTCTAATTCAAAAGTGCAAAAGATGTACGTATAGCAAGCCAATTCGCAGCCGGCTGTGTGAGTGAGAAATTTCGTAGGTGTGCGGCATGGCAGCAGTTAAGTGGAGGGACCCATGGAGTACATTACGAGGGACCGATCGCCGTACACGAACGGTTTGTAATAAAGTGAAATAAAATAAATAAAAGGAAAATTGAGGATAAATTAGATTTGTTTGAAGATAAAATATAATATTCATAGCTCTTCCCCTGCACAAGTATTATTGTTGGTGTCATATAATAAAATAAAGCTATTGGGATAACCTTTCAACTTGTTACAGCACTGGGGACAAAACGCCCATTCTCCTTTACATGTAATCCAAAAAATTTAAACAAATGTCAAATCGATTGAAACAAGTTGCTTGCTGCCAAATTACGAAAAACTCGTTACAATCAAATTGAAACGACTTCTTGCTTCCACCCCTGAATGTGGAACGTTGTTCCATGCTGTTCCTGCTTATACCATGACTTGAACGACATGACACGGGAAGGACATATCTGTCTAGGCACAAGGTTATTTATTGTGATCGAACAGATGTTGTGGCAATAGTGGCAAAACTTTGTTAGTGCTCCTGTATTCCTACAATGGCTCAATGAGTCAATGACAAAGTAAACGGTGGCCATCACCAATTAGTTTGAAAGCGCTGTTTTGCGCTAAATCAGTTTTCGAGGCGCCACAGTGGTTCCAAATGCCGAAAAGGTGGCAAATTCAATTCATTCAAATTGTATGAAATTACGTACAAATAGTACTTTGATCTCACTGATTACGAAACTTCTTTCAAAATAAAAAAACAAAATGGCGGATACAATATGGCGGACAAAATTTTTATAAAGTGGTCAGATTTTTATGGAATTTTATTTAAATTAAACAAATCGGGGCAAGATCTCAAAAATGCTTTTATGGTGTGACGTCACTCGTAGCCGATTTATGAAATTTCATTAGGAAATAAATGGTTTTTAATTTTTAACGTAAAAACCACTGCATCGATTTTATTGCAATTTTGCATGGAGTTAAACCGGTCTACTATCTAACTCCATGCAAAACTGCAATGGAATTGGTGCAGTAGTTTTTATGTTAAAAATTAAAAACAATTTATTTCCTAATAAAATTTATAAGTAAAATAGTATGTAGGAATATATGATACCAATAATTTTAAGTGTTCAAAGCATTCAAGAGATAAAATGGTATTTAATTCAATAAAAAGTGAAAAGTTTCTGATGTTAAGTTACAATCTTCTTTAATTTTTTTTTTGCTTTTACAATATTTTTCTTTATTTGCAAGAACATTTAAAATTTTTAATTCTAAAATAAATACGGCATCGGAAAAGTGATTCCTTGCATTTTACAGGAAGTGCAAAATCTACTGCAACTTTAAGAATGGATTTTAAAAAATTTTCTTTTATTAATATACTATCCCCACTATTTTTTTTTTTGGAAAATATTCTCCAATTGTTTTATTTTTATCCTTGATGGTTTTACCAAACCACATTTGGATAATTCGTTTACCTACGATAAAAAATTCGAGCAACCCTAAGTGTTGGTCCTAGCGTATTTAACTTACTTAAGCATTTAATAATATATCCAGCTAAATTTTCAGTTCATCTCCCTGCAATTCCTCGAATGGAACACTGGAAATGTCCTGAAAAGTGGAATTCATTGATTCTTCAACTAATTTCCTCCGAAATATTCAAATTTTTCAAAAAATTTATATTCACTCTCGATTTTCATATAGAAAAAAGGTGAACAGCAAAAAAGGTGGCTATGAGTGACGTCACAACAAGAAAAAATGGCGAAAAAGCTCTCCGTAAGAGCATACCTTGTAGTATTTGTACCATGGCTTTTGCCTTTCGAAAAGCTTGGGTGAACTTTCAAAGCTTTCCATAAGTATCGATGATATGCTATTTTCATTTTTTCAATATAGAAAAAACTCCTAAGGGGTACTGAAAAGAGCTTTCCTTGTATAATTATTAATTATAATATAGATATGAAATAACGTTTAAAAGTACTTACTTTCGTTAGCAGAAGGTATTTCAAACAATTCCAGCTCACTGTTAACACAAAAAACCCGTTTCACTATGTACCGCGCCGAGGCCCTCGTGTGCCAGTCGCTCACGTAACAATGGCTCCCGAGAACCCCACATGCAAGTTTGACCATTATAAAACGCTGTTTCTAATACCTTAGATTAGACGTTCCCAATCTTTTTCGGTTTGCGGCTCCCTAATTAATCGGATTTTTCCGTGGCGCACACTGTATTAAAATCTAAATCTAGCGGAACTTAATTCAAAATTAAATGTGCTCCTATCTAAGTGAAACCGAATTTACTTTGCAGCTTTGTATATTTATATTTATTAGTAAAACGAATAAAGGCACTGGAAACACAGATTGTCATAGGGGAAGCCCCTAAAAGTGGCCTGCGCGCATTTTCTTCGTGTGGTCTCGTTTAATCAACAATTAGGCTACGAATGTAAAATATTGTTTTGCTGTATTGTTTAAAACCCTAAGTTGAAAATTTATTTGATTGTTTGTTTTTTGTGTCCTTGAGCAATCGAGAAATGTATGTTTGAAGATTTATTCACTTAATTATTTGTAGAGAATTTGCTTTTTACTGGTCCGTTCCCAAAAATATTTCTTTATTCCGATTCTTAAATTCATGCTGAGTTTTAAAAATGTATCCGCATGTATCCACCTTATTTTTACTTCTAAACCCTTTTATGGTTAATACTCCTTAGAATACAGTTGTCATTTCTTGCCCATATTTGCCCCCGATTTCCGTTAGATATAAGCACATTTATTTTTTAATTAAGTTCCGCTGGATTTAACTTTTAATACAGTGTGCGGCGCCCTCAATACATCAGATTTTTTTCTAAATTTTTGACTTTCTTCAAAAATTGGAAAACTTTCCTTTTTAAAAGCGATTACCCATTTAACAGCGAAATATATTCAGGATCTCGAACAAATGCTGAGCCTTTGTACGGCTGGCCGCACACATACGGTTTCCGTGTTCGGTTTCCGAATTCGGTACTCGAACACCCGAATGCAGGCATTTCATACAAATAATTCTACATAGCGCACACGTTCTTAAATTTTCCGTTCGGAAACCATTGCTGATAATCGGTTCGAAAACCAACACGTGTGTTCAGGATGCCAAAAACCGAACGTCTGCGCTAGGCAGTAGGAATTCCGTATTCGGAAGCCGAAGACGGAAACCGTATGTGTGCGGCCAGCCTACTTCCAGAGTCCAGTAATACTTTTACAAATGAGAAGGTCCTCAACTATTGAATTACCATTTAAGAACCGTACGTAACAAATCAAGTGGGCTATTATTATCTGTGGCCTCATCGAGTTGCAATCCAAATTCACTTCCTTTTAATTTTTCAATTAATTGTATATTAGGATTCTCCTTCTCCCCCATGTGCTGAATTCTGCGACTAATGGTATTGCCAATCATAATGTTCACTAAATCTACGGCAGCTGGTAGAATGAGCTGCTCTGCGATGGTATGGGCCTTTTTACACTTAGCAACTCTATATGCAACTTTGTATGATGCATTATTTGGGAATGGGAGAATTGGAAATTCCAAGAAAATTGCCGAATTGTTTAATTGAATATTTCGTGGCGCCCTTATGACGGCACCGCGGCGCCCCGGCGAGCCTCGGCGCACACTTTGGGAATCACTGCCTTAGATACCAACCTACATAACTGGACTCATAAAGTCCCCAAATCAGAGATCAATTTTAAGGACTTTTGGCCACCTTTTCGGCATTTGGAACCACTGTGCGCCGCCCCAAATATGGTAGTTGTATTCAAGGCAAGGTTGAATGTAGGACTTTTTGGACTTACAGACTGAGCTACTGGCTGGAGAAGGAATTTGCATCTTCTAATAAATCTCAAGTACTAGGATGCTTGCTTATCAATTTTGTATTTGAGATTATTCCAACGTGGTCATCGGTTAATGTTATACCTAGGCTAGTAAGAGCAGGCTCAGCCTTTCGCTCTAGACCGTTCGCTGAAACGGAAGGAAGGGCAGTCGAAGTTTTATTTTATTAGGAATAAGACAGCACTTCGTTTTTGATGGATTGAATTTAAAACTATTGTTCGTCCCAAATCAAGAATGTGTAACTGTTTATTGAGTTGGAAATTAATTGATGTTCAAGAATGGCCTGACACGTGCTTCTCTACATTATCGAAGCCATAGGAGTAACGCAAAGTATCGTCATCAGTAAAGCTGTAAAGTTGGTTCGAGGGGTTTGAAAACAAGTAATATATAAAGTTAGGTAAATAGCGGGTGATAGATTTGGGCCTTGGAGAATACGGGCAGAGGTCGTGTGCGGTTGGGATTCAACTCCATCCAATACTACCTTGATTGAACGGTTAGAGAAATATGATTACTATGCTTTTTGTAAAGGGTGAAGAGAAGAAGGAAGGAATATTTTCTAGGTGGGAGAAATAGAAAAACAAAAGGTCATATCGCGGTATGGATTCGAACCACGAACTTCTAGGATGGCAGTCGAGCGCTTTGATCCCTAGGCTACTAAGACTCGCTTTTGTGCTGTTTGTCTGTTAATTTTGCACTGGTTCCAGGTGCTGATGAAACCTTCCCATATAAAACTTGCTACTACATTGATAGTTGTTTTCATTTTTTTGATAACATGTAAATTCATATATCACACTCGTTTCCATTTACATGCTACCTAATGGAATTTGAAACGAGTTTGAGCCAAGTCGAAGAAAGTTTGGAACAAATTACGTGCTGCCATCCCTGATCTGGTGACACATGGTGGGCTGCGTTTAGTTCCACCAAAAAAACTGTCCAGTTGAAATTATTTTTGCCTGCGTTTTAAAGTATTTATTTTCATTTCTTTTTGTGTTGCGCTGATGAAATTAATATTTTTCAATATAAATGATTGGGTTTAAACGTGTTTCTTTATAAGTTTTGAGAACTTACTTTGAGAATCCGGGGGATTAGGTTTTACATAAAATGATTTTACACAACAGAACCTATACGTGTAGGCGTTCAATATATTAAATTTATCGAAGATAATTATAATTTAAGTATGGCAACACTGTTCTTATTTAAAGTTATCATTCTTATTTAAAGTTACGGTTACTTACCATTTTTGTGATTGAAGAGAACAGTTCGAATCAAGTCGTCGAGTGGAACAGTTCACTGTGTGTTTTATAATTTGGTTCATTTTTTATGCTTAAAGTCTGTGAAGGCCTATATACGTTTTCTCGTCGTTCCCTTTTCTTCAAAAACAATTCCTTCCTCATCGACTCTTGTGACTCTTGCTGCAATTTTCCAGTGCCACTAATTTTTGTGGTTCTGTACTTATTATTTTAAATATCCCAACCCTACGTTTTTTCCAATAAGTGTAATATCATAATTTGTACGAGTATAAGCAGAGATAAGGAGTGTTAAAATGCCATATTCGCATATTTTGTTTCCATTTTATTGTTGTTTTCCTTGACAATCTCCTTCACATCTAAGAAAAATTTCCTTGCTGTTTTCTTCTGGATTTCTGCAACATCATAACGGGAAAACTTATTCCATTCGACAACAAGCAAATTTGTCAAAGTGATATTTTCAAGGAAGTTCACTTGCGCATATCGCGCGATAATGTTGACACCTTTCAATCTCCTCCTTTTATTTTTATCCCATGCAAACGACTGCATTCCCTCAGAAACATTGTTGATGGCTCACATATTTTTAATTACCTAAATTAGCAGCAATATTTTCACATTTTTAATCGTGTATGATTTTTCTTTACGAAATATTCCTCACTTTTTGCAGCTGTGACGATATATGCTTTCTTGGTTCTACATATATTTACAAGATTAGCACAAATCCTGGGTTTCACCATCCTGAATTTTGTAATAACTTGTGATCATGATCTTGTATGTTTGGCTATCGGCATTTATCATTATCGTTTTCTCACTTGGTCGTTAAAACATGAAACCGAATTACTAATCATCGAATCCCTTCGTCAATCGCGATTTAGCAGTATTTTTTGACAAACATTATTTTGTTACGATACATAGCCTTTGTAATAGAACTTTGCCACAGAGATAACTTATTTTATATTTTCAACGGATGCAAATACATAAGGGGGAGGGTTTAACAATATACAAGCCCAAAGTGATAATTCTTGATGTGATCTCTGTAAATTTGTTCGTTCTAAAATTACAAGAGACTCGCCATGTGCCACTAACAACAGGTCCATCAGTCGCAGGCTTTTGTTTGGAGTGAGATAGAATCCCTTAGTCGACGATTTTATCATTGCGTGCAACATTAGATTGCAATCTCTAGACGAGTACCAACACCATCACGCCATTTTCCTCAAACAACTCCTTCCAATTCTTCCGCGACAGATACTTACCTCGAAACTCGAACAAGAATCGGTTTCTCCGCTACGTTTTTGGGGATGGGAGAAGGTGTAATTCAGGTTTATTTTCTGTGCAGACTTGTGAAAAAAATATATCCATGCGCGAAAAGTGGAAAAATAAAGGCTAATGCTGTTGAGTGGGATCCCAGGTCTCTTAGATTGAAACAGAAGACGCTCTAATCTCTAAGCTATTATATGGAGTGCTTTCTGTGTATTACTACCAAAAAAATTTCCTTCAAGATTAGCTACTCAATTAAAACCAGATCTTAAAGGTTTTTCTAACATCGCATATGCGTTTGACCTGACTTAGTCCATCGCGCCAACCTTCTCCTGAGCAATAGAAATGGTATTCTTTTAGAATAAAAATTATGATATGAAGACATTATCTTGCCTTAAAATGCCACAAAAATACAATATCTCGAAACATTTCATTTACATTTAATTCTTTCCCACTCAATTCATTCTAAAATAGACCCAAAATGAAACAAAACATTCTCCATAAGTTAACCTTTGTAATTAAAACCTTACCTTCTATTTTGTTTGTTATCCACGAAAAATTTAGATCTGGTTTTCGATTACGATTGAAACTTTGCCAGAGGTTAAAAAATGAAATCTAAATCGAGTCTCAAAGTAGTTTTTCATTAAAAACAAAAATTGGTTGTTGACTTAGCCTTCATGTTTTGTTTGTGCAAACACTTCTTTTTATACCCAATCAAATATTCGAAGTAAATCCAATTTCCCACCATGTAAACATGAAATTTCAATCCAACTGTGTAATATCCGGAAGCCGAAACGGAACCAAACAAATTCAATTGCTCAAAACGTTTGACATAATTCCGTGATCGTCACGCAACCGTAAAGTATTTAATCCATCTCCGTTTGTAAAATGTGCTCTATATAACGCTTTATTCTATAGAGTCATTGTCACCAACAAAAAAGGGGCTGCGCCAAACAATCTCCATTCGAGTTGAGTTAACTCCGCACCGAAACTAGCGAATTGTGCTGAACTAGTCGCAGTCAACGACCCAGGGCAGCCGTTGGGAGACGTATAAACGTGCCCAACAGTCGAGCTGATCTTTAGCCAAAAGGAAATTCGCTGCTTAGCACGATCACATAATCCGATAAAAACATTTCATAAAAGTTAATATATCTCTCGATAAAACGATTCAGCATGATTCAAAGCAAGACTTCTCGACTCGCAGTCGCCGCCACAAATCGATCGTTTTCGAGCGTGCATCGGCGTTCTCCGACTGCGACACCTAATGGCCTAGAATTGGAACAAACGGTGACAGTACAACTTTGGACATCCACCGACAGTTTTGAAGATAGCAGGAAAACAAGACAAACGCTAAGCGCTCGATGAATGACGACGGCTCAAAAGGGAAAGTGGGGAAAATGATTCTTTGAATCGGTATCGGAATCGACTGCTGTCGTGGCTATGCAGGTCAACTGCCTCCTATGACGGCATGTCTACCGGCATCGTCGATGACTTGTAGAACTTGGAGAAATTAGTCGGACGAAATTAAACTTTTGAGGCTGGTAATAAATCGCATAAAGTATGTCGGCTTAACGTCTAGTTCAGAATGGGCTAAGCCTTAAAATCGTTTTTATTTTTTTACTATCTTATAAAGTAGGCGTACGAATATTGATTGACGACTTTCTTTTTCCATATTTGGAGGCGTTATGGCATTAAATCGGATGTTTTGCTTCTTTTTTTATGTTTCCTACTCACACCTTAACCTGGGATAACTATCATTTAATTGAAGTCCTAGATATCTTGGATACCTTCTAGATATTAACCTAAAAAATAGATGCAAATTGTACAGTTCGGCATTGCTTAACGTTTTTCTGTTGGGGTTAATTCGTTTGATGCAATTTTAATCCATTTAGCATTGTTTCGATCGATTTATGCAATCTAATTATAACCAAGATAAAACTTGACATTGATGGCTTTATCAATGCCAAGAAGGCTTAAAAGTTAAATTGATTCTTAAATCTTGATTCTTAATAACGAGCACTTTTTGACAAAATTTCCAGATCTGCGCTGCCGAATTTTTTTTTGATTCAAAATGCGTAACTCAGAAACTGCTTGGATAACTTTGGTGCACATTTGATTTTTTATGGCGACGGGGTAAGAAGGTAGGTAAAGACGGTAGTCCCGTCCAAGGAGCGCGGATAATTCCAATGCCAAGGTTACCTATGTGGTTGGAGTGTAATATTAGGGTATCGGATCGTATCTGCTATCTTGAGCTTTGACATCTCAAATCTGGCAGGAAAAAGATTCCAAATACACGTCGCCAGAGCGGGACAAGTGCAAAGAAGATATTCCGTTGTCTCTCTGGGTTGTTCCTTCCCACAGCTTCGGCAGCGGGTATGGTATGGTATTGCAAGCGTCATTTGAGCGTGGATTCTGCTTGCTGTAGTGACCAAGTGATTCTTGTCTTGGCACATGATAATCCACTACTCCACCCGAAGTGTATGGTGGTATCTCTCTGAATCACATTCAGAAGCTTCTGTACCTTCTTCATCGTCGTCGTTGTAGCTTCTAGCCTGAATTGAGTGTCAATGTCATGTAGTAAGATGAGCCATCTACTGTTCCAAGAAGTAGAGAAATGTTTCCATACGTGCAGGGTTGGTGATGTATATTTTAAACAGTTAAGCTTAGTTGTGCATTTAAACGAATTTCTTCTTCATGGTTTCATTTTTGTCATATTCACGTCTTTATGATTTTTTAACTTTACATTAGTTATAGCACTCTGTAAATAATTTATAACGAGCAAATAAAAAAATAAGGCAATAAAGGCACCTTCTAGCAATTTGGTTGGACTTAAAAGTGTCCAGGGACGCTAAGAATCAACGAGTGGATTCAGTTTTTAAAGAATAATTTAGATTGGATCCAGATATGGGTAAGATTATGGAAACTTCACGATAATCGGTAATTGTACCCTGGGTTATTCCAATAATTTAAAAAAAAAATAATTTTGGACCTCGTCCCCTCCGATAGTAATAATTTTTTTTATATTTGTTCTTCTGGTGGAAACTAATAAAACAACAAATTTTCAGATTTTTTGCATTTCTAATTTTTATAAATTTTCAAAAAATCGAAAAACGCAAAATTTTGACAATTTTTGAAGTCTTTAAATGGCCCTAGTTCAAAAACTATTTGACATACAAAGCTGAAAGTAGCACCAATTTCCTCATCTTTGATATACTCGTACAACATAGTATTATTATTAAGAAGAAAACTTTTTCCTGCAAATTAGTCAACAATTGCGTTTTTTTGGAAATTTTTCCCACAGCTTTGAGACCGGTGGTGCCAAGTGAAGGATTTGGGTTGTCTAAACATGACTTTCACAGCCCGCAGTTCTAAAAAAAGGGTGCGTTTTGAAAACTTGGCACCGCTCTCATAGTAATTGTGGGAAAAATTTCTTTAATTTTTCCTAATTTGAGCGAAATAAAATAATATATATTTTTTTTAAAAATTATAGTTTCTTCATTCACTCTTAAAGTACATACGAATGGAATGGGACGACATTGGACATTTTTCGTAATTTTTTCTTTGCTCCCTCCTTCTTTATTGAATATTAGAGACATGTCTTGTAGGAAATTTAATGTACTTTCACGTAGTATACGTAGTATATGGTTTTGTATATAACGTGTATATTTTTCGAGTTGTAGGGGCTGGGAGTGGGCGTTTTTTACGTTTTCGCAGGAGGGCCAAAAATCACTGTTTTTTAGCGCGCTTAGTGCCGAAACCGGTACTCAGAAAATCAAAGTTGACTAATCCGTTTTATAGGAAATTTTGTCTTCTCTAATTGTGTATATAGTGGTCATCTTTGAAAAACGCATAGTTTTCGAAATATAAGCGAAAAACTGAAAAAAAGTGGGAACATTTTGAGGTTTTTTGCGTTTATCGTTGTGAAGCCGACCTTCTACAAAGCAGCAAACTTTCAGCACCCCAAAAAACATAGAACCGCTGAGAATAAAAACTCTATGCGAGCGCAAGATCCAATCCTCATCCATATCCAAACAGTTTTCTTAGTTTTTGCTTCGAAACAGAAAAAATTGGTACGGGGCCAAAGGATGCTTGGTCGAGCTTTAAGCAAATCCGCTTCAGTTTTTTAAGCGGAGCTACACGACATAGAGACCTGTGTCCTTGAATGTAACCGATTCTACTGCTTCACATTGAGGTAGTAAAATCCGCCATAAGCGCGTTGAAGATGGGATTGAATGATCACATGTACGATGGTCTTCAACAAGAATAATCTACAGTTGCTTGTGTTATAAAGGAGATTCCGGAGTGCTATCGACTTTTCAGGCCGCGACCGGGCGGTTATCTCTTTCAGTGTAATGTCGGAAACAGCAAGTTCTAGTAACGAGAAGTGACATCCATCCAATACTACCACTACAGAACTCTGATTTCGATGATCGAAGAGATGGTTTCCTCTTTTATTAAATTTTTGTTAATGTAATATATTATCTACAAGTATGTTAAGAAACAAAATTGACTTGAAATATATTCAACTACTGAGATCGCGTCTATAAGCATAATTTCAACTCAACCCAGGTAGCAGAGCTGAGTCGAGTTCAGTCGACCCTATCTCAACTCGACTCGCGTCTACATGCATTTGAACTCGGGTTCAACCTGGGTTCAACTCATCATGTATACGTAGTATATATTACAGACCGAAAATAGCCAGTTGGTGTCATTCCATAGATTTACATGTTATGAATAGGGCTATGGACATGCTAGAATCTTATGCATATGATATATCTTTTATCTGAGTCTACTGTTTACGTGTTTTGTCTACTATTCCACAAATCAGCATTCGAACTCGCTGGAGCTGACGCTTAAATTTATCCAAAAGTGGATTGTTTGAAGCAATGATGTCCTACATTAGCGTATAGGAAAAGAATCTTCATCTAAAATTAAGTAACTCCTTCAACGACAATTCGTCCCTTTTGCAATTCTTTACTAGCCGGCATAACATTACCCATGCCGTAAGGTAAACGGTTGCAAACTGAGTATCGTTGAGTCCATGGCCTATCACAAGTATAATTGCACATATAGTTTCCGATGCAATAATATAAATGCATTTCCACCTAATCACAATTTAGCAAAATGTTTATTTGCTTTTTTATATCAAATTCCCTCATCAGCAATAAACCATTGCACCAACGACAAGACAGTTAGAATCTTGTGGAAAAATACTGTAAACCATCATCGCACAAAGAAAAGGTCACAAATGCTTTTACCTCTCTTGCAGGCTAACAGAGACCGACCGACCCACCTGGATGATGGTGTAGTGTCATAATACCTTCGTTAATAGGTGCCAGGTGATAATTACTCTGTTCTGTTTCTCACTTGACTGATGAACTACTTCAGGTTTCCGTGACACTTTGCCGGCGCTGTGGATCGTGATAATATGTGAAGGGCAAAATGTCGGCAATTAAGAGCTTTTCACTTGATGAGTTCAGATTTTATTTTTTTTTATTTTCTACCATTTTTCGGCGTTTTTCTACTTAAACTTTTTTTTAGTTTTCTTTTTAATGAGGGAAATTCTGTCAGTTTTTAAAAGGGTTCAGATGTTTTGGTATTAATAGAAACTGTTTATCTTAGAAACTGTTTTTTTTTCTTCGTTCCTTGTTGGTTTTTGTCGATTGCGGTTGTTCTTACGGTCGGCTTAAATGGTTTATGTTGAAATTAACGATGAGGTCGGATTGGTGAAAGGCCGGCCGATTCATTCTAGTTTCAGCTTTATAATTATGTTTAATAATAAGAAGTGCTTTTTGCATTAATTATTAAAATTAGTCTCAATAAGTGGAGAGGAAATTAAGGAATGGTTTTTGTAATGAAGTAAATGGTTACAGTATTCTACCTGAATTTTAATATACATATGTGTGTAAAGCATTCAAAAAATGGATTTCAAAGTTATTGGAAGCTGAAATTATTAGAGATGATTAAATTTTGTCATATATGTTTTTGTAGAATTAATCGACCAAAGAATTATTTTCTCATTGGTGTGCGATCAGACTGCAGTGAGCCAAAGGCAGGCGATAAGAAGGAGGTAGAAGCGACAGCCCTGTTCAAGAGCTGACGATGGGGACACAACAGCACCGTTTATGAAGTCCGATCCTAGTCAGAGCCGGACAACTGTAGAGATGTTCGGTTGTGTCTTGTGATGATGCAATGTCCTTGCGTGGTATCATGAAAACATCGTGTGATCTCGGCTTGCTTTGATGAGGCAGTCTTTCTAGTTTACTGGAAAAATTTTGCGAATTTTTGCCATGTTCCTTGTAAAGCCGACTTTCTACAAGGCAGCAAACTTGAAATTCGGATTTAGCACCCCAAAAACCACTGGACTATATTGCATCCGATGGGTCTTACTTTGAAGGCGGCGAAATAAATTTTGAAGAATTAATTGATCTGTTTGAGTGTATCTACACTGGTATTCTTTCAACTGTTCTTTGTGTTTCATTAATTTAACAATTCGAGGTGTTTTTTACACAGGTGTTTTTTCTACTTTTCCAGTTCTATTTCAGTTCGTTTTAGCTCATTGCATATTTCAAGCCCTGATATAACCCGCAATATCGATATCACCAATACTGATAATTACGATAATTAAATTTAATTTTAACTTCTACGAAATCAACACAAATTCAGAAAATATTTCCAATCTCTGTCACAATACCGATAAAATCTTAAGTTTATTTTTCTTTCTTATTCTTCCGAAACTAAACAAACTAATTTAAACAATCCTTAATTTCCATCCTTGCCAGAACATAAATCCTGATAAAAGTCCCCCAAAACATTTCGTCTACGACAGCACTCCACCACACGGAAAGACAGAATATCTCGTTACAAGGAACCCGATTAATGTGCAACAATATCCAACAACAAAATCCGAATAAGATTTCTGCTTAACTTCTTATCTTCACAGGCCGCGCTCAGTCGTTGAGGTCTTATTTTCGGCAGGGTACCGGGGGGTTGTTGGGCTTGCTTGTAAACAGGCCTAATCTTAAGTAAACATCATAGTGTTAGAAGAAGTCATTTCTAGCTCCAATGGTTTATGGCATCTTGAAGTTGCCTAGAAATTACTCCCGACGCAGCAATAGTCCGCGACTGGAATGTTCGAGGAAGTCTCGTTTTCGTATCTGATCTAGTTCATTGCGTGGAGCTGCGGTGATATTGAAGCCGCTGCTGTCATATTATTCAAAGGGTGACTTTCATATGTGGGGGGAAAACAGTTGGCGTAACATACGGCGGCAGCTCTTAGATTATACTGCGGGAAGTACTTTAAGGGTTGTGAGAGCAAACATAAAATTGGATCTCAATACGCATTTGCCAGACAAACTGTTTTGAATAATCATATTAGGTGAGTGACATGTTTTCGTTTGGGGACTCTGGTTATGTCGGATTGGTTTCAGGATGATTGAAGTCATTTAAAGACCTTTCATCCATTATCATTTAAGTTTGTTCGATAATAATTGCACTTTAGCTCAGGATCCGTGCGTAGTATCTGTAAATATGTTAAAGAACAATCGATTTTCTTTTGAGAAACTCTGACCTTATCTCGAAATGAAACCGCTCTACTGTATAACACACAATATTCAATAATCGAAAAACGATAACTTGAACCGGGATACAATAAAATCTTTGTCAATGACAACCTTGGTTTGAATGGTGATTTTAATTGGCTTGAACAAAAACTTGAAATGTTTTCTCTCTGGATCGATTGTTTTATATCTGATTACAATGCGTAATCAGAAAAGCAATTGTATCGAAAATTTAAATTATATATATTTGTGCTATGGCTGCCAGACGAATTCGTCAAGAATGTATCAAAGAGTATTTTGTATGTTATATTATAACAGTGTATGTGCTTAACGCATAGTTAAATTTTTTATTAAATTATTTGAATGTAACAACCGTTGCCACATATACTATGGAAAAAAGAATACACCCTGTAATTTGTGGATTGGTGAAAGTGGAATGTCGTCTTTCGTTGATGAGATAGGAGGATGGGACGAAAATCGATTCCTATGGTAATGAATGCAAAAGTGGCCTTCCCGCCGAAGACTACGCAATGGAAAGAGATGCGATGGAGTAATGGAGAAAGTAGAGATTATGTCTTCCAAACGGAATTGAATCTGGAAGCCTACGCAAAGCCATTTCCTACTGGTACCATCCGAAGTCCTAATGTATGCAGCTAAGCCTTTGACTTGTCATTTGATGACTTATCTTCCAAACCAAGAGTGTCTAACCATTTTTACGCATAATTCCATAGTTCGTAACATAAATTGGCTGAAGTCGCTGGAAAAGACCTTGAACTCTTTACTAACATTGAAACGAGGATATTTCAATTGATAGTTAGAATGAAAGTCTTCAGAAAAAGGTAGAAATACAAAACGTAAGATTTCAGAAGATCCTTAAAATAGGCGGAATCTGTTTGGGCGTTCAACCTGAATCCGCGCCAAACCAATCTTCAAATCGACCACACGATGCGTTTATTATTCTCCACTGAGATCTTGCAAATTTTTTCACACTAAATTTTTCGAGCACCTTGTGATATGCCTGTGGTCTCAATCATTTCAGATGAATTCCCTTCCTCTGGACATTTCGAACGATGGTGTTCAAAAGTTGTGGATGTAATAGGCTTTTTAAACTCATTTAGCCAATAGTAAATAGCCGCAAGCACATGCCATGAACCTCATTTAATTCGGCTTCAATCTCTTTCGTCACACATACTCATTTTTTTCTTTTTCTTACTAAATAAACAATAGTTTGTTGCTTCAATCGGCTATGAAAATGAAACCTCGTGGTGGATATAGCTGAAAATTTGACTACAGTCAAGTGACAAATGACGCTTACTAGTACTTAGTGAACGACCCTTGTTATTTGCCTCAATTAGTTGCTAAGTCGCGTCGCTCAGATTGTCTATCTTGAAACTAACATTGCGATCAAGAACCTCACTTCTTGGTCCTCATTTTACTAATCGCCCTGCGCTGTACTACATCGATGTTAGTTCAGTACTAAAGTCCTAAAGAACTGTCGGCCTCGATTTTTAAGATTGCGCTTGTTTAGTCTTAATACCAAACCGTTTTATAGTTTACCTACTTTGTAAATATCGTTCTTCTTCTTCGTCAAGTGGACATCAAATTAATAAATTCCCGCAAATATATCATTAGGTTAGTCACATCATTATTTGATTATTTTTTGTAAGGTTACATCCTCACATTGAACAAATTTTATTTAGCCTAAACTAAGGTAAAACTGATAATTTACGAGATATTTGAGAAAAACTGATTTTCGTGACCTTTAGGCAACCGTAACTTTCCTGCCTTTTTAGTTGGCTTTATGCAGTTTTGAAAAATTATTTGTGACTTCAAAATAAAGAGCATCCCTCTGGAAAATCTCCAGTTCGGCTTTTTTTGGACTGGGTTATACGTAAAATACCGATTTAAAATTAAAAAAGTTGATTGATTTTTTCGAAAAATTGATTTTGAGAAAATGTTATTTACTATGGCATTTTACATGTACAACGTCAAGTAATGTAAATCATTACATGAAAGCTATCATTTTCAAACGCCTTTTTTGTAAATAATAAAATATAATTTGAGCCCTCATCATACGCAAAAAGATATTAATTCTAGAAAGAGTTTACAGCCTCCCCTTTCGAACACACTACAGACGAGGAATACATAAGTAGAACAACTATGGAGCAGAGCCTTGGTAGGCAGTATTTCTGAAGTCCTACAATATTCAAGAGTTCAAACGTATTGAAACACTCCTTCGTTAAAACGTTGCTGTTGAAAATGGCAGCATGGCGTGACGATATGATAGAATCGCAGTACGAAGGTGGATTATGGATTTAGAACGACTACATAAAAAGAAAACAACTTGATAGATACTTTTGGATGTGTGGAATTGTAAAAATAATTTAAATCAAGCAACATTTTAGATAATCAATTCTGATCCAGCGGGAAAAATGCCGAACACTTCTAAGGGGAGTAAATCCTACTTTGCTCCCTTAGGCATCCATTAGACCATTGTTTCTCAACCTTTTTAGTGTTCGACCCCCTGAGAAGCCAAAAAATTAAGTAAAAAATCTTGCGCATTTGGAGAGATTTTCTCGATAAGAAACCAAAAATAGAGTCTGATGGAGACGACAGGTAAAACAAACATGTTTGATCGGTTCCATCTTCTTCCGTCAAATAGGTCGTAAAATTGAGTTATTTAGGTCGATCGACACATATCCGTGACGTTACGGCACCGATGCTTTCCGTGTCAGTGGCTTCCGTGATGAATTTTTCACTAACATTCACACAGCACCATCTTATTTCGTATCTGTGCTCAATGTTCAATAGCGTCTACAATTATTTGTCAGTTTTGAAATTTGGACCGTGATCTAAGTGCATCATGTAATTTTTTGCGGTTTTTACGGACGCTTGAAAGGTACTGAGAACAGCTGATGCCCCGGTACTGCACTGAAGTCGCCGTCACGTCACGAATATGTGTGGATCGAAAATCATGGCTAAATTCTTGTTATTTCATTTATTTTTGGTCAGAATGCGACCCCCTTTTTTCTAATGGAGACCTACTTGTGGGTCGCGACCCCCCGGCTTGAGAAACAATGCATCAGACGATAGGTTTTGCTGTCAGTTTTGCCACAGTTTTGCCAATGACTGACGGACTCTAAGGTGATGACTGGTGTAATTATCTGTATATTTTGATTTCCATCAATCATGGCTGATGGAATTGATTGACACTTGCATGAACGTGTAATGGGCGTCTTACGGAGCTTTAAGAAATTGTATAGGACAAATAAAACGGACAATTATCGTCGTGGCCATAAAGGGTGCCATTAGCATGCTCAATAGACCGATTCTCGTTCGATTGCGGAGGTCAAGCAGCATTGGACGTGCGTAGTACTTAATGGGAGGACCGCATGATAAAACGACATTCGGGTTTGTAAGGACGAAAAGGCACAGACCGCCATGATACTTTCTACTACTACTTTTTGTAGTGCTTCAAAAACGCTTCTAAAGGGGCATTAAAAGGAGCTCCCGGAGGATTGATATTGCAACACTCCATTTCCCGTTGGGAAGCTTTAGAATTTTTCCCGCCAAAAAAAGCCCGCTCACCTCACTCCGAAAAGCAGGTTGTCAGGAAATTTATTTAAATGACTGTGCAAATAATGCAATTTGACACGGAATATTCTTTAACTTTGTGATTCCCCAAAAAAATTTTGACAACTTATGTTAGCTTTTCCTGCCGTCGTGTTTATTCTCGACCAGTCTTTCCTGCTCCAGTGTTCATTTCTTGCACGACTGTCCCAAAGGAAACAGGGATATTTAGCGTAGCCGCTTTACTGACCCTAAAAAAAATTTGCCATTTTTACATCTACACACACCGACCACTGATGATCCAATGAAATTTTCTCTAAAACAAATATTAAATGATTCTTCTTCCTTAAGAGTAGTTGAATGAGGTATCGGGATCGAAGCTCATTTATTTCCTTTATGCAGTAACACACATTTCAGACTTGTTTTGAGCTATCTATCAAAAGTCGCCAGTCTTTTGGTTGCTATATACTGGAAGGCCAATTAAATTCAAAAGCCCAGAAATAGCACTACAATATACGATATCATTCGTCTCGTTAAAATGTGGTAGAATGTCGCGCTCCCTAGTTCGATAAGATGTTATTGATACGCCAAGCTTAAGGTAGTGTTTTTCTTCTAATCTTGACGCAAGAGGCTCAGTTGATTTCGTAGATAAATTTAAATCTTGAATCAAGTCGTTGAGCTCGCCCTGAGAAAAAAGTTGAAGTTGCTGCAGAAATTTTTGACCATTTGCCAATTTCAAACTGGAAAAAATCACAATGTACAAAATATTTTATTTCAATATGATCCCAATGTCGTCTCATCTTAAATTTTGGCATATATGTACCTAAAGAGTGTATGCACAAAAAATATTTTTTTCAAAACAATAAAAAAATCTGTTTTTGAGTTTTATCAAAAAAAAAAATTTGAAAATACTGGAAAAAGTTTTATTCCTACTAATAAGACTATCTTGAATAAAGCAGTATGAAAGCAGAACAAATTGGTGCAACTTTCAGCTTTCTATGTGAAATTGTTTTTAAACTAAAAGCAATTTAAATATTACAAAAATTGTCAAAATTATGCAATTCTCGATTTTTAATTAAAAAATTTGAAGCCCAAAAAATCTGAACATTTATATTTTCTTAGTTTTCACCAGAGGAACAAATAAAAAAAAATTATAACTCCCTGAGGTGGTGAGATCCAGAGAATTGATTGATGTGGCGACCCAGTAGTAACTATTTTAAATTAAGTTAAATGGCGACAGAAAAAGGAAATATTGCTGCAGCAATTGTTGCATACTACTTATTTCATAATGAGAAGAAAAGAAACCAAAAAGGTGTTTGTAATCTTATATTTTGCCATTTATTGAAAACAACTGTTTTATCTTTGTTTAAAGATATACTACACATATTATATCTTGTAGAGAGTTTGTTTTCAAATCTCTAATTCGATATGTCCCAATTGAAACATCTACAGTTCTGGACAGTACTAGTACAAAGATATAAAAATTTAAATCTCTTCTTTTGTCCAATAACCGCCTGTGGCACTAGACTTCGCTTTTTTTAATAGTTTTCCAATTTAAAACCGTTTTTCGTCAACGATTCTGAATAAAAAACTCGTACAACTTTACTAACAAGTTTGTAAAGTTGCTAGTGCTCGCTCACGAGAAAGACGTCAGTGCACGTTTTTGCGTGTTTAGACTGCACGAGAAAAATCGTGTCAGTGTTTATGCCAGAGCTTTGCCAGTGCCCCAACCAGTGCACTGACATGACGTTTACATTGCACTGACTGCATCACTGGCAATAGCCAGCGCAATAACTGGCAAAAAACTCGTATAGTTTAAACCAGTGATGGGAACCGAAAAGAACCTTTATATCGGTTCTACTAACTAAAAATCAATTCTGGAACCTTTTTTTAAAAATTCTTATTTTGGTTCTTCAGCAGAGCCTTTTTTTAAGCATCAAAATATAATATGGAATTCGTAAATGATAAATTCTCAATTTAAAATATCTGTTCTGGTTTGGTAACGAAACCAAAAAATGAAATTTTTCTGGTTCCGATTCCCGACTTCACAGTTTTTATTTATTTAAATGCAGGTTACAGAAGTACGGAGAATTGCTTTTGACAGAGAGAAGTAACCGTTATCATTATATGGATGATATGAGTTCTTTATTGCTTTACTGGAATTTGAAAAAGAATGAATTACCTCGGCTTGGTAGGCAGGCTGAAATAGTACACGTTGTTCCAGCTACTCAAGTCAGCGTGGAGAGGTGCTTCTCTGGTCTAAAATTTACATTAACTGATCAAAGAAATAAGCTAACACGTACTAATCTTGAAAATATATTACTCGTACGTGTTAATAAATCATTCGATTATGACATTGAATATTAACTATCAAGGAATAAAAATTAAATATGTACAAATACTTATATGTATGTATAAATACTTTTGTACCACTTTATATGAATTTTTATATTTTGGGTTCAAATAAAAATTCGGTCTTAGTACCAAAATGAAAAAAATTCCAACTCTTATTTGAAATGAGTATGGAACCGATATAAAGTTTTTATTCGGTTTTGGATCTGGAAACGGATTTTTATAATCTGCAAAATCGGTTCTTAGCGTAAGTGAAACCGAAAGGAACCGATATACCGAAAAAAAAATTTTTAGGTTCCAATCGCTGGTTTAAACGCACCTTTATGGCTTAGAAAAAACAATTTTTTTGTTTCTCTGTGTTATCAACAACAACGTACCTGAAAATTAGAATTACCAGACCAGACTAGTTTTCCGCAGCAAAGTCGTTGTATCGTTGAGCCCATTTGAACCGTTTCTTCATATTCGTTTTCGTAAGCCATGGCTCCTTTCTAGGCTTGCACCCTCTTAGGACAGCTTCTATAAGTTCCCTTCCGACAGTCTTCGTTGTTATTTGTCGTCGTCTGTGCTCTGACAATGCTGCAGAGAGATCAGACGATGTCTTCTTGCGATCATTAAGGTAGGATTGAAATAAAAAAAAGGATCCTCGGGTCTTGGAATCATTTTATTTCGGCATATACTTCGGTCTATCCGCATGCTACCTGATGACTGACTTCAAAGCGTTTGAAAGTATTTTCAACATCACCACGTGAACATTTGTCGCGATGCTTCTCTGCTATTTTGTTATCGTCGTACAACATGGGTTCTCATTCTCTAGGGCCATGCCACTTTACTTGCCTTTGATATTTTTAATTTATTTCACAACATTTAATAATTCTGTAACAACTGAACTTTAAACTTACCTTCTAATTCAAGGCTTTGTACACCGCATACTGATGCGGTTTGTACAAAATCTGAAACTACCCAACGTCACTACTCTGCTTTCCATCCTTATCAGAGAAATAATTGCTACCGTATCACTATTTCCTGCCTGCACCGTGAGCAATAAATGAGACGCCGAGTTTACACTTACTTTTTTTTCAGACGAATCTTACACTTTTTAGCAAGTTTAGAAAGGGACGAAAATTCCTTACGGAGATTTGGCACAAGTGCGAAGAATTAGCTATATGCTTAAAATTGAAGCTAATCTACGCGAAGAAGTTCAGCCAACTCGAAAAGTGCCAGAAAGAGTATGAACTTTTCATACTTTTTCGGGATCTTAATCTTAATTTTTGACATTTCAGACTTCATTGTTGATAGTATTGAAAGTTAGTGATTAATTATCGTGTGCATACAGTGAAATTTAAATAAATATGCGAATATGATAATATTACGTTGCTATTAGATACGAAAAAGAATTTATTATTTGAAATTAGCTAATTATACAATCGAAACTGCACGAAAATGCAAAGCCGCCTTCTCGCTCACATCAAGATGTCCTTGTCTTTTCGAACTTAAAAAGACGACACTGAATAAAAGTAAGTGTCATAACAGCATTAGAAAGGTAAAAAAATATGGGCTATAAGATTGTATATTGAAAGAATCAGTGGTTGTGTCGAATTGAAAAACATCCTCCACGACAGGTTTCAAATTTCAATTTACTCAGAAGGGCGCAGCATCAAGCTACTAGGACATAAGGTAAAATTTTATTGCCATGATAACATCAAAGACATCCAATTTCTGAGCAGCAACACAATCTTTACACGTCTTTATTATAAATTTAAAAATAGCTTTGTTTTTAGGCTGTTGATTTATTCTATAACTAAAAATAGTACGCGATATCAATTTCATTAGTTTTAAACCCTGACTAAAATGCACTAACACACTATTCTCTCTGCACAAAATAAAATAATCACGCGTCATTTACTAATAATCACATTCCGATTTCGCAACTGATTAATCATGCCAGTGAGGTCTGAACATGCTCTAATGAGTTCAGATTTTTCTTTAATGATACTTCGTGCATATGAGCACTTAAAGAAAATATTTTTCTCCATCAAGCGTATAGGCACATATCCGCTGTGTTGAAATCTCTAATATTAAACACCTTTACATATCCACCGTCTCAGCAAAAGTAATTGTATTTTCGAGCAGGGGAAAATCTCAATAGCTTTGTTGAAATATAGCCAAAAGCTTACGATTGAATACGCATTGCTTAATATTTGTTTATGATTTATTTTGTTTCCTAGAGAGATAAGAAGGTTTAAGCATATTGACCTGATTTACAATGTAAAGTGTGCTTTTGTTAAAGGTTTTTTTTAAAATCAGAACTGCTTGAGGCAACAAGAGCCTGTCCCAGCAACGGAAATTGCAACGTAATGCTAATTAAATAAGTGGAATTTAATCCGTTTAAAACGAAACCGTTAATATACTACAAATAATCGGAATTCAGCTCTTGACAGCCATCACTTTGTTGTTTCAATGCTAAAAACAAACCCAAAAATAATATAATCGAATAATCGAAGACAAAAAATGCCGCTGCGAGCCGATCGTGATATGGAAAAACCTTCTTGCCGTGCTTATAATTGTGACTCACCTGACTTGAAAAAATCGTGAAGAAACACTAGCAAAAACTGCTTAATAAAGATAAAGCGGCTTAAAACTATTGAACTTCCTGGAAATTTATGATGCAGAAGCATAGAAGCATTCCTCGCCTATTGTCAGTTGGAGCTAAAAAATTTCGCACCTTTCAGCCACGAAATAATGCTATTAGAAAAATTCGTAACATTTTCAAATCTGTTTTTTTACTTCATAGTTAAGCTCTGAGTCAATCCGGGAACCTTGACTGTAAATCAGGTAAAGTGATCGCCAGTGGCGAGGAGATAACCAGCTTTCAGCATAAAGAAGAGCAATTAGCCGACCTTTTATAATGCAAAGTTGTTGCGCGATCGAATCAGCACAAAAAGAGGCTAAAGCCAGACTTCAGGTCATTTTCGAAGCTGTTTGCTAAATTTTCTCTTCGTTTTTTTCTTTCTTTCGGTACTTGCAGTACTCTTGGATCACTTAAAACCTGAATTACGTCACGAACCGCTTAAAAGAGTTGTGTCGCGTAACTCCATTAGCAACCCCTTTGCAGTCGCTTATTAGTTTCGCCAAAAACGAAAATTGAAAGGTGACACGAAAGGAAGTGCTGGACAATGTTGGAAAATAGGGACACAGCCATGATTCAGGTAGAAATAAAATTAATAGTCAAGGCGGCAATGCTGGGAATCGAGAGCGGCTTATCAGAAGCTAGAAAATTCATGCTAGAATAGGCGCCGACACTAAAACCAGCGCAGATTGGTCAAGACTGACTAACCAGCGACAATCGAAGGGAAGTGAAAGTGAAACAAGTGGACCAAACTAACTGTAGACACGCAGTAAACGATAGGAAAAAACGGATTGAAAAATCAAATCAGGGTCGCTATCAAACACAGGTAGCGCAAGGTAACAACAACACTTCCAGCGCGAAGGCATTCTCCCGTGTCGACTCAATTTGACATGGTTTCCGGATTTGCAATGATTTCTGCACGTTGAGATCTACCAGACTATTCTTGGCTTGCGGATCTCAGATGTTGTGATAGCTAAGTGATCGGTCAGGAGCGAGCCTGAGAACGATTGCTCTTTTTCCTGCAGATCTGTTCTATCTAATCTTATAATCTTCATGGGAATCCAAACTCGAGCAGCACAGACAAGAGATTGTGACGGATATGTAATTGTAAAAGTTTGAATTATGTAAATAGTTTAGTAACGTTAATTTAGCACTTACGAAAGCAAACATAACGAGATCGATCGAAAAAATCGATCGTTTCTTGCTTGGGAGTTGCGTCGAAAGCATAAGAAATTACCGGTCGAGTATTTCATGTCTGATTGTCTGATCGAGCGGGTAACTTTTTTCCACCAGATCGTCTTACAAATTGATGGGTCTTGTTAATTTAGAACTTACGTCAGTTATATGTGCGTAGCTAATATTGTGAAGTGCATTTTCTAGTTGAGGAGTTACTTAAAAACAACCGAGGCCCAATTGAAAGCTGTGTAAAAAGACAGGTTTTTTTGTAAGTGTAGCCGCACAGCTGGCGATACGTTGACGTATTTTATTTATGTACAATGAGCAATTCTTTCAAGAAAAAGGCAAGAATCTGTTGTATTTATAAATAACATTTATAATAACATTAGCAATCATTTATGTTTTCTGCTGCTAAATTTAGACATGATCGCCTTCAATTTTTATAATAGAATTTGAAGCAAAAATTTTATTTTGGATAATATTTTTCTTAGTTCAAGTGATTTGATAGAAGATAAAATGGTTAGTATAAAAAAGCTTTTATGTACATTACAAGTTTGATTAACAAACTATTTGCCGATTATTTTGTAATTATAAGTCATGCTCGAAAGGTTATTCAGTGAAACTAGTCGAATGCCTGTTAATATATTTCTCAATATGAACATACCAAAATGTTAGTAACTTTTCAATTTAAATGGGCCTGGGGATACCATTCAAATTGTTACATGCATTTTGCCCAGCTAATAACTTCATGGGATTCAGCTTAGATGTTGTTTAGTAGAATAGTGGATGTTATTGATGTGTGCAGAAAGCTATGAACATGAAATACTATTGTAAATCAGTTGTTATCGTCAACAATGGAATATTTCAAAGAAATTGTTGTAACTTAAGGTACAATACATACAGTAAATACAGAGTTACTTCATTTTGCAATTGGAAGCTACTGCGATATTCTAGCGAAACAAACTAACCTTGTGTGAGAGACTGATTTTGCTATTACCTACTAACTTCAAACCAAATAAATATACTTGCGCGAGTTTAACATTTACGTATCAAAGGGAAAGAAACTAAGGCAGATGCCACACCGAACAAGTGATATGGTGATGTGTTGATGTTGATGTACTGATTTTGATATTGCAACAAAATCACATCACCAGTTAATGCCACATCTAACAAGGCGATGAAATGAAAATGTGTTGTCAAAATGAAAATGTAGTTTGATGAGGAAGAAGAACTTTCGTTGTTGTTATTACTAAAAAGGAAAAATAAAAGAAAAAATAGAAAATTTTGGATTCATCCTTTTACGGGCTTTTATTCCCTTGTGCTTTTGGCTACACAGCTAATATTGACGTAGGTGAAGTTGGGAAAAATAGTGATGGAGGTATATTCCAAAATTCAATTTTAAATCAGTGCTTGCTTGCAACGTGTAAGTTTAATTATTCCGTGTCCAGCGCCCCTACCAAATGACAATGAAGCTTTCCCTTACTACTTTGCTGCAGATGAAGCATTTAAATTAAAAGAAAATTTCTTAAGGCCATTTCCACAAAGACATCTGACAAATGCAAAGCGGATTTTTAATTATTGACTCTCACACGCTCGAAAAAGTATAGAGTGTGCCTTTGGCCCTTTGGTATTCTTTCTTCTCCAATTTGTTGCAAAGAGCAATCTCTACTGAGCGAGCTTTTACTTTCAAGTTTGATTTCATCTTCTGGTGGTCAAAATCCGACTTTATTTTTCCTGACTTCAAAATGTGAAAATGTATGGGAAATCAGGCAAAAATTGAAGCTCAGTAGACTAATTTGCTCGAAATTGCGCAGTTCGTCCGGTGGAGCCGGGGTATTAGGCTATTTTACACCTGCACGAAATATTCCACAAAGCTGTGTTCCGGGCGACTATAACAATATAGCACTTCCTTTATCAATGACAGAGAGAGGCTTAACCAAAGCTCAAGCAATTCCGAAATAAATTAGCGAATTATATTCTATAAGAAGAGAATGCACTACCATTGCAGTAGAATTATTGCGTAAAGCCATAAGAATATTTTAAAAACAAGAAATATTTTCAAAATATTTTATTTATCATTAATATTTAAAACTATGTACATATGTACGTATGTACATATATTACGAAAGAAAACATAATAAAATATGTAAACGAATACATACCATCTTTTCCTGTCTCGTGCGAAACTATTTTCCATGCTTTTTATAATTTATGCCTTTTACTATATTCTTCCGATGCAGAAACCCGCAAGTATCTTTGATTTTCTACACTTTTTACTTGTTTTAAAATAAAATCTTTGGTTTCTTCCATTGCAAATTTTAAAAATCAAGTGACTTTTTCAAAATTATTTCTGACATCCAGATCATTTGCTGATTATCAACTGTTGACTAAAAGGTCACCACATCACATCGAACGCTTAGAAGACAGCAGGCTGGATTCAGAAAGGGCCGCTCCTGCATAGACCATATTAACACCTTGAGAATCATAGTGGAGCAGTCTACTGAATTCCGATCCCCCCTTTACCTTGCTTTCGTAGACTATGAGAAAGCGTTCGACTCGGTCAATAGGAGCTTTATATGGCGAGCTCTACGGAAACGTGGACTGCCGGACAAAATAATAGAATTGATAAAAGCTCTATACAACAATTCCAAATGCAGAGTTCTCCGTAATGGAAAATTATCCGACAGCTTTGAGGTGAGCTCAGGAGTACGACAAGGATGTCTACTTTCACCATTACTATTTCTTATAGTAATAAACGACATTCTTGTCAGCGCTCTAGATAGAAGAACAGGTGGCATACAATGGGGATTGCTAGACCGCCTTAAGGATCTCGACTACGCGGATGATATCTGTTTGCTGGCCCACAGACACCAGGACCTCAAAAACATGTTAAACAAATTGGCAACAGAAAGTAGCTCGGCGGGCTTAAGGTTAAATCCGACTAAAACAAAAGAATTGCGGATAAATGCAAACACCCTTGAACGGACAGCGCTAAATAACCGTGACGTGGAACTGGTAGACAAATTCTGTTACCTCGGTAGTATTATTACCGAAAACGGCGGTACAGAAGAAGATGTCAGTTCCAGAATAAATAAAGCAAGAAGCGCATATGCATGCCTGTTTCACATATGGAGATCAACAGAGATCTCAATTAACACCAAATTGCGGCTATTCAACTCCAACGTTAAGGCAGTTCTTTTGTACGGTTGCGAAACATGGAAAGTCACCCAATTCATCACAGGGCGCCTACAAGTTTTCATCAACAGATGCCTACGCCGTATCCTAAAAATCCGCTGGCAAGATAGAATTTCAAATGAAGAACTATGGCGCCGTGCCGGCCAAGAAAGGATAGACGACCAAATCAGGCGAAGGAAATGGAATTGGATTGGCCACACCTTGCGACGCGAAGACGATAATCTAGCCAAACAGGCCCTTGACTGGAATCCGCAAGGATCCCGTCGAGTCGGAAGACCTAGAACAACGTGGAGGAGAACCCTATTATCAGAGGCCGCAACAACCGGGAGATCCTGGTCAGAGCTGAGAGCTGTCGCGCAAAACAGAGTCCGCTGGAGGGCAACTGTTTCCGCCCTATGTCCCATGAGGGATTAAAGGAGCAATTAGTTAGTTAGTTAGTTAGACTAGGCCAAACCCAAAGAGTGTCATGTTGCGGAGTTATCGATGCTCTGTGTACAACCAGCACGGAGGCGGCGATGAATTTGATTCTCGATCTGTTGCCACCTAATCTATTTATCAGGCAGCCTACAAGGACCTGACGCTACGAGAGCGGGCTACTGGGTGGAGCAGACGAATGGAAAAATGGTAGAAGGTCCTTCTGATTACATGACATCGAAAATTATTTCAACTCAGGTTTCAATGTCCAGATTTTCACCAGAACTGAATGGGAATCTTTTATCCTAACAAGAGCAATGTCGTGGTTCTATATATAGATGGCTCCAAATCAGAGGTGGTATATGAACTGTTGTTTTCTCTCTTTGATGGATCTCCAAAAATACTTCCAGAAAGACAACCGATCATTATCTTTGCAGGTGTCTGTCTCGTACTAGGATCAAACGCCGTGCAGTTGGAAACCTTTTCTTACAGAACTTGGGAGAGATTTCGAAGCTTAAGTGAGAGATACGATCCGACATCTGAATATGACATGTTGGATTTAAGTCACTCCCCAAGCACACTGACTTTTTTTTTATTTTGTGATACCATGAAGCTTGGGAGTCCCCCTTTCTACTACTGGTCCGTCATGTCGTTCAATTCTTGGTCCAATGTGTAGCTTGATCTGAAGGATAGAAGAGAAAGGGTAGGTTAGGGGTCTGAGTAGATGTCGATGAACCTTGCGTTTGAACTCTGAGATGTTATCTGAGCTCGGAAACACCGACTGCGGAAGACAGTTCCACAATCGACTTGTTCTATTTATAAACGAACTTCTAAACCGTAATGTGCGCGAAAAGTACGGCTGCAGTGTATTGGGATGAGCCGAGTTGGCTAGTCTTGTGTTGCGGGAAAGATTGCCGTGTAGGCAGGAGGTTATTAATTTCAGTGAAGCAGTCGCTATGGTAATAGCGATAAAATTTAGAGAGGGCTGCTACATTGAGGGCTGCTATGGAGGCGCAAAGGGTGCTATCTCCAATGAGTTTGATGGCGCGGTTTTGCATCTTGTGCAGCCATGCCAAGGTGGTTTCTGGGCCCCTGCCCTTGATATACGAGCTGTATTTAAGGCGGGACCGTATGTAGGACTTGTAGATTGTAGCCAGGGCAGCTGGCTGCATAAGGAACTTGCATCTCTAAAGGACTGCATCTGCATCGCAGATCAGTGAGTAAAGTCACGCCCACGATGTTAAGATATGTGTCAGTTGTTGTATCCTTGCCCACTGAAATAGAGGGAAGGTCCGTGCAGCTTTTGGTAGAGATAAGAAGAGTTTTGGTTGGGTTGAATTCGACACGATTCTTGCGGTCCAATCAAGAATGAGTTCAATGTCCGCGTTAAGAGAGTTTGACATGAGTTCACGGTCTAAGAGACATGGTCTGGCATTTGCTTGACTAACAGTTTTGAAGTGTTCACACCATCTAGATAGAAATAGTCCCTTGGCACTCAGGATCTCCTCATACTTTTTTACAAGCGTTATTCTAGATTTGAAACGGTCTCGTTGCTCATTTACGTTATTCACTTCTTCTATTTTTATCATTTCGTTTTCCCAGTACTCCCTTTTCTTGACTTTGTGCACTCTTTTCTTCTGCAGGCTATGATCTAGTTAAGCTGTAGTTAAGTTAATTTGATGAATAGAAAATTTTCATAATAAATGGAAATGGTTAATATTCATAATAAATATAAAATTAAAAAGAATTCAATATATTAATATCTCTTTTCTTTTTTTATTCCAGGAAAACGTAAGTGTGATCTGTGAATTATACTTGAATATAATAGGCTCGTAAGTAAATTATATATAAGATATAAAAGTGCAATTTTTAGTCGTCAAGTGTAAACTCCTATACATATCTACTTTTTCAGTTAAACTTTTTTTTGATGATTTAAAATATTTGTTTTTTCCCCGTACCATTTATTGAGAGCCTGGTGTGGCTTTCGATAAAGATGTATTCGTTTCGAAAGGAGGACGCAAATTTTGGTACCCACCTCCAATAGCTATGTGTAATACGTCGTTGGATAAGTTTTTTTTGAGCTGAATATAAGTTACTATGGCGTCTAGTTCGAAATCTTTGTCCGTTCTGAGTAACACGGTCAGAACTGTACAAAGATAGAGTTTTACATATCACGCTCTATTTTTGTAACCGTGTAACCTATTTCCATGAATAAGGTACCAATGAACGTAAAATTCCTCCACCTACCTACATATGATGGTAAAAGCGATGGTTCTATTTTATAAACTTTTGGAGTTATGAGTCGTCAAAAATACCAACTTCAGCTACTTTATTCTCCAAAAGATACGTAATTAACCTATACTTTTTTTCCAAAAGCTAAAACTGCAACTCATAACTCCAATGCATATGTGAGTAGCAGCAATACCATCGTCTTATATATCAGCAGTTTGTGTTTGGTTAAATGCTTGGATTTGAAAAGCCTTGATAAACTGCAGTAGGCTTTGTTGGCCTCTAGCAGCCGTGCGCGTATTTGTGGTTCCATGCTACTGGTTCCGTTGCTACTATTGCCCCAAGATAAGAAATGTAAAGAAAAATCACCTTCGTTAGGATACCGTAGAATATCTTGTACTCGGAACTCAACAACGTTATACCGCGATAATTGGTGCACGCTGTGATATATCCTTTTTTATGTACCGGGCATAGGATGATTTTTTCCAGCCTTATGGCATCGCTCCTATATTTGCAAAATTAATTCATTAATAGCTTGGTGTAGTTAGGCCCTCCATATTTAACCAGCTCCGCGAGGGGCGGTCTGCATCCAAGGCATTGTTGTTTTTGAGCCGGCTTATGTTCAGTTAGCTCGCCATTTAGCAATTCATGAAAGGATGGTGTGAATTGCGTCATACCACAGACTCTTCGGTAGAACTCCCGCACCTAGTGCGGCCTTCTAGTCCAATCAATCTACAAAAATCCATCTAATAATTGCCATCAGGAAACAAAAAATATGGTTATATAGGAAAAAAAATTCTAAAAAAGATAGCGTTTTTTGTTTTTGAATTTGGCATGGCGAACCTAACCTAAAAAATTCCGGAAAGTGAAAAAAACGCTTTTTTGCGAATAACAAAAAAACTTGAGCTCGGATCGAAAAAAATCAAATTAGAAAGTTGTAGGTATTCAAATTATCTTTCGATTGATATATATAAAGTTATAGGTTAGGGCACACAACATAGAGATAACTGCAAAAACTGTTAAAATTCTCGTTTTTTTAATTTGCTAATAACTTTTGTTTAACGCAACTTAGATATCTGTTATTTGCCAAAAATATTGCTTCTTGTTAGCTGAAAAAAAGTTTTTATTTTTGTTGCAAAATATTGAACTCTTTCCTTAAAATTTCACTTTTTGTAAAAAAAGGCGTTCTTCTAAAAACGCTCCTCTTGGTCTACGGATTGTTCTAGAGTACCGTTCTAGAGCTTAAAATTTTCTTCAATACTTGTACTATCACGTTCAAGTAACAAAAAGTCTATTAAAAGGTTTTCCAGTACTTAAAATGACCCCCAAAAACATATTAATAATGAAAAAACAGACGTTCGATTGTAAAAACTAACTTTTTGAGTCTGTACTTTACTGTTCTAGTTGACAAACGAGATTTTTCTCCCAGGCTTCCCTTTTCCGTCTGTGAACTCTCTTTTCTGAGCTCTTTGTATTTTTCTTCGCACGCCCGTGTTCTCGCTGCTGCATTGCTCGGTACATAGCACCGTTACGTTCAGTTGCCAGCTTGCATTGATCATCGAACCAGTCGTTCCGATGTCTACGACTTCTGTCTAAAATCTAGCCAGCAGTACTAATGACAGTATTTTTAAGGAGGATCCAACTCTCGTCGACACCCGGCATCTTGTCTCCAAGACTTACTCTTCGCTCACTAGCGCGCACCGTAGGTGTTTCTAGTCATTTTGCGTAGTGCAGCTGTGTTGATTCGAGAATGATTCGCGGATACAAAGCTTTTCTGCGTTGGAATGCGCTCTCGGAGCACCATGCCAAGAATGTACTGATCCGAGGTATTTTGTAGGTAATAATGTTTCGTATTGATTGATCAAAAAAAAATTCGAAAAAACAGTTTTTGAGTGATTTTTTTTGCGAAAAAGTGATATCTCCGGTTTTTTTGGTTATTCCGAAATTGTATTCTTAAAAAGTCCCAAAGAAGCTGTGGTCCAATTTTCAGCCATTTTGGAATTTTGTCTCCTTTCGTGCGTTTTTTTTGCTAATTTCCCCGGACTATATACAAAATAAGCGGACACGTATTTTTCTTTTTTTTTCGGTCAATATTTTCCAAAAAAAAGCGGGGGTAAAGTTTACGCCACCTGCCGATTATGCTATTACTCCGGTTCTATTCATCGTATCGAGTTAAATGAGATATAATTTTAAAGGTAATGAAGAGATCTTTATTTATATATTAATAGTTGTAAAAAAATGTTTCATTTTAGTATTTTTTTTTAACAATTAAAAGTTTGAAATTCAGTTTACTATTCATTCACGTTTTTCTAAAGAAATTAAAAATATACTATCGTATTCCCTGGAAAATTTCCTATAAAAAACATATTTTCCCAGATCGGTAACTACCTATGGTTTATATGAAATAAATTAATTACGACGAAAAAATTCACTCCGCGACAGTAAATACGCTATATTAGCTCCAGTAAATATGCAATATTCATCATCATCCGGCTCCTTTAATGCCTCGAGGGATATAGGGCGGAAACAGTTGCCCTCCAGCGGACTTTGTTTTGCTCGACAGCTCTCAGCTCTGGCCAGGATCTCCCAGTTGTTGCGGCCTCTGCTAATAGGGTTCTCCTCCACGTTGTTCTGGGTCTTCCGACGCGACGGGATCCTTGCGGATTACGGTCAAGGGCCTGTTTGGCTAGATTCTCGTTTTCGCGTCGCAAAGTGTGGCCAATCCAATTCCATTTCCTTTGCCTGATTTGGTCGTCTATCCTTTCTTGGCCGGCACGGCGCCATAGTTCTTCATTTGAAATTCTATCTTCCCAGCAGATTTTTAGTATACGACGTAGGCATCTGTTGATGAAAACTTGTAGGTGTCCGTGATGAATTGGGTGGCTTTCCATGTTTCGCAACCGTACAAAAGAACTGCCTTAACGTTGGAGTTGAACAGCCGCAATTTGGTGTTAATTGAGATCTCCGTCGATCTCCATATGTGAAACAGCGTTCGACTCGGTTAATAGGAGCTCTATATGGCAGGCACTACGGCAACGTGGATTGCCTGAGAAAATAATAGAATTAATAAAGGCCCTATACAACAATTCCAAATGCAGAGTTCTTCACAATGGAAAATTATCCGAATTATCAGGAGTGTGACAAGGATGCTTACTTTCGCCATTACTATTTCTTATAGTAATAAATGACATCCTTGTTAGCGCTCTAGATGGTAGAACAGGTAGCATACAATATGGATTGGTAGACCGCCTTAAGGATCTCGACTACGCGGATGATATCTATTTGCTGGCCCACAGACACCAGGACCTCAAAAACATGTTAAACAATTTGGCAACAGAAAGTAGTCCGGCAGGCTTAAGGGTAAATCCGACTAAAACTAAAGAAATGCGGATAAATGCAAACACCATTGAAGGCACAGCGCTGAATAACCGTGACGTGGAACTGGTAGACAAATTCTGTTACCTCGGTAGTATTATTACCGAAAATGGTGGTGCAGAAAAAGACGTCAGTTCCAGAATAAGTAAAGCACGAAGCGCATATGCATGCAATATTACAAAACGAAATTGGACGTGATAGGAAAAAAATTGAAAAACCTGAATGATTTACATATAATTTTGCTATCCTACAGGACTTGTCTTTGTTTTAGGTGCTAATTTAATTACCCCAATTTGGAAAAATAAAGATTTTCATTAAATATAAAATTCAACAAATTTGCTATCCCACCCAACACCAACACACGACTCCAAACATATGCCCACCACCAGAAAAAAACACGCCTCAAAACACAAACGTCTCTTGACACTACGCGGCGGCAACGCGCAAGAAGTAGAAAGTAAAGCAACTTGCGCGGTGTGTGCGTAGTAAAACAACATTTCGTTAGTGCGCATTTGAATACACTACTTCTATTATCTCTGTCATTGCAAGCACGGCGTTTGCGCCTGTTTCTGTCAGCAGCTTTACACTGTTTTGTAATACTAACTTCAAACAACTTCCAAAATACGTCAGCTCACATTCCAATATTCCAATTTATTACTCTCTTTTGAGCGAGCTTTTACTTTCAACCTCAATGTTCTGTTGGGCGAACTCAAGCCTCAACCAAATATGACGTGCCGTACCGTAACCGTACGTACCCTAACGTACGAACATGACTATTCATAATGCACTGACCTAGATTGACTTAATGAACTTGCATATGTTCATTCGTTAGGGTACGTACAGTTACAGTACGGAACGTCATATTTGGTTCAGGCTTATACCCCGGCTTCACCGGCCTCAGTTTAATCAAGTTCACTTCAATCGGCATAAGTGAGTTCATCGGCTAAAGTCGAGTTCAGTACTTGAAATTGTTGTTCCTTTTTCGCCAGAAGTCAGAAATGCAAAAGCTCCCTGGAATGGCATTCCACGATTCCAGTTGATTACTCTCTTTGAGGGAACTTTTACTTTCGAGCTTGATTTCAGGTTCTGTTGGGCGAAATCAGACTTTATTTTCCCTGACTTCGAAATGTGAAAATGTATGGGAAATCAAGCAAAAATGAAGCTCAATAGACTAATTTTCTGGAACTTGCGCAGTTCGGCCGGTGAAGCCGGGGTATTAGGCTTAATTTTTCCCAAGTTCAATAAGTGAAAATGTATTGGAACTGAGGTTAAAATTGAAGTTCAGTACACCAATTTGCTCGAACTTGCGCAGTTCGGCCGGTGAAACCGGGGTATAAAATGATTTTTACATCATACCTTGGGGCAGGCATTAAATTCCGCTTTAACTTCTTTGAAGAATTCTTAGCTCTATCCGGAATAATTGCGGCATGTGCACGTTTTCATATACATACTATAAGTTAATCCCCTATTCCGATGATGACTGATGACCAATATATCTTATTACATTATATTTATTAGAAGAAACCATTTTTTATTGTTTTCTACATAAATTAGTTGGAATTGAAGTAAATTTTATATTATTGGGATAAATTCGAAAACTGAGATGTAAATGATTAAACGAGGATTATCTGCATTACATACAAGATGTTATACATAAATTGTCATCTCTAAAAATTAACATTAATCGTCTTATAGGTCTTAATTAATCACTTTTAATCACATTAATAATACACTACTACAATCTCCACTCATATTTAGAGGCTTAACAAACCGTCTCAAATATTTTTCCTCTAATTATTTACAATTCATAAGATACAGATTTTAAGACCAAGCACGAGAGAGTTTCTTACTGATTCATTAGTGCTGCTTATGAATAAAACAGTTAAATAAAAATATTCCCAAAATTGCTTAATTTTCCGGTTCCATTACAAAAGTTAATATTTATTTGCAAAATTTTTACCTTTTCCTGACCTTGTTCGCGCTTTGTATTCGTATTTTTATTCATACCAATTACACGCAGCAATGGCTTGAAAAATTAAAGTTGGAGACTCATTAAAATACAGAAAACACTGAAAATATTTTAGTTACAAAAACTGCAGCAAGTCTTCACCTTGAATACCAAAAAAGTAACTTTTTTATTACCTGATTTCGCATCGTTGCTTATTTAGACTTTAGTTAAAGTATGACTGTGATTGGCGAATGGTAAAAAGCAATGAACAAGGAGAGGCTCTCTTCGTTTTGTGACTCTTTCTGGGAGTGATCAGATAACATTACTAATTGCAGACTCAAAAATAAACAAAAGACATTTTTTGAAGGTAAAAATTTAACTAGAGTCTTTGTTTTAAGAAATCACTCAATGTCAAGGTCAGGACCGGCCATCTCTATCAGAAGAGATGATCTCATATAAAATTATGGATAAAAGATAAAATTATGGTGTTTGTTGGAAGCCTTCTAGCGGATATAATTTTTCGCGAATTATGAATGTGGAACAAGGATATCTCGGTTTAACTTTGAACGACAAGACAATTGCCAAGTTTTTTTAATGGCATTCATCCCACTTTCGTGGAAATTCTAAATTTTTAATTTCACGCCTAGTAAATTTCTCCTTTTTAGGCGTTATCAAGTCTACTGTCATGAATTTGTATAATTTTGCCATCAAATTTTAGGTTGACTCTTTATACTTTTATACAGAGTTTCTTTGACCCCTGGGGGTCAATTCTGGTTCGGTGTAGTGAAAACGTGAAAAAAAAAGTTTACACTTGACGTTTTACACACCCTTTTCACTTTTTCACTGCACTGAACCTGAAAAAGCGATTCTCGTTGCATTCGTGAAAACTTAATGCTGAATCAAGGCTGAATTGATTTTTAAACTGTCAAAGTGTCAGTTTATCAAATTAATCTAATATTTTATGATAAAAGTTTTCACGACTACTTTGCAGGCATTTTTTAGACGTGTAAAGTTTTTGACAGTTATTACCATGTTTGCACGATGTAAGAATCGCAAACAACGGTGGAAACGGGTAAACTGTTTACACGTTTTCACTACACCGAACCAGAATTGACCCCCTGGTAAGGAATACGTATGATATTGTTTTAGTAAGTTTTTTATGATTATATTCTTTCTTTTCTACTCACTCCTCATAGCTACTTTCGGTGTTTTATGGATGTGCTTTATGTATTGATTCGTTGTTTTGCAAAATGTTTTAATTTAAAGTTTTAATTTAAAGGGAGCGAGACTCCCTGTTTGGCTGGGTGGCTTTACACCCAGTCTCGTTGAAGCTTTCTACCAAGCCTACCTAGCTCAGCTCTACATCGCTCCACTAGCTTGGAGCGCATCATTACTGAATCCAGAGCTTTTATAGAGGCTTGCCTATCTATTAATACTCCAATGCTACATCCTTGTGTAGGTTCTAAGTTCATTGTCTGGCAGCCTTTAAGATCGCCATCACTTCTGCTTGGAAGATACTAGCGTACACCGGAAGCTGTCAGGATAGTGAACTGTTAGGGCTACCGCGTACGGGCGACTTTTGTCTCCGTGACTGTTTCGTCGCTTTTATCAAGTCCGTGTATATGTATGGAGCGCATGTTACGTCGTGACAACCGGCGCATCTCCATACATAATACACCGACTTGATCAAAGTGACGAAACAGTCAGGAAGACAAAAGTCGCTTGTGCGCGCTAGCCCTTAGTGGTCTCTAGATAAACCCCTGTCTCGAGTAACAGGTTGCAGATATTGCTATGTCCGTAGGGTTTCGAAGTCCACGCCCCGGATTTTCTGTCTGATATCACTACACGAGGCTACATGCGAAATTTGCCCCGGGGGGAGTAGGTTCAAGAGAACATCAATGGCGTTCGTGGGGCATGTTCTCATGGCTCTTTTCCCGGCCCTCTCAATTCTTCCCAACTTTATGATATTATAGGTCTTGCTCAGCCAGTATACTAGCGAACCATACGTAAGAATTGGCCGTTGGGCGTATTACAGCTGGCGTATTGCAGCAGGACCATCTTTGGCTTAACACCCCATCTCTTGCCAAAAGTGTTTTTATAGACGTAGAAGGCTATGTAGGCTTTCTTTACCCTTTCCTCGATGTTCGCAATCCAGTTGAGTTTTGGGTGCAGTATTAGATCCAGAAATATCACTCCGAAAAAGTGAGAGTGTGTCCTTCCAACCTGGGCAGATTGAAGGTGAAAATTTTCATCTTCCCTGTGAATAGCATCAGCTCAGTTGTTCCCGGATTGATTGCCAAACCGCAGCCTGCTGCCCATTTCCCAGTTTTACTTTGTGATCCTTGCATGATTTCACCAATCACTGTAGGAAACATTCCGGACACCATAATCACTAGGTCATCTGCGTATGCTACTACCTTAGCTCCGCTTTTATTTAGTTTTTGTAGTATGTTATTCATCGTTACTAACCACAGTAAAGGGGAGATGACGCCTCCTTGTGGCATATCTTTGTTGGCGTATTTGATTACCGCTTTGGTTCTCAAATCTGTTTGGATTATTCTCGAACTCAATATAGCCGCTAGCCATTGCCTAAAGCCCGAATTAAACTATTGTGTTGTGGCGCTCTGTGTCCAATCAGAAACACCAGATCGGGACGCGCCACAGCACAACAGACCATAATAATGTAATCAGCCCCATATAAAATATATGAATTAGATCACGACACAGAGCCCCACGACACACCACAACACAATAGTTTAATTCGGGTTTAAGGCTTGCTTCTCCGTTTAGGGCTATGAGAACTTCTCAAATCGATTCAGTACGTACATTGTTAATGGCACCTTCTATGACTAAGAAGGCTGCCAAGGCATATTGTTTGTAATATAGGGTCTTTTCGACAGTTCCCATCACCACGTGTAAAGCTGCCTCGATGGATCTACCACTGAGATAGGCATATTGAGCTGGTGACAGTAAAGTCACATACCGATTGACGGATGTGGAAATCGATGATCCTTCCAGTGTCTTAAGCACAAAGAATGTCAGGCTAATCGGGCTGTAGTCATTCGCAGATTCGTGACCTCCTCTCCTTATCTTTGGGATGAAGACGATTCTCGCACGTTTCCAACTCATGAGGTAGTATGCCGTCCGCTGGAGAAGAGAAGCTATGAATCGAGGAGGACCTCTTCCTTTGCAATAGTAGCAGAAATCTCCTGCCAGGAGTGTCCGTTTCTTGATACGACCTCATTTTCGTCCTTGCAACCGCGAAAGGGTGTGTTCATTAATACCTCTATAGAGTTAGCCTGCGATTCTGTCCGAGCTCTGTTCGCCCTTTTCTAGGAGGAATTACGAGGGTGTAATTCAATCAACTTCCCTCAAAATTCAGGTATCAGAGATACTTTCTCACCAATACCTTTTAACATTACTCTGGAAGCAATAATGCGAAAAGCAGAACTTAAGGGGAGGTTCTCCTGCTCAGGCCATTAAAATGGGTGATTTTCAGAAAATTTTTCTGATACATAGAAATAAAATATCAAAATGCGGTTTTTTGCAAAATGTTTGTTTGATATAAAACTATTAAAATCATTTTTTTCAAAAAAAAAACAAAAACAAAATGGCGGCTCCCTTCAAATTTCAGTATAACCGTGCGCGCCGCGCACAAATAACTTTGCGACATCCTAGAGGCTCGTAATCTCATCGGATACAAAAATCGTGCAAGTACCACTTAGTTCAATCTATTTAGGGTACCTTGACCCTTATTCAAGAAAATATGTAGCTACAAATTCAAATGGTACAACTGCGAAATTTGAACCTTCATTTTCGCTTGTTTTTTGTGATTTGGCCGGCTTGAAAAATTATGTATTATTAACCGTTTTTAATAATCAAGGATCAAGGTACCACAAATATGGTGTACTAAAAGTCCTCAAAATTTTAAGCCGATCCGATAAGCGGTTTTCGAGACATCGTGTCGCAAACATTTGAAAAGGTAGTTTCGAGAAAAACGCGTTCAAAGTTTGGAGACTAATTGGAGTTTGGAGTAATATTTTCATGGACTATATAGTGCACGCTCGCCTTCAATGAGCTGTAACTTTATTGAAAATTGAGTAACTTCAAAATCGCTCTGGGGACGTATTCTAGACATGTTAAGGATGTAAAAAATGTAAACAAAAAAATTCGATTTTTTTGATCCTGAGCAGGAGAACCTCCCCTTAATGAAGGAAATACCATCGTTACAAGAAATAATCAGATACCAGCCTTAACACATGACATAGCCATAATTGGAGGCAAAGTGGACGACGTAAAGGAATCCTTTTCAAGAGTTGTAGAAAGCTCAACAAAGCTCAATCTTAGAGCAAATGACACGAAAACAAAGTACATAATTGTGTCAAAAATAGAACAACTAATAGGACGAATCATCAGGCTTGACGATCATGGAAGGGAAATTGTAGATAAATTTATATATTTAGAGACACTGCTTACCGCAGAAAATAAGATAAAGGACGCCATCCATAGACGCATAGCAGCCGCAAATAAACCCTATTTCGCACTATGTAGTGTCGATTTTAACGAACCAAGAAATCTCAAGACAATGCAAAGTGAGATTATATAAAACATTAATCCGGCCAGTTGTGCATTGGCCAAGCACACAGACTATCACCTCAAAACTATATAATGTAAAATCTTAAAAATAATATTTAGTCCTGTGGGCGCTAACTAACATACCTTAGAGCAATATTCACGAAATTAGAAGATGGGGCTAAAGATATAACACTGCAAATAAATGCAGACAAAAACAAGATTATAATTCAGTCGAGGGTGGAAAGAAGAAGGAGAAACCACAATCTCACCCGAGCGGAATATAATTTGAAACGAATAAACCATTTTAACTACTACAGATAGCGAAGACAACCATGAACCGATAAACGTACAAAGAACAATAAACGCTGCAAAAAGTAAGTATTTTAGCGAAAAATTATTATTATTAAAAATGTAGCTTATAAAAAAACAAAAAAAATGTGGGTTTATGGTGTCTGTAGACCCAATACAAAATAGTAATAGCTTGTTGAAGGTTGGTTCTTATTTGTCAAACGCCAAAACTGAAACTTTCAACTTAAAATAAACAAAAAACAATGCATTTTTCGGGAAAAGCTCATAAAACCTTTATTAAAGTGCTTGAAAACCCCTTTATTTTTGTTTTTTTATAAAACTCCCTACCATTAAAACTAAGCGAGTTATGACGAAAATAAAGCTGGTCTCTATTTTTTCGGCGACAAAAAAATGAGAAAATCACCCCCTAATTACCACCCCATTGAAAATAATCGGTACCACTTCACAATTCACTTTACTAATGTACTTAGTTTTGAAAAAAATTTGAGCTTGAAGTGAAGAGAGAATTTTTATAATTTTGCAAAGTATTGCCTTTCCTTCAAAATAACTCCAAAACTATTAATGATATGCAAAATTTTGTAGAGTACATAATCGTAGGTTTTGCTTTTCTGAACATTTTGGTTGTTTTTTTTTGGATAAAAATTGAGTAAGATATTGCCGTTTACAGTTTGCATATGTTCGTAAAAAGTAACTTGTTCAAGCCCTTTCAGCTCAACCCTTTCAAAAATAAGGGGTGAAAGAAAGTTTAATTTATATGAGCTTATAGCTCTTGGAAAAACCTACAAATGGCTATTTGGAAGGACTTGATAGCTTAAAAACTAAGCGAGTTATGGGTAAAAAACCAATCACATATTTTTGCAGATATGAGAAACGTATATTGGAGCATTGATGAATACACATTATACCCACATTTTAGGCACAGACATACTTACAAGTATTTACACACGTCACACCAATGATCTTGCAACCGTTCCACAGTGGGCTAGATTCTAAAAAAAGTGGACAAAATTCAGAGTTCAAGTATTGATACCGAATCAGTTCGATAGTCGATTCATTCACGAGTATTTTCCAATTTTTTTTATTTTTCTACGACCAACAGAACTGGAGATATTAAAAAAATAGTGTAGCAATGCACTCAAAACGCATCAAAAATGGACATTTATGCAATTTTCTCGTGCAGGACCGATTTTGCAGAATTTTTTTTTCGCAAGAGAAAAAAAACAAAAAAATCCAACTTCCCAACTACATCACTATCATATGACAATTTCCCTCTACTAATTAATTTGATTTGCAAATGGGTGAATTTAAAGTGAAAAAACTGTATATCACACGTCGAGTCTAAATTGTACTCTCACTTTGATGTACATCCAATTTGACCGTGTACGGGGGTCTTTACGCAGGCCTCAATTCTACCGCCCGTTCCTTTCTTAATTTTTATAAATTATCTGCTCTCAATACCTTCTAACAACCCACTTTAAACCTTTGTTGATGACAGAGCTCTGCGTTACTCCTACGGCTAGGATAATGTAAGACAAGCGCTTGCAGACCTTACCTCCACGCTCGTGAAATCATCTCCAATTTTATCAACAAGGACATTTAACTCATTCTTGCGGTCGCATGAATCGCATTAAGAATGAAGAATTGTCTCATTTCTAAAAAAACCCCACTCTATCCTACCTCCCGTTTCAGAAAATTAACGCCAGAACCTCTTCTTAATAGATTAGGTATAACATTGGCCGATGAATAATCACATATTCCAAATTACTAAACAAGCATCCCAAGCCCTTGTTTTCTTAGAAAATGAAAATTACTGCTTCATCCGTTGCCCTGGGCCAAAATATATAAGTCCTGCATTCTCTCTGCCTTGAATTAAATTCGTTTATTTGGACTGGCGCACACTGTATTAAAATCTAAATCTAGCGGAACTTAATTAAAAATTAAATGTGCTCATATCTAAGTGAAACCGTATTTACATTGTAGCTTTGTATATATATATTTATTAGTAAAACGAATAAACGCGTTGACAATACAGATTTTCATAGGGGAAGCCCCTAAAAGTGGCAAGCGCGCATTGCATTGCTTCGTAATCACCAATTAGATTTCGAATGTAAAATATTCTTTTGCTGTGTTGTTTAAAACCCTAAGTTGAAAATTTATTTGATTGTTGTTTGTTGTGTCCTTGAGCAATCGAGAAATCTATGTTTGAACAATTATTCACTTAATTATTTGTAGAGAATTCGCTTTTTACTGGTCCGTTATTTAGATTCTTGAATTCGAGCTGAGTTTTAAAAATGTATCCGCATGTATCCACCTTATTTTTACTTCTAAACTCTTTTATGGGTAATACTCCTTAGAATACAGTTGTCATCTCTTGCCCATATTTGCCCCCGATTTCCTTTAGATATAAGCACATTTATGTTTTAATTAAGTTCCGCTGGATTTAACTTTTAATACACTGTGTGGCGCCTCGAAAATTGCCTTACCGTTACAAGACAAAGTGCTCTAAAACTATTGGTGATAGAACTATGTGCTCCTCAATTGAGCCACCGTAGGAATGTGGGAGATCTGGCAACATTTGAACCCTGTACTAAAGCCACTGTTATCCTTCAACACAAGTCGAGCCGGCTCGGCTCATTCGCACATTCTGCAGTTCTACATCTTGTGTACACTACTGTCGAGGAGCTCTTTTATAAGCAGAACAACTCGACTGTGAAACAAACCTTCCTTCTTCTTTTATGCTGACTACTAAAAAGGCATATAACAAAAATAAGTTAACCTGACGTAAACTCCACACATTTCACCATCAAAATTCGTTATTTCATGAGCTAGAGCCTAGTTAAACCGAGCATTTTAGGGCAGAGAAATCCAAATTTATTCTCTCCCAAAAAAAACTTTAGTTCAACTTTACTTTTGCACTGCACTTTCTACCTTTATTCATGGAAAAGCATTTTTATGCGAAATGATATGAGGTTAAGATCTTCAAATATTTATTTTCTCCCTAACATCTGCGTCTGTTATTCGACCTGCAGTGGTAGCATTAATATCTGGAACCAGGCCAAGTCGCAATAAAATTTACTCTGCTGTAAAAGTTGTTTCTACTTAATTTCGTGCAAGTTACGTGCTTCCACCTCAAACCCATAAATTATTGATGCCACTCCAAGAACAATGCGGAGACTCACGAGTCAAAGTTCAATCACATATCACTATTGATTCCACTGAGGCAATTTTCTTAGTTTCTAATTTAAAGTTCCACACCAAAAGAAGGAAGGAAGAACACTCGGCATTCGGTCAATACCTTTCAAAACTGTTTGTGGGCACTTGCGATGCGTGCGGTGCACTTCACGCTCTCATTTCATAATAACTACACGCTCGATGCAGTGCAGATTTCCTTCGTGAGTTTGCAACAACGTTTGGGTGTTGGTCAACATTAAACTGAACATCAACCACAAAGCGGCAGAAGCAGCATGGTTCGATCCAGATCGCGTGCGAAAGGCTCGTCTTCTTGTTCATCGATAAAGTTCAAAAATAGACGGACGTTCACTGACCGCTGGTAGCTCATGGCAGATACCGTAACGTAAGACCTAGCCGCGTATGTGGCACGTCATGGAGAGTATCTTGGCATGTCATTGTACTCAGTGATTTGTCATCTGCACAACGCACCTTTTAGAGACTATGCTTCAGGCAGGGGATGAGCTCGAGGTTAATCACCGCCAACCCACAGCGAATCCTTCAGTTGGGCGGAATATTGTCCTGCAACTTCGATAGACGTCTCCTCAGCCATCGGAAAAGGCTTTGATTCTTATTGGGGCTGGGGCAAGTTATTTTCCACATCCGCAATGAAGCAAGAGATCGGATCCGGGAACTGGTCGTGTGGGCACCACATGGACCTGCACCTAACCTTTCCGCAGCATTTCGCAATCAATAACAGAAGAAGCGCAGAATTAAGGCCGTACTTTGGCATTTTCGTAGCGTTTCGTCATCGCCCTCCAAAAAAGGGGCTCCACATGGGAACATCGACGATACATACCAGCTGCATGGAACGTGATGACAACAGGTCAAGGAAGCCTCCATTGCTTCGGGGCCAGGTGTTTAATAAAGACGGACGTGTGCCGACAGCTTTTCTGCTAAAATCTCCTCCGCCCACCGAAATTGTCTTTTGTTTCGTTTATGCTGAAATTTTCTTGTTGCTAAAATTTGTTTTGTATCTTTCATTTGGTTTTGTGTACCTTTTGTTTGTGTAACTTTTAATTAATTACGCTCACTACCAGCGGCTGTTGTTAAAACTATGCTCTTCCGTGTCTGAGGAATTTCGTGCCAAATGATGTTTTGACATGCAAAAGTTAGTGGGGCTTAGGAGGAGCACAAAGTTTTTTCTAACGAAGCCCAGTTTTACGTTCAGCTAAGCATTTTAGCGCAGTTTATGGGAATGGCAGCGGGAGGGGTACTAACAACCTTCTTAACGCACCGATGAGGTAACGGTTTACTATTAATATGGTATGATGCTGTTTTATGATGTAGTAATTAATAAATTGATCTTTTCACAGATTATTTTTGCCAGTAGCGCTAAAATGATTTTTTTCTCTCGTGGTTCGCCTTTTAGTGGGCGCTTGTTCGCCATAGAAGAATTTGTTGCATGGGTGATGCGTTGAGCGGCTGTTGAGTAACTGAAGAGTTTTCTTTAGTTTAATTGTGATTAATCGGCATTTCAACATGTTTACAATTACAGAATAAAAGAATAAGAAACATCAAGTTGTACCATACTGCAAGGTTCAATGTTTACGTATTGTGGGCACTTGTTGCCTCCACCAGAAGAGATGAGCTGCTGGGAATTATGGTCATAGTGTAGTTGGACATATATGGAAATATGTTTCGCAAACATCGTATGCATCAAGTTGAAACTTGAATTTATATAATAGAATTCGCTGATTATGTAATATAATATTTGAAAGATTAGCTTCAAACTAAATTTCGGGTGGAGTCCAAAATGAAATTATAAAAACTTCATATCTATTATTATACGCTATTTTCTCTAAGATGCGTTTGTTTTTCACCTCTGCCATTTGTAAAATTTTTATTGTCGAATGTTGTGTTAATTTTTTTCATTTTCAACTTCGGTTGTTGTAATAGTCCAGTCATTTTAGAAGACATTAAAAAACTAAGATTTAACAATAATTCCAAAAGTTTTAAAACTTTGGTGAACCTATTGGTACACAGAGAAAACAATAAATCTAAATTTGCAACCTTCTTCCAAGTCCGGAACATTGTTAAAATTGCAGATAAATGGAATTTGTCTGCATTTTCGCCAAAAAAATTCCAAAAGTGCTGCAAACTTGGAGTAGCGCTAAATGTATTATTTTATACCTCGTACCAGATTTGCAACCAGTTTAAAGGTACGGAACATTGTTTTTAATTAGATATTTATGTTTTTTTCTAATAAAAATTCTAGTTCAGTAAGTTTAGTAGTTTAGTTAGTAATTCTAGTTCTGCAAACTTAAAACATACATCAGAAAAGTGTCCTGAACAGTTGTGCAAATTTGCAACCTTCTTCGGTGACCGGAACATCTTTATTTATACATTTGTTTATCGGTGGTCATTTTTTTGAGAAAGGCTGTCTCAAAATAATTACAAAAGTTGTGAATTTTGGTTGCAAATACACAGAACATGTATTGCTTCGCAATTACGAATTTGCAACCTCGTACGCCATCCGGAACGTTATTCAATTTCGAAAAAACTAATTTTTGGAATTTTCCATCCTAGAAAAAATTGCAAAAGTTTTGCAAATCGATGTGATGATTTTATTTAGGGACTAATGACTAGACATCGGATTATATGCAAATGCATCTTTTTTGTTAATAGAAATAAATTAATGGCACTTTAATCAAAACTTGTTTTGGATAATTTGGATTAATTTATTACAAAATAATTTTTGCATATAAAGTTTATAAAGTTTATTTATTTCTAAAGTTTGACAATGTGTATTACATTCAATGGGAAAAAAAAAATATCTTAGTGCTAGAAGGGATCTTCATTCATCTACAATAATTTTATGTGGTCAAGCCGAAATTTATTTGAATTTGAATAAAACTAGAATATATTGGGAAAAATTCTTCAAAACCCAATGAAGTTTTTAATAAACCTAACCTATATTCTTAACCTAAACCTTACAAACTAACTATCGACAAGTTGCCGGATTAAAGGGTTTTCCGATAAAACGCATGTATCATAAAACTTATTTGCTAATGAACTTAGTCTAACTTGTATAGTATCTATGTTGGCCATACTATGCAGCTGTGAGGTGGAGGAATGCCTAGGTAGGCGAAATATCATTTTTAGTATTTTGTTTTGGCAAACTTGTAATTTATTAATGTGACTCTGTGCACATTTAAACCATAGGGGAGCACCATATAGCATAACTGCTTGAAAAATAACTTTATATATGATGAGCTTATTTTCCATACTTAGGGTTGACCTTCTGTTGATAAGGGGGTACATGTTTCTTATTAGTAGACTTATTTTGTCCAGAGTCGATGCTATGTGCTTCGAAAATGTTAGTGTTTTGTCTAGTTTGATACCAAGGTATTTTACTTGATCAGACCAATGTACACTATGGCCACTTAGCCACAAATTAGTCCTAGGTAGTAAACGGGGGCTTTTCCTTCGTGTGAAGAACATGCATTGAGTTTTGCTAGGATTTATTTTTATTTTCCAATTAAAAAAGTAGTCAGACAAGATGTCGAGACCATTTTGCAAGTTTGAGCAGATATTGGTGGGGTCTTTATGCGAAGTGAAAATGGCTGTATCATCGGCGAAAATAGATGAGAGACAGTTAGGTATCCTAGGAAAATCGGCAGTGTAGATGTTATAAAGAATTAGACCTAATACCGAACCTTGGGGTACTCCTGCAGTGATATGTCTTGGTGCAGATGATGCAAGTTCTAAATGAACCCTGAACGAGCGTTCGTGAAGGAAATCCCTAACCAGGGCTACGAGAGGTACAGGAAATCCAAAATTGATAATTTTATGTAATAGGGCGTCGTGCCATACCGAGTCAAAAGCAGCCTGCACGTCAAGAAGAACAAGACCTGTGGATTTACCCAGTGCAAATTTCTTTTTAATATGTTGGGAAATTCTTAACAATGGATGGGTTGTATTATGCCCAGCTCTAAAACCAAACTGTTCATTGGGTAACAGGTTTCTGCTTTCGATATGATCGATCATTTTCTTTTTAATTACCTTCTCCAGTATTTTCGACAAATTACTTAATAAGCTAATAGGACGGTAGCTACAAGGGTCACATGGTTGTTTACCTGGTATTAAGACCGGGATTACTTTTGCCTCTTTCCATGCTACAGGGAAGTATCTGAGCTTAAGACAGGAATTTATGATAAATGTAAGGTAAACTATTCCACTACGCGGAAGTACTTTTAGGCTTTTGTTCGAAACACCATCAAGTCCACAAGCTTTGTTTGTCCGTGAGTGTTTTATAATATTTTTTATCTCTTTAGGGCGGACGTACCAATGAGAATTGATCTGAGTGCTTTGCGAATCCAGGCGGCTCAACGATGTTTCGACTTGCTGAGTGGTAGCGGCATTGCTGAGATGGTCAGATATGGTTGAATTTGCTGCAAATATCTGTGAAAGTACTTCGGCTTTATCACTACAAGTTATGTACCTATTTATTCCATCCTTAAGGACTGGAATAGACTTGCATTTGCTTTTTATAATTTTTGTCAGGTTCCAGAAAGGCTTTGAACACTTCTCCATACCCTGTAAGAGTGAGCTCCATTTTCGGTTTCTGTGTTTGATAACAGATTTCTTAATAAGGTAGTTTAGATCGGCTAGTTCGTTCTTGTAGCTCAGTAATCTATAACGCAGCCATTTTCTACGTACCGTATTTCGTCTGGCTATGAGGTCAAGTATATATTTCGGTAATTTTTCCTGCCTTGTGCCAGAAAGAAGAGGCGGGCTAGCGGCTTCGATGCTAGAGTTTATTGCATCCACGAAAGTTGTTATGATTCTATCGACATCAGAGTTATATTGGATAGCAGAAGATGACAACGCAGATAGGTTTAATTTATGTTTTATTAAGATTTGAAAGTGAACCCAGTTTGTGAGTTTTGTATTGACTCTACTGCATTCATTTATGGTTGGGGTTTGTTGCAGTGTAATGAAAACCGGAAGGTGGTCCGACGAGAGATCATTTACTACATACGGCTGGGAAACTAAGTTAGGACAATTTGTTAAGAATAAGTCAAGAACGGATGGGCTTACTCTAGTTTGACTGGGTACATAGGTAGGGTCAGGTGGGTATAACAAATTAAAGGGATAGTTAGAATTTAACTCATGTAAGATATTTCCCCAACAGTTTGCACGCAGGCAACCCCACGCCTGGTGTCTACAGTTTAAGTCGCCCCCTATGATAAATTTACCTCCTAGGCGGGTCAGCATCCTAATATCGTCTCTAAACAAAACTTTTACTCTTTGGTTTGTCGTACCTCCTGGAAAATAAGCACAAACTACAATTAATGTATGATTTTCTTCAATTTGAATTTCCGCCCCTATGGTTTCAATTACCTTCGTTTGAATCAATGGCAAAGTATTTGCTTTTAGTTTTTTATGTATAATAAGTGCGACTCCTCCTCCTCTCGAGCCTTCTCTATCTAATCTATGGCAGTAATAATTTGGGTTTGATAATGGTATGCTAGAATTTAGACCAGTTTCGGTGACCATTGCTACATCAATATTTTTTTCTTGCATAAAAGTAAAAAATTCAACTAACTTAGATCTAATACCCCTGGCATTCCAAGTGATTATTTTTATTTGATTAAGGTCCATTGGTTAGATACTTTAACGCTAATTCTGTTATTACATTAAATTGCTCGAATTTATCCTTACATAGTTTTAACCTAGATACTAGCTCAGTGGTAAGTGTTTGTATTTCATTTAAACTAAAAAGATTTGGATTTTCATTGGAGTTAACGGTGCTAATATTTGTGTTAGTATTTAATCTAAGTGTTGACCAATTTAAGTTACCTCCAGAGTTTTGGCTGAGTCGTGTGTTACGCAGCGGGGGAAATCCTCATGGCGCGGGATGTAACCTCGCATTTCTAGGCCTTCTGGTGGACATTTTTTCACGAAAATCTACATAGTTTTTCCGACTCGGACAGTTTGGATCGGTAGATATGTGATTACCATGACAGTTTGCACACTTTAAAATGTTTTGTGCCGTACAGTTAGCGGTTCCATGATTCTCTGAACATTTTCCACAAAAGGTTTTAACATGACAATTTCTGGCTCCATGACCAAACATTTGACAATTATAACATTGGGTTATTTTATTGGGTAGTTTCCTGTGAAAATCCCATCTCACAACTGTTCTATTTATTACACTAAATTTTTCTCTCAATACTTTTAAGGTTATTGAACCTCTTTCGAAGTAAACTATAAGAAAAATTTGTCTTAGAATTGAACCAGGTTGTTTTATTGTTACAGGTTTTATTTCGAGGCACTTTAATCCAGCAGTAATGAAATTTGTTTTCAAAGCTTCAAAATCTGTTGTTTCCAAACCAGACAACGTAACCTTGAAAGGTAATTCCGTCCTTAGACTGTGGGTGTAGAACTCGCAGTTTAATTTCTTTAGCTTTAAACAAATTTTTTCATAAACATCTATTGACTTTGGTAAAATTTTTATCCCAATTGACATGCGCTTAATGACATAATCAGTAATGTCATCTTCAGCTAGAATTTTGTGAATAAATTCACTATTGCTTTTAATAACATTTATAGGTGATGTGATAATTTTTGCATATTTTGCATATTATATGCTTTTTGCATATTTGCATATTTTTGGAATATTTGTATATTTTTTGCATATAATCATTTTATACTAATTTTCTTATAGTCATCATCATAAATAGCTCCACAGCCTGTTATTGGCCTTGGCTTCCTGCAACATCATCCTCCAGAACTGTCTGTCCCTGGCTTGGAGTTTCCAATTACTTATACCTAGAGTTCGTAGATCCTCCTCTACTCTATCTGTATATCTCTTTTTTGGACGTCCTGTGCCTCTGTGTCCCTCTGGTCTCTTGTTCATAATAATTTTTGTTATGCTGTCATCACTGCTACGTTCAACATGTCCTGCCCATCGAATTCTGCTAATTTTTATAGTTTTTATGATATTTGGATCTTTATACAACTGATACAGTTCGTGATTGTATCTTCTCCTCCAAACACCATTTTTGTTCACTCCTCCATATATTGTGCGTTTATTTTCTTATAGTAGGTACAGAAAAAATAGCAATCTGATGAGGTTCAAGCGAAGTTTAAACTCGATTTGCGGGACACGGGGGGTTGTGAAATCGCCGCCATCTTGAAAAGTAGGGTGAAAGTGTTTTTCTCGATTTACGTCTGTCTAAGCTGTGTCCCATTCCTGAATAAGGTAGCACTGCACGCAGAATACTCCCACCTATCTAAAACTGTAAAAGTAAAGGTTCTACCCCTCCAACTTTCAGAGCAATGAGTCATCAAAGTCAAAATTTTGTTTTTTTTAACTAAAGTTTCAAGTAAAACCACATTTTTCTGCATTAAATATCTAGTTAACTAATATTTTTTTTTGCAAAATCGGAAAGCTTGGACAATTTCCTATGAATAATGTTAAGACAATGTTTGTGTTACGGCTTTTCTTATTGAAGAATATTAGCAAATTTTGATGTTAAAATTGGCCTTATTTGGTACATTTTTCACATAAATTTCGAAATTAAGGGGAGCTGACGTTTGAAAAAACCATGTGGCCCCAAATTTCTGCCGCTTGGTATATTAACGAAAGCACGGAAACGAACGATGGAACATTTGAAAATTGTGCGGGAAAGAATGACGACAATAATAGCAACGATGATGAAAATGGCCATTCTCTAGAGCTAATCCCATCAAAAAGAATTAAACGTCGTTGAGGATGTCTGTGTCTGTATGTAACTTTAATTCACAAGCCACTTTAATTCAATTTCAAATAAATGTACTGTTAACCCCGCATAGTACATTTTAAATTCATCAAACATGATTCAGTAACTTTTTCAGATTGCATGTCGAAGAGTTTTGGACAAATGGGGCACTGACTGTCTATCTCATGCTATCGATGGTCCAACTTTACCAAAAATCGTCAGATGATCATTTTTGACCATTTGCTGGGGTTTGGGGATGACATGAAAACTTCAGCTAGGTGTGCCTTGGGGAGGGTGCAAAGGGTCAAAAATGCCTGCCACTAGTATTTAACGGTTATTAAGCCCAACAGAACCTACATACTCAGTGGCAGAAATTTTTTAAATTTTAACCCCTTGTTTACCCCCTATCTCGAGATGGGTCCACTTCCCGTAAAAAAGTCATATTATAAAAAATGCTTGAAATTATTTGAAAAGCTTATATACCAAGCGGCAGAAAGTTGGGACGACATGGTTTTTTCAAGCGTCAGCTCCCCTACTCAAGCCCTTAATTTCGAAATTTATGTGAAAAATATACCTATATACCACCAAAGGCCAATATTAACATCAAAATTTGCTAATATTCTTCAATAATAAAAGCCGCAACTATTATTAAACCCAAAATTTCATCCAAATTTTATAGATCATTTTAAATTTTTGATCGTATTTATATTTCAATTCTTTTTCTTTATATAATGTGTGAGCAGCGTTGCATTTTTGATAGTCATTTCAGGACACGTAATTTTTTTTTAATTGATAGGTTAGGTAAGGCTAATAATAGAAGCAAGAGTCAGCCACCAGAATCGTGGTGGGGGTTGTGGGGAGAAAATGTACATATTGTCACGATCTTACTATTGTACACCACGAGGTAAGCTGTGGTTATGCTGCATAACTTCACTTAACCACGCAAGTTTATGTTTAACCATTGAGGTTTTTGAACGCACCGTGCTTAACTACGACTTAAAGAAACTGAAAATTTTTTTTTCCATAAAATAATCTCGCTATTTGCTTCAATTATTTCGTATGTGTCCATTAATAATTTATTTGGAATAATCTAACAAATCCCCCTTTGCTTTGTTCACATGTTTACAATTAAAACAACTGTCAGAGAGTTGTTTTTATTCTTCCTCTTCTTAACTATCGCTAACCATGCTCCCGAGCAGGGTTAAAATTTAACTACATGGTTAACCACAGGAATTTTTGAACGCCAAAAAGTTATGCTAAAGGCCCAGTTACATAGCAGCGTTGCGTTGCGTAGCTGCTGTCAAAATTAAAACTATGTAATTAAATGGGGCTTGTAACATTGCGCGCAACACAACGCATGAGTTAAAAAAGTTGAACGCCTCATAACCTCAGTTGGCAATTTAAAAAAGTTCTACTTTTTTTATAAAGCAAACTCTGCCAATTTTGTTGAAATTTTACAGCACTTGACGGAATTTTATCTGTCAAATAACGCAACGCTAAGCTGTTATGTGACTAAGTTGCGAAAAGTCATGCTCAGGAAAATTACGTAACGCAACGCAACGCTGCTATGTAACTGGGCCTTAAGGGTTTTGAACGCACTCCAGGCCCACCACTACTCACGCAGCTGACTTACTACCTGAAAGGAATAATTTCAAAAAGCAATCAATTGGTATGAAATTGGATCGAAAGTGATCCTCCCGGCTGCGAGCTTGGAAGGATACCAACGCTAAGGAATTACGTATGAAGATGAAAGACTTGTTATTTCTAGACTATGCCTGGGCTTCTATTCTATCTTCTATTTATACCCTTAGACCATTTCAGACGAAATAAAAATATTTTAAATTTTTATAATTTAAATATTTTCCGTATCTCGGATTTGGTTGCAAATTGACATACCTTCATTAATCGGTAAACTAAGTCATCCGCTGGAATTATTGATTTATGCAATTGTTCGGGGCATTGTTCCGATGCAGCTTTCGAGTTTGCAAAACTTTTGGAATTTTCTTCGCGACAATATTGCAAAATTTCATTTATTGCAATTTTAACAATCTTCCGGACCTCGGCCAATTTTATAGTTTCTTTTTATGCTCTTCCCGACCTTACATGAAAGTTTCAAAACTTTTGGAATTATTGTTAATTGATTGTCCCCACTGACTGGCCTATAAGCAATTTTTCAATATGCGACATCTACGGCAGCGTCCAAAAACACTATTTATCAGTCGATATTGTAAGATCAACTTGAACTGTTCTTTAAAATGACTTCAAATTCATTTGTTTTTTGTATTACCTCGGCCGTTTTCCTCCTCTTATATATGTAGTAAGCTGAGTAGAGGAGTGGTTCATGAATCTCCAATGACGTCATGAATCTCCAACGACGTTTTTCTACGCTTTCGATAATGTTGGTCAAGCATAACACGAACTTGCACTTAAATATACACAACTTGTCTATCAACCGAGGTGCTGAGCTAATTTTTTATTGATGTCAGAATTGCTGCATCCATTATGTCTACCAAAAAAGATACTGTTCTATGTGTATGAAGAATCACACCGTTATCCACTTAAGGATGCAATTTACAACAATCTTCCGGCCTTGATAGCCTACGTGTTAAGGCGCTTAACTACTATTTCATAGGTCTGTGGTTCGTATCTACTCCGCGGCATGGACCTTCGTCTTTTCATTTCTCCCACCTTTGATAGCTTTCCTTCTCTTTTGTCTTCTCTTCGCTCGTTACAGCAATTCCCTGCCTTTTCTCGTAACATCGCCTATAAGCTTTAGTTGAGGAAGCCATCCCCTTTTCGATTACCGAAGCCAGTTCTGTCACAGTACTGCTGGCGTCACGTATTGGTGTTGTCAGCTCTTTCATTTATCTCTCTATTATCTTTCTGACTAGAGCTTGCTGTCCGACATTGCACTCAATCACTAAATGATAGGCCCGTCGTCGACAGTAGGTAGTGTGACGACCGCGTACAAACTTAATTTACAAGCTTTACGCAAAGCTACAAACTCCCACACGATCAGAACGATCGATCGAACAATCCCTAGGTCACAGTTCACTGATCTAGACTTTCCGCCTTTCTTCCACACTCATAACTTCGGCGTTGGTCGCTAGTTACTGATTATAAGTACGATGCACTAACCATTTCTGCCACTGAAGCCATCATCGGGGTGAACTTCTTAACGAAGTTGGAATTATCCGTCAATTGTGAAAATCGTCATTTAGTCGACAGCCACACAAATTTACGAATTAATATGCGTTTCACCGTCGACCATCAGCCCGAATCTACCCTCTGCTGATTTACCGGTATTTATAGAGAACCCTTCGTTAACTGCACCTCCCATTTGTACAATACCTTTGTCGTCCCCGCAGCATCTGAACTTTATCTGGTCCTTAAAGGAGACTCACATGTTTGAAGGCAGTCACTGTGCTGATATCCGATCCCGCACGTATAGGGTTTTTCAAAAACAGTGGTTTTCAAAAAACAGCTGTTACTGTTTTTAATTTTCAAAAAAACAGCTGATAACAGCTGTTTTTACTGTTTTTCGAGTTTTCTCTAATTTTACAAGTAATAAATAGTTTTTTTTATATAATATCATTTTATTTTGCATTTTCACTTCTTGTAATAGTATTTCAAAAACACAAGCGCCTGAAGTGATTTGTCTGAAAGACGCGATGTTATTTTGGTGCATACCGAAAATACACCGTTCAACATTGGTCGATGTTGGTTTGATACAAAAAATTGCATTATATAATTTTCGCAGATATTCTGTGCTTTGACCAGTATATTGAAAAAGTGTAAATTCCGATTTGAACCTCTTGAAATCTGATCCTCTGAATTGTACTGACGATTCATCTTTTTGAAGCATCATGTCCAATTCATCTTTTAACGAAAAATTTTCGTTTTGATCAGTATGCGGCCACTGTTGCACTACATCGTCTACCCTTACATCTATGATACCAAAGAGATGACAGGCTAAATTGCCTGCAAAAGTTAGTGAAGTTTTTGATGGAGTGAGTGTGGGATCCTTGGGACTTCGCAATAATTTCATGACATCCTCGTTCATTAGGCCATCCACACGAATTTTTAAATTTTGCATGAGCTTGTTACTAATGTCTCTGCTATTGTCAGAAAGCTTCTTGAACATGAATTGTAACAAGTTTTCTGCGCTCACCAACTTTGCGTCATCACGACTAAGATTCGCGACAGCTAGTTTTACGGGATCCATTGCCTTGACAAGTATGCTTAGAGCAGAAAATTCCAATGTCATATTCCACGCCTTAAATTCTTTTAATATCTCGCGAATTGCTGTTTCCGGCTTGGCCAGTGGTGATGGAATGGAGCACAATGACATTTGACGCCATTGGCCATTGGTTAAGTACTTTCACATTACGACATTACTTTTGCCCCACCTTCAATAAGAGCTACTCGGGACACAAAAAACCCAATATATTAAGAGATCATTAATCGGTATGTTTTCATACGGTATTGTCGTCCTCATGTTATTTTGGCTGCTTTTGCATGAGCGGACACCGAACAGACGAAACTTAACTGTAAGAAAGTCCGATGGAATGTCGAACGAATATCAAAACTTAATGGTTTTTGTTGTTGCTTTATGAAATTCTCTTTTAATCTCTTGTCCTAGCAACAACAACGCAGGAACTCTCAAAATGTTCGTTCAATAGTTCGCTGAGAGGGTCCATTCAATTCGTCCGCCCTCGGCATCGTCCTCTCTCACCATGGCCGTAGCCACGGGGGCGCGAAAGGGCGCGCAGCGCCCTTTACAGTAAGGACTTCTAATAGTCCAGTAAAATGGTGCAAAAAAAAGGGCCATCTGAACATTTTATGTAAACAGCAATTTTTTTTTTGCAATGTGTAGGGGGGTTGGTTGGGAGTATAAAACCGAGTTTTCGGGATAAGGAGGCGTGTCCTTCGGCCGCCATCTTGTTTTGAGTGTGAAAAATGGTTTTGCTTATTGCTCGAAAACCGTAAGTCCTACAGAATTTGTGTAAAGATGTTTTTTTTAGATAATCAAATTATCTACAACTTTCGTAAATAACGTTTTGCCGTAATATTAATAATAAAAAAGATATGGACGAAAAATGACTAAAATTTTGGGCGTGGTGAACTTTAAAGCGCTATAACTTTTTTATTATTGATTCTACATAAAAAATGCCTTAGAGATTATTTGTAGAGCATTTCCTTGCGAATAATTTGATGTGGTCATTTATTGAATTCGGGTTGTTCTTGTTGATTTTATTGTAGTGCAAACGCAGGTAAGTCGAAGATACGTGGAGTGGCACAGGTATAAAAAAGAGGTATATGTTTCGACAATATTTTATGACGGTATTTTATGGCTTTTTTCTGCATAGCGTATTGGAGTACATATTTTTACTCATTTGTAAAATATGAATGTGAATGAGTTGGTCTTTTTACATGTAAGTCATCAATAAATGACTAATTTTGTAAAACAAACTGTATCGTAGGTCCCCCATTCATAATTTTTTTTAGAGACATGTTCAGTTTTTCGAAGTCTTTCGAAGAGTTTACAAGAGTGTACAGTTTTTGCGATTGTGAAAATTTTGTTTTGGGTTTTTTGTTTGTTTCTTGGTGTTTTGGGTTTTTTTGTTTTTTTTTGTTTGTTTCTTGGTGTTTTGATTTCTTTATGTTATTGTGTTTTTCAGCAACAGTAGACTGCTACTAGTTTTTGTGAATGTGAAAATTTGTTATTTAACTTTTTGGTTTTTTTTCTTGGTTTTTTGGTTTTTTGTTTTCATTTTATTGCGTACACTCCTACTAATTTTGTAATTGTGAGAATGAGTGAGTGTTTTATTTGTAAAAAATCCCTTAGTGAGGGCACCTCTATTAAAGTGAAGACGAAAGGAGTAGAGTCATTGCTTCATAGGAGTATTGCAAAAGGACAAAAGGAGCATGAGGAATATTTGCGAAAGGTACGTGAAACACAAATTCACCTATATTGTTATAAATATTATTCTGATATTAGAAATGACGGTGTAACTCGTCGTCGGAGTACCAGGGATATCGCTACATCGTCATCTTTGCACGAAATAACGTTACCCGATTTTGATTTTGAAAAGGGTTGTTTTATTTGTTCAGATTTAATAAATTTGTCAAAAAAACAAAAAAAGCAGTTATCGAGGGTATCAAACTCCAGTTTCAAAAATACAGTTTTGAATTTGTTAAGTAATCGCTCCGATGATACTGCGATACAAATTTCTAATCGTATAAAGGATGTTCCAGATTTGATTGTGGCTGGTGCGAAGTATCACCGCCATTGCTTTAGTCACCTATATGTAAAAGAAAAAAGAATTGAAGACGTAACTAGTGACAGATTCAATAAAATTGATAGAGCTATGGAATGCATATTCTCATATCTGCACGAAAATTCAGACGAATGTCAATTTAAGTTATCAGACTTGATAAAGGCAATTGAAGGAGATTATGTTCCAGACAAAAGAACAGTGAAAGACCGATTATTCCAGAAATATGGCAGTGATATTTTAATTATTGACCAACCAAGACGGGAGACAATGGTCTGTTTTCGTGGTACAGGTTACGAGGTTTTATCGAAATCTTGGTACCAAAGCAAGAAGTCCGATCTTCGTGAAGAAAGGCTGAGAATAGTTCGTGAAGCTGCTGCAATTATTCTCGAGGATATACGTTCTGAGGTGTATGACACGGAGCATTATCCACCGTGTGACGATTTTCTCGAAAATATTGAAACCGGAATACCTGAAACTTTAACAACACTGCTTACCGGCATAATCTGTAAATCGAAACGAAGATTATCTGAAAATTGCCAAAAAAAGTGTACATCTATAGCTCATGCAGTTATCGCGGCTACGCGACCTTCCTCATTTATTTCTCCTTTACTGATTGGGATAGGTACTTACCTTTATAAAAAGTTCGGTTCAAAAAATCTCATATATGTGCTATCTTCGTTAGGTTTTTCTGCCTCGTACGCTTCTGTCTCACAATTTGAAAATTCTTGTGTAATTCGTCCTGCACGAAATATTTTGCCACATGCATTTTGTCAGTTTGTATTCGACAATGCCGATTTTAATGTGAATACAATCGATGGGCGAAATACATTCCACGCTATGGGCGGGATTCAGTGTGTCACTCCCCATAGCGGTATTACGAAAGACATTAGATTTGTCCGTCGTTTAAAAAAACTACCAGCTTCCGTAAGAGGAAATATTGGTATGATACCCATTGCATCGTACTGCAAGCGGAAAGGATCTGGACTGACCGCTATTAAAGTCTTAGATATTAAGAACATTAGACCGTTGGCGCAACATATTGTTCCGACAGCTGGCGATTTAATGTGGCTGTACGGTAAATGGTCTTACACTCATGGCATTGGTGGGTGGAACGGTTTCATGACTGAGGCTACCGCTAATAAGAAATATAATAAAAGTAGAATTCTATGTCTTCCATTTATTAACGCCCCACCAACTGATTACGATACGGTTTTAACGGCGCTTCGCTGCGCTATTGACAATTGTAAAGCTGCCAATCAAAGTACCTGTATAGTTACTTTTGACCAGCCTTTGTATTGGAAAGCTCGCGACATCACTGGGGCTGTTGATCCAGAATCTGATCTTGCAAAAGTCGTCGTTCGACTTGGAGGGTTCCATTTACTAATGTCCTTTATAGGTTCGATCGGATATCTCATGTCTGGCAGTGGACTAGAAGAACTGCTAAAATTAATATACGCCGATAATTGCGTAAACAATATAATATCTGGTCATGCGTACGCAAGAGCTGTACGAGCTCACACCTTAGTACACTTATCCTTGGCAAAAAAAATAATGGATTACATAGAATTCACCGATGAAGAAAGAGATGCTATGGATAAAATCGTGACGGATGTGGATCGAACAATAGTTATGGAATCCGCGGAAACGGAGACCCTAAAAACAGTAGCAAATAAGTTCGAGAAAGCTATTGACATGTTAGAGAAGAAGAGTCCAACTTCAAGACTCTGGATCCAATATTTTAAAACTGTAACGCTTTTAAAGCATTTTATTGAGGCTGAAAGATCAGGTAATTGGTCGCTTCATTTAGATACGATCCAAAGAATGCTCCCTTTCTTTCATTCCAGTGGGCACTTTTTGTACGCGAAGTCTGCTCACCTTTATCTTCAAGATATGCGGGAATTGCACCAAAAAATGCCTCCACAAGAACTTGAGGATTTTACAAATGGTGGTCGTTTTACTATTAGGCGAAGTAATAAATTTTGGAGCGGAATAATGTCTGATCAAACCATTGAGCAGACACTTATGAGGATGATGAAAACGTCAGGTGGACTAACCCGCGGTCGTGGGATTTCTGGAAGTACACTTGCTTCGTGGACTCTGGGAATGATTTCTTTGCAGGATGTCTGCGAGCAAGTAGAAGATTTCTGTGATATTTCTATGCAAACCTCAGATCAACATGTCGATCACAGAGATTCTCGAGTACTTCGAGACAATGAGGACGTAGAAAAATTAGACTTTTGGCTTGCATCGCATGAACCATTTTTGGAGAGATCGGAATTAATTTCAATTTTTACTGGTGTCGTTGCTCATGATCGCATTAATTGTTACCGCGCGGTCGAGGTTGGAGATGCTGTAATGTCTCAAAATATTGGAGCAAATTTTCAAGACATATCACACAAGAGAAAGAACAAAGTGCTTCCTTTGAGTGCCCTCTCGAGTTCGATTGAGGTGGAGAAAACTCCCGTCGTTATAAATCCCTTGCTTCTCTTTCAACGAATGTGTGTGTCGAAGGAGTCTATTGGTCAAATAAAACAATATTTTAAGTATGAACTTGCGCCTTTCCCGTTGTCTTTGTTTTCTGAGGAGGGTATGCGAAAGGGCACTAAATCCACGTTGTTTAACGCCTTTTCACCGCTCGATTATCCCGTTGACCTTGGGCCAAATAAACTTTTTGTAATCGATGGTGGATATCTTCTGCACGCTGTTGTATGGGACCGAAATGTATCATTTCAAATAATTTTAGACAAATACGTTAAATACGTTCAAAGTCATTACGGTTCTAAGGTGACAATTATATTTGACGGTTACTCGGATGATCCAGACATCGCTGGTACTAAGTCATGGGAGCGCCTTAGGCGTTCTAAAAAACACATATCTACTGATATCATTTTTAATCGCAGTAATGTTCCGACAATTTCGCAGGAAAAATTTCTTAGTAACCAAAACAACAAAAAAGCTTTTATCGACTTTTTGAAGATAGAATTATTAGAAACGTGTTATCATATTGATCAAGCACAAGGAGATGCAGACACACTAATCGTAAATTCTGCCCTTCAAGAATCACCCCTTTTTGATTCCGTGACTATAGTAGCCGAGGATATTGATGTCCTTGTTTTGCTCACCGCTCTAGGGCGCGATCACCCGAATGTTTTTTTCTTAAAACCCGCAAAAGGACGTTTACCAGAAAAAAGGTATTCCCAATCAAGTCTCCTACACGGAGATGTAGTAGCTAAAAATATATTATTTATTCATGCTTTCTCTGGATGCGACACAACATCGGCAGCTTTCAGTCATGGGAAAATGAAATTTATTCACGCCCTTGAGAAAAACCCCGAGTTAGATTCCCAAGTTCAGGTTTTCCAAAATGATAAAGCTGACCCCGCTGTACTGAGTAGTATCGGAGAACGTTTCTTTATTGCCTTATATAGTGGTGAAAAGCAAGAAACATCACTAAATATACTACGGTATAGGCGATTCACAAAATGTGTAGTTAAAAGCAAATTTAATCTCGCTACGCTCCCTCCTACACAAGATGCAGCTCGTATGCATATATTTAGAGTATATCACCAGGTACAAACGTGGCTAGGACGATATAAAGATCCGGAATGCTGGGGCTGGAAAAAAATGTCGCGAATGTTTGTACCAATTAAGTGCACGATGGCGCCGGCGCCTCCAGAGCTGTTAAAATTAATTTTTTGCAGGTGCAAAACCAAGTGTGGTGCAGCCTGCGGGTGCCGGAAGACTGGTTTAAAATGCTCTGCGATTTGTCATAATTGCAATGGTGAAACATGTGAGAACGTGGTAGAAGTTTCAAAGTTATTAGACGAAGATGAATTCAACTATGAATGCCCGTCAATGTTGCCCGAAGAAGTTGACAGTACTTTTCTCGACGAGGACACTGAAACTCCCACGGATGATACCTGTGTAATTATTATAGAAGATGAGAACGCTTCAATATATGACCCACAACCTGGCCCTTCAAAAAATAACAAATGATAATCTATCGGTGGATTAGGCCTATAGGGGAACCACTTTAAAAAAAACGCGCCAACAACTCTACCTCGCGGGTGGTGTGGAAATGAGTTCAATTTAAAATAATTTGATAAAACATCCTACAATAATATAAAGTATTATATTATAAAATGGAAGCATAATGCAGAACTTTTGTTATAATTTCTCCGTTTGAATTGCTATAAAATCAACAAGAACAACCCGAATTCAATAAATGACCACATCAAATTATTCGCAAGAAAATTCTCTACAAATAATATCTAAGGCATTTTTTATGTAGAATCAATAATAAAAAAGTTATGGCGCTTTAAAATTCACCACCCCCAAAATTTTAGTCATTTTCCGTCTATATCTTTTTTATTATTAATATTACGGCAAAACGTTATTTACGAAAGTTGTAGATAATTTGATTATCTAAAAAAAACATCTTTACAAAAATTCTGTAGGACTCACGGTTTCCGAGCAATAAGTAAAACCATTTTTCACCACTCAAAACAAGATGGCGGCCGAACGTCACGCCTCCGGATCCCGAAAACTCGGTTTTATACTCCCAACCAACCCCCCTACACATTCAAAAAAAAAAATTGCTGTTTACATAAAATGTTCAGCGAATGTCTCATTTGACTGGACTATAATTGCAATGAGAAAAAATTATTTTGTCAAACCGTAAGAATTTCTGGAAACGTTAGCATTTATTTTAAATAATCATTTGATTTAAACATAGATTTAAATTTTCTTCCGAAATAAATATTTCTTCTACGTCAAGAGTTTATTTGTGGCTAAGCATTATTTTGTTAAATATTCTTAAATTGACCTGAATTGTACTCATTATTTTCGTTCTCACTTTCAGAAAATGTTTAGTATAAAACCAGCCTCAAGTTAATAAAAACACGATATATTTGCATCTTTTATTTTTCCGAACTGTTGTTATTTCGGGCGCCAATAATTGTGCGATGAGCGCCCTTAGATATTCGGAGCTGGCTACGGCCTTGTCTCTCACCCTCTTCACCCTTAACCAAATTCATTCGTTCGTTTTGTCTATTTGGTCGGTGTCCGGCCGTGTAAAAGAGCACTTTGTAAAAAACCAAAACAGTTTATATTAGTGTTGGTTACATATTTCTTTTATTTTTATATTATGCCAAAATTTTGAAACTAAATTTGGAAAACAGTAAAAACAGTTAAGAAAAAAACAGCTGTTTATTCTTTTTCGATTTTAGGCAAAAAACAGCTGTTTTACTGTTACTGTTAAACAGCTTTGAAAAACCCTACGCACGTACAGAATTTCTCCGTGAATCTGCACGGATGCTCAATTTTCTCTAATGGGGACTTGGTACGTGCCTATCATCACATACAAATAGCCCCAGAGAACGGGCATAAAAGTGTCCTTATTGAGCCATTCGGCCTATATGAATTTACTTGTATACCATTCGGATTACGGAATGCAGCCCAAACTTTTCAGAGGTTTATAAACTAATTTACGAGGAACTAAGAACCGAGGATAAGCATTTCATTCGGTTTAACCATAAAGCTAGATAAATTGGTTTTGGTACACAAAAAATCAATTTTCTAAGCCACCGTATCACAAAGGATAGAATATTTCCAGCTCCCTGCATAAAATATTTTTGGATGACGTCATTTCTGTCAAACAAATATTTTAGTGGGCAAATTAAATATTGCAGCAAAGATACCATGCAAAAATGGCATGCTATCTCACTACGATATTTCATGAAAGTAAATTCTTGTTGCCATCTGCGATCTAGAAAAGCAATTTCGTTGCAATAACATCTTTCATACAAGGAAGAATTGCACGTCGAGACGCAAGGTTAGTCAAACCAGACATTTGGGTAAAATCTCTTAGTTTAACACAGGCATCAGACTACTTGTCGCGGTCATTGCCAACCGAAAACGGAGACTCAGTCACCTTCGACCTGCCAACAAGAGCTCAGGTTCAACAAGAAGGCACAGAGTTGAAATCTCTACAAGAGCACTTCAGCAACGGTTCACGAGTAAAAATAGTGCTCACACCAATACTATTTATCTCTCATCAGGTCTGGTGCGAAATCAGTATAGGCATTCCTAGGATTTATATACCCATTTCCTTAGGTAAGCTAGCTTTCAATTCCTAACAGGGCCTGTCTCAAAATTGCAAAGGTTCACGGCACAACTAATCTCCATTTCAAGCTTCCAATTAATAGGTTTGATCATGTCCATATGGATATAGTAAGGCCCCTATCACAATCTCGATCACATCTTAACGCTAGTAGACAGATTCAAGAGATTGCGTGAAACATACCCAATTCGGGACATCGCTGCTTCAATAGTGGCAAAAGGATTCGTCACTGAATTGGTCCCACGGTTCCGCGCACCTTTTGAGATCACAACTGATCAAGGTACGCAGCTCAATTCGAATCTGTTCGAAGTTGCCAAATTACTGGGCACTCCTTGAATCCTTACAACCGCCTACCATGCGCAAGCAAACGAGACGGTCGAGACGTGTCGGTGGGATGGCGGTCTAATGGCAAGTGAAAAAATTTATTCCCGCAAAATCAAATGAAGTAGCGCACATTGAAGTGGAGTGGCAATGGTGTGGCATTTGGTAAGTGGCGTGGCATCACTTGATTGCCACTAGTCTCCGACAAGTTTAATTTTTGAGTGGTAAGCAATAAGAAGATGTTGAATCACTTACGCGATACGCTGTTTGCCATTTCGATGCGCGCTTAATAATTCTAATACCACTCCGCCACCATTCAACTGTCGCACCACTTTGTTTCCACATAACAGACCAAAACCACGCCACTGCCACACTACTTTAGTGGGCGCCAGGCCTTAGGCCTCCGCACCAGTTGAGCTAGTATGCAGTCAAAATCTGAGATCTCCCAATTCAATTTCCATCGCAATTGATGAAAATTCACTTGAAGAATCAAAATTTCTCTCTCGCCTTCGTTATCAGATGCAGAACATAAAGGCATAAACATCCTCGACAACCCGTTCAAACGAATATCTACATGCCACGGAGCCGTAGATGGCGTCCATAACGTTTTTATACGCGTCGAACCTTTCGAACAACATGTTCAAAAGGATGTTCACGTGCCAACAGCCGTGGAGGATGGTCAACTACTATGTGAGGGCCCAATACCAAGTATTGTGGGTATCTAAACTAGTATTCCTTCAGCAGCAGCGAACCCGGTTTGGAAGTTAATCTAGGTTTACACTGGTATTTTTTCATCGCGAGTAACTTTCTTGTCTTTAAGGGGGTCTTCTAGTTACGCGCCCGGAATTTCAGCCTATTTTTGGGAATTAATTGTGAGGAAATTGTACAAGATAATTGAATAATTTTTTTTTTATTATTTTGGTACATGTTTAAACTTGCAAAATGAGAAATTCTAAAGGTGTGTGTCGAATCCCGCACCCTTGAGAAGTGGTCAAACTGGTACTGACGAAAGTGTCCGAGTCAACTTTGTGGTATGACATCCACCCCGCAAGTTGTCCGAAATGAGAAAAATAAAATGAAATTATATTCAGTGTTACGTTCGCTATAAATCTCCGAGTACGATTTTTTTTATTTTCAATATTTTTCAAATTATACGATTTTTTGTAAAAGGTTGGTTTTTCGACCACGTTTTTTGACCTGTTGGAGGGTGTAAAAATGGAACGAAACAATATTTCAAAAATCGTACTCGGAGATTTATAGAGAGGGGTTTTATGAAGAAGTGAAAAAAAAAATCTGATGAAAATTACTGGTGGAAGTCTTACCACAAAGTTTAAAAAAGGCAATTTTCGGGAAAATGCGTTTGAAGATAAAGGATCCGAGCAATAAGCAAAACCATTTTTCACACTCAAAACAAGATGGCGGCCGAAGGACACGCCTCCGGATCCCGAAAACTCGGTTTTATACTCCCAACCAACCCCCTTCAGATTAAAAAAAAAATTGCTGTTTACATAAAATGTTCAGATGGCCATTTTTTTTGCACCATTTTACTGGACTAGCTATGTTTCGGGCTCCGAATACCCAAGAAGGAATGTGTTTTTCGCGAAATCGTTTATATGGCGTATTTCTCATATCCTCTATATTCGAAAAATGCAACAAAAAAATCGATTTTTTCAAACCGCGTAACTAGAAGACCCCCTTAATGCCAGGTTTACATTTGCAAGTACTTTCACGAAAGTTGCTTTCATGTGTACTTGCACGAAATACAAGTGCTTACATGGCGTAAGTGAAGGCGAAAGTTCTACTTTCGTGTCAAAAACGCCTTACTTTCGCGAAAGTACTTGCAAATGTAAACCTGGCATAAACGGACATATCTGAACGTGTGTCGATAAGCGGTCATTGTTGAAATGGGACATGCGTCATAACCTGTAGGTTTAACATATACCCTTTCAACAATGACCGCTTCAATTATATGTAGTTACTACCCGCGATTAAGAAAAGTAGACGAAGGCGTATTGTGTATGTGTTAAGTTTTCACGATACTACCAGTAAAGTATGATTGATTCATAATTTTTTAAATAGTGAAACTTCTTTCTACAATCAGATGTCGTTGAATAAAAGGTATCGCACCTAAATCACTCTACAATTTTAAGTTTTATCTGCTGAAATTAATAGCTCTGCCAAATGAATGACTTGCATCACCGACTAATGTTAAGCCAGCAATCATCAGGGCACTGCGTCCGAAGTTTAGTCCAACTCGAAACGAATTTTAAGTAAAGTCAGTCTTCATAAAACCACATTAAAATTCTACTGTTTTCCTACCTTTTAGTCTATTTTCCACCAAAATGTAAAAGCAAATACACACACAACCTCAACAATCATTCCCAGACTGTACTTTCTCTAGAAGTACGTAAGAGAAATGACACGATTTACGCAGAATAGTTGAATAATCGCCCTTAATTCAGTATAAATACCGAGTCTTAATTATCCAATAAATGTAACTGTGCAAGCATTAATTAGAATTTCGTAATTAACTTCGATAATTCTAGAGCAAATTGTAACCTGGGCGGTTCGTGACTCTGTCACAGTCGATAATTCCTTCATTCTGCTCAAGGAAAATCTGAGGCGACCGAGGTTCACTGTAGGTAACTAAATTTGTTACCAAAAAGGCATAAAAGCGGAAAATTTTCAATCAATATTTGGTGCCACCTGGCTGCAGCCACCGATGGTAGGAAGAAATTTTTCTATTTTCTTTTCACTTTGGCATGGGAACTCCCGCAGGAAAAGTGATGGAGCGAGTGGAAAATGCTCGTCGACAACCTTCACACAGGCTGCCAAAGTTGCGTCTTTGCGACGTTATCCATTGTCGTGCTTAAGTAAAATTTCCAAGGCATCAGGGACAAGTTGTGATGTTAGCCTATATTTTATGAACGGGCATATATAGGCTAAAGGCGTATTTTTTCGTATCATAATAATTGCAATAAAACTTGCAGAAAATTTTCATATTATTGAATTATTTTTGTTTGATCGATAGAGTCAGCGAAAAGCTTTGTTATCACGCTTTTGTCGGCACACAAAATGATAAAAAAAACGAAAACTCCAAGGTGAAAAAAAAACTTTATTGCGCTGGTGTCATCGGATTTTTAGCAATGATTGAGTCAAGTTGATGAATATTGGCTCAGTTTTATCACGAGGTTGTTTGCTTTGCACGTATTCACGTTCTTGAATAATAAATATTGTGATTAAGAAAAAAGAATGATGATGTATGCTTGGGCCTCTGCCCGTACTGTGCCAAGTGGCAATAAAACAAAATAGATAAAAGATTTTCTCTTAAAACGGGCATGATTAATACCATGCTGTCGTACGTTAATATATCTAGCAACCTTCCCGATAAAATATTTAATAGCAAACATTTACTCATCGATAAAACTTCTATCTAAGTATCTGTTCACCTTAATGTTGGCGTATATCATGATAGGATCCTCCATCAACAATGTTTGGCCCTTGACCTCTAGCCGCTCTCTCGCGTCGTCGCGGCATCACAATAAATTTTCACTTTCGTGTGATAAATGTTTACTACCTGTGAGCGCATTGTGAAAAGTTGTGAAAAACTCATTAGCAGCAACACCAGCATCCAGCATCGGGCAATCGGACAATTTATTGGCAAACAGCATCAGAAACTATAAAAGGTATTGCACTGATGAATTTTTTAATTGCCTGTTCATTGTGGCTCACAGCTGTTGTGGCGCACGTTGCCACCGTATAATGAGTAAAAAAGTGCCGATGAAAATTGATAGCCTCGCTGTATGGCAGCTTTCTATTGCTCAATTTTCTTTAATGATTTTTTTCTTCTTTAATATACCTGATACGATTTAGATAGAGACGCGATGGCGTTATTATTCACACATGAAAGATTGCGGTTTTGCGTGATGATTATGCGCAGACCGCTTCTACGTAGATACATACATATATATCCCAGCATATTGGAAAACAGTTAAAGAAAAAGTGCCAAATGATTGATTATTCGTTATGATTTTGTCACTGCGGGAAATTGCTTATTAATTTACATAATCTAATAAAGTTTTTGTGCTTTTGTTTCATTCCTTTGTAGTTTCGATTATATAAAATATAGAGAGTGTTTCTGCATTACGAAACCAACTAAGTATATTGGAGTACCACAGTACAGTTAGTTTCATCGTGCGTAATATATCATCTTAGGGAATCATATCCTGTTATCATTATGAATTGAACGCATGAATAGACTTTGCGATGCCGTTCAGATTTGTAAGAGTCAAATAGTCCAGGAAAGATAGCGTAAGAGTAAGTTGAAATAAACGTACCCTGCGATTTTATTAAGAGAAAAATCGCTATAATTAAGAAAAAATCGTAGGAATTCAATGAATGTGTTTTGAATAAAATCGATCCAGGGAACAGGTGGAAAAAGTCAATAATAGTAGCGGAAACAGTTTTTTTCACGTTGTAGGTGCGAAAACAAAACATGGTACGTAATAGCGCTTAAAAAGACGAAAATATTAGTTTTGGACAATTGAAATCGTTTGCAACAATAAAATATGGCCATTATAGGGACTGTAATTATCGTAGAACCTTGCTTAAGGGCTTAAATTGTGGCTTCTGTTGGTGCCTATCTTCAAGCACTTTTAAGCTGGCCCCGCCATTTTAGCCCGGCCCAAAAAACCTATGGCATAATTTATTAACCATTTATTAGAATTTATTACCGTTGGAAAAAATTTTATTAACATTGCCCATCAAAAGTTATTAACAAATTATCTAGCTTAAGTTTAACCTGCACCGGACGCGAAAAAATCCCTAGAACAGGTACCAAACATTAATTAGAATTTATTAATGGAACAATAAAATTTATTAACGCTCCCTGGCGAAAATTATAAACAAATTACTCCACCTTAAATAAACCCTAGTAAGCAGCGTAAATCGTATAAGTTTACCACCTCGTAACTTAACTGTCAAAATTTGTATGGAAAGTGAAATACGCACACTAGATAAGTTTACGCTCATAGTCCAATCAATCTACAGAAATCCATCTAATAATTGCCACCAGGAAACAAAAAATACGGTTATATCGGAAAAAAAATTCTAAAAAAGATAGCGTTTTTGTTTTTTGAATTTGGAATGGCGAACCTAACCTAAAAAATTCCGGAAAGTGTAAAAAACGCTTTTTTTGCGAATAACAAAAAAACTTGAGCTCGGATCGAAAAATATCAAATTATAAAGTTGTAGGTATTCAAATTATCTTTCGATTGATGTATAATAAGTTATAGGTTAGAGCACAACACATAGAGATAAAAGCAAAAAACTGTTAAAATCCACGTTTTTTTAATTTGTTAATAACTTTTGTTTAACGCAACTTAGATATTTGTTATTTTGCAAAAATATTGCTTCTTGCTAGCTGAAAAAACATTTTTATTTTTGTTGCAAAATATTGAATACTTTCCTTAAAATTTCACTTTTTGTAAAAGAAAGGGTTCTTCTAAAAACGCTCCTCTCTTGGTCTACGGATTCTTCTAGAGTACCGTTCTACAGCTTAAAATTTTCTTCAATACTTGTACTATAACGTACAAGTAACAACAAGTCTATTAAAAGGTTTTCTAGTGCTTAAAATGACCCCCAAAAATACATTAATAACGAAAAAACAGACGTTCGATTGTAAAAACTGACTTTTTGAGTCTGTTTTTTCATTATTAATATGTTTTTGGGGGTCATTTTAAGCACTAGAAAACCTTTTAATAGACTTGTTGTTACTTGTACGTTATAGTACAAGTATTGAAGAAAATTTTAAGCTATAGAACGGTACTCTAGAAGAATCCGTAGACCAAGAGGAGCGTTTTTAGAAGAACCCCCTTTTTTTACAAAAAGTGAAATTTTAAGGAAAGTATTCAATATTTTGCAACAAAAATAAAAATGTTTTTTCAGCTAGCAAGAAACAATATTTTTGCCAAATAACAAATATCTAAGTTGCGTTAAACAAAAGTTATTAACAAATTAAAAAAACGTGGATTTTAACAGTTTTTTGCTTTTATCTCTATGTGTTGTGCTCTAACCTATAACTTATTATACATCAATCGAAAGATAATTTGAATACCTACAACTTTATAATTTGATATTTTTCGATCCGAGCTCAAGTTTTTTTGTTATTCGCAAAAAAAGCGTTTTTTACACTTTCCGGAATTTTTTAGGTTAGGTTCGCCATTCCAAATTCAAAAAACAAAAGCGCTATCTTTTTTAGAATTTTTTTTCCGATATAACCGTATTTTTTGTTTCCTGGTGGCAATTATTAGATGGATTTCTGTAGATTGATTGGACTATGAGCGTAAAATCGGAGCCTGAAGGGGAAGCGAAAAGGTTGAAAATTTTAGAGGATCAAAATTCTGGCTTTGACACTTCCACCAGAGTCCTAAAACAAGTCGCGAAGAAACAGTGCATGTTCTCGACCCTGAAAATATTCAAGAAGGCCTTCAACCATTATGTCGTGTTAAAGAGAGCGAAGCGAAGGAAATTTTGAATTTAAAAAGAGTCAACAATTAAAAATTATTAAAAACTCATAAAACAGCTTTAAGAAAGAAACAACTATACTGAAAAATGTCATCAATGAGTGATGAGTTCATTGAAGAAGAATTTTACTCCATCTACTACGCCTTCCTTTATCTACAAGGGCGAGGTGATAACAGACAGCAAATCCAGGGCCAATGCACTAGAATGTCTGTTCGCCTTGAATTCTACTCTATTAGACATTGCTAAGTATGCCACACAAGACCTGAGCGCACTCTCTAAATCTGAATCAGTGAATATTTCACTGATTTGCCCAGCGATTAAGAATTTCACTGGGTTCCAGTTGCAGACACTGACTCATTCAGTTGAAAAAACTGATCATCCCGTGATTGACGATTGAACTGGGGTTTCAGTGCATTTTCAATGAAAAATACTGAGTGCTCCAGTGAGAACAGTCTGTGGGACTCGTAGCGAACAAATTATTTTATTGTCGAGCGATAGATAAGAGGCGTGTGGATGAATCAGTAAAGGCTTTGACCTACAACTAAAAATTCCGGGTTCAAACCCCGGACGGGCACTTCGACTTTTTTTCTTTTTTTCTCTTCTTTCTAAAAATCCATTCTGATTGGATTAATGTTGTAAAGAATTACAAACTCTTCAGTTAGAAATTTCATGCATACTCTACATTAAAATCACTGGATACATCAGTAATAGCAAAATCACTGGTTCGCGGGGTAACTTGAGAATCACTGGTTGTTTCAGTGAGGCCAAAGTGACTGATTCAATTATAGGATATTCACTGATTTCCAGTTGTCGACATTTCACTGATTCAAATAAAGGCTATTCACTGATTCAGATTTAGAGAGCAAGTGTTCCACACACTCAATGGGCAGCGTCTTCTTTAAGACTCGCAAGGTATATATGTGGCTCAAGGATCTCGATGCCAATAAATCCACTGAACCCGGCAATATGCCCCATATTGTCAAAAAAAATGTGCCACACCTTTAACTAAACCTTTGCGCGATCACTTTGTCCAATGATACTCCCAGTTTTTCCAGACTCTTGTCTTCGGACTCCAATCCATATTGATAAAATGTGGCTCCAGCATCCTCTCCGAATACCGCCTAATAGCAATTCCTTCTATTCTCTCTAAAATCATGGAGACGATAATAAGCCAAAAGCCTTCGGGATATCCAGGCCTAATTCGAAACAGCAAACAGTACGGGTTCAGACAAAAAACGTCCACTGGTAATCTTTTGGCGTGCCTAAAAGAACACCTCAACCAAAGTTTGCATCAAGTTGCTGAGCTTAATCTAGTTGCTCTAGATGTCTCCAAGGTTTTCGATTGAGTATGGTACTCAGCTCTGTTAACTCTGTTAGCTAAAATCCAAGCTATGGATGTAAACCCAGAACTGGATTGAGAGTTTATTTTTTTGCCGTTCAATCAAGGAAATATCAAACCAGATCAAAAAATATCAGATGTCGGTCATTTTACGAAATGACATAAAACGTAGAGAGCAAAACCCAAACCTTAAAATGGACACTTTCAATCTCAATTTAGAAACGACATAATGTGGATCGTACAGCTCAGGTGGGTCGCTAGAGTCCAATTTTTTACGCCCAGAAGTCAGTCGTGTAAGGAGTCTAATACCCGTATTCTAAAAGCAGTCACAAGTCACAACTCAATCACAAGTGTGTGGTAAGTCTCAACTTGAGACAGTTTGGTATGGTCCTCCCCATAAGAGAAAAGAGCGCGCATGTGGAATTGGGATTGAGAATATAAATGATTGAGAATATAATTTGCGTTTATAAACAAACAGAGTGACGTTGCTCGCTTGTGCGGACTTGAGACTCTCATTGCGCCTGGAAACAGCTATTTTAAGATTCCCTTGTTTTATGGCGCGAGCTTTATTCTTATTTTGCAGTCACAATTTTGACAATCCGCAAACAGTTACAACGGTTATGAAAATTGTGACTGTATAAATAACAGGTGATAACAGTATAAAGAACAGATTTCGTAATTTCTCACAGACTCGAGACACACACAACACAGTCAACTTCGATGAGATTATTTCGATTACAAGACTAAGTGCCGGTGAGAGGAAAGAAAGAAATAGCTCGAGGAGTATGAATAAGCTGGCTTCAAAGGCTTTCTCAGTATAGCTTATATCAAAGCTGAAAAAATGTAAAATATGTATGGGTCATTCTACGATAAGAGGTAATGTGTACGGCATCCATTATAAAATAGCATTTTTATTCTACATGTTGTCATTTTATGCAATAAATCACAGAATCTTAATGCATTCTAGAAATACCACTATGATTAAATGCACAATTATAGTACATTTTCCTGAAATTCCAAATTTAAGTCTGAAAAAGTCTCTACCCTGGCCTGTCCCTTTAACGTTTTTAGTTAAACATGCAGACAGTATATACCTTCTTTGTCGCCGTTGTTAAATTAAAGTTTATTTAGCACAAACTTAAACAAGTATATTTAAGTATTATAAAGGGAAAATACAAAAATATTTATTTATTTGCAATAATTTTCGAACTTATTTTTTGTCCCGCTTTTTTTGTGTATCTCCCCTGGCGAATTTTGGCCCGAACCCAAAATTAAGTTATGTCAGTTAAAAATTTTAAATTTGTCACGAAAACGTCTCTCCCCTGCCGTATTTCCCCTGGCAAGCTAACTACCAGGGGAGATACTCACTGACCAGGGGAGACAATGTGGATCATAAGATGTTTGTGCAAACTAATTCAGATATAGCTAACTTCTAAAGGAGTATGGAGCATTCCATTTCGGAGATTCAGGTCAACAGATAAATTTGGCACATGGATGTAACTTATACAAAAGAAGAGGCACCAGGTGAAGTAAAGGCTACATGCTATTGTTCTATGTCACAAAATTTGTTACATTCACCTCCAGCTATTTGAGCTCACTTACAGCCAATTTTGAACAGCTTGCCACCCGAAGTGGCAAACCTGCATTTTTGGAGCGATGGACCTATGACACAATACCGCAACAAATATATGTTTTACTTTCTTGTTACTCATTTGACAGAATTTCCCCCAAACTTAATATGCTTTACTTGGAATTACCATGAAGCCGGACATGGTAAGGGGCTTCTGATGGTATCAGTGCTGTCTGTAAGAGATCAGCAGACCGATTGGTAGGTAGTGGCCGGGACATAGCATCTCTGAGCGAATTATCAGATGCTGTCGTAGCGTCAATGGTCTCGTTATTGACGACAAAGCTATCATAGAGAAAGACGCTTTGCTTGTTAGGGCCAAAAAACACATAAAGACTTTCCCTGGTTCTTTGCGTGTCCATCAGGTGTCATGGAACATTGAGGATCCAAAAAAGTGTCTCTACCCTGCCTGATGTATTTACCCTGGCCTTCTAAAAAGTAACTAAATATGGATAAAGTGACTTGCCCATACATGAATGTGTACATAAAAGAGACTAAAATCGTATTATATGTGATTAATCAAAAAACTCCAACTTTTCCCCTTGGCCGCATCCTCTATGGACTCAAAACCTCTTATCGTAGAATGACTCGTATAGAGTTTTAAAAGAGGTTTTTTTATCGAGTTATTTGTTATTTCTTTAACAATTTTAGTAATTATCTGAATTTATTAGCACTCGTAAATATTTTTTAGTTACTTCGAAGAGAAACTCTATGATGACTACCAATTCGAAATATGACGGCGCCCTGTGGAAGACATTATAGGACTTTCAAAACCATTAAATTTATCAAAAGCACCATGACCAAATCTTAGTTTTTTCAGCAATATCAAATCTAGTTTCCAAATTTTTTAAAATAAATTAAAAAAATACATATACTTCTTCTTTAATGATTATTTTATCCATAAGGTAGTCACAAATCATTTTGACCTCTCCAATAAATGAAGACATATCTAAAGCGTCAATAGTTCTACAGTTAAAAGACAATGAAAAGGCAATGAGCCAATGCCTTTTTCACCTTATCCATCAACTGTGTTTGCGTAATCGCGTTTATAAATAATTCCGAAGATTTAACTATAAGTATCAGTTTACATTGTAATTTCCAAATAATTTCAAACCCAACGTGAGTCGCGGTTTTTTCAAAAAATTAATACCAATTTATCAAATGTGCAAACGAAATCAGGTTAATCAGATGTTAGTAGTATGGAGGTAATTAATAAAACTTAAGTAATAAAATATGTGTCCCCCATTCGGTATTTACCCAAAATAAAACCACCACGGCCGGAAGAGAAATTATATTTACACAACTAGAAGAACTTCATAAAATGTGTGTCAGGCGGTGTGAAGCGAATTGCAGCTGGAACCTTCTAAAATGGGTCAAATCCACAAAAGCCTGATGGAGTTGCCCACGAAAATTTCACAAAATCCCAAGAAAGTGAATTAAGGTCTAAAGACTAGCCACTAGCTCTCCCAATGAGATCCAGCCTAGAGTCGAAACGGTCAGCTCTTAATACCTGCCTTAGGACCCCGGGCTGAGCGCCCCGTTTGTGAAAAGCTGAAGCAGAAATAATTAAACCAGAACCGAGAAACTGACTGACTTACTGCCATAATTAAGTTGCGCATGCGTAAAGGAGGTTGCATACTAGCGTCCATATGTTTACTTTGGCTGTGCTTCTCTATATGACCGCGACGTAATCGCAGCGGATTTGAGCTACTTTCAAACATTTCCCAAACAGGTATGGAACGCAACGCCGTCGTAGACTTCATCTGACTACAGGAGGCCATTTTTGATACAGCCCGAAGGTCAAGGCAGACGTCTTCGCTGCTGGTCGCCGCCGTGTTGTCTGGGCCTCAAGTCCAGTTTCTATAGGCTACGCGGCGATGATGCAGCCTAATGAGCAGCGAATGTCAACAGTGCGTTTACGTTGTTAGGATGCAACCACTAATTTGTTACCAGCTGCATTCGTGCACCAATGAAGCTAACGCAGCATATGCGAGGGCACTTTTGAATTATGCAAATGGATTCCAAGAGGAACGGTATTTTAAAAGCCCATAAATTCGCTGTGGTACTTTACTACAGCTTTGCACGTACGGATTGTTATAGTAGGTCACAGAAACTGGCTTAACTCCTGGACTAACGGCAGTTCCTCCCTGCAATTAAGCCGGACCTTTCCTTTTTTAGGTTCAAGTCCTTCTCCTTCAGCGGCAACAGGTTTTATACTCCTTTTTATTATTTGAGGTGGAAAATGTTATATTGAACTTTTGTGTTTTTTTTCATGCATGCTGGGTTATTAGAGGTCATTGATTAGGGAATTGTTTTGCCGTAGTAAGGCACTCCCTTAGGCTTCAAAACACGCAATTTACACGCGAACCGCTACTTTTCAGGAAAAAAAGTTATCTATTTTCCCATGTTTTTGATGCACGCAATTTTTGGCCATGATCTATGGACAGGTCGACGCAATAACGTTGAGAAATGTTAAATTATTTCGGGTTTGTCTTTAATGTGACTCTTCGTGGCGGTCATTTGCTGCTCGGATGTTCTTTTTGTTGTTGTCTTCAATCGTTATTTTATCTGTAGAAACTTGCAGAATGTATGTGGCATGCGTTGTAATAGAGATTGCCATTGGAATGTGTTTTATTAAATTACGTGTGCCCTCTGCAGTTAAAAAATAATTTTGACTGTTATTATCTTTAATAATTGTTTGAACAAGTTTTTTTTTAATGTTTCGTAAATTTATAAAAAAAATAAATTACTTGAAATAAATTGTGGGATATTGTCGATTTGAACAAGGTAAAAAATTACATATAGACATGAAACTCAAGGATCAGAAACTTAAGAATTTAAGAAGACTGCGGTATTAATTGTGCATTATTGTAGGCACTAATACCATATAAAACCATCAAAGTCGCCTTTCACATTGAATTGAATTATGCTGGAAAATTTTTAGTTAGAACCATAATCATTCCACATTACGAGTCAATAATTGCTTAAAAAAGGATATAAACACAAATTATTTTGGGTAGATTTTTGTTACTTTTCAACATAATCTTCCTTTAGATCATATCATCATATTTATACATATTTATCTTATTTATTTGAAGCTTTAATTCCATACTTTTCTCAATGGAATCTGTGCAGGCGTGTAGCCGTGCATTGTTCTGATGCAAGAGAATTTCTTTTTTTGTCATATGAATATTTTTTTTCTTAATTCCGTCGCTCGACCCGTGCAATAACGGCGCATAATCATTTTGACAAGTAATCGATACAGATGATTCCGTAGACAATCATACCAAAATAGTTTATTGATAGGTAAAGGAGCAAACATATTGTGTTAAATGGATCACTCTTATGATGTAAACTGTCTGTTTATTCTATTTTATTATCTAATATCTATGACCGTTTTATTTATAAATATCCATTTGCAAATTATACATTTAAAAAAAGCGAATTTAAAAAATACTGACTTTTATTTCTTTTCTTTTTTAGGTGAGTAAACTATAACTTAATTGTGAGTAAAACGAATTTCGGAAAATGGAATGCCTTAATGGTGGCAACTCAAACATAGTGTCTAAGTTCATTCTTTTTTCCCTACTTTCTGGTTTTTAGCGATGGAATTGTTTAGTTATTTTACATCATGAATTCCATACGTTTCAAAAGGCGCATTACTGCTACTGGCAGTAAATATTTCTGATCCACGATAACTTCTATCAAGCAGAATTTTACTTCAATCATTTAACTTCTTTCTTCTTCAACTTTAGCTTTTATTTACAAGGAAGAGGTGACAACCGAAATAATCAAATCCAAGTCCAAATTTACTTGCATCTCTGTTCGCCTTGAATTATTCTTTACCGGGCACTACTTTGCGCTTCGTCTCCCCGTCTTCAGGAATCGTCAAGTGTACAGATGTCTTCAAGAGCTCGAGGGCAATATATCCACTGGACCTGGTAATACATCGCCTATTGTTCTTAAGAAATGCGCCTAACCTTTGGCTAAACTTCTGCGCTAACTTTCGCCCTTTCACACTGCTCCGGAGTTTATCGTGGGTCTTGGAAAATAGCTTATGTTCACCTCATACTGGAAATAGTTGTCACTTCTGTCCTCTTGGTACATTATCTTCAAAATGGAGCTTGGCAATAAATTCAAAGTCAAAATTCCAACAAGGTGGGAGTGGAAAAGTGGACACGTTTTAGCAGATACACGGCAATCTACACAGACGGTTCAAAGATGAACTGCGGAGTAGGTGCCGGGGTCTTCTCTACATCATGCAATATAGCTAAAAAAATTCCGGCTCCCGAACGGATTCATTGTCGTCCAAGTAGGACAATTTTGGAAGACGACTCTACAAGAGAGTGCCATCTTGGCTCTCAACTCCACCTTGGTTTCATCAAAACTAGTCAAGAAATGCTCAGAAGTGCTTGAACGCATAAGCAGAAATGTACAGTCACCCCTACTGTGGGCTCCATGCCATGGGAATATACAAGGGAAACGAACAAGAGAGAATTAGCAAGGGAATATGCCCGCGGATGCTTATTTAGCGGAAGAGGTAGACCTTTCTATCAATATCTACTGTTAAAAGACATATTTACCTATTCTTTCTATTCTTAGCTAATGTAATATAGAAAGGATTATTAGCACAGCCAAGACACTTTCCAATAGGAGAGCATGCACCCATCATGTAATGGCTGCAATGATGCCAACGAAAAAGAAATTATTATGCACTGTACAAATATTGGGCACTAGCGTGGGCCGGGCACAGTTCAGTTGGCAGCCACATACTGAACGGGATTGAAGTTCTAGCAACAGAGCACCCAACGAACTTGACAGAGTTCTTGATGCTACAAAATGGATCTCAAAACCGTAACAAGCTTAGTGATCATGAGAATGAGTGGTATCAAAACCACGCTTATGTACTAATTGAAGATCAGCACAGAGTATGTGGGGCAGGCCATTTCAACCAACCAACAGCTTTAGAGCCAAATACTGGCGACGTTCGTGTGTGTCGCACAGAGTAACTCAATCAAAATATATATATATATTGCTTTGGTTTGGTCTTTTTGATCTAGATATCTCCAAAGATTTTGACAGAATATTGCCCTCGGCTTACTAACCTCCAAGCTATTGGTACCTACATATTTGTCAAAAACTACATTGAGAGTTTTATTTCTGGCCTTTTAATCGATGGCGTCGAATCTAAACCGCAAACTAGTGAACGTCGATGTTCCCAATTTTCCCTTGGCTCTTCCATAACCTTCTATATAGAAAGCCATAAACACCAGTTGTGTATGTGTTAGTCGGTGGTCCAGCTGCCATATTCGTTTCCTGTCAAATTGTATGGAAAAGTGGATGTGAGAATTGTTTTTTTTTGTTTCTTTAGTGAAATAATTATATAAAAAGAAAGTTATTAACTCAATATGATGAAAACAATTAAATAAAAATGTTGTCATAGAAGTGATATCTAAAAATTATAAATTTTAGTGCGATTTTCGTGTTTTTTTTAATGTCTTACAGTGGACCTTATTACAAAAAAAGAAACTACATATTATATTCATGTAAACCTCATGTGATTTGATTAAAAATATTAAAAAACATTGAGTGATTAAGTGTGTTAATTGTAAAGGTGGCCACTTTGTTTACATTCGCGGTGGTTTTGTCGTGCTTCATTAGGATAAAAACGTTCGTGCGGTGGTGATTATTAAAAATATAAGTGCTGAAAAATGTGAAAGAAAGTGCTAAAGATTTTGTTTTGATTGCCATTTAAATTGGGGCATATTTAGTGCATTTATGTATAAATATTTAATCTTGGATATAAAAACATTCTAGACTATGGATATAGCAGTAATCGGCAAAATCTGTAGTGGCTTCATATCGAAGATAAAATCTTTATAAATGCACTGAATATGCCCCAATTTAAATGGCATTCAAAACAATAACTTTAGCACTTTCTTTCACATTTTTCAGCACTTATATTTTTAATAATTACACCGTAATGAAGATATTAATCACTTTAAAATCACTGATAATTCGATTACCACCACACAACATGAAAAACTCAACAATTTTCCTAATGAAACACCACAAAACCACCGCGAATGTAAACAAAGTGGCCATCTTTACAATTAACACACAATCACTCAATGTTTTTTAATTTTTTTAATCAAATCACATGAGGTTTACATGAATATAATATGTAGTTCTTTTTTTGTAATAAGGCCCACTGTAAGACACTAAAAAAAACACGAAAATCGCACTAAAATTTATAATTTTTAGATATCACTTCTATGACAACATTTTTATTTAATTGTTTTCATCATATTGAGTTAATAACTTTCTTTTTATATAATTATTTCACTAAAGAAACAAAAAAAAACAATTCTCACATCCACTTTTGAATACAATTTGACAGGAAACGAATATGGCACGTGAGGCCCAGGCCTAGGGCGCAAAAGTTTCGAGGATACAAAATTTAAAGAACCATTGAAATTTAAAAAATCGATTTAAACTTAGTTTTGTGTTGTTTACTGTTCTGGAGAAGATCCTTTTCTACTCTAACAAGAGTGAAAGCTATTTGCGTGCAAGTATGGGCCAATACAATCTCAGCTTGCATTATTGTTTATCGGAGCAAAATTGGTTCAAACAATTGATTATCAAGATATAATTGATATTTTCGCCCAAGCTTAAGCAAGAATGAGAATGTGATCAGTCCAGCACACCAGAAAGTTTAAATTAACTCCCGAAAAAAGCAATACCTATCATGTTAACTTTCATAATAAATTCGGTGATTACACTAAGGTAGTACCTAATGTTTGGAAAATAACGGAAATTATTATGATACCAAAACCAGGGAAGCCTTCAAATGAAAAAAAATCTTACAGACCAATTTCTTTACTACCAACAATATCAAAACTTTTTAAAAATTGCTATTCAAAAGAATAAGGCCTATAATAGCAAATAAAGAGTCGCAGTCGGTTCCAAATGACCAATTTCGATTTAAAGCAAATTGCTCAACTATGGATCAATTGCATCGAATATCAGATAGCATCGATAGGTAGGTACCCCAAATAAAAAATACACTTCTAGCTACCAAGTATGTGATAAATTATACTTGGGACAAAAAATTTAAAAATTAAGCTAAATGAGTTGAAATCAGTGCATGTTAACTTAACTAATAAATAATAAGAAAATTCACTAACTATAAACTTAAAAGGGAAACATGGTTAAATATTTGGGAATTACACTACATTCTAAGTTAAAGTGGGGAGAAAAGAAAAAAAATGAACTAGAGATAAAATATAGGCATATGTTTTGGCTCTTAGCTAAACAATGTAAATTGCCGATACAAAATAAGATTCTGTTGTATAATCAAGCCGATGCGGGTGTATTTATGAATGTTTATGCCTGTAGCGGAAGAGTACCTACTTTTATCGGTCGCATTTGTAGATTTTCATGCTTGTAGGAAGAGCGTGCATACTCGTGTGCCATGCGTATTTGTTCGCCATGCATGCTAGTTGCGGGCGGGTATATGCTTTTAAGAAAATTAACCAACTCGAGCAATAACATCGAGCCCATTTTTGATTAGAGTACTTCGAACACGAAGTACTAACTTATCTCCAATAAAACATAGTCCACTATTCGTTCCGTTTCAGTGGACGGTCGGTTAACAATCTAGCTGCTACACTAACTAAGGGACTGCGATGAAATTACCATATATTTGAAATCTGGAAATCTTTCTGGAATATCTTCAAAGATGCTGATATCACCTCCAACCAGAAGCCCGGGCTCCAATCTGCAAGTCTTACATTCGACTCCGCCTTGACTACAACGGGTTTTTTTTGCGCTAAGACCTTCAAATTCATCGAAGACTGCCATTTCTTTCTTTATAGACACATTGAGCCTCGTAGGAATGTAGTAGCAGTTAGTTTTTTCGAATTCGTACAACTAAGAACTCATTGCCCTATCCTTAAAGTCCCTCTAGTCTCCTCGTAAGCTATTGCATACTCGATTTAACTTTCCAATTAAGCTAGCTACTGGACATTCGACCTTGACTTATACGACATGATGGGTACAAAGAGCGATTCCTGAGCAGCTCGTGTGAAACAAATAATAGTTTGTAATGCGATTGTAATGACGAAGTGGATTTTGAAGTAATATAACGAAGTAATATTTTTCGGAGCCGCACTCCTTAATACCCTCGACACACGACAGCGCTTTACGACGAAAAATCCTTGTTACGACGAAGACCCAAAAAGGGGAGACACACTATAAATTCCTTCGTTACCTACATTTTTAACTGTGAAAACTGCGCAAGTGTCGTGAAAAAGCTCATAAAAAATATATTATGAATAAAAATAAAAAGGAATCTATTTCTTTCGCGATAAAAAAAATTTCCTCAATTTATTAAAGAGGTATATTTCACAATTATAGCCTTAAAACCCGCTTCCCATTTTAAAACAACGAAATGATGTGAAATAAATTTGACATAAGCACAACAAAATGGGTTTTTTTAAATAATCTACCAACCGATAGGTGGCTCTTTCTCAAAGCTTTTTGAGTTATCGTTGTTAACAAAGCAACAATTGCTTTGTTACGTTTCTTCGTTACAAAGCAAATATGCGTGTTAACAACGATTTCTCGTCGTAACAACGCCCGTGTGTCGAGGGTATAATTAATTCGGTACTTAAAAAATGTCAAATAAACGATAATAATTGACTAAAAGCCCTTATTTGATGTATACTAGCTTGACGTACCAAGCGCAATACTAGCTTGACGTACGAAGTGAAATTCACAATTTTCCACAAGATGCTTGTTTTCTTCTAGGTTAATTAGCAATTCTCTATATAAATCTTCTAATAGATGCCCATTATTAATTAGGTTCGTAGCATGCCACTAAAACTGTTCTTATTCATCTAAGCGCACATTGCAGCATAAATTTTCTTCAATTAACGCGAACTAACTCTCAATAATTATGCAGAGGCAGCTGCTTTCATTCGGAGGTTTCAGTTGGTTCTGGTAGTTATGCTGCTACTGAGCATGGCCGTCCCCAGTACAACATTAGCACATAAAATAGAAGCAAAAAGAAAATGAAAATTAGTCAGAGTTAATTTTTGTTCACGTTGTAACAAAATCCGATTGTCTAATGAACAATTTGCACTTTCTCTCTCTCGTCATTCAGGGGGGATTTTCGTAAAATGATTTTCGATTTTCCAATCTCGAGGCTTTTTTATAATGCGGAAAATTTGCAAGATGTCAACGAAAGCGACGTTGTCGTCCGTAATCTGAATGGACTTTTGTGGATTCATTGTGAAGAGCTGATGATTTCTAGCGGAAATTTTCTTCAATTAAGTTCACTGGACTGACAGCGAAATTATGGGGTTCTTGTGGCGTGATGTTGTCAATCATCTGAGCCCCCGGCCGCTTCATGGTTAATAGAACGCCTCGCTTACTCTGCCACATCAAAAGTTGTCACCATTTCGAGTGCTTCGCTAAACGTTGGGAGAGGAACACAATGTATTGTAGTAATTACTTTGCTTTTAAATGAAAAAATAAAAATAAAATGGAACTGTTGAACCCACCGAAACAGCATTGTGTACATTGAGCAACATTTTGCAATAGAATTCAATGACGTCGATGAGTCAGTCACTCGATCGAACGCCTGTTGCAACACAGCTGTCCTAAGTGTACAATTATGTGACAATTAGACTTGCGTAAGATGTTTATGCTAATCGGGGGGGGGGGCTACATGGCTCCATGCTATTTCTCATGTTCCATTAGACCAAACCTAAATACCCAATCCCACACGACAACGGGCCAGCACATGGTGAGCACATTTAATAGCAACTAATTACCACCCATTTCTAGTTAGCTACTTTGATAGTGGTCAGTTTATGAAAGCTGTTCAGATGGATGGATGCCGGCATCACGATTTCCAGTGATTTAACGCCAAGGCGCTGAGGTCTACGAATTATGCGCGAAATTCTTATTCATGTTGTTCTATAATATGTCGGCATACCTGAACAAATATATGAAATTTAATTAAAATTGAATGCGTAAGAGTGGAGGGAGATAATAAATACATATATACATGAGAAAGATTAGATAAACCGATATAAACCCCGGCGATAACTGTACTAGAGTTGGTTGTTGTATGAATTTTCATTTAAGTGTTATGGACGATAATTGACGACTTCAGGTAGGATCTTGCTGCAATTATTAATCATTTAACCTTAATTGCGCTAATGCAGTAAGTACAATTTTCCAAAAATGGTTTTAATTTTATGAAAGTTCTTGATATGTACTGAGGCCGATATAGGATGATGTTTTAATACGTGAGTAGTAACCGTAGTCATTCAATACATAATACTCGTACATCACCTAGTGTAATAGCTGTGAAATTTAACACATTTGCCAATCATGAGAGCTTCGCTTTACATAGTGCGATTGGTAATTTCAGTCTAAGAAACCCTAAAGAATAAAATTCGTCGAAAAATGTTTGTTGCTACTAATTTGTTATGTCATTATCATAGAGTAACTCTGTCGGGGAGTAAGCTTAAGCAGGCTCTACACGATGCTATGAACATACTCCAACGTTGGACGGTTGATGGTAGGATGCATCTTGTGGTCGATGCTCGAACTATGAGTGTCCAATGTCAAGCGTCCAACGTTCGTGTTTGGACACGTTTGTGCTGATGTCGTTGACTCAATTGTTGGAAGCCAACATTCGAATGAAACGTTCACCACATCGTGTAGGGCCGGCTTTAGTTAAGTATGGGATATAAAATGAATCAAACTGAACAAAGTACAGGGGATTTTTAAAAGAATGTTGATATTTATGCTTTGCTCTTCGGTATAGAGTTTGCTCAAAAGGACAACTTATATATGTATGTCCCAATCTGATTGATTTTTTTGTAGAAATGGGCTTGAGTGTATATTTTCGCATTTAATTAAGTCGGTAATTAGACCAAAGGCTCATAAAACAAAAACACTTAACGTAATAAAATTATTCGATACAACTAATACACAGAAAAATGACAAATGGTGACAAATCTACGCAGTGACAAATGCTCATAAGTCAGGTATGGTAACAGCAAGATTATGATTTTATCCTGTTTGGTGTATCACCAGGAGTATATTGCTAATAGTCGAGGAGCTGAGCAGCCAAAAAATGCAACTCTTTTAGAAAAGCTGAAATTTTGATATTATGTAGTAATAAGGGTGTAGAGCATGAGCAATAGCCCGCCGTCAGTCAGGTGGTTTCCCTAACATTTGGCGTGGGCGTGGCTTCAAAGTTTTCAAAGAAGCAAAAATGCTTTATAATAGGAGAAAATTGGTTTGTGAATACTAAAATAACTGAAAAACGACGTGGATATGGTCAGTATTCGAAATTTGTAACGGCAGCGCGTCAGCAGCGCGTCAAACACAAAAAATTTAGTTGATGAAACTGTTTTATAAAATGTAAAATTAGGTCTACAAGTAGTTTATTTGCTTTTAATAATATTAAATGCGCAAGTGTCGTGAAGCCTGCGCCTGGCGCATTAGCGACGTGTGTGAGTCGGAAAAACCCCGAAAATGAAAACTACTTTGAGCCGGAACAAAACTACCTCTCCCCCACGTTTTCGAGGATGCTGAACCATAGAAATATAAACTAACACGGAACGGCTGTGTCGTTTAAAAACCCTGTACATGAGCGATCACACTAAAGGTAGCTTGTTTAAAATGACAGCAATAGTGTGTAAGCAGGACACAAATAGCCGAACTGTCAGGAGTAGCTTCTTGAGTGAATGGTGGCGTGCTAAGTCAATATCCGGAGGGCATAGATTTTATGCCAGGAACTTTAAACTCCCCGCTTTTAAAAGGCCCCTTTTATTATTTCTATATATTTTGGCATGCACTGCCTGACCACTACTAGCCCAGTGAACTCAAACACATCAGGAATTGTGGTACGCTCAATCTGGTTTACAGCCATTCCGTGTTTAGTTTATATTTCTATGTGCTGAACACGATGGCGTTGTTAGAATTTCTATTTTCGCAACCCCTCAAAACGGCCAAAAACCATCCCCAAGAGGAGGACACTTTCCCCACGTTTTCGAGGGTGCTGAACACGCTGGTAGTGTTGGATATTGATTCCGACCCCCACCAACCCCTCCACCGGCTAATACTCTCCACCAAAATGGGTAAATTTTTTTTGTAATCTCGGGCACTTTCGAGAATTCACCAGTGGTAGCTACCTTTTTGGTGACGCTACCATATTTGTAAGATGATCAGGGTTAGTGTGGTTAGTTTTTGCCGAGTGGTAGATGTGGTTAAGTGGTGGATTTTCGAACAAAATTTTAACATTTGTATTTTTTGCCTTTGTTTTGAATTTTTAAAACACCAAATCTATATATATAAAAATGAATGTGTGTATGTATGATCGCTATAGGCTCCTACACCGTGCAGCCGATCTTAATGAAATTTTAACCATGTGCTATTTACATTCAATTAGCTATTTTATTACTTTCTAAAGCCACCCCTAGATGGCGCTGTCATGGAGAGCTTCGTTGAAAATCATCGCAGAGCTTTGGATTTTTGCATGAAGTTCCGTGGAGGTCTCCTATGATACACCTCGAAGCCCGATTTTCGAAATTCAAAATGGCCGCCGAAATATGACCGAAATTCAAAATTGCCGCAGAAATATGGTTGAATTTGCCAATTTTATTCCGATTCTAATGAAAGTGGGTATCTAGGGGTTTTTAAGGTCGCAAATAACGAATTTGTGGTCAAAACTTATAAATTCAAAATGGCCGACGAATTTGCTAATTGTGTTCCGATTCCAATGAAAATCTGTATCTGAGGCAAATAACGACTTTATGATCAAAATTTAAATGGCCGCACCAATATGGCCGGCGAGTTTGCGAATTGTATTCCGATTCCAATTAAAATCGGTATATGGGAGTTTTTAAGGTAGTAAATAACGAATTTATGATCAAAACTTATTCAAAATTGTGGGGCCAATATGGCGGAAGAATTTTGCCAAATAAGTGTCATTTCCCGGTTAGCTGTATGTCACACGCCCTCAGTACGTGACTGCAAGCATATAATGTCCATCAACGTCAAAAGTCCATTTCTAAATCTGAAATTAGTAGATATGATCCTTTTATTTTTTTTTCTTTCAGGATGTAATAATATTTCTTGATTATTGAATGTTTAATTTAACTTAAAGTCCATACGAATGCCTGCCTCCCCCAAAAAAAGGAATGACACTGTGGATATGACATATTTTCTTGAGATTATACTATGTGTCTAATAGTTGCTGGCAAAAGCCTTATTTCTAAATAGTCTTTCACTAATATTTATTTTTGGTGGGTGGTTACCTTTTTAAGGATGTTCGTGTGTTTTTATTTTACCATAACTTTATTACGGGCCACCCCGTGCGGGTATTACTATATTATAATTCATATCACCTTATTACTACTATTGGCTTTTGGGAGCAGCATAGGCGCACCGGGTCCCAGCTAGTTTTTTATAAATATCTACATATTTAATGAATGGACTTTTATCTTTAAAATCCAGTTTACCCCCGTTTTCGAGGGTGCTAAGCACGGTGGTCGTGTTGGATATCGGTTCCGACCCCCACCAACCCCTCCACCGGCCAATACTCTCCCGCGAAATTTCGAGCACGGTGGTGGTGGATAACTTTCTTTTAAACCCCTCGTCTCCATTTAGTTTCATTTACGGGCCGGCCCTCCATGGAACGATAATTTTTTATCTTCAACCCTGTCAACGATTTTGAAGAATGACCAATAATTTACTAATTAATATAAATAATAAGAGTGTAAGTGGTCTGTAAAAAAGGTATCAAAATAAACATAAAGAAACAGAAATCATTGGTTTTAAATAGTAACCACGAGAACAAAAGAGTAGGTGTTAAAATAGTAAATTAACTAAAATACTGTAACAATTTGTTTAAGGGTAATTTCATGCATCGTAATAAATGTTCTCAATTATTTATATATTAAAATAAATGTATGTATAAATCATTCAGTAGACCTAGTGGCGGTATTTGATCATATTTTTTCAGCTGAAGAAGAAAGAACGACCATTATAACCAGGAAGAGAAATACTATTAATTTTCCCATGCTCAGCATCCTCGAAAACGAGGTAAATATATTTTGGCGCTGATATTACAAAAAAAAAATTTACCCATTTTGGGGGAGAGTATTAGCCGGTAGAGGGGTTGGTGGGGGTCGGAACCGATATCCAACACCACCACCGTGCTCAGCACCCCCAAGACGGGGGAAAGTGTTTTTTTTACAAGGAAACCGTGTAAAGCGCATTTAACCCCTCGGCCCCCCTTGGCCGTTTTGAGGGGTTGCGCAACCGAAAATAGAAATTCTAAAAACGCCATCGTGTTCAGCATCCTTGAAAACGGGGGGAGAGGTAGACTTATTCCGGCTCAAAGTAGTTCCTGTTCGTCCGACTCACACACGCCACTACAGTATTCGTGTCAACTGCTCTGCGTTGCAATTCGCGGTTCTCCCTTAAAAAGCATGAAACGCAGAAACTGTGCTGCTCTGGCTGTGTCGCCTGCGTCTCAATGTGCGCCAGGCCTCCGTAAAGATTTATGGGAGTTTTTTTTATTTTCAATTTTAATCAAACTTTTAAAATAATAATTGTTAAAGTAATTCCGTCACATTTCTCCCGTCCCATTCTTTATGGAATTGCCTGTTGAATTGTGGATTTAATTTAAAAAAAAGTTGATAAATATTAATATTTTAAAAATTATGCAAAAGTATTTTTAAACCCAGACCTTCGTCATTCCCAATTTATCGTTAGTTGCGTGAGCAATCCCCAGACTCTCCTGACTGGACATTACTCAATGATCCAAACGAGATGACGGACTAGTAGTATAAAAGGTAATCCCTAAGCTTAGCCTTTTAACATTAAAAAGTAATCTTTACCTAAAACAAAGCCACTCTGAAAAACAAATTCCCTATATGAAGAAGGCGTCTATAATCGGTAATAATTTTGTTCTATTATGATCGGTACAGACGTAACTGAATGTGTAGGCAGCCACGATTATTTTTTCAAGTAGTGTTGTCGAACCGTTTTTTAGGATAAAGTAGTAAAAGGGGAAAGAGGGAAGAAAACTTTGACGTGAAAATTAACACATTGGAAATGTGCTTCTTCTTAGCCTTTTTATCAGCGCTAACAGAAATTGATATCTCCTAGTAAAGACAACAACGTTATCATGGTGAAGGAATTCCCGTATGTGCCTCCACAATGTCTAAAACAGTATCCGTACCTTTGGTAATTTCTAATATGTTACAACAGAATAACAACTTACAATAAATCAATTTTTCCTTCCAATCATCGAATTCCAGTTTCTTCCAAACAAACTCTCCCAGGAAAAAAAGGTTTAACGAAAGGCTTTAATCACTCTCGCATTACTACCGCCGCAACGTCTGTACTCGTAGACTATTTACCTCCTAATGTTCAAAACAAAGAAATCAATTATGTCGATGCTTGGAGGTTATCGGGTAAAAATAGTCCAGCGGTCATACAGACGAACGGACGTCAATTAATACTCACCTAACACCGCATTGAGAATGATATCAGCGTGTAAGTTTCCGTCGTGGCCAAGTTTCCTCTCGGGTAATGCAATTATGTCTTCGGCTCAGTCAGCCAAATCGATGACTAAGGAGCGCCCATCAGTCAGGTGATTAAAGAAAAATGTACTGTGGACGTCACTCGCCTTATAAAAGCCGACATTTAGATGTTTATCCAATAAAGAGGCTCTCCGAGGTGGAATACAATAAAATGATTGACCGAGAATCGAAGAGCTGTCGATTTGTCAAATGACTCAATTGTGCTTTTCCATTTTTCTTTCTATCTACCTGAACAAAATCAGGTGATATTCTGGTTGGGAGAAGTTGATGGCGCTTTAATATTGGAAAAAATTTTGTATAATAATTTGCATAATTTTGTGTAAAATAGCTCGGCTTTATTTATAAAATTAATAAAAAATTATTGTGCGAGACAGAATTACAACAAAATTACATTCAAGAAACCTTACGATTATTGACATAAACGTGCGAACTGATTATACAATTTTTGTGCATTTCGTTTCCTGTGGAACCTAATGGGACTTCTTTTCAAGCGGAGGGGGTAAAACATAAAAAAACCTGTTTGAACAATAAAAATTAAAAACTCATAACAGCAACCAGACAACAAAAGAAAAGATGGAATAATGGCTGCCCATAGAAACTTTCTGTCCTAAATAAAAAATGAAAAATAAAAAAAAGACTTATAAACAAACAAAAGAATTGTTTTCAGTTTGGTTTTTGTTTTCCATCAAGTTTCGGGCTGTTCCTTTTTTCTTTTAAACAAAATCCGAATGAAACTTTTTCTTGTTTTTTTCGCAACTGTTTCCATGTCGTTTTCCTCGTTGCAATAAAATTTACTTTCGTTACATTACAACTCAACGCATGACTTTCTTTCATGTCGAAATTTGGGCAGCCAAAAAAACTCACTGAAATTTTGAAATATGGTGAATCTGTAAATGGATTAGAGCGTTGCTTTACAAATTGTGGATTTTTATCGCACGCGAGTGCAGTTGGGGAAGTTTTCCCATGAGTGAAATATTGTAATTAATCATTCAGGAATCCGAAAAATTTCATACTCTTTACATTCACGAAATTCCGAATACCAATGCACAATAATGTTACTCTGAGGGTCATTAGGTTACGCCCGAAAAATAGCGAACTGGTCCAGCTATTGAGAAATAACAAAAAATAAGTCTGTGTAAGGTAAAAATCTTTCAATCGATAGCGTAAACTGAATGAAATCATGTTATGGATCTATTTATATTTAATTTTTGCTACAACCATTAAACAAACAATAAATTGTTGATAATGAAGAGCTGTCCTCTCGGAACTGTTCTCTCCACACCGGTCCGATTCTGAGTCTATGAGCCGGTTTAGACGGTGCGCTCCAGCGCATGTGCCTCACGAACTTTGTTGATAAAGGGAGAAGTGGGGTGGTACCTCTCTTCATTCCCACTCCTCCCTTGATCTCCAAACGTTCGTGAGGCACATGCGCTGAAGCGCACCGTCTAAAGCAGCTCTATGTCATCCAATTTGGCATCCCTAGGCTCTGGGAGTCCTGGTCTACACCATCCTTCCAGCGGAGGTTGGTTCTCCTGTACTGTCGCACCCCATAGATCCTACCGCAAAGAATTTTCCGAGCAGGTTCCTGTTCGGTCATACGGTCATGGCCGAATTCTCTCATGGCTTTGCACACTTCTACACTGGCTATGCTATCACATGTAGCTTTAAAGTCTATGAAGAGGTGTTGGATTGAGTTTCGAAACTCGAGAGATTTTTCCATCGACTGCCTCAGACTGAAAATCTGATCAGTTGTAATTTGCCTGGGCTCAAGCCACATTGTTATTGACCTATGACGTGTTTCAGCGTATGGGGCCGGACTGTTTTGTAGAATATCGGTGAATATCTTATACGGAGATAAATATTTCATTAGAGGCATCGCTTGAGACTGCTGCGTTGCTCGGTTTGCAGCATTCTTATGTTAAGTTGCCAGTTTCCATTCATCATCGAACCAGTCGTTCCGATCTCTACGACTTCTGCCTAATATGGGTTTCTGGCCATTTCATTGCGTAGTGCAGCTGTGTTGATTAGAGCCTAATTCGCACCATACCAACAAGATAGTGATCCGATTCGAAGTTGGCACCTCGGTACATTCGTACCGTCATCAACCCCGAAATGTGGCGGCGGTCTATCAACGTATAGTCGATTTGGTTGCGAGTGGCTCCATTAGGAGATATCCAGGTGGGTTTGTGGGTATCTTTACACCAAGTACTTGCTGCCATCTCTATAACACGTTGTCCTTTGTCATTAGTTTTGTCATGCAAGCTGTGGGTGCTGACATACTGCCTGTATGCGGGCTCCCGTCCTACTTGAGCGTTAAAATCTCCTAAGATGATTTTTACATCATACTTGTCGCAGACATTAAGTTCCCTTTCAATTACTTCAAAAAATTCTTATTTTCATCGTTCGGTCACTTTTGCTGGTGCGTGAACCTTTAGAAGGCTTATGTGCAGCTCGAGTTCTGTACAGAGTTCGAACGTTCTATGAATAAATTCTTAAATTGTTTTCCTCTTTCGTTACCGTGGTCGTCGTCACTGCAATAGAAAACTAGTGCTATAATTTCAAGAATTCTCACACTTGAAAGTGTCCGTATAATAGTATTCTTCCAAAGTACATGAAACACCTCGAAGCCCGATTTTCGTAATTCAAAAAGGCCGCTGAAAAATGGCCGAAATTCAAAATGGCCACTCAAATTTAAATTCGCAATTTGGTCAAAATTTAGAAATTCAAAATGGCCGCGCCAACATAGCCGACGAATTTGTCAATCGTGTTCCGATTCCAATGAAAATCGGTATCTGGGGTTTTTTGGGGTAGTAAATAACGAATGTTTGATCAGAACTTATTAATTCAAAATGGCCGCCGAAATATGACTGAAATTCAAAATGGCCACCCAAATTTGCCAATTGTGTTCCGATTTCCATGAAAATCGGTATCTGGGGGGTTTTAAGGTAGCAAATAACGAATTTATGATCCGAACTTATAAATTAAAAATGGCCGCGGACGAAATTTTCCAATTGTATTCCGATTCCAATGAAAGTGGATATCTAGGGGTTTTTAAGGTTGCAAATAACAAATTTATGATTAAAACTTATAAATTCAAAATGGCCGCTCCAATATGGCCGACGAATTTGCCAATTGTGATCCGATTCCAATGAAAGTGGGTATCTAGGAATTATTAAGGTTGCAAATAACGAATTTATGATCAAAACTTATAAGTTCAAAAAGGCCGCACCAATATGGCCGATGAGTTTGCCAATTGTATTCCGCCTCCAAAGAAAATCGGTATCTGGGGATTTTTAAGATAGCAAGCAAACGAATTTATGATCAAAACTAATAAATTTAAAATTTCGGGGCCAATATGGCGGACAAATTTTAGCAAATAAGTGTCATTTCGCTGTCAGCTGTAGGCAGGTTGTTCAAGAGTTGGGAAATCTGAATCTTCACATCTTTGCTCCAAATGAAGAAAATTGAACATAGTGTATCTTGGTCATTTCCTCTATTGTCGTGAAGTTTGCGACGCGATCGAGTGTACCTATAAAATGCTCGACTAAGGTAAATCACTAAAATTACAAAGAAAAGGGAAGGGCCCTCCTCTGTCAACACGAGGTTAAACGATTCCATCTATCGCATCCAAAAAGTTCGATCGGTAAGAACGGGACGGAAGCCGTGTTCGGAACGAACATTAAGTAAGAAGGGGCTGTGTAACGGCTAACCGAAAAGAGAAAAACAAAATTATAAACCGTGGGATTTAACATGGGTCTTCATTTTTTTAGGTTCAACCAAGCGTTGGGCACTTGATTTCCATCGGTTCAAGGTGAGACTTGGCATCCTTAGGTTTTCGATACCACTGAATACCGGTTTTGACTAATGACAGCTGTCAATAGAAATGAACCATATAAATAGTATCCAAAATCATATTTTCCAGACTTGTTGTTTCTTTCACTTTTTTCCTACCGCGGACAGTGCACACATAAACTTTTTTTATTTAAGGGCGTCGCAACGCACGCGGGTTTTTTGCTAGTATTAAATATTCTTATAGATATTAATATGTTTGGTTTTCTATAATATAATTGGCCATAACTTCCTTATTTGTCAACCGTTTTTTTTTTTAAATTTGGCTTGTTGGAAAGGGTCAGGGTCATTTTGAGGGTCAGGGTTGGATAATATATTTCAGGGGTGGGTAAACCGGAAAAAATGCAATCACATTTTTCGAAACTTTGACCGCCGGTAGCGACCTCTAAATATCTTCGGATTTGCCACAAACTTCACATTTCCGAATATTTTGAAGGGGTACCTTGCAAAAAAATCGAAAAAGTTGAAAATATGGACCACCCTAATACCTATGTGAAAGCACTTTGTAAGCTGTGTTCAACAAAGATATTGGTCTGTAGTTTTTGCAGCTCATGAATTCACCTTTTTTTATGGACTGGGACTTTTCTTCTGGCATCTTGCTGCTTCTCCATAGTTTTAGACTATGTAAGGCATGGCATAACTTCTCCCCACCATTTTTTAAGATTTCCGTGGGTGTGCCATCAGGACCTATGGCATATTTCTCTAATCATGCTCTCTCTGCAGAGTGTTGTAAATTTTCTTTGTCAGATGGAACAAATTTGATTAGAGAAAAATTCATGAAGAGGACTTTAATGCATAATTTTTTCCAATTTGGCGTTAAGCATGTTTAAAAAATATTTAATTTTGTTTACCCCATTTACGAATTTCTGTTAATATTTATTAGCTGAGACCGACAGTGAAAATTTTTTTTTCTTAAAATAATGGGCATATTCTGTCAGTAAAATTTTATCATTTTATGTTATGTTATGCGATAACATAAAAGAATTCTCTAAAATCCTATTCTGTCCGACAAATTTTATTTTATTTTATCGATCATAACATAAAATATTTCCTGTTACGCTTCATAACATAAAATAATCTAAGCAGCACATTTTACAGGTATTTAACCCATTTTATGAAAATGGCAGAGGCGAATTTGCGAGAATGTAGTTTTCATTGAATTTTGAATTAAATTAAAAGTTAATATGACAAACGCATTAAGAAAATTGTATTTTGTCAGATACTGACACAAGGCGCGTTTTGATTTTGTTTGTTTTCATTCATAATTTTATTTGTTTTCATTTTCAACCGATCTGCTGTTCAAAACGTAATAGAACCCATAGCGGATTGTACTAAATATTTTATGTTATGTCTTCATAAAAGACTTCATAAAATAATTTTAAGAAAGCATGAGAGAATACGAATTTTTAAAATATTTTATTTTTATTTTATGAAGAAGAAATTTTATCATCATAACATAACATAAAATATTATTTTATGAAAAATTACAGAATAGGGCCCAATAATATCTAATTATGAGCAGTTATCGTCTTTTAATTAAAAGGATGTAAAAAATGCTTTAAATAATTTTGACCGAGTTTTAGGTCCAAATACTCCTATGTGTGTCGGTTCGATGTATTTTTCCCTCTTTTACAAGAGCTTGTTCGACAATATCCCGCTGTCAGATTGCTGTAACAAATTTTTTTTTGTTCGAACCCTATTTCTGCTGGACTAACACTTTACTTACTTTTATTGATTATTGACAATAAGCCAATAATGGGGCCTATTCTGTCAGTAAAATTTTATCATTTTATGTTATGTTATGCCATAAAATAACAGGATTCTCTAAAATCCTATTCTGTCCGACAAATTTTATTTTATTTTATCGATTATAACATAGAATATTTCCTGTTGCGCTTCATAACATAAAATAATCTAAGCAGCACATTTTACAAGTATTTTAACCCATTTTATGAAAATAACAGACGGGAATTGACATTTGCGAGAAAATAGTTTTCATTGAGTTTTGAGTTAAATTAAAAATTAATATGCCCAACGCATTACGAAAATTGTATTTTGTCAGATACTTTAATTTGCGCTTTGATTTTGTTTGTTTTCATTCATAATTTTATTTGTTTTCATTTTCAACCGATCAGCTGTTCAAAACGTAATAGAACCCATAGCGGATTGTACTAAATATTTTATGTTATCTGTTCATAAAAGACTTCATAAAATAATTTTAAGAAAGCATGACAGAATACGAATTTTTAAAATATTTTATTTTTATTTTATGAAGAAGAAATTTTATCATCATAAAATAACATAAAATATTATTTTGTGAAAAATTACAGAATAGGGCCCAATATAGTAACATTTACATAATAATAATTAAATCAAACACCCATATACATATAACGAAATCACCTAGGAAACAAGCAGTTAAAAAATCCTTGATTATTTCTTTTGCAATCGAAGAAATTCTGCTGAGCCCAGGTACTGCACCAAGTAATTCATTCTTTATTTTCTTATCTTGTCTCCTTACATAATTCAAAGACTTACTCAACCCGCAAGTCAAATATTTTGAATAGAAAATTGATTATCTCCGGCATTCATTTCTCCTCCAATCGATTAAAAGTAAAAGTTCCTATACTAAGCATACATTCTCGTTTTTTTTTATTTTAATGGCGCTTTGTACGAAAAATCCACCTTTAACCCTTCACGAAATAAATTTTACTTCACTTTCTTGAACATTTAAGAAGAGGTAAACATAAAAACTCCAGCTGCGATTTATGTAAAATGTCTGCTTGTCTCGTTAACACAAGTTCAGAGGTTATTTAACCTGACGTGATTTGTTTAATATTAACGAAAGCGAATAGCCTCGCAGTTTACTTGATAAAACTGTAGCCACTGTTAAAAATCACGCCTCTACGTCGAATAGAGAGTGCAGGCATGGAAAGGTAGCATTTCCTAATAACGATAATGTATATAGGTATGTGCAGCGGTGGAAATAAATAAAATGATTTTAAAGCATTTCGCACTTTACTCGATCCACAACAAAAGTGTATTTCAGAAAGTTAGTATTTTCAGATTGCATGAAGTGGGAGGAAATGTTTTCCCCATAGCAGAGAATCTTATGTTTTGCTGAGGTGTGAACTGCGAGCCCCCCTAAGCGATTTACTATGTACCTAAGCCACGTTTTTCTAATTGAGGCGGTCATTTGCTGGAAGGCTTAGATCTAATAGAATGTAGAGATCTGCTCCCGGGATCTGGACATTGTAAGCAACAGATTTCCTCCAAAGGTGTGGGTTTTCATAGGTATATTTGCAAATTTACAAAAATCGATAAAGGAATCTCCAAAATTTTAACCTCTAGCTTGCGATGATTTTACTTCTACACCCTTGAGTATTTCCATGTTTTAAAATTTGCATATTGAGTTGGTTTTTTCATGGAACGTGATTTGTGTCTTGACGAAGCAAAATCTTAGGGAAAACATAGGTTTTCCTTTAGAAAGAATGGAAATTCAAATAAATGTTATGATGTAATTTTAAAAATTCTGAAACCGTTCAATATTTGGAACCTACGAAAATTATTTCGTCCACCAAATCACCTTGGATGCATGACGGCAGGTGGCAATCGATATTTCTCCACTTAGCAGTTAAATTTTTACATGCCTCTCTACCCATGACTGGATAAGGTAACTTGCCTTAAGAATAATTTGTAGCCGTTTATGGATTGGAACCTGTTTTTGTATTCTGCACATGATGTTTAAGTGAAAGAAATTTAATGCATACTTGTCAAGCAGCAATAGTTGATTGTTTGGGGCTATACAATGTGCGTTTTGTACACAACGCTTTGATAAAAAAAATTAATTATTGATTGGAAATATCAGGAATATTTAAAGTTTGTAAATATTTGTAGACATACATGATGATTCAATTACTGGTGGAAGAAATTATTTCAACGACTTAAAAACATTCTATAATACATTGAAGCTATTATTTTTAAGAAAAATAGAGCAAGATTTGTACGGGCAGCTCACATGGGGAGCGATGTGCAACCTGATGGGGAATCTTCGGATCCGGTTTGGTTACGCAGATTATGATGTCATCGTTAGTACAAGTGCAACGTGTAGCATCACGTCAAGGCGAATGCAGCATAAACTTAACTTGGCCTCCACTTGGTACGCTATAGTAGGTCTCAGTGTCAATCCCGACAAATTATAACATAACATTTATCGGGAAAAGGTAAGATTAGCTGACTTAGTCCTTGCGGGAAAATTTTTTGGCTTCCCACAAAACAAATATTTAGGGGTCACACTAGATGTCAGACTGCATTGGTACCAGCAAGTAGACAACCAGATGAGTAGGTCCTGCAGGTCACTGTGGGACCGCCGCAGAGCTTGTTCCGCATGGAGTCTACAACCAGAAACTTACTGGCGTTCCATCTCTGGAGCCATTCGCACAACGCCGAAATAGCACTAGGCTCTACTCAAATTGGTATTGGTAAAAGTTGAAGTAGAAAAATCCCCTAAAAACGCTGCACCCCGCTGGCTGAGACCCCGAGTAAAATGGCCTAGCAACGGGCGATTCCGACCGTGATTCAAACATGGTCCTGTACGGCCGTACACCACACGACATCCGCTTTTTTTTAAAAAAAAAAAGAAACGAAAAAATTGTTTTCTCATTTTCTACTTTTTATTCTATTTTTGACAGACTTCAAGAGTGAATAAAAAAAATGTTGTTAGAGCAAAAAAGCTATAAAAATTAGAAAAAGATAGAGAATGTAGGAAAAATGTCCGTTTCATGATAAAGATCGCGGAAATTTTTGTATATATCAAGTTCCCATAAAGTACAATGAATAATGTATTTGGTGCAGATTGTTTTGATGGCTCAAATCTGCCGTCGTATGCCCTCGTGTACACCTCATTACTTGGCCATTTAAATCTTTTGGTCAAGTTTAGCCGTCGTGAGGTCGTCTGTGCTCCTATTAAAAATGGTTGAAAACTCTACGGCCATTATGTGCCCCTTAAAAAGCCAAGCGGCCGGTGTTCGCCCGTTGTAAGGCCATTTTTTATTTTTCTCAGGACCGATGGGGCAGGGTATGGGCTTCAGCGGAGATAGTCAAAAATTTTCAGTGTTATGGATGGGATTCCAGAGGCGGGAACGATGTCAGACTTTATGTCCGCGTGTATCTTACAGTTTAAACTACCTTATGTGTAATTATATAATAGAGAGTCTATCTGAGCCTGGGTTTTTCATAGGATACCATAAGATAGGATCGTATGCTACGCAGATAGCTCCAAGATATGCATGGGTGCCAGGATTTGGGTTGAAATCCTCTTTTTTGGTAGAGCGTTCAGCTTGGCCAACCTAGTTACTGTCTTTCAAACAGAGGTGAATGCTATATTGGCCGACGCGTCCCATTACATTATTTTGAAGACTGACCATATCTACATCGTTTTTTTAGTTATTTTAGTATTCACAAACCAATTTTCAGATTTTATAAATCATTTGATACATACATGGTTCTTTTACAACTTTGAACCCACGCCCACGCCAAATGTTAAGGAAACTGGCTGGCTGACGACGGCAGGCTTTTGCTGAACACCCTTAATACCACATAATACCAAAATTTCAGATTTTATAAAACAGTTGCATTGTTTTGCCACTTAGGTCCCCGACTAATAGTGAAGCTAACGAAAATAACAATGGAAAATACAAGGTCAAATACAAGGAGAACTGACGAAGTCAAGCCCTGCCAAGTCAAGCAAGGGTTAAAGCAGGGCGATGGGTTGGCACCCATGATATTTAATCTTTGCCTAGAAGGAGTAATTCGCAAAGTAAACATGGACGCGAACGGAACCCTGCTTAACAAATCAAAACACTTGGCAGAAAACGCCGATGACATAAAATGCCATGCAATATTGACGGAATTAGAAGAGGGCTAGAATAGGACTACAAATAAATGCAGCCAAAAACTAGATTCTAATTCAGTCGAGGGAGGAAAGAAGAAGGAGAAGTCACAACACCACCGTCGTGGGGCGGGGTATAACTTTGAATGATAAACCAATTTAACTACCTGGAGTCCACATTCAGTGAAGGCAACGATGAAACGATAGACGTGCAAAGCAAAATAAACCTTGCAAATAGAAGATATTTCTCACTATTGCTAGTAATGATATATACAGAGACATCTACAGAAAAACCAAAATAAGACTCGACAAAACTAGAATACGTACAAAATGCCAGAAGTCGGTTCTGGTCTATTAAATTTGGAAACCCCACTATTTTTGGCTAGACAGTCCGCCATTTAATTGCTTTAACGCGCTTAGTGGTTTTTTTGAGCATACTCGTATGAATACCAATGAGTTTTTGATTCAAAAGCCTCTAAGAGCATTCTGTTCTGTCAGACTTCTATAGTAAGTCAGTATAGATACCCATCGAATAAAAGTTTACATTTGATGCTTGGATAACTAACGTAGTAGTACGCCTTAAATGTCTTGCTTCTGTGCTTTTTTTACGAGGGAATGGTGAGAATCTCACATCGGTCTAGCACCAGGGAATGAGCGCGACCGCCTGTTTTTATGTAAAAACAACCAAGCTTAGGAGTCACCATTTGTACTCCCAGTTTGTCATGTCGTTAAGGTCATGGTGCAATGTCTAGTAGTAAGCTTGGTTTGAAGAATAGAGGAGAATAGGAAAGGTTAGAGGGATTCGGGGGGGGGGGTGCTTGAGGAAATATCGATTAACCTTACTTTTGAACTCTAAGATGTACGAGATCGGAAATACTGACTGCGGGAGATTATTCCACAGTTGAGTTGTCCATAAACGAACTCCTAGAGTCATCGACATGACTCTCAAAAAGAAGTCGCCGAATGTGCTCAATACAGCCGGGACAGTGTGGCTTACGGATCAGCGACCTATCTTCTCTGTTATCTCTCCTGGCATTTATTTGCCTTTCTTTGCTTCTTTGGGATTCGTATTTCTTAACGCCACTTCCACCATTTTCCACACATCTCCGACTTCATCATCTGGTCCAGGATGTTCTCCGGTGTTAGCTGCACCTCGGCGGCTCTTTCTGTGCTTCGTAACTCTCGGGAATTGTTCGGATTTCTTCTGTGTTGTCACAATGCACCATAGAAAGCGGTAGTTTGACCCTGATGAGAAAATTGGGAAGCTTAACATGTAGCCTCTATGGCTGTAGTAGGGAAGGCATTTATTGCATTTGTAATAATTTAGCAGGCAATACGTTTCAGTTTTTGCTGGTGCTCTGAACCTTTTTTTCTTTTGTTCTAAGCCACCAGCACTAGAGGAGCGAGAGGATCACCATGTCATCAGCATAGTCTTGAGCGAAAACCTCTGACTGAATTTCTCTATGAGTTTATCAATCACATTCGATTAAAGGACCCTCCCTCCTTGTAGGCTTTAGTAATGAAGGAACTAGAGCCTCAGTTAGTAGTAATTTCAATGGTAATCAAAATGAACTAACGAACTAATGCTACACTGTAAATAAATTCTGCGGTAATTTTACAAAAATGTCACTTCGTCACTTTTCAATTACATGAAAAAAGTAAATATTATCAAACAATATTTAATTAAGATTAATATTATTTAATATAGTGTATTAATTCGTAAATAAGAAAGTTAATTGTTTTTATGAATAATAAACTTTATACAACGTACTATTGACTGGGGTTCGCGGTTGACCTTGCATTACGCCACATATGGGTGAGCGCTACTAGTCCAGTAAAATAAGACCAAAAACGGGCTTAACTTCGGAATTCCGTGTAACAGGTCGTATCGTCTTCGACCTTTTTGTAAAAGCTCTACATATAAAATCCCACCCATTCAAAAATGCCCTCTACTTCCTTATTGTTGCAGTGATAAACAATGCAATTGCTATTGTTGCAATTATAATGCGAAATTGTATTGTGCGTTAAATTCAAAAGAATGAATTCGGAAAAAATGCTAGTAGGGGGTTTTCTAGGTCGCTGATTACGAATATAATGTTTAAAATTCAAAATGGCGGATCCAAAATGGCGCAATGATGAAACATATTATTGATATTGCGTTAGCCCATCTATAACTTTCCTTGCTTTTGCGTATCTATAACTTATCCTAATCCAAGTTTTCGATGAAGCATTACTGCAAAAGGAACTTGCAAGGACGAATTAAAAGTTTTTGTTCGAATCGCAGGGATAATAGCATGAGCTATAGAATTTTATTTTAGTCCGATTTTTAAAGATTTCCCTTTTTTTGCAAAATCATGTTATAAACAATGGTTAAAGAATTATGTAAAACATCAGAGCAAGCCTACATTAAAAGATATAGACCCCAGTGACTATTTTTTATGGATTTAAACGTAAATTCTGCTCTATTTTACATGATCTTCAAACAAATCCACATTTTTTAAAAGATAATGTTATAAACGATGGTTAACGAATTATTTAAAAATTCTAAAAAGCACACATTTAAAGGTACAGATCTCGGCTACAACCTTTATATATTTAGAACATTAATAAGAGTTTTTTCGCTTAATAACAGACGGTTAATTGCACTAAAAAATTCCATATTTTTAAGAAATAATCATTTGTTTGTTTCTATTTCATAAATAAATCATTCAATATTTTGATAAAATAAATTATTCTATCTAAAAGTATGAGTTTTCGGCTATAAATCGACCACCTAGTAAATGTCAATAAGTATGTTGCACTTATTGTTATTTATTTATTGATTGAAGTTACGCACGGAAAAAGCAAAATGCTCGTTTTCCCGAAATTCGTGAAATAAAAGGTGCGTATTGAAAGAACACGATTTTTTAAATTTTTTTCAATACATACATCTTAATTAGGACCATTTTAGGAAACCAATCCACAAATTAAATTTAAAAATAATTTTGCTTTTTAACACTTTGCAGAAGATTTACTGAAACAAGTGATACTTTGCCAATTTTTAGTTAATAATAATTGTTTAAATATGTTTTTTATCATTTCAATACATGGATTGAGTAAGCGTAGTATTTTTCTTCAATAAGCACTTCGGGTTTTTGCATTTGCTTTTACCAATCAAAAGTAATAGCAAGCCCATCGTAACTACAGGCCTTGAAGCAGACTTTTTGGTTGTGTCTGTGCCGGGCCAAAATCGTCTGACAGGTGTTGAATTAACATGGCCGAAGCCGTACGAAGCAATTTTTTAATTTTGTTTTTGTAATAAAAAGTGGTAAAATATTGTGTTTTATCACTTTTTACTGCACACGGATTATCAGTGATAAGTTATTTAATGATTTGAGTCCATAAATTAAAAAGAAGTGAGTGGTTAAGTGTATTTTAAGAGTGTTAATTGATTAGGTGACCATTTTTTTTACATTTGTGTAGTAATGGAATTAAAAGTGAATTTAAAGTAGTTAAAAATTATTATAGAAGAGTTATTAAAAACATAAGTGCAAGTACTACCACACAACATGAATAACAATAACTTGTTCACTTTTCCTTCACATTTTTCTGCACTTATGTTTTTAAAAACTATTCTATAATAGTCTTTAATCACTTAAAAATCACTTTTTATTATATTACTATACAAATTCAACATTTTTTCCCTAAATTAACACGAAAAAACCACCGCGAATGTAAACAAAAATGGTCACCTAATCAATTAACACTCTTAAAATACACTTAACCACTCACTTATTTTTAATTTTTTTTATTAAATCACTAAAGCACTAATCACTGATAATCCATGTGCACCAAAAAGTGATAATATACAATATTTTACCACTTTTTTTTAGTGCACAAACAAAGTTAAAAAATTGCTTCGTTTGCCATGTTAATTCCACAACTGTCAGATGATTTTTGGCCCGGCTTCAGCTATGTTAGTGTTAGTCGGCCCGGCTGCTTCCAGGCCTGTAGTTGCGACGGGCTTGGTTATAGCCATTTTTGTACGGAGCGCGTCTCATTTTTTGTTGCTCATACACACATACGATGAAGCTATGTATTAGACCTTAATTACCAAATTCGTATCTCCTAGGGATTTGATCGTACAAAAAAGTTTCTTCGACATTATTTACGTAAAATTTCCTCCTCTTTCGAATGGCGTTATCAGTTTTTTCGGAAAAATTATATTTTTAAACCTATTCGCGAAAAACCATAATTTAACACTTCTTTTGTTTCATAACTATTGCAGCGGCACTTTTTAGGAAGCGGATTTTTTACCATATATTATTGGTACAATTTAGAAGAGAATGGAAAAAAATCCGCCCCGTTACAAAGGATTCCGAAGTGGATTCCTTATTTTACTGGACTGTACGCGCTCTCCGCGCTCTATCTCAAAAACGGTTAATTGTATAAAAAAAATTTTGAAACGAAACAGGGTTCGCATGATTTAAATCGTTTGATTTAAATCATTGATTTAAATCGTGATTTAAATCAAATGATTTTTTCATTCAAATGTTTGATTTAAATCAGGATTTAAAAAAATCACGATTTTTTAACAAAAATTAATCAATATCATATTTTTAGAGTAATGAGATTTTACTGTTATATTCTTCAGTCAAGTTCAAATTTAAAGTAGTGTGGTTAGTGCGAATCATCGATTAAAAAACATGAATTCATACGAACAAATACATTATTTATTAAGATATATAATAGTAAAATAATTATGATTTACATTTTGATTTTTATAATAAATGCGTAGATTCTTATACACATTATACGTAGACTCTTTTTATAATAAATCGCAGACTCTTATACACATTATACGTAGACTCATTTTATAATAAATCGCAGACTCTTCTTTTTTGACTTAACTGTTCAGTTCCTTGAACAAAAATATTAATTTCCCAGCCTTTTCATTTCCTAACCTGTTTCGAATTTTTGAATGAGCGAACCCAAACGTGGAAAAAACGCGTTCTACTCCTGCGGAGGAAGAAACCGCCGTAAGGCGTTGCAGTATTATTTCCTTCTCCTTGTTTGTCAAAACTCCTTTTAAAGTTTGGAAGCTATTCCACCAATCAATAGACAAGAGATCTTTGACAGTTTTTTCTGTTGAAAGTATTCCCTCAAAAGGCGCAGATTTTATTTGATATTTTAAAATCAAAGAACACAAGTTAGAACCATCGGAGCCAAACTTTGCCGCCAAATACTCAAAAGCGTTTCGGTCTCTTTTTGCGTGAGAGGGAATGAATTTCTTAACAATGAATACTTCGCTGACAAAATATAAGCCAAGAAATGACTTTGAGTCAGACATTTCTCATACCGCTTGCAGAAAAGTTTCTTTTGTTCCGAATTTAGTACCTCGCTCAATCTAATTTCCAGAGTTTTCCAATGTAAACTACGTCTGCAATATTGCATACGTTGGCCTGTACTCGGTCCAAAGCAACTGCAATTGGTTTCAAAATGGGGACCTGATCTTCGGCGTTTTTTTAATCGCAAAATCGGTAACAATCCTTCTAACGTCAGGGTCGATGTTCTCTTTATACTTATCGCAAATGGTCACTAATGTAGCCCAGTTCTCCAAGTATTGCTCTAAACAATTACACATTGTGTTCCATCTAATTTCTAATGGCATCACAAGAGTTCCAGCATTCCTAAGTTCATCGAATTTAGCTTTAGCAAAGTGGTTATTTATTGCAAAAGTGGTTTTTTATTGCAAAAATAGTACTGCTTTAACCGAATAATTTCATTAAATAATAAATAAAAATTATTTCATTTAACATGAACAAATAAAATATTTAAACTATTACGGCTTATAATAATAGTATTAGATTTTCTAGTTATACGATTAATTTTTCTGATATGATTGTCATTTAATTATTTACACTTTTACTCGATTTATGAGTATTGATGATTGGCTCGAGAAAAAAAATCGCTTTATTAAAAAATTCAAAAAGTAATTACTAACTGAATGAGCACGCACGAAGCGCAAACTGCTCTAGTAACGTAAAAACAATTTTTTATATGACATTTTTGCAATAAAATAAAACTTGATTTAAATCACGATTTTTTTGATTTAAATCAAAAAATCCGATTTTTTTGATTTTTTTTAAAAAATCGTGATTTTTTCGAACCCTGAAACGAAAATTGTAGAGAATTTTATGCTTTACAACTTTTATAATAAGATGAAAATATCACTTAACTCATAGAAAGCGAGATATTTGCAAAAAACCTGATTTTTGTGACCTTTGACCTTTAATATCTCAAGACGCGGACACGATATTATGAGACTTTTGACCCATCATTTAGAATGTCAAAACAAAGGTACATACAAATTATCAGCTTCTTACCTTCTCAACTTGTCTAGACTAAAAGCAATATTCCTAATCCAAGCAAGTCCTTCATGTGATGTTACAAAATTTATAGTATTATTACAAAAGTTTGTAGTTATATTGCAATAAGTGTGTAGTAAATCAGTTTTCATATCGCGATTTGCAATTTTACTGTGCATTTGCACTGTAAATTTACAAATTTTTTTTTACATTGTAATCTCACACTCTTTGGTATCTCTATTAATCAGGGTCTCCTGAAAATTTAAGCCGTAATGTATCCAGTGTAGTTGGGTAAAGTAAGTAGTCCATAACATGGAGTTAAAATATCGTTAAAAAGTCATTGGAAATTTTCGTGGGTATTCATCCGATATTTTATTTGTTAAAATGAAACATATTTTTTTCAGCATTTTATTTATTTTAAATAATTAATTTCAAAATAAGACTTCATCCTGCTGTTGAGATGTCTTAATAAAATCCTTCTTGGGTGCAATTCCACCGCCATTCTAAACAAATGGTTCTTCCTTTTCTCCTTTAACCAACCAATTTCTGAAGCTATTGAATATTGAATTTCTTTTTGAAAAAATAAAGGAGAGATTTGAAGCTGTCTAAAAATATCTGTTGCTTGCAAAATCCACTACCTTCATTTTTACAAATATGTTATGTTTATTTATCAATTATTTAGTTTTTATTATCGAAAGCATTCCCCCAATGACAAATATTATTTTAGCACAATAATTTATCAAGCAATTTACTACATAAAAACCCCTGAATCCAACTTTATTTCTCGTATTTCACACAAAATTTGTAACCATGTATCCAATGTATCACTCACAATACAAAACGGATTGTTACGCATGAAGTGGCATAAAGTGAAGCCAGCTGGTCTCAGTGGAAAACAGACGTGAGAATATCAGGTATAATTGAATGTAGAACGTGTGCAGTGTAAATCTCACATGAAATCGAACACCTTAAGGTCGATCTACTTGGTCTGGCCAGAGTTATTTGCCTAGGCTTAATGAGTTTCACAAATTGACAATAAAACGAGACTTCGAACCCCACCGGTACTCAAACCAACCAGAATAATATATATATATGTATATATATACTACACCGCGTACGCCAGTTGCCAAGCACAATTACTGGGAGCTCACACGAAAAAAATGTAATCCACTGTACTTGAACTCCGTCACAGACACCTGGAAGGTTAACCTGAAGGCCATGCTGCTTTATACGTTTACATTTTACATAAAATTAATTGAAAAGGGGTGCTGCTACAGGTGGAGTCGTTACATTTTCTATCCAGGTATCTAAGGTTAGTAGCAATTTATGTATCACGTAACTTCGGTGGTATTTTACTACCATTATCTCTTTCGGGCAAGGCCTTGACTTGTTGATTGGCCATTTAGAGATTGTCAGGTGGACGTAAAAGAATTTGCGAGCTTCAAAAAGACAATAATGAGATATTGTTGGCACATGTCATGCACGAAACGAGCCGTTTTATTGACCTTTTTGCCAGCTTCGCTGAAGTGTTGCCCAAAAACTGCTTACCAGCGGTCAAAATGGACAAGAGGAAAGGTAATTACTTTGTAGATTCTTTTCAGTGTTTTATGTGAACTGCGTAAAACTGAGATAAATTTTTTCACAAAGCTCGTAATAAGCCAAGATTAAGCCAGAAATTTATTTTTTATGCAAAAATCCCCATTAGATTTTTTGTCTCCCACCATAATTCTGATAAGTGCTTTAGTATTTGGCATCACGTCTGAGACTCAACTGCTTATTATTCTTTTTATTCGATCAACAGTTCGCAAGTATTTAGCAGCATCGTGCCTACCTTGTATCTACTTTTGCAATTTCCGGATAATTACAAGACCATCGTACCGGCATCAGGTAAAGATATCACAAAACCAGTTTCAAGAGTCTCATTTTACAGAGCAGTTTTTACAACTGATACTTCAAAATATGATAAAGGTAGAGCGTTCGTTTATCATACTCTAAGTTGATGGTGTTCAATGTCTTCAGAAAATTGCTCATGTAACCCAAAAAAGAAAATGTAACTAATAGTTGCAGCGGCATGTGTAATAAGCCGCTACTGTATATATGTATATGGCGGAAATTGGTTAAACCTTCATAAGATCTGCTGCTGCACCCCTGTTGAAGGTAAATAGTTGAGTTTTATGCATTGCCATTAGCTAAAGTAGAAAATTGCTGGACTTTTTAAATTTCTTTTATACTTCCAAACATTTCGATCCAAGCCTTTCCTGATTATTTTTATTCATGACTGGATTTTATTTTTAACGATTGTTATTAACAGCTTTAATCATAGACGTTTGTAGTTGGAACTAAAAGCGATTAAAACTGTGTAATTTCTTACGGTGCTTGCGGGTCTTTTCTCTAAATTTTTATAGATTGTGAAGAAAGCATGAAGAAATCTGAAATTTTAATGATTATTGTCTGTAATTAAGAACACAATCGAATCGTATGCAATTTTTATGAAATAGCAAAGACGGAAGTCATAATATTCAAGTTCTTTAGAAGTTCATTTAGGAATATACGCTATTAAATGAAGACGTAAGCGTATCTTTGCTTCAGATTATTTGACTAATCTTTGCTTATTTTCAGATTTTATGGCGGGAGAGTTCTTGGCCACATAGGGATGGACTGGCAGTCATATCTATTCTAAATTCATTTTTAAGAAATTCTCGCATATTTCTGATTCCTTACCCATTATCATATCATCCATACACCAAACTCGCCATCCTGACTGATTACATTTACAATTTTGTAGGAGTTAAAAAAGATTCTTGTTAGAAGATTGTTTCACAGTCACGTTAGCCTATTTATAAACGAATTGCTAGACTACGGTAGTAAGCCGAACAGCTTAGTCCGGCGTAGGGGAAATAATATTAGCCAGGATTGCTACATTACTACGATGGCACAATGAGTGTAACTGCCGGGGCCCAATGATTCCGTCAACGTGATTTTCCCCTACTACTATCGGTGCGAGCTCGCCCAATGAAACCGGCACCGTCAACGTAGCTTTTCGTTGAGAAATGGCATTTTCTGTAGTAATTGCATTGACTGTTTGCTTATTTTGTGTTTGTTTTGAATTTAATGAAAAAAAAGTACTTGTTTAAAATTTCTGTTCAAGAAAATTGTGGACGGGTTGCTAGTAGCAACATAAATCTAAAAGCTTTCTTGTTTAATTCATCAAAAAATGAGCGAAAAATGAGAGAGCTTTTGTTCGTGGAGGGGTAGACCGGCAAAATTAAAATTAAATCCAAGTCTCCGGCACCAGCAAAAGCAACAACAATTTATATGGAAAATCACGTTGACGGATTCATTGGGCCCCGGCAGTAAGGTAGGGATACGGAATCGGCGGAAAGTTTTCTAGTAAATACTCGAGTAGAATCGAAATATTATTTGCCTTTATTATTTGACCGGTGGAGAGAACAGTTGCAAGAGGCCAGGACCGGATCCCGGTTGTAGAGCCGTTAAAGAAGAAGAAGAATCGAAAGAAAATTGCTCCTTCTACTTGTTCAAAACTTTCGATTCCTTGAGAATCGATGAGTACTTGTTTTGACATTTTGATTTCGGGTACATGGAACAAACCGTGGAAAATTTGCCTTCTCTTGCTTTGGTATTCTTCTTCTTCTCTTTTGGTGAGGTACTGAATCCAAAGATACCGCGGACACTCACTCGAGCTATTGTAGTAATTGCTTTGGCATAGCTTACATGGGATATAAATTCAAACCTATAAAGGCCCGTTTACCTCTTAAACATAAAGTGGAAACGCAAATTGGAGCTCTTTTATCGCACAGAAATTTGTATGCTTTGTATGCTTTGTTGCACGAACGTGAATTCAAAGTTGGTGAATAGAGAGGGCAGCATACCAACTTCTATGCGATAAAAGAGTTCCTATTTGCGTTTGGGATGTAAACGGCCCTACACTCTCCTTAATTAATACATAATTATGTCTGAAGCCTTTATATGGGAAATATTCACTCTTGAGATAAACTTCCAGTTAGTTTGAATTCTGACCTGAATGAAAATTGTACTCGGTACTCAATTCTACCCTATAAGTAATCATATAAGTAAAAGTACTCGGTGGAAAGAATCGAAAGCCAAATACTCATATAAGTGGAGAATCGAGTACCGATTCCATATCCCTAGTCTAAGGAGATGCAAATGGCACTATCTTCGATAAGTTTCAATGCCCGTCTTTGCACGTTGTCTAGCAATGTTAAGGTGATTTTCGAATCCCTAGCGCAAACAAACGAATTCTATTTAAAACAGAATGTAGGACCTTACAGATTATAACTCGAAACGTCGGCTAAATTTTCTTCTTTTAAGAAACCCGAGTCACTCAAATGCTGGTTTAGCGATTTGGAATTCTTTGCTGATCCTCAATTAAAGTTACGCTCTGAGCGTTAATAGATGGGACCATTCTTGAGGCTCAATCAAAATTGAGTTCGATGTTAATAAAACTAGACATGGGTTAACAATCATGAAGATATGGTGTGGCACCTTAGTAAGTGTAATGTCACCGAAGCTGTGAAGTGTGCCGAAATGTGTGTGTATTAAAGTTGATGGTGTCGCTATTAGCATCGTTGTTAAAGATTAGGAATATGGCAGGGGATAGAATTGATCCCTGGAGGAAACCGGATGAGCTGATATGGGGTCTACATACATTTAAGAAAGCAACTCCTAATATAGTTCTTAAGAACTAATATATTCATTAAGTGAAGACCAATAGCTTGGAGTTGGTTCATGGATCGATCACAACCCTTGGAGATATACTTATAGAGCAACTGGGTCTGATTCATGAAAACGATATCTGTTTGATGCAGATGTTGGATGTTGGACATACGAAGTAGATTATTCCCAGTAGATATTTTTAAAATAAATCCGCAATACATCGAAAGATAAAGTTTACGCTATATGAGACACTTATTCGCCCTGTTATATGATACGAGGGTGAAACATGGACGCTCACACAAAGGATCGAGGTTATGCTAAATTTCTTTGAAAGGAAGATTTTGAGACGCATAATAGGCCCAATTTGTGAGGAAGGGACATGGAGAATCAGTTATAACAGCGAATTATATCAAATCTATGACGATATAGACTTAGTGACGTTCATAAAACTCAATAGACACGTCGAGCCGGAAGACAGAGCAGCAAAAAAAGGTTTTCACAAGCTTCATCGAAGGAGAAAGACCCGTAGGCGGTTGTTGCAGATGCGGAGACATTACTCCACATATCGAACTGGAGAACTTCGCCCAGAAATCGAGAAGGCTGGAGGAAAAGATTAGAGGAGGCCAAGGCTCGAGTTGGGCTGTAGCGCCATTGGAAGAAGAATAATTGTTTCTAATTATAATTGAGGCATTCACAAAACTTACGAAATCATTCCGACCAAAAAAGTTTTGTAGCAATTTGAAATGGTGAATATGTATATCAGTAAACCATCAAACACCGCTTTTTCGGACGCTTTTTCTCGCCACTTATGGGAATCTTGTTTTCGTGATCACATTCTCTGATGGCCAAATACGATTTATTTTTTTATTTAAAATATTAAATTGCATACAATAATGATCAGTATTTATCGTTTTATTTCCTGTCAATAAACGTACGAGTATAATGCAAAATTGTCTTGGGCTTGGTACGCATTTGTTTATGTGGAAGACAGCAACTCAGATGGTTCTACTATCGATGGTTCTATCATTAAGTGCAATATCGGAAAGCAAAAACTAGTCGAATAGATTGTAAAGAGAGGATGCAAGGGGGCTACCAACGCCAACCCGCGGTTTTATTCCACCACTTCTATCAAACATTACAAAACATTGATTCCAGTGGTCGAGCAGAAGATGGGAAAAATTGAAATCTATTGCTCTGCAAAATTGTGATTCTTGCATTTTATATAGTGTAAATATTAATAAATATTCAATCATGGACTGTGAAGGGCAATCACATTACATGGTTGTATTGTTGCGCTGCTGTAACTACAGCTATGTCCTAAGTCGAGAAACAGTGCAGCATCGTCGTATTACTCGTTCCGGGGTTTATTTCTCTTTGGTAATGTTTCACAGATTAGATTATAGGATTTGGAAATATCGAACTTACAACAGAATCCATAGTTCTTGTCGTACTTTTGCAAGCATACCTATTTTAAGAAAATTTACTAAATTAAGCTCCGTCTAGTGAATTTTTAAAACTCCCAAATAACATTCATAATATGTAATCAAAATGAAAAAACTTCAACTAGTCTAAAGACTGACTCTATTTTGTACTAAATTTTGTTAATAGAGAAGAAACCAGTCAATGTAGATTGCATTTAATTTTTTTGGTTTTAATTATTTTTTTTTTTAATTTAATCGCACTTTTTTTATTATTATATTTCTCTTCTTTTACAGAGTGAACTTTGCGAAATTGGGTCAAGACCCGGTATGGAGTGTATGCCCTTAAGAACACCACCTGGTCCTTATCATCACTATCATCACGTTGCAGATCAAACAAAATCTCTACAAGAACTACAGAATGAGGTCGGTGCCTTACTGGAATTTCGAGATTTGGTTATTGAAACATTCCCCGACCTTAAACATAAGATGGCATCAATGTCGGCAACAAATACTCTGACAGGGATGGCATCGTCATCATTGGCTTCCAGGTAAAATAAAATATACAAATTATATTAGTATATTTTTCGCCACTTTCTCACACTGCCACTTAAAATTAATGAATTTTTGTGAAAATTTATGCAAAAATGCATATCAGAATCTTTTGATATTCGAATTAGTGAATGTTTGCTAAACCTTTATTTGGTTAGAATGGATCGACTTCGAGTCCCAAGTAGGTGTCAACAGTGGGTGAAATTTTCACTTTCGATTGCATTTGGCTTATCTTCACAAAAAAAACTGCCAAATTCCTTTTCTCTTCGGCTTTTTCGTGCGAAATTATTACAGAAAAAAACTGAGTTCGATATTTTTCGAAAAGGTCATTGTCATCGCCAGCAATTTGTTTTATTATACACTGCAGAAAAAGCCATCTAACGGGTTTTAATTCCATTATTAACTAATGATTAATCGAATTCTCAACTTACAAGTATTGTTCAAACCGGGTTTTGTTGTTCTTTACTTTAAAGCACACAAAAAAAACTTTGATATTTTTGAAATGGTGTTGACATGATTCTTTTCGTCTTTACAGCCATCTTTTATCCGCTTGAAATTTTTTGTATCTAATGTAAAGTCAAACCCGAATCAGAAATTTTCAAAGCAATTTTTAAGCTTTTGTATTGGTTAGAATTTTTTATTTATGGTTTACTGTTGTTTATTATAGTTTTTGTTCAAAAACCAATTATATTATTAGCTGCATTCCATTTCTGCTTTTGAGTACTCATGAAAAGGAACGAGAAATTTGTGCTTATGAGTAAAACCTTTTGCTCATATCTTAGAGCAGGAGTAGCTGCAAGTGCTCACGAGCAAAAATAAGCAGAAAAGGAACGCAGCTATTATGTCATGGTCTTTGATTTTCAATACGAAATTAAGTTTAAATGTGAAAAGATTCTAAAGTTGCTAATATGTACATAAAAATTGGTGCTAAAACGATCGAAAAATGAATTACCCAGCCCCAGTTCCAATTTAATTTTAGTTGTATTAATGTATTTTACATAGCAGGAATTTTTCTATTCCCATTAAAAGAGCAAAACTCTGATATCTTTGAGAAATAATGCGAAAATATGCATTATCTAAATGGCAGTATACAATTTTTTTTGCATACAATTTACTGTGTTAAAATATCTTCATACATAATGGCAAACAATTTCTAGATAAGATTTCAAAACCTCACACCTTTTATAATATAATTAAGCCCACAATCGTAAACCCATATATAAAACAGTAAACCAACATACAAAGTTATGTACATAAGTTTTAAGTCCAAATGTTTTTTTCAATTATTTTAACATAGAAATGTTCTCAAGAAGATATGACATGAGTAGGTTGATGTGAAAAAAATTGGAAAAATGGTTCGGAAAAACTAATGTTTATTTATTCATTTATTGTTTTGCTATAACTTAAGTTACTTATGAATATAATTTGTTGAAACTTCAATTCTTTTTGTTTTTCGGCACAGCCGATGCTTTCCACTTAACCTCCAGTCATCAACCGTCTATCATACAGTTCATCGCAGCAGCTCCTTTCCTTGAGATTACTTTTACTGCGCCCAACTGTCGAAATAGACTAATGTCTCAATCCCTTTTACTACCGTGTAAGTATCATTAACTCTACATAAGCTTCATCTAACCTAGAGGAAGCAGCAAAAGAGCGATCTTGCATCATGAGAGTCTTACACGATATTTCCAGAAAAAAATATGGGGGCTAACCCATTCATTATTTAGCAATCATAAAGGCAAGTGTTTATTCCTACTCCACCTCGACCGAAAAGACTATTTAAAGGCACATATACAAAGCTAATAAAAACCAAAGAATCGAATATTAACGTCGTAACGACGAAAACCAAGGACGCGAATTTTACGTCGTTACGATGAAAATTCAAATAGAGGGGTCTCTGCCAGTCGATAGATTATTGCTTTTAGGAGTTTTCTACAGTGTCTTGCGATATCAACTGATTTTGATTTTAATTTTATCTGAAATATTACTTGTTTCCAGATTAGTCGATTGAGAGACCGGCGGGTGAACAACAACGTAACAAAAAATTAATTTTGTTTTAATTTTCGTTCACTGACATTCTTCACTATACAACCACCAAGTGTCAAAACAAAACAACGAATTTTAACGAATTTTACCGTGTGTCACCTCCTAAAATGGAATTCGTCGTAGCAAGGATTTTCGTCGTATTGACGTTGCTGGGTGTCGAGGGTTTAAGAAGAACTTAATTTCGTTTACAACCTCTTCTTTTATTCAGCGAAAGCAGGAAATAATTTCTTTCGAACTTGGCGTCGTTAATCCATTGAATTACATAGTATACTACCTTTCCTTATACTCATAAAGAAATTCCACAGCGTTAGCTAGAGTTCCTTACGTATTGCAAGGCTAGTATACAAGTATGTCATATCATAATCATAACGCTCCTTTAATCCCTCATGCGACATAGGGCGGAAACAGTTGCCCTCCAGCGGACTCTGTTTTGTGCGACAGCTTTCAGCTTTGGCCAGGATCTCCCAGTTGTGGCGGCCTCTGGTAATAGGGTTCTCCTCCAAGTTGTTCTAGGTTCGTCTTCGCGTCGCAAGGTGTGGCCAATCCAATATCATTTCCTTCGCCTGATTTGGTCGTCTATCCTTTCTTGGCCGGCACGGCATCATAGTTCTTCATTTGAAATTCTATCTTGCCAGCGGATTTTTAGGATACGGCGTAGGCATCTGTTGATGAAAACTTGTAGGCGCCCCGTGATGAACTGGGCGGCTTTCCATGTTTCGCAACCATACAAAAGAGACGCCTTGACGTTGGAGTTGAACAGCCGCAATTATCTCCGTTGATCTCCATATGTGAGAGAGGCATGCATATGCGCTTCGTGCTTTATTTATTCTGGAACTGACGTCTTCTTCTGCACCGCCATGTTCGGTAATAATGCTACCGAGGTAACAGAATTTATCTACCAGTTCCACGTCACGGTTATTCAGCGCTGTGCGTTCAATGGTGTTTGCATTTATCCGCTTTTCTTTAGTTTTAGTCGGATTTAGCCTTAAGCCTGCTGAACCACTTTCTGTTGCCAAATTGTTTAACATGTTTTTGAGGTCCTGGTGTCTGTGGGCCGGCAAACAGATATCATCCGCGTAATCGAGATCCTTAAGGCGGTCTAGCAATCCCCATTGAATGCCACCTGTTCTACTATCTAGAGTGCTGACAAGGATGTCATTTATTACTATAAGAAATAGTAATGGTGAAAGTAAGCATCCTTGTCGTACTCCTGAGCTCACTTCAAAGCTGTCGAATAGTTTTCCATTGTGAAGAACTCTGCATTTGGAATTGTTGTAAAGAGCTTTTATTAATTCTATTATTTTATCAGGCAATCCCCGTTGCCGTAATGCCTGCCATATAAAGCTCCTATTGACCGAGTCGAACGCTTTCTCATAGTCTACGAAAGCAAGGTAAAGGGGGGATCGGAATTCAGTAGAATGCTCCACTATGATTCTCAAGGTGTTAATATGGTCTATGCAGGAGCGGCCCTTTCTGAATCCAGCCTGCTGCCTTCTAAGCGTTCGGTCTACTGCCTCTCTTATCCTAGATAGTAATATATGGGACAAGATTTTTCCCACTGTAGATAATAGACAGATGCCTCTCCAGTTGTCACATATTGTCAGGTCCCCCTTTTTTGGTATTTTGACTATGACACCTTCCGTCCAATCCTTCGGAAAGGTACAGGTGTTCCATGCTATTTCCAGGATTGGCTGTAGCGCATCTGCTATGAGGCTTGGGTCGGCTTTCAACAATTCTGGCGGGATGCCATCTTTTCCAGCTGCTTTACCATTAGCCATTGCATGAATTGCGTTTACTATTTCAGTCTTGGATGGGGCATTAGCGGTGATTCTTACTGGCTGTGCATTGGTGTTGCTGTTTTCCTGAAGTTCCTGTGTAAATGAACCATTCAGGGCGGCGAAGAAGTAATCTCTTCATCTTTGGAGTTGCTCCTCGTCGCTGCACAGCAGCCTTCCATCCGTACTCTTTACGGCATGCTTTTTAGTACAGTGCTTTCCCGAGAGCTGTTTAGTGATTTTGTACAGCACCTTACTGTTGCCTGTGTTTGCCGCGTTTTCCACTTTCTCTCCGAGCTCATTTATCTGCCGCCTTTTATCGCGGCGGGCACTTCTCTTTACCTCTCGGCGCAATTCGGAGTATTGCCGTTCAAGTTGTTGTCGTTTTTCCGGGTCGCTTGTAGAGTTCACGTTATTTTTGAGGGCCCATACAAGTATGTCGCCTCAACCAAAACATGCAAAACTTCAGTTTCGTTGCTGTAGATATCTTCAAGGGTTTGGCAGAGGATGGTTCCGTACTCTTTTCTTAAACTTCAATCTATTATCCTTTCTGACCATTAAATCAAGGCTGAGTTTGATGAAGCCCAATTTAAATTTCATTCTATATATTGTCGTATTGGAAATTATGCAATTCAATCACCTTATCTATTTTTCTTATCTTTATAAACGACTTTGTGAAAAGGCCCTTCAAATTCTCAATACCCTCCGTTATTTGTATCTATTCGAGAAAGAAAGTCACTTTTTATTATCGTTAACTTATAGTCAATTTACAATGACTTGTTAGGAGCCTTAATAATCGCCTAAAACAAATTACTCTAGAAAAACGCTCCTCTTGCAATTCAGTGGACGGAGTACCAAATATCATAATCGCAATTTTGACTAATCCGATTCTCCATTTGGCATTTCATTTGAATGCTGGAGCTCACGAAGAATAGTTGATTGTGATTTTTCGGACAAAAAACCATCACACGATTACGTTGAATTCCATTTGGAATATATTGCTTTTCAATTACAACTTTTTTTTTCTAAGCCTTCCACTTATGATTTTCAAGGACCTTAGTGCTAAATCTTCTCTGAAATGTTAATGTTAATTTCAACTGAATATGTTGCAAAAATTCTAAAATTCTACTTTTAATTTCTCTTTTTATTCTAGACGAGAATGGGAGCCAGGAATACGCGTTAAACGTAAAATAACCCCGAAAGATAATGCAGAAATGTCATCTTCATCCCTTATAAGAAGTAGAAGTAATTCGCATAGTGGTAAGAAAGAGCCAAAGAGTGGTGAAGGTAACGGAAGTGTTGTCCAAGATTCCGGCTTCTCAACGGAAACCAGTTCGTCAAAAGAGGCGCATAGTGCGTCTTCAACGACAGGTGCTATGCAGGTACAGTCAACATTTAAAATCAAATAAACCAAGTCAAATATTTGGGTTTGGGTTTTTTTATTTTAAACAGGGAGCTGGAGCATCAAATCGGTTGCCAATAGATGCTGATGATGAACTGCTAAACCTATTAGATGTGATCCACAGAAAAAGTAATAGACTTCGAGACGAAGTTGAACACTTACAAAATATAGAAAGAACTAAACTTAGGAGAAATGTGAATTCTAGCGAAAATAGTTGTTTAAATAAAACATTTCAAGAACATGTGGATAGGTTAAATAAAGAAGACATTCAAATTCTTCGCAAGGAAAGAGATCGTCTTCTCGATAAATTAGCTGAAATGGAAGCAGAAACATTGGCTGGACGAATAAAAGCAACAAAAATGCAAGATCAATTTGAAGAATTATGTTCTGTTAAAAAAGAATTAGAAGAGCAGCTTAAGTTAGCACTTAGTCAAAAGCTTGAACTAAACACCAGATTACATGAACTCCATAAGCAATATTCGAATAACAAAAGTTCGTCTAGGTACGTTTACCTCTATTTATTTTTTAATCCAATAAAATTTTTAATCAATTTATATTCATTTATAGTAGTCCTTCAGAGTCAACAAGTAATAGACTTTCATCAGCGTCAACAATACTACTGACAGGAATCACAGCACAACAAAATTTACAAGGTGCCCCAATGACGAATCGATTACTAACAACGTCTTCGGCGACGGCAGCATCTGTGGTGACTGGAACCACAACATTTACGCCTGTTGTGGTCGATCAATCGAATATTGATGACAACAAAAAATTTTATCCATTCCATAGTGATATTAAACAAATTAAGAATGATCTAAAAAATTTAGGTCGTCTAGATGGTCTTATTAGCTCACCGAATCGAGTCAGTAAAGTTCGTGTAACAGATTCTAAAAAAATTGCTGCCATATTGCTCGAGACGAATGTTCTTGAATTGCAGAGGCATCTGCTAACGCTTACAGTACAAAATCAGGTAAACTATTTATTTATTTTTTAATATTTAAATAATATTTAAATATGAGATTATATGTATATTCTCGATGTATTACATTTTTATCTAAAAGTTTTTGTTGGTATTATTTAAACATGTCGAAGTTTACTACATACTTCAAAAGAAATCTATTCAAAGATTTTAAAATTAAAAAAGAAAAATATCGATTGTGACAAATATACATGTTTGCTAAACTTGCAAAAGCGGTTTTTTCGACCTTCAATGTTAGGTAATTGCCCAAAAGAATTTTTAATAACTTTTATTGTATGAAAGTTACTAATCATTTTTTATTCATTATTGTTAACAAAATTTATAGTAAAATTACTACAGTTTGAAATGGTTACATTAGGAATATTTCTTAATTTAGCATTCTTCATAGAGAAATTCTGAGTGTTCACTTTAAATCGCATGAGACTTGACATTTCAGGTTCAATAATGTGTGTCTTAATTTCATTGTACACACTTGTGCTATTATTGGGTATTTTTTCTTTCTGGTATGTAATTGTACACATGTTCTTTGTCTTTACGTACCAGGTTCAGTGATATGTGTAATTAGTTTATCAGATTCATTTAATCTGTTACTTAATGAATTATCAATATAGACTTTTGCTACTTCCGTTGACTTCCAACCTCCATGACGTTTTAACGTGGTAATGTCGACGCCTGCATCAACTAACATTGTGGCAGATGTTCTTCTAAAACAATCGCCTGTGTATAGCTCGTGATTTCGAAGTTTTAAAAACGTTGCTACTTGTTTAGGGATAGCACCCACTTTGTTAATTCCCTTCACTTGCTTGGTGCAACGCCAAAAATTGTCTACGACAGATATCGTGGGGCGGATGATAGCGCACTTTTTAAACAGATCATAAAATTTTCTGTCATTGTAAATTGTCTTGAAATTTTGTTTTTGTATCTGGTACAGTTATAAGAACAGCAGTACCCAAGTCTTGTATATTTTGTATCTTCACTTGATACAACTCGATTTTTCTACAGGCATCCATGACACCTACAATTAGCACAACCTAAAACATAAAACAGTACTAATAAAAACTTGATTTAGCTGGCATTTAAGTTTTTACCTTTCTCCCAACGTATAAAATATCTGGTGCTTCAAATATAAAGTTGTTCACTTGTTCGGCTGTTAAAATTTTTGATTTTTTTGCTTTTAAACCAGACGCCTGTTTTTTAAGAATGCACGCAATTTTGAATATTGTGACAAATCAATAATAGGTGTAATCATTAAATAAAGTACGTAACATCGAGTACACTGCGAGAAAAACGTTTTCCGAAAGAAAGTTTGTATTTTGGTTTTACGCCAATCCATAAATTTTTCGTTAAAATGTAGATATACTTCCTTGGATTGGGTAGGTAGTAACTTTAGCATCGTCTTATTTGCCAAGTCAATAAGTTCTGGGGGCGTACAATTCTCACCACTGGACATGTTTAATTAATATAGAAAACCACAACTGCAGAAAATGACAGTTACAAGGTAAACGGATTCCTAATTAAATAATTTAATAATGGATGCCGCCGCAAAATTTATTAAAAAAATGCTATTATTTTCTGTAATTTAATAATTGAATAGTTTATTTAAAGCAAAAATTGTCGAGCGGAACATCATTGATTGTTTATTATTGAAATAATCCTTTTTTTCTTTAATTAATGGCCCCTAGTGCGATTCTCGTCAAACAGTCGAACGAATGTTAGATCGAAAATGTGGTAGTTTGTAGGGAACCGAGTCGATTGCAGTCGATGACAGTTCACGATTGCATTTAAATGGCCGAATCCGTGTGTTGTGTATATTTTATTTAAACACCAACAACTTTCTTAAAAAAACATTGCCATTAAATTTCCTTTGAAAAATTCATCAAAATGACAGAAAATTCTGTTACAATGGCGATACTTTTTGTTCGATTCGACTGCGCTACGGACTACTAACCTTTTTCACAATCGAATCAGCTTTCGATTCTCGATCAATTGACGAATCGAATTTCGTACTAGGGGCCAATAAATCGTGAAAAACCATCATAACCATCATGCAGAGGTCGCAACTAGTAGTCATTCTATAACAAGCGTGGAATGCTCTTAATTCCGAATCTAAAAGCAATATCAGAATGCTTGTATTCTAACAGAGGCGTAGAAAAAATTTATTCCAAAAGTTATCTTGAAAATGAATTTCAAATAGGAAGAAAATCGATATATTTTTAAATTTTATTATAAAACTGGGAAAAGCCGCTCTAGCCCCCGTGTTACTACTCTTACATGATGATAGTATTCTGTACCTAAAATTTCACTGTGGCTCGTTGAAGAAGAACATCTAACTTTGGTCGGCCAAAGACAGAGAAGTAATATAGTTTTTGATGCAGATATTATCAGTCATAATTGTTTAAACTATTTGCACAAAGCTTTACATAAAAAATCTATGTTTGAGTGGCATATGTTTGCACCGAAAAAAATAAATGGACCAAATTTTCATATGTAATTTATTGTTAAAATAAAAACAGGTTGATAAATAATACTTCAAAGTGGGCTGTGAATAAAAGGAAGTCGTTCATCATGAGGCTCTACCGTACAAAGAGGCTGACCCGATTTCTGTTAAAGATAATGATTACAAGAAAAAGGCAAAAATATTTTCAATGAAAAGGCGTTGTTTTTCCTCACAACAACGTCAGTCCAAAAACATATTTGACTCGGCCAAGTTGAGAGATCTTATTTGTGGTTCGTTCATCGTATAGTCCTAAAATTACATCATCAGACTATGATTTATTAAGATCTTTGCAAAATTCCATCAGTTTCAATTTTACGGATTTGAAAATGGCAATGAAAAATATTTTACTGCGAAATAACTAAAAATCACAAACGTGCTACAGTGATAAATAATAGCTGTACTCGAAAAATAGCAAACACATGTTTGATCAAAATGACACGTATTTAGTTTAATGAAATTTAACTACAATACAAGAACTAAAAATTTCGCTAAAAAATGCATAGGAATTTTTTTGACAAATTAATATATCTTTCCAGAATTTCAAGAAATCGTCTATTTTCTTGGCGCAAAGTGTATAAATGCGTTGTTGATTGGCTTAATTATGTACAATTTGTCATGTGAACACAATTTCTTCGAAATACAATGAAAAGCATAGCTAATCTGTCGTAGCTGCATCTATTGTGCTGGCAAAGAATTGATTGTGAGAATAGCGTCCTATAACATCACTTTAATTAGCCTGCCACCAGGTACAAAGTGAAAGTGAAGATTTTTGTACAAATGATTCTGAACATCAAATAGCAAGAATAAATCGATACTAGTAAGATTCTGATATAGTAAGAACAACATATCGACTGTTTCATGTTCGTCAACTATATTCCTCAATCAAGTCTAGTGAATGTGAATACAACTGATAAACTATTAAACAGCTTGAAGTATCTCCTAATTTGGCGAATTTAAATGAAGACTGCTTTCTTTATTTGTCTGAAGACAATAACAATAGTATACTAATGCAATTGCTAATATATGATCATAATAAAGTCATTAAATGCAGCAAGAGAGTAGACATTTTGACGTGAATACGTCTGTAAGTTTGCTGCCATGACAAAAAACCGATGATAACAAAATTATGGCATACAGTTTTGAGTTGCAGCTCAAAAACTATTGTTTACATCGAAAAAAGAAATATACCGACGTAGATGAATGAAAGAATTTTATTGTTTACTTTCAAAATGAAATTCAAAATGGTCGCTGAAATATGACCGAAATTAAAAATGGCCGCCCAAATATGGTTGAATTTGCCAATTGTGGTCCGATTTTAATGAAAGTGGGTAGCCAAAGGTTCTTAAGGTCTTGAATAACGAATTTGTGGTCAAAACTTATAAATTTAAAATGGCTGCGCCAATATGGCCGAGGAATTTGCCACTTGTGTTCCGATTCCAATAAAAATCGGTACATGGGGCTTTTTAAGGTCGCAAGTAACGAATCTATGATCAAAGCTTATAAATTCAAAAGTGCCGCACCAAGATGGCCGATAAGTTTGCCAATTATATTCCGATTCCACTGAAAATCGCTATATGGGGCTTTTTAAGGTAGCAAAAACGAATCTATGATCACAACTTTAACTTCCCGGTCAGCTGTATTTGGAAAATCTGAAAACCTTCACATCTTAGCCCCAAATGGAAGAATATTGAACATAGTGTATCCTGAAGCTCTCTAAGCAATCTGTTCAGAATTGAACAACAAGGTCTTTTCTATTTGTTTTTATTGTTTATTTCACACCTTTTTGATACCAATAAACAAATAAAACGATTTCTTTCAGAATATTTTAGACGTATTCTCGTCATTTGTCCGTATCCACGATACAGACACCCGCTTTTTTTTATTTAACTTATTATGTGATGAAATTAAGGAGTCATTCTGGTTTGAAAAAACAAAAAAATGCCTATTTTGACTTGATATACTTGCAAGAATATGTGCTTAAATTTCATAGGAAATTTTTACTAGTTAAGATTTTATTAGTATTAAAGTGAAAGAGATGCTGTACACGCCGCTAAGTATGTATTCAAAATATAATTTTCGTTGGTACAGTATAGATGGTTTTTTACCTATACCTGCAATATTATTTAATTTGGCAGTTTTATTTATCTATAATTGAGTTCGGCTCTGTTGTTTATTGAAATGTACATACGTCTTCGAGTAAGTTTTATAATAAATTCTATTTGTATAGTATACCGAAACTTTAAAACAGTATTTCTCTAAACGTTTTATTTTAACTGGCACAACTGATAAAAAAGAACTATTCAATCATCAATTTACAAGTTATACACGTAACTCTACAAACGTTTCGCTGCTTCCATCTTTATATTAAGTCGTACGAGACCTAGACCTATTTGTTTTATTTGTGTACCGATTGATCTTGATCTGAGAATCGCACTTGCAAACTATTTGTGCGTTCAATAGCGTTTATTTATTGCAATTTTTGTTTTCGTTTTTTTAATATTAACATCATGAGCTTACTAAAGCTTCTTTCATTAATTCACAGTTCCAAAAAGTTAAAATTTTTCTTTAACCATAATAACCCCAAACAGAAAGAACATTAACTGTAATAATAATGTAAAACTATAAACCTCACAAGAGATGTAGTAGATATATTAACGAATTTTTCTAGACGTCACACTTTTTCGCACGGCCAATAATCAAAACTGTTCTGAACAAGTGATAATCAGAAAGTCCAAAGTCTGAAAAAGAACATTCATAAGAATTTTGCATCACAAACTGTAGAAGAATTCATTGGTAGTAGTTATCCAAATCAACAAAGAATTGTTTCAGCGTTTGTTAGATTTGAATAACTTTTTCGGCCATTGAATTTTGCTTTAATAGAATAATGCTATCAATATTTATATAGATGGTGGTCCTGAACACCATTAGATTCATCTCGATCAAGTGTGAAAAGGAGTAGCTCTGTAGGAAGCTTCTTTAGCCTGATCAATCTCAATCTTTTGCGCATACACTTGAATTTGAAAATTGGTTCACAAAGTGAAAAAATGGACTGCGGAACCACCTACTTTCAGAACCACGCACTAAAAGAATCAGATCTAACAGTTCAGCTAACCAAAGTTCTAGTCTGTGAGTAAGATAATTATATGCATTTTTAAAGTGTGATATTTTTTGAGATAAAACACCGTGGCTTTTGTTCTATCTTCAACAAATAATAGAGAAAAAAATGTTTTATTTATGAGATTATGTGCATCTATTAGAAAATTAAACAACACTAGAAACAAGTTGAGTTGACCTTCGACTTATTTAACATAAACTTTGTTCTAACTTCAACAATAATCATAGCGATAACGATAAGTAATACCATATCGATAACGAGACTTCCTAATTAGATTTAAACAAAATTCAGTGATGTTTTTTCTACAATGTATTAGATCTAAGTCAAACAGAATAGGTTTTCATCCAGATAAAGTGAAAATTGGTATTCAAATAAAGGCCAAACAACTATACTACCAGTCCCGAGCTAATAAATAATTTATATTGGGATTATATTCACCATTAAGGTATCCAATAAGCAACAATTTTCTATGGGTTTTCATTCCAAAGACTAATCTTCAACGGAATTTCTTGCATAAAATTACGATTTTATTATTAATTGCACAAAAGTCTTTCCCTGTAATAATTGAAAAAAAAAAGTTTTATCAACTGCGGGAAATGCGTCATTTTTAAACCTAAACACCATTACTCATTACTTCTATGAAACAATTTCAGAGTACAATGATTTTCATTGAAATTGCAGCCAAGTGTAACATGATAAACGATTGATTTAAGCGCAAAAGCTATATAAAATCTAACAAAAAAACTTTTTGTTTATATTGGTTTATTTAGTTTTATAACAAAATCTTTTCTAATGCAGAGCGTTAAGTTGAATTCATATATAAATATGTATTTTAAACTCAATCTACTTTGTAGTAGTGCAGTATAATTAGAAAAAGAAGTCTCAAGTTCGAAAAGTATGTATCAAATTTCATCGGGAATTTTTTCCAGTTGAATGTCTAGTTTCACTGGGCTATTGTTCGATAAGCAAAATATTATTAGCACACAGCAGGTATAGTTTCACTTAGCTTTGTCGACCAAGGTCTGGGAAAACAGTTTTCTGGATCAATAATTCTCCAATTTCTCTCAATCAATCTCAGTCCAAACAATTCTTAATTGCACCTATAAGTGCTGTATATACATATATTACTGCAACTTCTTGTTTTCCCTTTCAGCTGTCTCAATCAAATGCTGGAAAATTCACACACAATTTTTCCTACAGCTAGAATTCCAACGACAAGCAATTTCCATTTCTACTGGTAACTTTTAATGAACATACGGATATTGTCTTAGAGCTTTATTTGAATGGACCGATTTACAGAACATCACATATTATAGACATTCAAACTGCCATGGTGCTTCACACAATAAAATAACCACCAAAAGCGGAAATTGTCGATTATGTTGTTGCTCTTTCGCTTAATTGTGTTTTGTCAGAGTTGTTGGCGTTTATTTGTACAATTCTGATGCACTTTTATCTTTCAGTTTACTTTCGAGTTTTTGGTACATTGCACCTTTATTATTTCGGTGTCAGCAAATGTAGTCCCCAACACATCGACTCATCCATAAAATGTTGTTACGTAACCTTCATAACATTATCACTCAATTATTCAACTGTCTTCCTAAGCTTTAAATTAGAATTCATTCTTCAATTTTGTATTTTTTGCAAAAAAAAGTTAATTTTGCGAGTTTTGCACTGTTAACATTATTACTGGGAACAATAAAATTGTATCCAACGAAGCATATTAAATTACCTTTTGTATAGTGGCAATCACCAACCTGTTTTTTTTGTATTGTGTTTTTTTAAAGTTGTGGAAATTTTGACGTTAATTTTTACTGCCGGGGATTTTAATCGATTAATGATTGCACATTGTACATAACCAATTATCTAATGCAAATATTTAGATGCGTAATGTTAGAATAGATCAAATGTTTGCGACAAAAAGTCGTAACAAATTTAAATACTGCAAGAAAATTGCTTTAAATCCCAGTTTTATAAAATTATGTTATTTATGAGGTTGAAAGCGTTTTAGATTCACTTTCTGCTACAAAGGGTGTTATGAAATTTAACTCTTGAAATTGTTTCTTTCGTTAACAAACCACTTGTTATCGTTTTGCATTTTTCTAATCTAATTTTATAATTACTTCGTATATTCTACAAATTTACTTTATTTGAAGCACGTATAGTATTATTGGTTTTACTCATTGTCAGGTCTAATAAAGTGCATTTATTACAAATATGAAAAGAAAAACGACCTCTTGTCTAATAAATTGTATCTTTTGCATTATGAGGAGTTTGCAGTTGTATAAAGATTTTACCAATCACTTACAATTTATAATATTCTAAATTATATTTCAATTAATTTGATAACGTATTAAGAAAAAACACAGCTCCTTATGTGCTACGAAAAATACTAACTACTCTGTTAAATTATACGTAATGATTGTACATAATGACTACCAGATAAAAGATGAAGAAATCGCTTTAGGATCACCAAATATAATAGACAAGCGTCAATTAATAAAAGCTGAGAAGCTGAAAATGACAAGAAAAAAATGAGCTCATAGAGAAACTAAATGATGGAGAAATGGCAGAAACGAAGATTATATCTTGGGAAATCTTTATAACAACACACTGAAAAAGTATTGGGATCGAATAGGAACACAAAGAACCCGTAGCTATCATAATAAAACCTAATGTCTTATGGATTAATGTCAGAATCTAATCGGCACTATTTAGAGATAATTAACCAAGTAGGGGAAGCTTTTAGACGGTGCAAACTCAAATATAATATTGGGGTTTCACTGAAGATGACGCTCACTACAAAAACAAATTAGAGATGAACAGGTACGGCTTGGCTTAGTATTAAACTTGGCTAAGATGAGCAGATAGGAAGTTGGATAGGTCAAGAGGTACTATCTGTAAATCTTGCGTTTAACCTCTTAAGGCTGTAGGAATTCGGAAATACAGAGTGTGAAGATTTTTCCACAGCCGGGTTATTCTACTATTAATGAATTGTAGTGTGCAAGAAAAGGAGGGCTGTAGTCTAAGGGAGTTAGTGGACCATGTTTCTGGAAATGTTGGAATAGTTTTCCGTGGAGGCAGAAGAACACAATAAAAGTAAAACTTGGTTGTTTTGCTTTATGTTACGAGAGGGGAGTTCGTTGTTTGTTGTGTGAATTTTGTATACAGCATTTCGTGTGTGGGTGCAGTCCCGTAGTTGGTAACGTCACCGAGCGTAACATATGACTAGCCTCTGTTTGTATACTCCTCTGTTTGTATACTCCTCTTGTTTATAGCTTATCGTTCAAACGGTAGATCGTGCCCATAATAAAGAAAGAATATGGAGTGCGCCATCTAGACCTTCGTTATTTCAACATTGAATAACTCTCACATTTTTAAGCCGATTTTGACAAATGAGCAAGATTTATTTAGGATATTCTCTACCATTTATTTCAAATCATGAAATTTTTTTTCATGATAAATAATATGCTAACAAATGTAACAGTGATGGGTTGCCTAACGAATTATGTTCAAGGCTATATTTAATAGGCGTTTTTTCGCCATTTTCCGCCTTTTTCTTTATTTTGAGGAGAAACTATGCATTTTGGTGAAAATATCAAAAGAACAAAGTTGTAGAGCATAAAATTTCCTACAAATTTTGTCTTCACTGTTTTTTCGAATTCCGCATAGTTTCGCCGCTAGCGGCCGTTTTGTGCCGTTTTTCGGATCAAAATTAGCACTAGGATTAAACGTGGCATATCAGATTGTTTTAGTTCAGTTCAGACCATTGAAGTATAACATAGTGTGTTATGGAAAAATATCCTCTGAAAATTAAAATGAAATGTTATTTGTGTAGCCACAACTTGCTTGACATACATTAATGACAATGCTCGATCTCACTAAACTTATTATTGACGGGTTTAATTAGCATTCCAAACAGGAAGCCGAAACGTAGCACGGCCAAGAAATAAGTAGGTGAATGACGTGCTACAAGATATACGACAACTTCTATATGAAATTGGAAATAATTAGAAAAAGGTAGAGACAACTGAAAGAACAGATATCAAGAGTTCAAGGGCTAAATAACTAGGAAGAAAATTTATAATTAAATTCTTCCAACACACCAAACTATCTAAGCCTGATAATGGTCAAAACTTGCAGAATTTCCTAAACATTTGTTTTGCTTAAGTTCATTATTTAATCGAAACGGAACTGCATAATAGTTGGCAACATTTGGGCAACAATAAAGCTAAATACTTTATTATGAAAAAAATTGTTAATTCTGTTGCTAAAATAAATAGTTTTAATACTTTTAGAAAATAGCGCAAACGGTTTGCTCAATTTTGGTCAAGAAATGGCACAAATTACTCATAATGATTTTTTTACAAAGAATTGAATATGCTAAAATATGTAGTAATTTGTTAGAAAATCTGAATAAATCTTCAATTCCAAGTTACAAAACAATTTAAAATGTTACTTAGGAAAGAAAAATGTTCATGCAGTTTCTTCAGTTAGTCATATCAATAAAAATGAACAAGTAGTTGTGCAAACTGCAAACAACATTTAAAACTTTTATTGGCGTTAATTAATTTCCCTCAAGTTTGCAATAAAATGTCTTAATTCCAATAACGTATTTTTAAATCACACCGATTTTATGAACTAGTTGATCATTTTCACAGCAACAATTTTTTAATTAATTGTGTAAATTTAAGGCATTTCTCATAGTTTTTCTTTTCTTTTCATTACAGGTTTTGACCCAAAGGCTGGAACAAGCAACAAAATCAAAAATGTTCTTAATGAAAAAATTAGATAAATCGAAGGAAGATATAGACGACTTGCGGTTTCAGGTAGATACTTCGTACCTCTAACAAAAGTAACATAATGACATAATTTTCTCATATTACAGCTTGAAGAAAAAGATATTGAATTAGAAGGAACAAAGGCGCAGTTGCGTGTGCTTGAAGCAAAGACTCCATCAAAATTAGATTTTAGTACTGAAACAAATCGTTCCTCGTCAACCATAATTCTCTCATCAAGAGATTCACCGGTGACACCAACACAAATATCAACACCTAGTATGAAGGCAATGATACCACTTCCTATGGATGAAGTGCAACAGCATAGTAGTAGCACAGAATCCGCTCAAGATCAGACTGAGCGAGAAGCAAGACTTGGCACAGAGACACCAAAACGCAGGCCTAGCAAAATTCCATTGCCTGGAACTAAAGGCTATTTGGCACCAAAACCTCCAACTGGTCGCACAAATCAAAAGAGTCCAGGTTCCGGGCCCGTTTCAAACAAAAGCTTAAGCCGAAGTACAGGAAATCTTTATGGCAGATCTGGACCTTCATCTGTTAGGCGAGATAACATGCAAACGCCTAGCTTAAATAGACCAGAATCAGCTCAGAGCTTGCGGAAGGATAGCTCACTAGGAACAAACAGTAGAAGCTCATCATCTTCAATACCGATTTCAGCGAAATCAACTCCGTCCCCACATAAAATAAGCAGCTCCCCACTTCCAAAACCGAAGCGAGATTCACTAACATCACGTGTGCGACATTTAGATTCATTATCGCGTGTGCATAATTCAGCAACTTCACCTACTGGAAATACCAATAATAATAGTAACGTTAGTACTAATAATAATAATAGCAGTCACTTGATGACAGGTTCTTCAACAAACCTATATAAACTCAATTCAAGTTCAAAAAAAGACTTAAGCTCTAGTTTTACACAAGGACAATCTCGTGATCGTAAACAATCGGCCGCCTCGGTTAGACGCGTTAGTAGTGCCTCGGTTGGACGAAGCGCTACCGTTGATTTACAACAAAATGATTCGGATAGTGGAAAGGTACGAAATTTGCGTTCAACCCTTCTGGGTTGGCTAAATTTAAAAACTTAATATCAAAAGAAAATTAGAAAAACAAAAAAAAAACAAAAATTCTTAAGGACAGGAAAAGATTAGTCTAAAAGTATCGCAAAACATCTTTCAACACACAAACAAAAAATAATCAAAATATAAAGAAATACGTTTAAATTACACTGAATGAGAGAGAGAGTACTGATGGGTACTTGAGTAGCAAATAATCCTATTTTTTGTACGGCCAGTATTTTTAATCCAGTTTTTCTTAAAATATATTTTTTTAATTAAACATTTAAATAGATTAAAATTTTGCCAATTTTGTACTCTGTGCTCGGTATACATATTTTTTTTAAAAACAAACAAACAAAAAATCATTTTTTAACAATTATTTATTTAGCACTTCATTTACATTTGTTTTTTTCGGCTATTTGCAAATTGGAATTTTATTTTGTTATATTTACTGCGTTTTTACAATTGCCTTTGATTATTTTATTTACAAAAAAAAAAGAAATATTTTGAAAAAAAATCGTGTTTGTGTATGTACAAATTTGAAAATAGTGTGATTTTGCAAAATAGCGTCGTTTTTTCCAAAAGCGTGATTTTTTACTTGTTCGCGCGCAACGCAAACTTTAATTAGTTATAAAAAGCACATTTTGCTGGATGGATTTTGATTATTCAGGTAGGTCGCATATTTTTCCCCCCTTTTTAAATAGCTTTTGTTGAAAGTACATATAACTCCTTTTTCAAAGATTTTGTAATGAAGCACACATTTGCTTTTTTTATTTTTCTAAATAGAAGAGAAAAACTTATTAAATTTTGGTATAGCACAATTTTTTAAATATTTTTTAATAACTAACTTTGGCTTATATTTTTAATAGAGGAAATTTTTACAATTTATTTAAAAAAAACTATTTCATTTCAAATTGGTTAATACAAACACATGCCACCAGTTTATACTAAGTTATTGGTGTCGGGTTATCCCGATGTAAAGTAGATTAAACACCAATTTTTATTTAGTATAAAGTAAACACGTTCACATTGATCAGGCTAATGAAGTTCTGCATGCAGCCTCTTACCATAAACTGAATAGAGTTCGTTTTATTCCTAAGTTTAAACATATGTAGTTTTATTTCACATGCACATTAAAGATAAATTAGAAGTTAGGCACATTTAAGGGTGGAAATATGTATATAATATTAACTTTGAATTCTCATTTACTTATTATTTTATTTTGCTGTCCATTTTTATTTATTTAACTTCAATTACTAAGAAATAATTGAATAGAAGCATTCAATGATTTTATTCTTAATGAATGATTGATTCGATCTAATGAGCTTAAGCTTATTGCAATATTATGCCGTCAATGAAGCTATAAAATCTGAATTAGCTTTTAGAAAAGCCGGCTAATTAATAACAATCATTACTCATGTACCTAAACTGCTGTGTTGAAGCAACGCAACAAGCTCACGACCAACTACATAATATGGGAAAGATTGAATTTTTATTATAATTAATGATACGAAATCGCCGGAGGCTGATTGTTATAAATATTTCATAACATTGAATATTTAGATCAGGAGACTTGCATTAGGCTTTTTACAACGTGGTTCTCGTTTTTGCTGTAATAATAAATAGGTCGCAAAATTTTGACTAAGGATGCCGGAAGGAGGTGGAAAGCCCGGAAAAAACTTTTTATCACATTTTAACTAGATCATGATCACTTCTAGTAGTTATGATGTTAAAAGTATTAAACCATCATAATTTCTACTATTACAATAAGTGTAAAATTTATTTTGCAGGTGTGTGCGTGAAACAAGTTTTATTGAAAAATAAAAGTTTTTAGGATGCTTCAGAAACGTTTTAAGCTTAGTCAAGAAAACCCATGGTAGGAAAAATTCAAAAGAAAAGCAGTAATTTATAATAAATACTTCTTATGTTGATCGAATATATCAAGTCAGGGCAGAATTTCTTTCTTTACTACATCTAGCTACTATATGTTTGTCTGTTAACTACATCTAATTTTTCGGCATTTCTAACGTCCTTTTTTGTTACTACTGAAGTAATTTTTTTTTGGTTTTTATCATTTACGTTCACAAATTTCGCAACTTGATTTTTATTCAGTTCCCTATAACCGATCAAGTTGAAATTTGGCACATATTTGTGTATAGTTTGAGCGAATTTTGGTCCGATAAAAGTATTGTATTTAGATCCCACGCAAACCAATATAATGTTGAGATACGTACCGATGGATGAAACGTGTGAATGTGGTTAAAAATTGCATGTCGGTAGCGTCACATACAGCTTTGCTAACCACGGTAAGAGAGTAAGCGGAAGCACATTGTGAATGTGTTAAGTTTTCACGTCGTTTTCACTTCATTTTGGCGAAAATATCAAGAGAGCAAAGTTGTAGAACATAAAATTACCTACAAATTGTGTCCCTACTATTTTTTCGAATTCCGCATAGTTTCGCCGCTAGAGGGCATTTTGCGCCTTTTTTTAGATTTTGAGCCACCAAAATTATGCATTTTTATGAAAAATTAAATTAGATCAAAGTAGTAGTTGCAGTTTTTCAACGGCTTTTCTTTGGACGCATTGATTATCAACAGACGCTCAAAATCTAAAAAAAGTTTGGAGAAAAACTACCATCCTGTGTGTGGCTCGGGGACGGTGAAAAGTGCATGGTAAAATTTACTATGTAGCGTTGTGAAGTATTTAACAGTTTCAATTAAAAAACGCTCACGAGTGAAATTTTTATTTTCTAAATTAATTTTTATTTCCTAAATTAATTTCATAAAAGTCCATAAAGCCAACTGGCCGGCCAATCAAGTTACGGAGGGTCAAAGGTCACGAAAATCAGTTTTTCTCAAAGATCTCATAAATTATCGGCGTTAGTATTGGCTAAATAATGTTTGTTCGTGAGATAAATGTGCATAAAAATGCCCTATACAGCATGTACGTAGAACTATTAGTTTTCGAGATATAGGGAGGAGAAGACTTGGCATCGCATTCGTTTCCGTATCTCCCGTAGGCCTATTCCATGGGTTACAAATTATGATATAATTTTATTGATTATCTCTCTATATTTTCATCTTCATCAACAATCATCTCAGAATAAAATAATGAAGTGTGGTCGGCGTCATCATCGTTGAACTCATGTTTAAAGGTTGTATCCTCGAACATACTTTTGAGACACGACTGGCCGAGACAAGAGCATCCACTTCCCATCATCCACCTTTAAGAAATGCCAACTGAAGATTTTCCAACGAGATTCTCTTTATTTTGTTATCACAAATAATTTCTTGAAAGTCCAGAAAGCCAACCGCCCGGCCACTCAGGTTACGGAGGGTCACGAGAATCAGTTTTTCTCAAATATCTCGTAAATTATAGATTTTACATAAATGTTGGCTAAGATAATCCCGATTGAAAATCTCCAGTTGGCATATCTTAGAGGTTTGACCTTTCTTTGTATAAAGTGACTGGGCTAGTTTGACTCTGACAAATTCTAAAGCCTGAACTATAATAGTCGTATCTGTCATACCACTGTCACCGTAAACCTTGACTAGTGATTGCAATCCGGTCCGGCGGATCCGGCAATCCGACGGATCCGGTACCGTTTGGCTTCCTACCGGATCCGGCAATATCTATCGGATCCGACGGACGGATTGCATTGAACTACCACAGTTCTAAATTTCTCTCCGTGTATTCAGTCTACAGTTGTCTCCGATTGACAAAACATATGTGGAGTGTTATCATGAACCATAAACAAACTTATTAATAGGTGAGTTGCAATATGGAATTACTAGTATCTTCATTAGCTTCTGATATTATAATCATCTACATCCACATAAAACCGAAACGAGAATGATTAAGAAACAATTGAAATTATTTGCGAGGAAGAAATAACAAAAAAGAAAAATAAGCCTATTGACAGGTATTTGAAAACGGAAAGGAATATGGAAACTATGGTTTCCAGAATAGTTTGCAAAAATGGTTACACTTTCAGTTTATTTTGTAAATCTTCAGATATGAGATATTTGTTTTCAAAGTGCGGATATCCACTGCTAAATTCACATAACCCTGTTAGATCTGTAGTTTCACATTTCCCTGTTACTGTAAAAGCTGATATGATAATTGAGCATCTCAAAAAATAAGGTCAAAAGTTTGCTTGTTTGAGCACGTTGTCAGTTTGGTAAAAGATCGACGAGCTTTGGTATTGACTTCCATACTGAATTGGTATAACAACCGACGGCGCACAGTGTGACGAGGCTATGGGGCAAAACGGAAAAATATATGGGATTGAATATTGAATGTTAGAACCATAATCTTTGCAAACTAAAAATAATTTTTATGCATTTTGCGAAAAAGGACGAAAAAGGGTTCAGGACCAAAAAAGGATATTCTCATTTGTAGACAGCTTAATGGACGGACTTTCATATACAATCATTAGAATTTGTCAATTATATTAACTTTAATGAAATATAATTAATTATACGTACCAAGTTTGTATGGGAGTATATGAAAATTGAAAACTTAAAATGCGATTTGTAGAAGAAAAAATTTTTGTATTCAAATATAATGTAAAAAATTAATTTCATGTTTCTGTATACAAATTTTATTATATTATAATATTTACAATCAATATGGATCAAAATCAACATCAATTTCATTGTCGTCGTACTCAGAATCTGTATAATCTTCATCTAAATCTAAGATATTTAACACGTCTTCATCTTTCGGAATTTCCTTCTTTGCCTTTGCCCCGCCTAAAAACTTGATGTATGGGTCCGAAGAGAGGAACAGTCGCTTAATCAAATCTTCATTCGTAGCTATACGACCTGTTTTCCGAGTGTGTTCCAGTCGAAATCGCCGAGCATCTTTTGTACGAGTTTCCTGTGCGTCTTCAGAAAACTTTCCAATTGGTAGAAGGAAATTCTTTATAACGTCTGACCAATGCATAAGTATGTTATGCACAGTTACAGGCATGGGGTAGCAGTCATACAGGCTAGCGTAGAGATTTCCTGTATCCTTAGTCAGTGCTTCAAATTTTCTGATGTTAATTGGTTAAATATGTATAATACATGACAAAACCGTCCTGAAATTTGTAATTAGTACAGCATTAGCTCCAGTAATTCTTGCACTTTTCTCCAATTCCAAGAAGAACTTTCTCGCCGTATTACCGTCACTGGTATTACCGAATCCTGCTAAAGGTTTATACACATTCAACGCCATTTCCTTAGAAAACGCTTTCTGAATGGATTGCTTCCTATCATCGATCGCAGCTTCGCCACTCGAGTTTCTAACTAATATGAAGTAGGCACCGGAATGAGTTAATCCACGTATGAAGTGTGGATAATCCGTATCGGATGCGCATTTAGCTCACTTTTTGACCGCGCTCATATTATGCTGTTTGTCTTGATCTTCGAACACCTCATCCTCTATCTCGTCCTCATCGCCTTTCAAAGTGAAACTGAAAACCTTAGCCAAATAATCAGAATTTTATTCTTCAAAACGATCACAACGTTTGCTACACCCGATGAATTTCTTATTTAATTTCAAAAATTCAAATCGTACAATGTTCTGGAAGTTCAACTTATCCTCCAGTACAAAACCTTCAGGTATTCGGGTCAAAATTTTCGTGAACCAATGTTCCACAGCTTCATTTTACGATGAAATTCGACGCGCCTCCATGAAATCTTTGCCGCTGATTTTAACGACGCATTCTGAAAAATATTAAAAAAAATTCATTTGCGAAGGTTTGCGAAGGCACCACTATATGTTATTGGAAACTACATTAGTTATACTAAAATGTGTAGAAGACCACATTTGTACCATATTTTACCATTTTTTTAAAAGCTTAAAGGAACTTTTGCGAATGAATTAAAAGTGATAATTTTTATATGATTTTTTTAATGTGCAACAAATTTGTTATATATCAGTCTTATTTAAAGAATTTTAATGGAATAATGGTATACATACCATAAACTGTTAGATTCATTATGATACAAAATTTACTTTCACTTTGTTTTCTTACAGAACTTCTTGAAACTTCGCATACGAATTTCTAACTGATTGAAATAGAATTTGCGTGCGACCTTAACTACAACTTTCAGTTGGAATTTTTCGGTCCTGGAAGGGATATTCCAGGAATTATCACTTTACTTTTGTACATTGGGTATATGTGAAAGAAGTTCAGGACATTTCATTGGTATTCGTGAAAAATGATTTATTTCCGATTTTCAATACCTTTCGTCACACTGTGCGGCGCAAGTGTGATGGTTACAGTTGGTAAACTTGTGTCGAACTGCCAACAACTGTGCTTCGCATACGTATACAATAGAGGAGTCAGAGGAAAATACTTGTCTCTTATGTACGACTACTTGATGACGGATAAACCAACCAGTGTCGAAGTTGGTAACCTACCTATGAATAAATTAAAAGTTAATTTTCTAATACTTAAACTTAAACGTTGTTTTCGTCAATTTGGAATAGTATAATTTTTAACTTTCGCTTAGGTCATAATGAGAAAATACATGTTGATTAAATGAAAGTATTAGCAATGTAATAATCCGGCCGGATTAGTCCGGATCCGGCCGGATTGGCGTTAATACGGCCGGATCCGCCCGGATTGCAAATCGTGCCGGATTGCAATCCCTAACCTGGACGTAGAATCGACCATGATAACAACGCCGTCAACTGGGATCCAAGTCCCATAAAACCGCATTATATTAATAGTACAGGTAAAATAGTAAAAATAGCGGAAATGATTGGGTACAGGCTGAAATTTGGCAGAGAGCTTCCCTTTAGGGTGCTTAATAAGGGGTTATAAAGTCTACCGAATTCAGCCCAATTCATCACTGTTGATGCTGAAAGTGTAAATTGGACGTTTTAGGAACACAATTTGAGTTTCAATTAGAAATTCACATTCTTTAAATTGAAAAATCCAGGAAATAAGAAAGAAGTTGTGGACTTCGTTACGAAAGGAATAGCTAGTAAAATTTGGGCTGAAAAAATTGAAGACTTGCGTAGTGCGAGAAAAAACAGCCAAAAGAAATCATTTCAATTCAGTACGAACGGTTCTACATAATTTCAAAATCACTTTCCAAAATGACATAATTTCGGCTCAGTGCGAACATGGCATTACAAAAATTATCAGAAAACAGCTAATTTTTGATAACAAGCAGATGCACCCATGTGAACGATGAGACGCAGAGATGAAACAATTTTTTTGCAGGCTCTTACGAATACTATACGAAGGCAAGCCGAAATCAAGCTTTTGTCGTGCAGCATACAGCTCATGGGAACGCGGCCTTATGGTCACCAAGGTAAGCGCGCGTTTTCTTCATTCTATAAAAGTTCTTAAAACCTTAAAGTAATGCTCCCTTGGCAGCATATTGGCAGCGCTCAAAATTAGCTTCCCTAGGGCAGCAGGGCCTGCAATTTTCCCGCTGGGATTTTTTGGCCGAAAAGTGATTTTTGGGAACTTTGACCTTGAAGAACTTTAAAAGGGTTAATCGGTCAACATGTTTGTAAGAACTAAAGTTGAAGAGAATTTCATTGTCAACTGGTTGTACGACCTATAGAAACCGAGATACAAGGAAAAAATGGAAAAAATGCGATATCTCCGGCGGCCATTTTTTTTGTGATTCCGAAATTGTTGTCTAAAAAGTCCCAAGGAAGGTGTGGACCAACATTCAGCCATTTTGGAATTTTGGCTCCTTTCGTGCGTTTTTTTTGCTAATTTCCCCGGACTAATATGAGCTATAATAGACCGGGAGATGATGACAGAAGTTCAAGCACGATTTTCTCACTTATGCCTCTTGGAGTACCGAAAGTTACATCAGAGATAAGTGGAATCATCGCAAAATTGAGCGGTCCCCGCGGTGCCAACATCTTTTAAATAAATTTTTATTTTGTCACAAATTTTTGTTTTCTTAAACAATTTTCTCCCTTCTGCCAATATTATAAAACGATAGTTAAGCACCGACATTATGATCGATGAGCTAGGCATAAGTGCAGCCAGGGTTCTAAGGGTTGATATGGTAGGGTGAAAGTGTAAAAAATGTGGGTGATAGTATGTAATTTTCTCACCGCTGCCAATGTAAAGTTTGAAATTATTCAACTTACACAGTCCATTAAAAATATTGGCATAAGAGCAGATAAGGGCTGAATGAATTTCGGTTCTGCAAAAGTTGATAAATTTTTTTAGCTTGGTTCTGTGATTTTCTCACTTATGCCATTGAAACTATATAATATTTATTATAAATTGAACACTTTTTTGAATCAGCATAACGATCGGGCGTATCTATACTGAAGGCATAAGTCATAAAGTTGTAGAAAATTCGTGAAAATAACGACAATTTTTTCACTTATGCCATTTTGCATGTTGGTAGAAAAAGTTGTTTTAAACTGATAGTGAAAGAGGCATAAGTGCTACAAAAGGCTTATACGTTAAAATCATTAATCAAGTATCAGCCAATGTAACGTCGGCTTTCGGGAGATTTATAATTGATTTAACAATTTTCGCTCTTATGCTATTTTGCACGTGGGTAGAAACAAATGCTATAGACCAATATTGAAAGAGACATAAGCGTCATAAAGGGCCTTATTATTAAAAAATATTTCAGAAGTTATAAGGATGTATACTGTATTTGTATACAACTTTATTATTATAAAGACAGTTGAAGTATTTGTAAAAATTGCAACTATCTTCTCACTTATTTTATGTAAAATACATAGAAAAAGTAAATTTAGAAAGTATATTTTTATACAATAAATTCAAACTGGAAAATTAAAAAAAATAAATATTATGTATTATTATTATTACCCGGATAGCTCAAAACAGAGTCCGGTGGAGAAGCTTTGTGGAAGCCCTATGCTCCAGAGAGGGGTAAAACAGGATAATAATTATTATACATAAATTTTTACCCCTGTTTTGAGCTATCCTCTTGGTCTCAATCCAGGTTTTGTCAACATTTTTGATTTCTTTCATTACTGTCCTTCTCCATGTATTTTTAGGTCTACCGACACCTCTACTTCCTTGCGGATTCCATTCAAGTGCTTTTTTCGTTAAAGCATTATTTTCTTTTCGTATCTATCCACGTCCATTTTCTTTCCTTTATCTGTTTGATAATTAGTTCTTGTTTTGTCAAATTCCATAATTCTAAGTTTGATATTTGCCTGGACCAGAAATATTATGTATAATTCCCTTATATTTATTATGCATATATAAAGTTTTTTCACTATATATTTCTTCAATTTGAATTTCCTTCTCAAAAAAAATGGAGAAAAGACTCTATAATGTCTTGCGCATTCGTGTGGACATCTGTACGCCCCCGAGTGGAAATTTGGATCAGGCCCGTATAAGGCTAACCCTGATTACGGTCCGGTACGGATAAGGGCGATCGGATGAGGTTAACATAGGTTTTGTAACGCACTTTCGGATAAAACTCGGAGCTGGCTAGCCTAATACGGTCCCGATTAATTTACCTTTTTCGGTACCGATAGGGGCAATTCAATCTAGGCCTGAACGGATGAGAATATTCGTATTAATAATCGTGAAATCAGGTGGCCTGATAAGTTTATTAATAGGTATTCCTTTTCCGAATATTTTTTGCAGGATTATTTGTGTGGCACTATAAATAAGCAAAATGGTTTTCAGAATAAAAGTCAAGTTTTTATTATAATCAAATGCTTTTGAAAAAATACATTTTTTAAAAAAATTGAAGATTTGATAGATATTTCTTCACACAGTCATAAGTAGGCGTTAATTGCATACTATATTAACTAAAATGAACTAACACTCTATCGAAAATATAGTTCAAAGGAATTCCCTAAAAATACATAGTTTAAATAAATTTTAAATTCAAAAAAGAAAACCTTTTCATAAAAAATTATAAATAAATATTAACTTCGAATAATATTCATGAAAATAAGCTTATATCTTATTTAAAGTAATATCGAAAAAGTACAGGCCCTGATTGTTGAATCCGGCGGATTTGGGATTCCCGCCGCTAAAGAGTTTCACTTCCACTTGCCCCTGCGATTGTTCAATCCGCCGGGCGCAACTGTCGTATGAAATGCCATATTTCATTTTCGAAATTCAAATGACAATCGAATGGACAGTTCGCATTGGATACACAACTCCAAACAAGTGCCTGTCAAATTGGCATTCACTTCCCTGCCGGCGGATTCAACAATAAGCCCAACAATAATAATTTCCGTATGTGTGCCTGATCGGGATAATCTATATGGCTCCTGATGCGGTGAGACTAATTTGGACCGTATTCTCAATTTAAGTATTGATAAGGTTAACCTAATCCGCCCCTAGTCATAATAATCTGCATCCGTCAAGCATCAGGTAAATCGGATAGAAACCTGATAGAAATTATAAAAATTAATCCTGATACGGCAAATCTGATCCGGGCCGCATATGTTTATACGTAACATTCCATAGAAGGGCCTAAATAAGGTTAGCCAGCTCCGATCCTGATTGCAATGGATTTATGATGCGGCAAAACTGATCAGAGCCGGATTAAAATTTGTACGGCTTGCCCTTCAAAGGCTGCTGCATGGCTAGTTGTCTCCGAACCTGATCCGGAATTTTTTCATAGGTCTTACCCTTGCACGGCCCTGTCAGTATTGCATATGGCTACATCATAGTAAGGCTCGCGACGTTGTAACCGGATCCGGAGCTGATCACGGCAAGGCTGGCCTGATAGGTCTTTCTACTCGGGTTATAAATGGAACATGTGACGATGATGATTATGAAGATGACAATAATAATGATAATAATACTAATACTAATTATTAATATTGAATTGTAATTTGTAACATAATTTTTAAAACTTTTTCAATAATTTTCTACCATAAAGCCCTTTGTGGCACTTATGCCTCTTTCAATATTGGTTTATAAGATCTTTTTCAACCAACATGCAAAATGGCATAAGTGAGAAAATTGTCAATGTTTCCACAAATTTCTTACAACTATTCCGATACTTTAAAGTATGAAAGCCCACCCAGGAACTTATGCCATTCAAACTAATGAATTTTTTAATTATTTATATTATGTTGATCTTTGTTTGATTAATGAGAAAATCACAGAACCAAGCTAAAAAATTTTATCAACTTTTGCAGAACCGAAATTCATTCAGCCCTTATCTGCCCTTATGCCAATATTTTTAATGGACTGTGTAAGTTGAATAATTTCAAACTTTACATTGGCAGCGGTGAGAAAATTACATACTATCACCCACATTTTTTTACACTTTCACCCTACCATATCAACCCTTAGAACCCTGGCTGCACTTATGCCTAGCTCATCGATCAAAATGTCGGTGCTTAACTATCGTTTTATAATATTGGCAGAAGGGAGAAAATTGTTTAAGAAAACAAAAATTTGTGACAAAATAAAAATTTATTTAAAAGATGTTGGCACCGCGGGACCGCTCAATTTTGCGATGATTCCACTTATCTTTGATGTAACTTTCGGTACTCCAAGAGGCATAAGTGAGAAAATCGTGCTTGAACTTCTGTCATCATCTCCCGGTCTATAAGGGCGACACAGGGCCCGGTTGTAGTAATTTCTTCCAGAAATGCAGAAAATCTTTACCCGTGCAATCTGTGCTCTATCTACTGACTGCGCTGAATAACTTATTGAATATAAATTAATTTTGAATTACTAAGTTGGTGTGAAATTGTTGTTTGTTGTTAGTTTTATCAGTATTCAAACAATTATTATAAAGGTTATTATGGGAAAAATATTAATTAAAATCATTATAAACACAAATTCATTATAAAATACTATTTTATATTTTGAAAAATATTGATACCACTATACAAATCACACTATTTTTAATGGTATAATTTCAGTTAATAAAAATAACTATTTTGAATTTAACCTCTTAAAAGCTCGAGAATACTACTCCTTTTCCAATCGTAATTCAGATAGTATCAATTGTAATTCAGAAAAATTCAACATTCATCCAATTGCAGCAATTTCTGCAACAGGAATTTTATGCAGATATCGATGGGTTGAAATTGGTTAGTATTTTTTGTTTTAATTGGTGCAGTGTGTAGCTGCAATCCTCTTCTACCCATTAAACTAGCAAATCAAGTTGTTCCTCATTTAAAATTTTATGTAGAGGGGATTTTGACCAACATTTTGTCACGCCCTGATCGGATCAAATGAAACGCAGTCTTGTACTTGATGTCCGACGTACGCTAAAGACACCTCTCGATAATGTAGTATTTTTTTCTTACTGTGGTTTCAGTTCCAGTGACAACAGCTCTGCAAATAGGACAAGTGGCATTGTTCATATCTTGTTGACATTTTGTGTGCAGTAGATGTCCAATGAAATTAATGTTGAAATTTTCTGTGACTATGTAATCTGAATTACATTTGATACTTTCTAAATTACCATTGATACTTTCTGAATTACAATTGACTAATCTAATTAGTTACAAATGTGGCCACAAGGGAGCAGGAGAATGCTACTTTGGTCGGTTTCACAGCTACTAAAACCCCTCTATTAGTCCAGGCAACGAAGAAAAAATACACGAAAAACTCTCTACAAAAAAGTTTTTATACACTTTTTTGCTAGGATCAACTTTTAATGCTATGGACACACATGTGGTTTCGATACCATGGTATCGATACCAAGCTTGTTTTATACTACATAGTATACTAACCCCTGACACATATCTTTTTGTGGTATACATTTGACAGCTCTCAACTGACTGTTATTTGTAAAGCTTTTAAAAATGGAAAACGAATCAGTTTGTGCTCTTTTACGTCAATAAATATGCTTGAAATCGAAAGTAAAACTTTTCACTTAAAAAATTTTCTTTTTTTTCAACAAAAACACAGCTAAATTTTTATTTACTCAAAAATTTAATTTTTAAAATGGAAAAATTAGGTGTTTTTATTTTCCGCTCCTATGTAATGGCGTTGTTAGCAGTTAAAAGGCCACTATACCAGGTTTGTGCATAAGGAAACCAAGAAAAATTGGCTCATTTCGATACCACGTCGAATGATAGTATTAGGCTAGTGCCAAAGCGGATTTAAATGAGGAAAAAAAATAAATTAATAGCAGGGAGGGACCGGCAATGAAATGTCCTTAAGGTTATAACTAAAACAAAAAAAATTTTTAAACTCGAAAAAAAGGGAAATGGTCAACCTTATTATGGTTGTCACTTATGGTGACAAATGGCGAAGTCAGTCAAAAATGGTATTATGGTTCTCTAAAATAGTAACATTTCAGTGAGATAAGGCGAATTACAGTTGTCACTGATATCGAGAAACGGCAAATTCAGTGACAATTGTTCTTACTTAATGTTTGTAAGTGAGATTTTTCTCATTTGCAGCCTTATTGTGGTTGTCACCTCACCATAGTGAGAAAAGTCACTGTCATTATCGCTTTCCATATTGTGGACGGTGAATTCAGTGAGATGAGAAATTTCAGTTAAGCCTTATTGTGGTTGTCACTTTCGGTGATGTGATATTTTATGTAATTAAGGATAAACAAAAAGTAAGAGATTTGAAACCCTTTGCCGCAAAAGGATATTGCAACATGTAATCCAGCATGATCTCAAATTGCTTCCTAGTCGTTATCACTAAAAGCGTAATTATAAAATTTTTAATTTCAAATAATTAATACTTATTTATAAAACTTTTAAATATTTAAAATAAATAAAAAATTTACTTTCAAATAAATAATCGCCTTTAAATATCAAGTGAGGAAAATCTCACTTACAAATATCAAGTGAGAGCAATTGTCAGTGGATTCGCCGTTTCTCGATATCAGTGACAAGCGCAATTCCCCTTAACTCACTTAAAGTGATAAAAGTCACTTTTTTAGGGAACCACAATAGCATTTTTGTCTCACTTTGACATTTTTCACCGAAAGTGACAACCACAATAAGGCCGTTGTTTTAAAGGTGACATTTCTCATGGTGAAGTGACAACCATAATAAGGGCCGGTAAAATGGGGATGCTATTTAGGGGTTGAAAACGATTTTTTGCGATTTGCGGTGAAACATGACCTCCTAGTGGAAAATGTTTAATACAAAAGTTGTAGATAATAAAAAGATCTAAAACTTTTGTATTTAACATATTTTGACATAACCTCAAATTTTCGAAGAAAATGGCGGAAAATCGATTTTTCAGTTTTTAATTTTTTTCTCCCGTAAAAATAATTCAATTTACATGAAAATTTGTAAGATTATACCTTGTGTTGCGTTAAATAAGCATGATTTTTTTTTTGTTTGGAAAACGGATAGTTCCCCAGAAATTAACATTTTTCGAAAAAAATACCCTTATCTTGCACGGACAACTTTATTGATGTTTTTTTCGAATTTTGATATTCAATAAGTGCTCATTTAACCATTGAAACGTCTAGTTTGAAATGGTCTATGCATTTTGAAACTTTATTTTTATTAAACCGTTTAAAATTAAGAAAAACCGAACACCTGATTTTTCGAATCACGTACATATTTCTCGATTTTTTCAATTTTTTTCAAATTTTTTAAATTTTTCTGTTAATGAGGGATTAAATTTTAATGACAGAACTTAGTGTCATATAATATTACTTACATTAAATAAATTTAATTACAAAAAGTTTGTGGAAAAGCCATCCTGAAAATTTTAAATAAATAAGAAATAAGAAATAGTCTATTAACTAGCTTGACATTTTCGTTGAATGTGAGCGGCTGTTAATTTTTCCATTATTTTGTAATTGTGGTCAAATCTTTGTTTGCTCGACCGAACCAAACTGCGTTGATTTCATACAAATCATCTTTTTTGGAAATAATACGGTCATATTGTCAATCTATAATTTTTAAATTAATTAAAATAAAGAATGTATAAAAAATCTCCCAAAACCATATTGAGTATGATGCTGTAAAAATTTTATTACGAAACTGGAAACATTTACCTAGTCTATGCGTAATTCAATTCAAACGAAATTGTTATTTTATTTCTTATTTATTTAAAATTTTCAGGATGGTTTTACGACCCTTTATGTAATTAATCCCTCAGTAACAGAAAAAATTAAAAAATTTGAAAAAAATTGAAAAAATCGAGAAATATGTACGTGATTCGAAAAATCAGGTGTTCGGTTTTTCTTAATTTTAAACGGTTTAATAAAAATAAAGTTTCAAAATGCATAGACCATTTCAAACTAGACGTTTCAATGGTTAAATGAGCACTTATTGAATATCAAAATTCGAAAAAAACATCAATAAAGTTGTCCGTGCAAGATAAGGGTATTTTTTTCGAAAAATGTTAATTTCTGGGAAACTATCCGTTTTCCAAACAAAAAAAAAATCATGCTTATTTAACGCAACACAAGGTATACTCTTACAAATTTTCATGTAAATTGAATTATTTTTACGGGAGAAAAAAATTAAAAACTGAAAAATCGATTTTCCGCCATTTTCTTCGAAAATTTGAGGTTATGTCACAATATGTTAAATACAAAAGTTTTAGATCTTTTTATTATCTACAACTTTTGTATTAAACATTTTTCACTAGGAGGTCATGTTTCACCGCAAATCGCAAAAAATCGTTTTTAACCCCTAAATAGCATCCCCATTTTACCATTTCCCCTTTTTTCGAGTTTAAATTTTTTTTTCGTTTAAGTATGACCTTAACCACATTTCATTGCTGGTCCCTCCCTGCTATTAATTTTTTTTTCCAAAAAAACTATCGGCACTAGCCTATATACCAAGTTTTTGGAATGGTATTGACCTGGTATTAGGTGACACACATCTGGTATACTACGTGGTATTTGAATACCATGGTATCGAAACCACATGTGTGTCCATAGCATAAGGAGATATAGAGAAGGGGAAATTTAGTACAGTACAGCTGGACTGGAAAATCGGGGTATGCGCCCAAAAATTCTTGGAAGGACGATTTTTCATAAATCGTTAATGGAGCATAAAAGAAGCTTAACTTTAAATTTGAGGGAAATTTCGAGTGGACGTTTTTTGGAAAACTCAAAAAGTTTTTGAAAAGCGTTTTTCTCTGAATCTACGCATTTTAGAGAAAAGTTGTTTAAACAAAAAATGTAGAGGACATTGTTACCTACAATTTGTTTCATAGAGGTCAGGCTGTACAACTTCAAATACAGAAGCTAGGTGGCGCCAAATTTCCAAAAAAGTGTTTTTTCGGTTTTTGTCCCAGAAAAACTGGTTTTTTTTACAAAAGTGTAAATCAGTAAATTGTTCCTCTTAAAAATGTCTACAACATTTATTTAAACTTTTTTTCCCTCCGACTTACCGTTCCAAAGTTATAGCGTGCTGAAGTGTGAGAATTGTGCTCTGAAGACGGCACACAGGTTAATTTGAGTACAGTTATAATTGGTACGTTGCAATTGAATGAGCTATGATTGTTTAAACTGATTAACAACAACTCTTAATAATTATTATTGTTTTAAAGTTCAACTCCAATGAACAATGTATTATTGTGATCAATACTAACAGATTTTTGAGACAAGCTGTGGACAATGCGTATGATATATTTTTTTTTGACACAACAGAAATAATAAAAAAGAATGGTGTATTAGTAGCATTTACTGCCTATAACTCCCCCTATATAAAGCCTATAAAGGCTCGCCCCGGATACCTTGTTCTACTATAACTACGGCATTAGCGAGGATTTTGGTAGCTCTGTTAAAAATAGTACGAGATTGCTGTAGATTTGCCTTTTTTAGAATGGTTTCTAGAGCAATATTAAAAACTATGAATATTACATCAACTTGTGGAAACTCTATCACGCCTATTCTGAATTCCGCTGGAATCGATTCAGCTGGAATTTTCTTACAATAGTATGCTACCAATGTAAGAAAATTCCAGCGGAGTTCAGAATAGGCCCGTATATGTTGTGTAATTTGTCTCGATTTATTATTTGTTATACAAATTTTACTTTATTCTTCGTTAGGCTTTGCTCTACATACTTTAATTAATTTTTCAGGTCATCCTATTTTTCTTATACATACTTTGACATTTTTCGTCTTGGAAAATTGAATCATATACCGTTTTGTAAGCTCTAAAAACCTGTGTATTAAGTCTATATTTTTTATATTTTATTATGTCTTTATATTCAGAAATCTCTAGAATTTTCCGGACAGTGAATATTAAATAGTAAAGCTAGACTTCATAGTCCCCGATTTTACCATGTCTTCTCTTAGTGCACTCTCTAAAAGGAATCAGTAACTATTCACTCGTTTCTAGTGTAAATTCACTGGTTGAACCATTGCTTAGTCAACCAATGGGAAAACGGTGAGATTTCACTGGTTCAACCAGTGAAATTCAAGTAAAAAAGAAAAAAAAACTTTTTTCTAACACGAGTGCCGTTTTCCTAAGTGGGCTCAAATGTAAATACTGAAATGCTGATTGTCCTGCGTATCAAGAGAGAGCCGGTTTACTGACTATGCTAAGAACCCTTTACAGCAGCCATAAAGATAATTGCCTAGAATATGAGTCACATATATTTTTTCCCAGTGAAATTATAATTCACTGGTTGAACCAGTGAAATTTTTACTAATTCATTTTTAGAGAGAACTTTTCACTGGTTCAATCAGTAAACTGACCTGAATTAACTGATTTTCCAGTGAAATTATTGGGCCTTATTCTCGTTGTCGAGTGCCGTGGCAGATGTCACTTCGACCCTCAATTATTCTCATTGTCAATCTAAGTGACACCTAGTGACTAGATCGACAAACGTCGAATTCTAATTGTCACTAGGTGGAAGTATCAAGTGACATTTTCCTCGATACCTTTGTAGGTATCGACAGTTCTATTTTTAGCAAAATGGAAGCAAGAAAAAATTTAAACAAAAATTCTTTTGATTGTATATTCCTTAAAAAATTATAGAAAATTAAAATAAATATATAAAATTTAATATTTTTGGTGTAAAAATAACAACAAGAAAACAATTCAAAGTGATGGTGGAGTTTATGCTGCAAAATTCGGAATCCGAAAACCAAAACGCAAATGAACTCGTTTTATTTATTTATTTTTACAATTTTTTATGCTTTTTTCACAACAAACATCGCACTGAAAATGTGTTTCATTTCACAACGTTCCTCGTAGCCCCGTCACTCGCCAACCAGAATACCACATTCAAAGTGGCGTGACACTGCCTAAGACAAATCTCACTTAGGTGATTCGACAACGAGAATAAGCCCCATTGTTTAGGGGCGTCCATAAATTACGTGAGGTGTTTAGGGGGGGGGGTCCAGCCGAATCTCACGTGGGGGAGGGGAGGGTCTCCGCAAATATCGCGTAATTTTTTTTCCGCAAGAAACAGTGTAAAATCGCGAGAAAACTGGGTTAAATTAATAGTACAGGTAAATTAAGCCGAAAAAAGCGATATAGCGGAAATAATTAGGTACAGGCTGAAAATTGGCAGAGAGCTTCTTTTTAGGCTTCTTAATAAGGGGTTATAAAGTCTACCGATTTTCTACCCCGAGAAGCCCACTTTTTAGAGGGTATTTTTCGATTTTTCTGTAATTTTTTTTGCAATATTTCTTAATATCTTTTTGTTTTTTTCTATTTTAAGTACAATATCTGTAAATGAGAAAATCTTTAAAATCGTCTTTTTGAACCGCACTTAGATTTCATTCCCGAAAATCTTGGTGCAGTATCAGATGAACATGGTGAAAGGTTTTATCAATACATATTGCAAATAGAGAAGGAATAATGAATCCATTACATAAAAAGTATACGTGATGTTATTACTATATTTCGACTCAATAGCAATTGGGTATAAAAAATTTTCACTGCCGTTTACACTGTATTTGTTCACTGTTTTAAATACCATCTAACTGGAACATCCAAAAAAAAGTAAAGAAAATAATTTAAATATCTGGGAATGAAGAGTGTATGACGTGATGAAGAATTCTTATCATTTTATACAACGTTCTGGGAAAAACTGCGAAAGTAATGTATGCATTGACTTATACGACCATTTTTGGACAGATTGCGACCCTACAATGAACTAGTGTGGCGGTCTAAGCTTAAACAAAACAAAAAGGCCTAGAAGCCCAATTGAAAAACCTGGAACCTAATGTCCTCCTAAGTATCTCAAGTGCATAATTTACCCAATCCTACTGCAATCATAGAGATTATATTAAGAATCGGCTCTTTTCACATCAGTCAGAACACATGCTATCTGCGGTGCATTGTCACTACAAAAAGCAGACATTTGCACCAGGCGACATAATTCGTTATCTAAGCATCTTACAGGACTCGAATTTTGAATTGACGACCATCTGCTCTGACATACTTACTAGAGGCCAAAATAGATTTTGAAAACCTTTTGTTATCATTGTCGAAAGTTGTGAAGAATGGAAGTCTAACAGATCAGCACTTCTTGAATCTGTATCCTGATGTACAGGCGGCTCAAACGTCAATTTGAGAAGCTGGCTGTGACTTCAGACTCCGCTTTTCTAAGGCGATACGAAACCAACTTGACTCGAAGCAAACGGAAGCTAGTAGCGATGCCTGATAAATCTTCGAAAAGAAATTATTTTCAGCCAACCAACTTCATTTATTAACTTAATTTGACATTTTGATGCGAACAATAAATTGTTTCAAGAATATTTAAAGAGTTTTTAGAATATTTTAAAACAAACAAATAAATGCAGCGCATGCGGCAATGGCTTTACTCGCGGACTGAAATCCGATAACAGGCGGTGGAGGATACCATTTTCTTATTTCCGAATTTCATGACTTTCGAATCGCATTCCAGGATAACCCCCCTGGGTCATTCAGTCACAGGTTTTTTTACCCAACGATGACATCTATAGAAGTATGCTCCGAAGTTTGTATATCTCCAGAGTCATAAATGGCTCTACCATTATTATTCAAACAGTCAACTCGTTACTCTCTAAAAACGAATCAGTGGATGCCAAAGTCAACCTTCCTATGTCAATACATTGTAAAATTCTAAATTTTTTTTATATTCCATATGCTTTCTCTACAAATACACGAGTTGAGCTCAAACTAGAATTGAAATTTTTCTGTTCTCTTGTTAAGAAATCATTATCCCTGTAAGGCACCATGAGGTTGGTTTCCAAAGGATAGGCAGAATCACCTGCTAAACGGTAATCCACAGGTATTGTAGTTTATATTGGGTGCATGCCGAGTTGGTGCTGTTATGATTTTGTGGTACTGTTCTTCAACACAAATTATGTTATTTTAAATAAATCCAACCCAATCAAGCACAGATTAAGGTATTTACACTAAAAATACGCATAATAGTGTAAATCCTACAAATTTTTTAAAATTTTAAAAATCTCACGTGAGATTGAGGGCGGGGAGGGGTCGAACCAAATCTCACGACATCTCACCAAGGGGGGAGGGGGGTCGAAAAATCGCCAAAATCACCTCACGTAATTTATGGATGCCCCCTTACTGGATGAACCAGTAAAAGTTTTACTGGTTCATTTTTAGAGAGCATATAACTTATAATATATAGTACATATACTACATAGAGTTATTATCCTATCATTTCAACCACTCGGCCTTTCCCGGCAATTTGTTATAACTTAGCACCTAAACTCTTAGAACTAACCATGAGGGTTTTTTCAGTGTCGGCTCTGAAAGTTTGTATATAGAATGAGTTAAACAGCCGCTCTCCCAATCAACACACAAAATGAAAAATATCTTGCATATTACTGGAAATGGAACCATCTTTTTCCAGATCAGTGAGCATCTAAGTTTATATGCATTTTTAATATTAACTTTTTCATCCTTAATTTACCTATAACTAGAAAACTTAAATGTTACAATATTTTCTAGATTGTTTGTATGTAACAATGAGAAAAAAAATAGATTAACACCAAAACATAATTTGTAGATCAAGTAAGAGGTCGATACTTGCATCAAACATTAACTAAGATCTATGAAAATATTCAAACTTCTTGCATATACTATATGCCTGCTCCTTTTCACCGAAGTTCAAGATAATGTGTTTGTAAATCAGCTAAAACAAGCTTTTTTAATATAAAATACAAGATTATGCCTGGGTACAACAACTGCAACACTATTAAACATTTTTATCGTTATACTTAAGAGTTTTAAAGAAAATAATAGTTTTGACACACCAAATGTAACTTCATAGTGCGATAGTTTAAAACCTATTGATGCAAAGGTTTAGATTATTTGCAGGAAGATCCTAATAGGAATCAAAAGGTTTTTCCAGTAAAACAATTAAATTGTGCTAATTTGCCTCTATTATATGTATGTTCATGAAATTTTGTTTTCAATTACTGCCTATCAAATTAGATAAAAGAATTAAATTAATCTCAAGAAGGAAACGCTTTATTCTTCTATTTTACATTAAACAATTTCATGTTTTTGTTTTTAGATGAAGTAGCGTTTATGTAGTATAACTCAATAACAACTATTCTTAATTTTTTTTATCCCTAAATTTAAAACAAATAATATAAATGAATAGAAAACAAACTAGAATATTTAAAAAATATAAGCCAAAGATATACCATACAATTTTCACATTCTTTAAAGTTTCTTTATTACCGAAAATTTCAAAATAAAAACAAAAATTGGTTTTAAAAAAATATGCGACCTACAAAAATTATTACAATAAAATCGTTTAAAATTTTCAATAATTTCATCAGTTTTTATGTATTTTAATAACAAATATTCATATTTCATTCAAAATAACAAAATCAAATTAAAAAGAATAATTTGAAAGAAAATAATAAATCAGAGAAGGACTAACTGCTATTAAATGTCATAAAAATACTTTCAAAACTTCGTTTATTTGTTCACTCTGGCTAATTGCGTTTTTTTCTTGTCTGTTTTTTTCCTCTCAATAATAATGTTTAAGACACAATATTTTTTATTACATATTTTTGTTGTTATATCTGAAAGCACGTTAATAATTTTTTTGTTTTACTATAAATTATGACTAACAATAGTATTATACTAGTACACAAATTTTTCTTGCTTCTTATATTTTCTTAAACGATAAAATTTCAAAGAAAACAAATACCTTATTTATTATTATACATTTTTTCATAACTATCGTCTCATTTTGAAGTTCATTCACTAAAAAAATACCATTATAAATTTTATATTTAATTGAAATGATTTAAGAATAAGCAAAAACAAAAAAAGTTAATTTCACAAGATAATAATAATGAAAAATCTAAAAAAAGTTTCAACAGCAGCGCCATCATCAAAATCCATTGGTTGAGAATTTGAATGAAAAGTTCAAGTGGATCTGTTAAAAAAAGGACGAATTTTTCTCAACACAAAATGAAATCGTAAAAGGCAAAAATATGTTAAAACATTTTCAAAATTGCCTAACCTTGGATGGTAAACTAAAGAAAGACAAGCAAAAATAAGGAAAAGAGATATTTTGGATGGCGGCGGCAAATACAATTACGAAATTTTCTTCATTACAATCAAAAAAAGAAAACAAAAAAAAGTTGATATCAAATTACAGCGTAAAATTCAGAAGTCTACACCAAGTACTACTACTACCGTTTATACTTTGCTCCCATTTCTCGTAAGTCCTTATTTCCCTTATTTTTAATTATGAATTCAAAATTTTTATTTATATTTTTCTTTTAGTTTTTATCTTTTGATTTGCTTTTTTTTGGATTTTATTTACATACCATCTTTTTTGTTACTTTCATCCTCACTTTCACTAGTGATTTTTATTTTAGATATTTCCATAATTTTTTGCGTGTCATTTAATTATAGTTGTTCATTATTTTTTATTAGTGTTTATTTTCAAATCTAGTTTTGTGAATTGTGTAGATTGGTAAATATCCCATAACAGTAGTTTTAAAAAACGTAGTTTTTTGGTATAAACATATTAAGATGCCAAATATTGTACACAAAAAATATAGCTCCCTGTTAAATCAATTGTCTTCAACTTTAAAGTTATAGAAAATATTAGTTTTTTTGTTATGCAAACTTTGTTTTAGTATTTTTTATAGCAAATACATTGAAACAAACAAAATCCAACAAAAAAAAAACAAATATTGTTTTAAATTTGAAGATAATTTATAACGGAAATTCGTGAATACTTCACATTTTCGTGTTCAATATTTCACATTTTTGTATTAATTTGTTTATGATTCTACAAAATTTAACAGCTTTGATTAATTACTAAGTGCGTTTCATTTGATTGAAGTATTTGTCTGGAATGCAATTTCGTTTTTATTTAAATCATTTTAAAATATTCCATTCTCTTGTGTTTTTTTTTATAAATTTAGCATTTATTTCAGTGAGACACCTGTGAAATGATTATGTGGCATATCAGACTTCATTAGAATTTTGTTTACAAAAAACATTAAAATTATATAATAATAATTTTTGAAAGCATTCGCTATGGTCTTTTACATTAATATGTTTCGTTTTTTCTCATTAGTTGTATAAGTTAACAATACACTTTGCGTACAACCTACTTAAGACGATCAAAAAAGACGCATTCTCTATGGTTATCAATAATGTATTACAGCGAAAATTATTGACCGGCCCGGCCCAGTGTTGAAATTTTTTGCAGAGTTTTTTTTTCTACCCTTATATAACAGTAACCAAAAATTTTTATTTATGATATTTTATTTGGTTTTGGTTTAATTATAATCAATAAAACTTTTCAGCACAATATTTTGTTTTATAATATTTAAAATATGGTCTATTGAAATCTTCCACACATCTTATAGTTCTCTAAAACTATAATCTAAATTCAAAGCACGGAAAATATTATTCATGTCTAGATATTTATTATTTTATTGATTGGGGTCATGATCTGGCTAGAAGACTGTCTCATGTTCAATAAAACTTGCACTGACCCTCATTCTATTTCAATAGGCAATAAGAACCTAACGGCCGAACCGTCTCTAAATGCCCTAGGCATAACATTACCCGAAGATCTAGGCTGGGATAATCACATATTCCAAATTGCTAAACAACCATCACAGTGGCTGGGATTTCTGAAAAGGTGCAAATTCCTTCTTTAGCCGTCGGTCAGTGCTATAATATACAAATCCCACCTTCATCCCCACCTTGAATACAATTCGTTTATCTGGGCCGAGCCCAAGAACCGCCTTATCTTGGCTGGACTTGGTGCAAAAAGGCGCTCTTAAACTTATTGGTGATAGCGCCTTTTGCCCTTCAGTTGACTCATTAGCTACCGTAGCCGTAGGAATGTAGCAGCTCTGGCAACATTTTATTGCTTTTACCGCAATGACTGCTCCACTAAATAAGTAACCTTATGCCTCGATAGATGAATCGGAATTTAAATGAATAACACAAAAATGTAATTTAGATTTTATCAATTAATAAATGGTTTTCTCAATGTTATGATTACTTTGTACGCTTGTGAGAATCTGCAGTATTTTTTAAATATTAAATTTATTAATAATTCATTATAATAAAAATTAAAAAAAAATATACATATTTCCAAATACTGGCTGGCATCCCCTATTTGCGGCCACTTTGACATAGGCAACCGTATTCTATCGTGTAAAGAAAAAAATTAGCTTTAATTTGATATACTATAACTTAAGAGGATACGTATAATACCTGTTTACACCTGGCTTTATTTTAATTAAAAATACTTGCGGCCATATTTTTATAGGCAACCCGGCATACATATATTTCTCTATTTAAAACTCTCAATAAAAATTGCATTTTGATTAAAAAACAGATGAGTGTAGAAATTTGCAGCCGGATCTTAGACTGTTATTGTTTTTATTAATACGCCGCATTCCTTACGATTACAAAGATACCCTATTTGTGGAAATCGGCCATTGTTTCATTAACTTTTTATTCTAAATCATTAAATTACATTTTTTCCCCAAAACCAAAATTCAAAACAACCTATTTCGAAAGAGCGACACTATTCGCACCATATGCGGGTTACACCGGTGAACCGTGACAGCTGAACCGTAGCACAGGTGAACCGTTTCACGGGTATACCGTGACGTGGCAATTCGCGGGATTCGGGGTAATTTTTGAGAAAAATTACCCTTTATAAATGACAGCCTAGAAACTTTCAATAGAATCCAAATAGGACTCGTGCAAACAAAAAAATATTAAAAAGTACAACCAGATAATTTTATATACATCTCCCGAGTTTCACATACTTGAGTGGTGTCGATTTGATAAATCATAAGAAATAACTGATACATTACTTAAAAACTCGAAATTTTCATCAAAAATCATACTCTTATAATCAGACCTTTGGTTTTCAAAGTCAACGTGTTTTAACGTCTAACGTATTTGCAAGCATCCCAAGTTATATTATCAAAGAGGAAATACCTTAATACCACGTGAGCTTGTCTCATAAATCCAAAAAAATCGAGCAGGATTTGCAACTCCAGAAAAAAAACAATAAAAAAAATTTCAAAAACAAACTTTTATTAGATGAACCAAAAAATATTAAATAATAAAAAAGTTAATAAGATGAACTTAAAAGTATAAAATAATTTGGCTTGATGTGAAAGAAAACCCTGTGCGAATAGGTTCTGCAAGTACCGGCAACGTTCGTCTTCTGGTAAATGGTAACAGAATCGTTTTATCGGGATTGACAGACCTTCTGCATGCGTCTTGACATGATACCTTCGGTTTCACCTGCTACCACGAAGACAACATCATCTGCGTAGCCTTGGGCGAAAAAGTTACTGCCATTAAGTACCTCTACGAGTTCATCTCCAACAAGGCACCACAGAAGTGGAGATAAGGCTCCTCCATTTAGTTTTTTGTTTGATTTTTCGCCGCCATAATTTCCTACACATAAGATACAACGGTATTCATGGATAGTAAAATATTATTACTAAATTACTATTATAACCAAAAAAAAAGTATTATTATCAAAACTGTTTTATTAAAAAAACTATTACAAATGACTTGTTCAGTATAGCAGTGTTAGATCATAAATTTCTCGGAGGCAGGCCAATTGCTGTGGGAGCAATTTTTTTGGCCTTCCTCGAGTTGATGTTGAAGGCATCATTATTTTGTAGGGCTACTGCAGTACTTATTTCGTTATCATTATCGGGTGAAGTACGCCCTCCTTTATTTAAAATCAATTTTCTGGCTATGGATCTAGATGCGATCAATTTTTTCATTATATTTATCAATATCTTCTGTTTTTTTAAGTTTCTATCGAATTCTGAAAAAATAATTTCAAATTCTTCTCCAGGTTTACCTCTTGTATTTGCTGTAAAACGGTGTACCCGTGACCACGGTCCACCGTGTCACTCCCGTATATGGTGCGAATAGACACTTCGATCTCGAAAACGGGCAGAGATAGCCCCGGTTGAGTTTTTTTGTTGATCATTTTTTGTTTACTATCTAGCATTAACCGCTTGGCAAGGCAGGACGGGACACCCTGTATGAATATTCGTAGGACATGTGCCTTTTTGCAGGAAAACCTTCACTTTGCTATCAAAGAAGTATGACATGCAAGTACTTTTGTCTGAGTGTCTGAGATTAGTTGTAGTTTAGTTTAATGAACACGGTTCCGTCAAAAAACTTAAAACGGCCAACCATGGACATGTGCCGTTTTGTTTGCCCACTCCTCAAATAAGATAAATAGTACATTGCCTTTTCTGAATTAGTAGTAGTAGTAAGTAGTAAGTAAGTAAGATTCCGATATAAAAAATCGTGCCATGTCTTAAATCACAAAAATTCGACCAGTTTGTAAAACTAAATGACTTAGAACTGTTTTTGCAATTAAAATGACCAAAGTTCTCTCGCAGTGCGATATGGAAAATAATTACTCAATATTTTAGAAAATTTTCTTTCCAGAACGATCCTATTTATACAGACAATTTAAAAACGTGATGCATTCTATCCAGTGCCTGAAATTTCGTATCACGTTGACATATTAAATTTTTAGCACTAAACAAAACTAAATCTTATCACTGAAGAAAATTACATATTTCAATTATGAGGGATGATTCTTCACTGTACATTACGTATTGCGTCAACATTACAAATCCAAAACTTATCCGGCTAAACACAATAAAATTTTAATATTTCTCAACAGTAAGTCAGGAAAAGTTTTATAGTTTACGCAATTTTCACAATGTTTCATCCATAGAAATATCTTAACCATAAAATGATGTCTTATAATAATCCGCAACATGTAATCATGTCCCAATCAAAAAATGACTTCACCTGTTAACGTCCGTCTGGGTTTTTGTCCAATTCGTCTTCGTAGATGCTGGCTCATCCGATTTAATGCCTAGATGATTGCAGTTTTGTACATGAAGCAATTCCAAAGGGATCTTAAATTTACATTTGGACACTTCGTCGTGTTCTTTCTTTGTTCAATTTACAATTTCTTTGGCATCGAAAGCATGAGTTGTGCAAAGTTGTCTAATTCAATTTTCAGGTACAATAACTTAATTTTCGTAAGAGCCGGGAAACTTTGCTGCATTGAATAAGAGTTGAATGAAAACGAAAGTGACTTCGCGTTAGATTAATTCTCTGCAGAGGAAAGTGATTTGAAAAAATTATGATTTCTTTGAGGATTTCTTCATTAGAAAACTCATTCGTACTTCATCAATCATAATTATTATTACCTATAAGTTCTTTACTACATGGGAAGCAACAGCAACTTTACTGCTGATTATACAAGTATTTTAATTCAACATAATTGGTTCGGAGTTACTCATGTTTAGTTAATTGTTAAGTTAATTACAAATTTCATTAATACAAAAAGAGGCCATAATCGTTTTTATTAATAGCTAATGAAGGAAATTTAGATGAAAGTTAAAGCTTTTTTTACCTCATTATAAGGTAGATAGGTTTCTACCAAATTTTCACTTTCTGCGATATATACTACGTATACATGCTGAGTTGAATAGTTGAGTTAAGGTTGAGTTGAATTTTCGACAATCGACAAAATTCGACAAAAATCACAAACAAAACACAGAGGTGCTGCTGTCAACTAAATTCAACTACTCAACTACTGAACTCGCGTCTATCTGCATAGCTTTAACTCAACCCAGGAAGCAGAGCTGAGTCGAGTTCAGTGGACCATATCTCAGCTCGACTCGCGTCTACATGCATTTGAATTCGGGTTCAACTTGGGTTCAACTCATCATGTATACGTACTAATAGTATTATATTAAAGACTATTTTTTGTAATTTATGAAAAAGGAGTTTGTTCCATGTGCATACAAAAAACATATATTTTGCATTGATGCTCAAACTAATTAACTAACTATTAATCAATTACATGACTCGGGAAGGCCCTTTGAGAGATCTTGAGTTTATAAAGGGAACTGACGCGACGTTTGTTTCAGACAATCGTTGAAAGCATTCCTGCAACTATTTTTGCGAAGGAGAGCACGAGGTTTTTTTTATGTGGCAATGCTAAGCTCAGGAATCGCCCTTTGTACTACCAGTCCGTCATGTCGTTTGTCACGTCATGGTGCAATGTCCAGCAGTAAGCTTAGTGCTGGGGGGTATAGGTTAAGCGTTATGGCGGTTGGGGGGGGGGGGGTTGTTGAAGAAGGTGGCGATGAACCCTGCGTTTGAACTCTTGCATGTTGTCGGAGCTCGGAAACACCGGCGCGAAAGATCATTCCACAGTCAAGTTGTTCTATTTAGAAACGAATTGCTATCTTGTTGAATGGGCGATAAGACGGGTTGCAGGTGGTGGGAGTGAGATGAGTGAGCTAATCTGGTGTTGCGGGTATAACATTGCCGTGTAGGCAGGAGAGCGTTTATTTCGGTGGAACAGTCACTATGATAGTAGCGATAAAATTTTGTCAGTGCTGCTACATTCCTACGGTGGGTGGCTCAAGGGGTCTATGGTGGAGCAAACGGTGCCGTCATCGATTAATTAAGAGCCCTTTTTTGTATTTTATCTAACCACGCCAAGGTGGTTATCGAAACGCCGCCCCAAATGAGAGAGTTGTATTCGAGAAGAGGCCGAATGTAGGATTTGTATATTACAGCAAGGGCCGATGGGTGGAGGAGGAACTTGCACCTCTTAAGAAATCCCAAGCACTGGGATGCTTGTTTGGCGATTTGGAATATGTGGTTATTCCATCGCAAGTCTTTGGCTAATGTAACGCCTAAGATGTGTAGGGATGGGTCGGCCATTAGTTCAACTTCACCCACTGTCAGGGATGGAGAGGTGTTGCACTTTTCATTGGAAATAAGACAGTACTTGGTTTTGGTGGAGTTGAATTCGACACGATTCTTGCTCATACAACTTTATCCTCATACAACTTTATTAAATTAAATCTAAGGAAAGTATTAGGTGTTTCATTTCATAAGGACGTTTATTCTGAAATAAACCTACACCTACACCTTTCAAATAGTTCACTGCCTCCTTCTCATGCATCCTCCAGACTACTCTTAATCTATCATATCCTTTTTCTACCTTCGAGCTAGGCTTACTACTAGTCATTGCACCAAGACGTAAACGACATGACGGACTGGTAGTATCAAGGGTGACTCCTAAGTTTAGACTCTTTCACATTAAAAAAAAGAAGAAAAATAGATTGTTCGTCTAACTATGAACTTTCGATTCCCATAGAAATTTTTCAAATCCGCATGACGGGGCTTTCATTGGCCAGGTTTATGCCGCGGACACTTTGGAATTTATGAAATGGAGCTGCCAACTTGTTTATCGTTTTAACATATATAATATATCTATTAATATTAATAAAATATTATATTATTAATAAATTATCAACTGAAGCGTGCAAAGGGTATTTTATATTGGAGATAGTTACAAAATAAACGTAAGAAGTATATACGATGTTACACTTTTACGTCGGTTGACATTTTCAGAGAGTCTAAAGTGTTTATACCGTAACTTTCTCTACAGTGCCACGTTTGGTCACGCCAAAAAGCAAATACACTTTGTCAGGTTGCGCCGAAAATTCTTGTCGTATATGCCGCTTACAACATGTCAGTCAACTCCAGAGTGTCCGCGGCATTAACCCGGCCAGTGTCACCGGCTCCCGGACTATATCGATTCCCTCATTCTAATACCACATGAGCATTTTTAGGGAAATTTTGATTTTGAATGATTATTCTTGAAATTCTCTACACAGCAGTTGCAACACCATGAAAGAGAAAGTCACAACAAAACAAAATTTTATACTATAAAAAATGTAAAGAGAACCCTTAGTTGGCTGCCCGAAGATCCAACCTCGGCTTTTCACACAAAAAAACTAAAATTTGGAATGCCTGTCTGAAGTTAACTCAACACAGACAAGACTATAAGGCAGTACCCCGGGCCGAAGACTGGGACTGGCTCGCCGGGTGGGTCGTGGAGGGTTGAGACTCCTGAGGTACTACCTTAACCTGGTGCACCACCACTTACCTGTACATGAGAGTCCCCATTCGGAGCGGACGCAGCTTACTTACGAGGACTGGGAGGGTATCTGAAACATAAACGTGGGCTCCTGGAGGGGGGCCGTCCGCCGCTATCCTGGTTTCCTTTAGTAGCACTTCATCCTAAAAAAATTATAATGCTGGACAACCCACAACCATATACCCAATTTCCATACACAAAACTCAATTTTTACAGTTTAATTCGTTACACCCAAACAATACACAACAGTTAACATTCGAGTAACTCACAGCGAGCCAATAGTGAAATTCAATATAATAAATTCAATGTAGTAAAACTCAATATAATAAATTCAATATATTGTAATAACATGCCATATGAGAGATTCAATATAACAAAATTCAAGTGAACCAAAATCGTTAAGTTTACTGCAAGCTAATCATCATCAACGCACCTTTCAAAATAATTATCTCAAAAAAAATGTGCTAGAAAAAAACCCGCCCTGGTACCATGGCGCGTTCTTGTACATCTTATACGCACAACGTTTTGGTTTTCAACAGGTTCACAATAAAATCTTATGCGAGATGTGAAGATAGTTTAATTGGTGACAAACCAAATATTCGTCACTAAAATCACTATAAATTGTAATATCGGTAAATTTATCAAAAAAAACAAGTGTTCATATAACAAAAATTAAATTAAATGGCAATTAATGCCTAATCTCCAATGGGAGAACCAACCACGAACCAACCACGTACCAGTTGGCTGAATTAGCTGACAAAATGCGTTCACACACATTTCTATCAATGTAGATGTGAAATGTCAGAAATTTCTGTCTTGTTTTGATCGGGAATGCCGCGCAAAATTATATATGAAATAAATAATTTACAAACATTAGCTAATCTAGTAGCACTCCAATTAAATGTCATTTTCACTTTTTGTGTTGACATATTTTTTGGCGCGATATTCAAATTAAACTTAACGTCATTTTTGCCTTCATATTTGACATTTTTCTGTACAAAATTGTTTAGAGCCACTGAAAAAAAACCCGCTGAATTGCATATGGCAACTCAAATGGTTTAACTAACACATACGGAAAGTTACACAAGTCGACCAAAACACGAGCGAGACGGGTTAATCAATTTACAATGAGAAGGAGTAGGTAGCAGCATTTTGGTTGGTTGGTTCGTGGTTGGTTCTCCCATTGGAGATTAGGCATAAAAACCTTTCAACCTGTCATTGACTTAATGCAAAAAATAATTAAAAACTAGAATGAGTTGGTGTAATGAATTTAGCAATCCCAATAAAAGGTCTTCCTATATAGTTCGACGGACCACGAGTATTTCCTGAAGGAAACTGATCCGACGTCGCCTGTACGTCTTGATGGAGTCCCCAGGAGCGACTGGCTCCCTTTTCCTACCGGTCCTTCAGGAACAAATAGGTGAAATAGCTGACTAGGATTTCAGTTTCTGTGGTTTCGTCAGTTACGTCTTTAGCACCACTATTTCTACCAACTCAACCAACACAGTTATAAAAGGTACCTGTTATCTTGAGGGGATATTGGTCCTTACAAATATCAGTTGTTCCTCCAAGGGGACTTTGGGTTCTCACAGATGAATTTGGTTATACTCCAATATCTTCCATCAAGTGGAAAGGTAGTCATCAGGATGCAACTGAATTAAGATGGGGGCTGTTTTTCCTCTTCCAACTTCCAGTACGCGGGGGGGGGCGTTTTCCGCATACACTCCTCAAATCGTGGCTTTCCTGTTAGGGTTTTCCTTGCCACTTATTCAAAACTGGTGGTATGGGTGGTTACGTAACACTGACGAGGAACACCGAACTGAGAGTATTACTAACTTTATACACTAGTTTACAAATACAGGCACTCCGAGTGAATTGATTTTTTTCTCTCTACATGTTCTTTTCGTCAAGCTCAGCAAAAAACTGCCTTATAATTTTTTCTCGTTTTTCCAATTATTTTTCTCTCTGCCTACCCTTTGCTACAAATTTTACTACAACCTAAATCCCTTTCCAAGGTGGCTATAAGGTGTATTTTATCCCGGAATCATGCCCGTCGTTACAAATATAATAACCGTAAAGCCGGAACTATAATAGACCTGAAAGAACCTACGTCAATCCCTGCGTTCCAAGGGCTCCTATGTGAAAATAAATGATTGACTATTACTAAGTTTCCATGAGAGTTCAACCAGAGTTGAACCCGAGTTATACGTCATGGAAACAGACACGGCTAAGAGTTTTCGTTAAAGATTTTCAACTCTGCTCAACTCAACGAAAATAGGTAGGTTGAATTGAGTTCACTCTCACTACTAAAAACGGTACACTGGCAAAGGTATAAAAACTGAAAATGTCGCATCTCGCTTGGACGTCAGAAGAGACTTTATATTTAATAAATACTTTTAAAGAAAAATCTATTATAAAATTAATTGATGAAAAAAGATGGCGGACAAAATGGAAACGCATCGAGTTAAGTCGTTGAGTTGAAGTGTCATATCACCTCAACCACAACTCAACTCGACTCCCATGGAAACTCGGTATATAATAAATGTACATCACTTGTACTTGTTTTCGTTAATGTTTCGTTAAACGTAGTATAACGCCTTCTTATACCGGAAACATACTTGTGATATAGCAATTGCAATTTCACTTAAACGGCAAGTGTGTATACTGAAAAAAATCACGGTGTACACTTGGTATACAGAAGATTGAAACTCAGCATCGCAATTGAGAAAAATATCGTGGTATAGCTCAGTATACCCAAGAATTTAACCAGAAAATAGTTTGAACATAAACCAAAATGGGACTTTAGTACAGAATTTTAATTTTTATTTTGGCAGCACTGCCTGTATGAATCTGTCAGAATTCAAAATTTCAAATTTCACTTTTATTTTAAATAAAAACTAATAATAATTTGACAATATTTCTCACATTTCTATTTCTATTTAACAGCAGCACAAATTTTTTTTTCGTTGTGTCTTCACATTTTTATATTGCAATATGACAAAACTGTAATATCTCGATCTCAATTGCTATACCACAAGTGTGTCTTTGGTATTATGGGACCTGGATCCCAGTTACGGCGTTGTAATGTCAAAATCTTAGCATACTTGTTGTATTCAGACTCAAATTCAAACAATATTTACTGCGATTATTATGGCCGATTGTATGTCAAGGTCTACGGTGAGAGATATGTACGTGTACGTTCTTTAAAAACGTACGTCGATCTACGTCTATTATAGTTCAGGCATTTCAGAAGACATAAAAGCAGTAATGAAAAACACTAAAAGTTTACTCGAAATTCTTTTTTTTTTATTTTCATTAATTTTTAGTCTCCGTATATTTTTTTTTCTGACAGCTAATTCTCAGGCGTTGATGCCTTCGATTCGGCACAATCTGGAAGAAGAAGAGAGTATGAGTAAAACGTATTCAGTGGTTTCATTCCTTTATGGACCACGTGCCAGACCTACCTAACCCGATGGTCCCCACATTCAACCTATAGGGCGGGGCGAACCTAGCATTATTAGTATGCTTACCGACCGCACACCTATCATGTTAATTGGTTTATCGCGGTAGAACCCGAACCTACCGAGATTCCACCACACAACCTCCATTCACACCCATGCTATGAATTCGCTCATCGGGGTACAATCCGAACTTACCGAGATTCCGACCCACGACTTTCATCTGGGTAGAATCCGAACATATCGAGATTCTACCACACAATCTTCATTCGCACACATACCATGAATACAGTCATCGGGGTAGAATCCGAACTTACCGAGATTCCACCCCACGACCTTCATCTGGGTAGAATCCGAACATACCGAGACTCTACCACACAACCTTCATTCACACAAATACATCAATGCATACAACCAATTTATTATTTATGTAATTACTCCCACCTGGCGATCTAAATTAGTCCACCGATAAAACACTTTTGGCACTTTTTACGAATATTTTTTCCTACTCATCCAGCTTGAGTCAACAGTTTTTTGCGTTTCCTGAAAATTTTGAATTTTTGTCTTACGCGGTATTAAGGTACGGTTTCGCTGGGAGCTGTCGACAGCAGCTGCCGACGGCTGAGAATGAGGGTATCGATATATTATCTGTCAGCGAATGCACGCTTGGATATGTCACCAGCTTTAGGTCATTGCCATCCGCGTATGCCATTGTCCGTAAAGGGGTCGCTTAACTCTTAGGCCCGGCGCACATTGAGACGCAGGCGACACAGGCAGAGCAGCACAGTTTCTGTCTCATGCTCTCCGCGAATTGAAACACAGAGCACGTGACACGAATACTGTGCCGAGCACAGGCTTCATGACAGTGTGGCACGTGCAGCGTAAGGCCTTTTTTTACAAGCTTTATATTAACTTCCTTCTCTGTTTGGGACAAATCTTGCGATCGGTTTTTCCACTACTTCACGATATCCGCATTATAAATCCAATAAGGCGGCCACCACAAAATGGCGCATAAGACTAAAAAGTGGAAAATAAAATTTAATATGTTTTAGTTTATCTAATAAAATCTTGTTTTTAAAAAAAATTGTTTATTTTTTTTTATTTAAAAAAATGGAAGAAAAATTAATCGATTTTAATAAATCGAATCTGACTTAGAGCTTAATAAATTTAGATATTCCTCCATTTCAAAATTACTTTCGTCAAACTGTCGAACTAAACTGCTCCTCAATGTTTTTTTTGTGCTGCCCTTCTCTGCGCTTACTCCGTGACACAGGTCAATGTGCGCCTTAGCTTACTTTTTATCGTACTACCTTGATTGTATCTTTTCTTATTTTGATCATGTGTTTTGGAAACGGGAAGTGTTCCATAGCTTTAAATAATTCCTCACGCTTTACGCTGTCATATGTATGCATGCTTAAAGCCTATAAATCGTGCGTAAATATCGATGTTGAATTCGAAGGTTCGCTATAGCATCTTTTAAGTCGTCCATTATAGGCAGCTTACTCTCATTACCAGTACGACCATCACTATCGTTACCGAGAAGTCCGTTTTCCCTTAGGTTGACTCACATCACTTTCATTTTCATTGCCTCTATTCAGTAGCCCATTAAAAACGTTCTAAGACTCCTTTTTGGCTAACAATATTACCGCTTTTCTCTTTACACATAGATACTTTGGGTTTAAACTCTTTGCATTGGTTGTGGACTTTCTCATACAACTTCCTTACTTTGTTATTATTCCCAAGCTCTTTTATCTCTATAATTTGTTCTTCCAGCAACGTCTTCTTCTTTTCTGCGTACGTTTTTCAATTCGTCGTTTTTCTTTATAAGTTGCTACGGAATCTCTAGTTCTCCGCCTTTGAAGCATATAACCTTCATTATTATCTCTTCTTACTCTAGTAGCTCCAGCAGAAAAGATCGACATTCTACGACTATTATCATTGCATTCAGAATGTATGGTTGGATAGTAGACTTATTCTCCTGCCCACTACCCGCCCTTTACAAATGGGGCTATTTTACGTTTATTACAGTGACGGATTCGTTCCTCCTGGGTAGTGAATGGAATTCCACTCTTTCATTACGTTAAAGATCGCGGATTTGAAACTACGCGCGCTCTGGAGACAGAGTTTTGAAGCGATCATTTGACAGATTTTCCAAAGGGTTAAGATCTCTATAGTTTCCGGCCAATCTGTATAAACTTTCCGATAACAGGGTTAAATTTTCTTTTGTAGTGTAGCAGTAGTTTGCAATATAGTTTGGCATATCGTAGATTTGCATGTTTTGGCTTTTTGATCTACTATAGGGTTGGATGCCCTGGTAAACCAGACCACGCGAGATAGATGTAGGTAGTTTGAAATAAATAAGGGGAAGAAAACCGGTCAGTGGTAGTGCACAGGACGTGTTAACACGTGTAGGCCGACGCCCTGTTTGAAATATAGTTAACAGCAGTAGCAGTTAACGGGTTCATCAGTAAGTTCTTAGTTTGGCTTTTCCAGCACTTTTGGCCCTTGCCGATTTTGTGTTCGGTATAACCTATACGCTTTTCGTCTTTGACATAACTAGCTTTGACATCCATGGCCTCCAAAATCTTCAATAATCTTAAGCCCGTAATCTTTTTGAGTTAAATACTCAGGCACTTATCTATGTCGCAATTTTCCCGATTTTTTGGAACTGAGGTTGGGAACGAGAGACCAGACAACACTATTTAACTATCGTTGGAATTTCCTTTCCAAAATGCCTTTTTAAAAGGTCTTTCTCGGTTAGGCTCTGAATACTGGCTTCCGAAGTTCCTGGAACTTCAGACTAAGCGCGGATTTATGCTTGAAATTCTCTGTTGGCTTTGGCCTTCAAGTTATTACACCATTGTTGCATTTTTCATGCTGCTGATGTTCGTCCGTTGAAATGTAGTGATAATAGATTGCCAAAATCGCATTTTTCATGAACAATGATATTTTTTATCATTCTACCAACTCTTGAGTTTTTACGGTACTTTTTTCGCGGGTTTTTTTTGAACGCTCGTTCTGCTCAGCTTTCTGGACTTTTTACTTCTTCATTTGCAGTACCTTGAGTACAGTGAGATTTTTCTTGATTTTTTTCAATCTAGGAAACATGCGCTTGCTGACATATAATACGCATTCTAATGTCGTTACTTTGAAATCAACGTACGAATTACTGTCCAAGAGGTTCTTGAGTGGCCTAGACTCGCCGTCGCCTATATATAGCGGGAATATTTTACGTCATTTCTGCTGCGGTCGCAGGTATGAAATTATTAACATGACATAAAAAAATCCAGCAAGTTGCCAGAATACTTCCCGAGAAGCACGCTCGATGAACATGTCCTAGATAGTTTTAGTTGCAATTTGAATATTGTTCACTATACTATAATAACTGTAATTTGTTAATTTGTGGCACAGATTCATGTTTCATTCCTCTTATGCCAACCCCAATAAGTCTCATCACAAAAATAATCTATGACACGATGTTTACAATCACACTGTAACGAAACTTGGAAACCCAGTCCTTTTTCACAAATTTTCGCAAAATGTAATGTCCTTATTACATTCCTTGCGTTGTAGAAAAGCAATAAATTTTTTTGTTTCGACACTATTGTGTAGGGACCTTTAAATATTAAAACACCGTGGATTAAGCTTGATATATTTATTACCGAATAATTTCCATAGGTGTGAATAACGACCAGCAGTCAAACTTCCGTGGCGGTGGGTGACACTTCTGAACAGGAAACGGTGGCTGACAGGAGAATAGGGGTTTACTTGGTTATTCCACTGAACTTCTTAAAACAGTAAAATAGTAAAGCCACGTATACATAACAGCTTCCTCCCCCTCTTATGAATTCTGCAAATACCACATCTAAGTTGGCTAATGCCCGCCTAACAAATTGTTTCTTATACATCTATAATTCATTTTATGTATCTAAATTCACAATTCATAAATTAAAAGAAAATTAAAATTTAAAATACATTTTGAAATGCTTTTCTTTTTGTTTAGTACATTATATATCTTCTTACCCTATGTATACATTAATCTTTCAACTGGTTTCCTAATTCGACTACTTTTTCTCAACTCTTTACTTTTATTTAAACCTATTTCCTGTTGATTACTCTCATCCTTTTTTTCATTAGCTATATTTTCATTAATACCTTCATTAAAACCGTTCCCTTGTTGTAAATCTTGGTTACTTAGCGTTCGTTGCAGCTGAGGGAGTTCTAGGTTTTCATCAATCATATTATTATTAGTGAAAAATGTTGTATCGCGTAACTCATTGCCAATAGATCGCAATTGGTCCACATGCCTATGCCAGACCCTACCGTCATCTAGTTCCACGTCATAATTTAACCTTCCCCTTTTTTGTTTGATTTTACCAAACTTCCATTTCTCCTTATCGTTATAGTTTCTAGTTGCAACTCGGTCCCCAACTTCGAAATTTTTATCAACACTTGGGAAGTTACAATTCATTTTGGGTACTTCCAATGGCCGTAAAGGATCAAGTTTCGTTCGATAATGATATTTCAAAATATGGTTTGCCGGTGAAATTCCCGTACTTGGATGAGGAGTTATACGATATTGAGTTAAAATTTCGTATAACTTGACTTGTATATCTTTCGTTTCTGTAATCATGTATTTCAGGTTATTTTTAATAGTTTGTACGTACCTTTCAACTTGCCCATTTGTAGATGGGTGATAAGTAGCTGTACGTTTGTAGGTAATTCCATGTTTTTGCAAAAACTGGTGAAACTTTGGATTAGCGAATTGGACACCATTGTCAGTACAAATAACTCTAGGCAAGCCAAATGTTGTGAAAATGTTTTGTAATACAGTAATTGTATTTATTGTATTAATTCTTTTAAGTACATACACTTCTGGTCATTTGGAGAATGCGTCGACAATAATCATGAAAAATAATCCTTGAAAATTGCTGCACTCAGGATCGAAACTGCTAACTCGTTGTCAAGTTCCATCGGAATAACTTTATTGTTAATTTTGACATCAATCCATATCTTATTGTCCTCTTCATTGTCTAAGGAATTCACGTCAACAATCGGGCTTTCATCCTCCTCGCAAATTTGAACACAGTTCACGAATCGCTTTTCACTCAAACAAACTCGCTGCAGGTGACCCTTCCGCCGGCATCCTTTGCAGATTTCAGTCTTGTATTTGCACTTATTATCCAGGGGCCATATTTGGTTTCTCGAGTCGATAAGCTTCTCGATGTTCTCCAAGTTTCATATTTGGCATTACGACCAAATCGACAGATAACCACTGGCATACAAAACCATTAAATTGTGTGATATTACTCAAAGTGCAGCAAACCACGTATATTTAATTAAAATGGAAATTCTTAAAAGTTTATTGTATGCTTAAATTTAGCTTTTTAATAAACGTCAAACGTCTTTATCGACACGTAAAAAGACGATAACGTTGTCGATATCGTGTTGCCATATGCCAATTTTTATCTATCGACAGTAATCGATATCGACTCGAGAAACCAAATACGGCCCCAGGTGATCGTCTTGACCGTATCTGTAACACTTTCTTGTCGAATTGTTTTCACTTCTATTGAATTGCGTCGGTTTTCCTTTATTTATTACACTTTGATTTTGTTCTAACCTCCTGTATACCGTTTTGTTTCTGTTTCCCAACTTGTTTTGATCTATCATTCTGAAATTAGCATGGCCCTTATCACTTTTCCCTCTTTTTTGTATACTGCTGATCGTTTGGATGCGTTGTTCATGTAATTGGACTGAATTTTTATGCTAAATTTCTAGGCTTGTTTCTGTATCGATCGCCTTTTCCAGTGTTAAATCTTTTGTTTCCAAGAGCCTGTCTCATATGCGTCGCTCTCTTAATCCGCAAACTAATTGGTTGCTAAGCGCGGTATTAAGATAAGAACCAAAACCACACGTTGTCGCCATTTTCCTTAAAGTTGCCATATACTCTCTTACAGATTCACCTTCTTGTTGTTCTCTATGATGAAATTTGAAATATTCTGCCACCTCCAATGGTTTGAGGTTGTAGAAATCTGATAAGATTTTTGCTAGTTCTCCATAGCTTTTAGCGTTTGGTTGCGCTGGTGATAATCCATCACATAACAAATCAAATGCATCTTGACCAATATAGTGTAGGAAATAATTTTTCTTCTTTGTATCATCGGTGATATTTAAAATTTCGAAGGCTCCTTCTAGTCGCTGCTTCCACCTGTCGAATCTACACTTTGATTCATCATATTATTCGATGTTAAAATTAGCAGGTATGTGTCGGACGGTGGCTGCTGTTTCCCGTTTCCCTGTACTTTCAGTAGCATTCCGTTGCGATGTACTTGCGTCTTTTGTAGTTGACATGCTCGTGGACTAATCCGATAATGTCTTCTTAATCTTTCAATTAGGGTTCGAAATTATTTTGTAGAATCCTCTTCGCCAGTTTATTGTGTAGGAACCTTTAAATATTCACCGTGGATTAAGCTTGATATATTTATTACCGAATAATTTCCATAGGTGTGAATAACGACCAGCAGCCAAACTTCCGTGGAGGTGGGTGACACTTTTGAACAGGAAACGGTGGCTGACAGGAGAATAGGCGTTTACTTGGTTATTCCACTGAACTTCATAAAACAGTAAAATAGTAAAGCCACGTATACATAACAGACACCCAAACGCGTGTTTTGAATGGACTACTTCCTCGACATCGTCGACTACAGCGTGGAAATTTTCTCCTTTCATTTTTGCTGTTTGGATTCCTTATCCATAAGGATATTCTTCTTAAATTAAAGTTTAAGCGTTTTTAACAAACAATTGTGTATGTTAGTATCTTTGCTGTGGTGTGCCAGAGCTTCAGCCGTAAAACATCATAATTTTAAGTTAGTAGAAAGTTTACCTATTTTATTTAAAAGTTATCCAACATTAAAAATTGGAATGCCTAGGATTTTGAGACTGGTTAAATAAAGCAATCGGACAATAACCAGTGTATTTGATCATATCAACATTTACAACATTGGCCGCGATTATGCCGAAGTTCTTCTCCTTCTTCGTTGACGGCAATGCAACCGGGATCCGGTGCTGGCCTCTCGCTAGTGTTTTCACCACCGGTCCCGATTCTGAGGGGATAGCATCCAGTTTGGCATCCCTTAACTAACTCAGCCAACTTCTTCAAAGCGAACAACCTAGAATTATCATCAGATATTGTTGAATAGTCCAATTCCGCAGTTTGCTCGCCATTTAGCAATTCATGAAAGTGCTCTATCCATCGCTTCAAGATACCTTTAGGAGCGGTGATCAGATTGCCCTCTTTGGCCCTGCAGTATGTGCAATTGTGTCATACCGCGGACGATTCGGTAGAACTCCCGTGCCTGATGCGGCCTTCGCTCTCTCGACTGTTCTAGTTCACAAACGAGATTTTTCTCCCAGGCTTCTATTCCAGCCAACTTGCATTCTTCATCGAGTCGTTCCCATCTCTACGACTTCTGCGTAAGATGGAGTTAACAGCATTAATGACAGTATTTTTAAGGCGTATCCAACTCTGGTCGACGCCCGGCATCTCGTCTCCAGGACTTACTCTTCGCTCACTGAAGCGAGTTCTTACCCATGACCGTGGCTGTTTCTGACCATTTCATTGCGCAACTGTGTTGATTCGAGCCTGATTCTCGGATACGAGGTTTTCATCGTTGTAATGCCCTCTCGGAGCACCATACCAACAAGATCCAAATCGTTGGTGATCCAAATCGAAGTTGGCACCTCGGTACGTTTGTACCGTCATCAGTCCCGAAAAGTGGCGGCGGTCTAACAAAATATAGTGTATTTCGTTGTGAGTGGCTCCATCAGGAGATATTCAGGTGGCTTTATGGATATCTTTATGTGCAAATCTAGGACTTGCAACTTGTTCTTACTTTCTGTCATCTCTATAATTCGTTGTCCATTGTCACTAGTGTTTCCACGCAAGCTGTGGGTGCCAACATCTTGTCTGTATACGGGCTTTCGGCATACTTTAGCATTCAGATCTCGCAAGATGATTTTTACATCATACCTGGGACAGGCATTAAGTTCCCGTTCAACTACTTCGAAGTATTATTCTTTTTCATCGTTCGGGACTCTTGTTGAGGTGCGTGAACGTTTATGTGTCTGATATTCTTAACTTTGTCTCGCACACGAAGGGTGCATCTGCATAGCCTTTCATTTATTGCTTTAAATCCGATAATGGTAGGCTTCATTCTTTTGTTGACCATAAAAGCTACCCTGAGCACATGCTGTTTTGTGTGACAGCTGTAATATATGTACGTCATACTCAGGTTTTTGCATAATACTATTCCCAGTCCATCGCATCTCCTGAATGGCGGTAATGTCGGCTTTATACTTTGACAGATTATGGGCTAGATTTTGTACAGCTCGAGTTTTATACAGAGTTCGAACGTGTCATGTGAATATTCTTAAATCGTTATGCTTTTTTCGTTGCCATGGTTGTCGTCATTTTATCCAGAATCGAGGTGTGCTGCTCGTTCCGTAATATTTGTTTTTTCCGGGTGAGGTTATTAACCTCACGCCAACCTTACTTGGAAGGGACTAACGAGATCTTATTAGCCTATCCTCTCTCATAGGGGCCCATTACACGTTCATGCAATCGTCAATAGGGGCCCATACACTACAAGTTTTATGAGTTCAAACAGGACGTTCAAACAAAGATTGACAATGTGTGATGAATTTGGTTTTTGGTTTTATGATTGTCACAAGTTTGTTCCAAATATCAAAACGGTTTGATTTTTCGTTGGTTTTATCTGACAGCTCTATGCAAAAACTTAAAAACTTCCCCTTTGGGGCAGTTTGCTGCGTTTCTGCTTTTTAATTTGCGCAGTCTGGTAACAGCAAGATTATGGGCCTGATTGTTGAATCCGGCGGATTTGGGATTCCCGCCGCTAAAGAGTTTCACTTTCACTTGTCGCTGCGATTGTTCAATCCGCCGGGCGCAACTGCCATATGAAGTGACATATTTCATTTTCGAAATTCAAATGATAATCGAATGGACAGTTCACAGTGGATACACAACTCCAAACAAGTTGGTTCTTCCACTTCCACTTTCGACTGTAAAACTCTCATTCACTTTCCCGCCGGGGGATTCAACAATCAGAAGCTGTTAAATTCGCATTCACCTCCCTGCCGGCGGATTCAACAATAAGGCCCTATGAGTTTATCCTCTTTGGGGTATCACCAGGAGTATATTCCTAAATTTGAACCTCGTGAACCATGTGCTACTTTTGTTATAAACAATTAAAGTTCTTTTACCGCGTTTTTCGAGCTTAAAATGTGAATCACTTCGGCTCTATAAGTCGGATCGGAGCAAAATAAAAACCAGTCTCTTCAGTCTCTTCGTAATAAAATTGCCAATAAATCCTCGTTGGTTTCAAGTCTCTGAAGTACATAAATAACCTACAAAACTGAAAAACGAGAAAAAACAGTATTTTTTTCATTTTAGTGCCCAAGACCGTCAACTAGACCAATCTGCATCAAATTTTCAGAATTTATACTTTCTGATGTTATAAAAAGACCCTGAAAAGTTGCATTTGCAAAAATTGCATTTGTTATGTAAAATTTGAAATGCCCACCATTTTATGCCATTAAGTCCAAAATGAAAATTTTTGATTTCAAAATGTAGATATCGACGCCAGTAATTAGTTTTTTTCATTTCCTGAAAAATTTAAATATTCAGACATGTGCCCTTTTCGAAATTGCATATTCAATTAAAGAACTCATTTCGATTTGAAATCTTAAACCAAAATGAAAACCATATGTTAGGGTAATGACGTGTCATTTTCGATCTTGATCTCGAGTTGTTGAATTAACACGCCTTTTCAGATGTTATTTGTTAAAATCGAAACAAATGTCATTTACTAAAGAAAGTTTCTCGATTTGTTAAACTTTTTTCTCGATTTAACACAAATAACACTAGTGTATGGGTAAGCTCAGCGTTCAAACAAGTTTGTCACAAAGACTGTGGGACATGTTTGAACGCATAAAACCTTTTAGTGTATGGGCCCCTAATCAATTCCATCAATCATGATTGATGGAAATCAAAATATTCAGGTAATTACATCAGTCATCACCTTCGACGGTAGGTTTTCTGTCAGTCATAGTAGTGACTGTGGCAAAACTGATAGCAAAACCTATCGTCTAATGGACCTCAGTTACCAGTGATCACCGCTGGAAGGTTATGATCGCACTTCCATCAGTCCGGAATAGTTGCGGCACGTGCATATTATTCTATATGTTGGTCTCCCTATTCCGCTGAGGACTGACCAATTAACTGAGGTAACATATCGCTTGTAACTTAGCAACATTCTATCGGGTCATCTAAAAAACGGGTCTACAGTTTTTTTTAATAAAACATAAACTGTTTGGAATTTTTTGCTGTTTTTTTATTGAGAGTATGATTTATTACAATTAAACATGGAACAGAATATATTTCAAATGTCCACCTCGACTGCAACTGCAGGCATTAATTCGAATATCGAAATGTTCAATGACTTTTCGACATGTTGGGAGTTGTTTCACGAATTGTAACTTTAATGTTATTCTTTAGATCATTAATTGAGTTGCTCAGAAAGAAGCCAATGCGGCTAAGTCAATTTTTTGACATTTTTGTAAATTTTAATAGAAATTTTATTTCATTATATTGTTTGCATACACTCGACTTTACAAAAAAATCTAATGCTCTTAGATCACATGACCTTGGCAGGCCAGTCAACCTTGCGGGGCCTGGGGCAAAAATATTATTGTGGCATTTTTAAGCTATATATCAAAATAACTTTTTGCGTGTGAGCTTCTTTCCTCGCTATTCTATAGGGCCTATAGAATAGCAAGGAATAGCGATGGCAAATAAAATAACTTCAAGAATGCCGTTCTGTAGTAATATTATGAAAGCAAGTGTATGCAATTCAGACCTTGTAAATCGATTAACACATTTTGAAAAGTATCATTCTGATTTCCACTTAACTTTTCAGTTACGGCCCCCATCCATGGTCAAACAAATGCACAAACTTGTGGCCAACATCGAAAAAATTGGCCCCGACTGACCAGCTCCGTCCCCATACTTAGCTGACCATCACAACCTTTATTTATTACATAAAATATACAAGTTGTATAACAATTTTCAGCCTTAGTAAATTAATTTTATTACCTCGGCAGGTACGACATCATTGATAGCGTACCGGAGCCACCTGTTCTCAGTTTCGCTTGACTGGCCGCAGTATGTTTGCGTACACAACCATTGTAATCACCTATAAAACAAAGTAGGCTTAGTAAATTCAAACAGTTTTTGTTGGCGCTGGCTCTTGGACTATATTGGGAAATTGATGGTGTGGACCGAAACGATCAAACCCACAACCCAACTAGTTTTCTAAAAATGTGGAGATCTTTTTAACCGATTTATATAATAGCTGGATATTAGATAAGAAAATAGAAAAATTCGACTATTTTCGGCTGTTTGGACATGCTTTTGACAAACTCACGCATACCGTTGTTGATGTATTTAAAACCCAAATAATTTTTCCTTGGTTTCATCAAATATTTTTATTTCTTATTCTACCGGAGTTTTGCAAATGAATTTGTAATTCTATCTTGATTTTATTAATATTCCACACAATATCCACAAATATTAATCTGTAGCCAATTTGTTTAAGGAAATCTAAATAAAATAAAATTAATTTTCGCAATTGTTAATTGCTTTTCTTATTACTGATTTTAATGCCGTTAACGTTTATACGAAAAGTAGAATCTGTAATTAAAATCGGATAAATCAGGATAAATCACAAAAATGTTTTTTTTAAATTATCACCAATTTTCCGTTTTTGTAAGTTCTTGCAATTTTATTAGTAAATACCACAAAATCTCTGATTTAACAAGAAACGATTTCCAAATTGATGTCCCTCAATGGATTTCCGCTAAACCCACCCAGCAGCATAATCACAATCCCTGTCCATATTACGCCTTATTACCGCCACATCTTTATCTCCTCTGATTACATTCTTTCCAGGTAGCCACTTCTGATGCTATTTGACCAATTGATCGGAGCTGAGACCAACGAATCAGTGTGGACCAATGATTGTTGCATATAAGATACTAATCCTCAGATTAACGTGGCCATATTGTACCTCCAGTTATATAACAGAGAAATGAAACGTGGAATGTTGGCTTGATTAGTTTTATATAGATGTTATTCGATATTTCGTTCGTACAATCACGTAATGCGGTTAGTAGGCTGCTATTGATGAGGTTTTGACCGTAATTGCAACCTTCAAGATTAAAGATTTTCCATGGTGTTTTTGTATCGATTTATTTGGGTGATTGTGATTTATTTCTTTGAAATATATATGCCAGTGTGTTATGTAATGCTGTTAATGCTTTCAGTTGTATTGTCAGTTAAATTAAACTAAAGCAAATTTGTTTATATAAAATCTTTTAAATGTTTTATGTTTTACATTTAATTCCCAGATAATAATCTAATACATATTGATTACATTTGTAGTACAATATTTCTACTCAAAGTGAAGACGTAATTTTAGTGTAATTTGTCTCTCTTTAAAAAAAAGGTATTCAATTTTAATTTCTTTCTCAAAAACATTCAATTCAAAATCTGGGAAATAGTTGATTTATAGAGTTAATTTCAAAATCTAATTTAAAAAGAACATCAACAATAGAAAATTAACAAAATATGATGACGTAATGGAAGAAATATGATGAAAAATGTATAAACTAAAATAACATTTAAAGCAAATACACTCGCAACCTAGCAATTTATTTGACATAGGTATACGAGTATGATAGTGTGTTATATGATAATCACACCAGAACGAACATGCTTTTTGAATTTTAATTTTAATTGGCGGGCAGAGTAGTACATAAAAAACATCTATGAGGATTGTAATAATAAAGATTCAAAGAAAATTCCGAATACATGCGAAGGGGTATGCTATTATTTTCGAGCTACTTTTTAAATCCAAAGTTTGAATGCGGTTGTGCACGAATGTGCACGTTTCGCATGTTTCCAATGAAGTTGCAATGTGCACACAAAAAAACAACTATTAGCACAACTCTTCGAGGACATTTTAAGCCCCTTAATGTTTCTGTACAGGTGCTGATGGCTATGAGCTAATCGAATTCGTAACAAGGGTCTTTTTACGAAAAAAACCGTATTTTGCATTAACTATTTATTGTTATGCAAATTTTCAAAAAAGTGTTTATTGCACTACCCAAGGAATATACTTTCCGCGAGTTTCAAGATATAAGCATTTAAAAAAACGTAATTTTTAGCGGTTTTTGTTCAATAAGTCCTTTATTTGTTTATATATTAACATCAAACTAGTCCCATTTTGTTAGTTTTAAAAAGTTCTACAAATTTTATATAAAGCTTTGAATATAGCAAGTAATATTGTATTTATAAAATAATGTAACACCAGTTTAAATTAATTACTTGCCCCTTCTTCTGTGAAAGCTACTGCAATGCTGGTCAAACAACCGTATATTTTTATTTGGATTATCATCCGTAAAACAAAACTAATTTTTCTTTGCTTCCATTTCTGTCCTAGAAGGTTTCTATATTATGTAGTTGCCGAAAAGCCAAAATAACATAAATTAGCAAAATTATCGTAAATTTATTTAGTAAGTAGACAAAAAGATGTATTTGCTCCCTTAAAATTAGCATGATATCTATTTTATTGGTGTTGTGTGCATGTTTACTTATTATTTTGCTTAAACTGCACGCTTTTGCTGTAATAAATTACGCTTCTCTGAAACGGTATGCGAGGGAATGTAAATAAAAATAAACTGATTGAAGTAAATTAAAAAATTAATCTTAATGAGATCTTAATGAGTTGTAAACAAGATGAAGCAGTGATATTAACCAAAAGAATATGAGGTCCAATTAGATACAACTTCCATTGCTTTTCCTTGTTCAACAGTTTCCCAAATGTTTTTGTAGATAATTTTTTTATTAAATCTTTTAACATTTTCAGATGATTAAAATCAGAAAAGTGGAGAGCATGGATTCATTAGTGGAGTACTCCAATAATCAAGAAATCACGAAAAATTGCCAAAAACCAATTTACTCACGTGATTTGATTAAGGAATATATGGCAAAGGCCTGCCCACCACCAGCTATTTTGCGTCCTTCGCATCTGGCATATGAACTTCCATCACCAGATTCGCAAATCGAATTGGCTTATAAGCATCCTCAACTACTATTTGAGATGGAATTGGATGATGAGGATCGTAGTTTTAATTATCAAACAAATAAAGAAATTGAGATAAAATATGTGAATACTTTACCAGAAGCAGAATTGGGCTGGAGCACCGATAATACTATCAAAACAAATCAGTGTAGACTTATCGGAAAAGTTAACCCGAATATTGCAAAAACTTGGGATCAATTGAATGCTGTTAGTTGTTGCAGAAATTTATCGCGCTCTGTATCTAACAATAGCGATGATAGTGAAAAAATTTTGTTCTACCAACCCGTCCAAGAAAGCAGAGATAACTTTCAAGTTAACAAAGTCATCTATTCAGAGGAAGAAACAGAATCATCATGTGATTTCTACGATAGCATTGATGATATTGTTTCTCATGATAATAATAACAATAGTAATAATTCAAATAATCCTAATTTTGAAAATATAGTTTCAATTTGTCAACAAGGAGAAGCTGGCGAACAAATGGCTGAAATTGATTCATTTGAACGGAAAAAATATTGTTGGTCATTTGAAAGTGAATGTAAGTAGAAAAAAGTGGAGCCTATTTTATTCTATAAGGTTTTGTTTCATATTAAAAAAAGGCTAATGTAAAATAAAAAAAAGAAACATTCCAGAAATTTCGTTTATATTCATTTAAAGATATCATAACTTACAAGAATAAAACAAATGCCTTAATCAGATTACATCGAAAGGGTAGTTCATGCAATATTATTTTTAACTAAGGGCATTTACATAAATTGACAAGAATTCGTAATTTAGCGCACTTGTCAATTAATGTCGTTGCGGTGAACTGACCTTTACAGATTAAACAAAATAGGAATTGTTATACCTAAGCAACATCAAAGTAAAAATGTTTTTCTTTATATTGAAAATTGAACATATTATATTAATTATATGTAAACTTGGTCAACTTGCTGGTATCTACAGAAATATGTTTTATATGTATTTAAAAAATTCAATTTGTATATCAAATATGGTCCAATGTCTTTATACCATTAGAAAATATATTTATGGTTAACTGAAACGTAATAATAACTATCAGTAGTCAACAGAGACATAGATAATGTTTGCACCATGTGTCACGCGTTAATTAAAATACTTTTCATCAATTTATGCATGTGTAACCACAAAATTGTTGGTCTTATATTTAAGTCTACATAAATTGGTATATTTTGAGTTCGCTTAATTTGTAATGCTCGTATTTGTATTATCTTAAGAAAATATGCATAATATGTAAATCCTTAAACCTCATTTCATAAAATTTAATTTAAAACATCTGGAAGCAGTTAAACCTTTGCCAAATATTTTTGAGTCGATTTTGAGCACTTATGAGATCACAAATATTACGTTAATTTTTCTAGTATGCTTCTAGTTTCGAATTAAATGCTTATGCCCTAAACCAGGGGTGCACAACTCAAACTGAGACGAGGGCCTTAATACTTTACGGAAAGAAGCCGCGGGCCGTAAAAAAATAGGATAGGTTGAAAAACGCTTTTAGGAAAACCAAAAAATATACAATATTTTGTTCAATATTTTTTGAAATTCAAATTCAATTTTACATATAAGGTTTAACATAGTAGGACGAAACGTTTGTCTGATTGCCGCGCCGCCATGAATATACACGGGGTTTTTATATAAAGGAGCAGTTGCAAACTCAATAGTTAATACGAACATTTTTACATCTTTTCTTCTACAATTTTTTTTTAATTTATCTGAGCCTACCATCACGAGAGCATGGTTGGTTTTAGACAACTCAAAAATACACAAAACGCAAAAGGTGCGTTATAAAATTGCTGAATCGGGACATCCTATATTTTTCGTTAATTTCTTTAATTACACAGGCCGACAAAATTTAACAAAAGTCCAGACCCAGAGACCAGACCTAACATACCCGAAGGATTTTGATGCGCTGAATCCGAATCCGTGTTCAGAATGGCTCCTACACGTCTGGTTTTCGAGATATCCTAACCTAAAAGTGCAAAAAACGCGTTTTTTGCAGTTTTTGAGGTTACGTGACGTAAGGAAAAAAATTATAATCAAAAAATGTTGTATGGCAATTGAAAGTACCACCCTGTCCCTTTTAAACCTATTTGGATTTTTTGAAATATCTTTTTTTTCACCAAAATATTGCTATTTGAAATTTTACACTTTAGCGTATTAACCCAACTACAAAAAAAATCACCCAACTACACCCAACTACAAAAAAAAATCGAAAAAATTCTGCCCGAGACCAGACAGAGTTTGCACTAAGCTCACAAATGGCTTCGCGGGCCGCCGACTGAGTGCTGGGGGCCGCAACCGGCCCGCGGGCGGTATGTTGTGCAGGCCTGATATAAATAGACCATAACATTTTATATTCATTATGCGATAAAATGTTCTTACAAATTCAGAGTGCTATAGAATTGCAACATCCAACGGTTTAAGTTTATTTTAAGATTGTTTTGAGTTTTTCCTTTGCAAATATTATTAGTATTCGGCCAAGTCACACCATCTCTGTTATATTTATTTCATCATTAGTATATCCTGGTCGCAACTTTATCTTATTCCGCACTATAATCGCCAGGATTGGTATGAAATTTATCTAAATGATTATGCATAAAATAAAATTGAATAATAATTGCGATCCATTGGGCGATTTTTAATACTCCCAAGTACTCGCCAACGGAACACAATTTTTGACATCAGATTATTTGTTCTTGAAATGACTATTATTTATATAATAAAACAAAAAATTTATATCATACCGTATTATATCTATCAGTATTATCCATTTTATTATTTCTTTTAATTCCACTGTTACTCGTTTTTGCATATTTACTTTAAAAATACACTTTCAAATAATTAATCGACAGTTTACTTAACCTTAAAAAACAAAAAGCCTTCTATTGTTCAGAAGTTAAATCTTGCAAAGGAGGAAATTTTACGCGTTTCTTCTAACAGTGAAATACTCTAAAACACGAGCAAGGTGTCTTGGTCTGGAGTACTTGCAAGGAGAAAATACCGCCTAATTGATCGCAGCTAGTGATATTGTCATATAATCTGAACTAATTCCGATTCAATTGCAGTTATACAAGTCGAGATATTTTCAAATCTGAGAACAATCGAAAATAGTTGGCTCTCAGGGTTTGTGTTTTGCACCACTATCTCAGAAATATTAACGATAACGATTTATGGCATACTGAATTTTTAGAAAATACTAACAGAACGCTGATTTATTTAAATTTTAAGTTTCGCATTAAATCATTTATTTCACATAGAGAAGTGTTTGGTTAAGAAGTAGAATTTTCATCGAACTCAGTTTTCTCCATGTTGTTCCTGGCATTAAATGGGATTTACATTTTAATATTGCGCCCAACTTAAGAAATATAGAGTCATTCAAAAAACTCGCCTAATTTTTTTTTAAGAAAACACAAACTGCAACTTTTCCGAACTGCAGTTTTATTACAAATATGTATAAAAACCCATAAAAAACCTAATCGAGGCCAATTGAAATCTAATTGGAGGCCAATTAAAATCTGCATTTCGATTATTTACACCGAAAAACATCCATTTTTAAATTTAATTAGCTACAGTTAATGTGATGTTTTTAGTTGAATTTGAGATACTTGAGAATTTTATAAACAGAGGCTTCAATGAAAATTTTTTTTAGTACTCCCTTGAACATCTAAATACTCCCCTGAAAAGACAAATTTTACTTCCTTAAAAACGACAAAACGATAATCACTGGGTAAGATAAAGAGTGCCGACAATAGCCTACCCTAAAGCGTCAAATGAGGAGTACGAGTGGATATTGCGGTTCGGCTCCTCTCAGCGGCGTGATCCTTTGCCTGTCTATTTCTCTGCCCACTTCTTACAATTGCGTGTCAACTCTTCTGCCTTCGCCTGCAAGCATAAACTAGGAAACTATTTCCTGCTCGATCCCCAAATTCACCGTTCTTTCGGTTTTGAATGTGAGACGGTGGAGTAAAGCCGCGTGCTTTAGCGGTTCTTTCATTCTTTTCGTACAAAATCGTGCTGTTCCAAATTGCAAGTTGCACTGTTTGTGATAGACCCGACCATAGTTAAAAGTGATTTCTGGACTAAATGATTCTCTTTCTGCCTAATGTATAAATAATTATTTTGTAGAAATGAAAACAAAAATTTATGTTATCTCTCTATTCATATATTTATCCTTAATAATTTTAAAAATTGATTTGGGCTTATACCAAAGTTTTGGGCTGTCTTTCAATTTATAATTGAGATATATTATTTGCATTGTACTTTTGGAGCATGCACAATGTTGTAATACTGATTGCAAATTTGAGCATATATACGACCACCAGTTCATTTAATATTCAATCGCTTTTATATTAGTTTTATGATAACTTCTACTTCCTTTAGAACAAAATTAATAGAATTTAACAATAATTCCCGGTTTGAGTACTTTTATGTGATCTTATTCATAAGAAAAATTCATTTTTTTTCATAAATAATCATTTCATTTATGTTTTGTTTTATTTAAGGGTTGACCTATTTAAATTAAGTGTAAATAAAACATAAGCGGTTGACTACAAATACGTAAGAAAAATTCAATTTAATTAGAGATGACTTTTACAAAATTATTAAATTGTAAGTTAAATATAAAAACGCAAAACCATGCAGAATTTTTCATTGCAACCGAATGTATAAAAACAAGTGCATAACAACTAAGTATATATACATATAAACATTCAATTTCATCATGTAGCAAAAGGAATATATTTTCATACATAAAATGCTTACAGTCCAGTAAATAGAAAAACAAAATCAAATGCCAGATACGAAAAAATAAAAAATGTGACAAAACTAAATCAATTGCATCAACTGCATTAATAAACAATTAAAGTTGCTACATCATAAACAATTATCTTAGCAAAAAAATGTTTTATATATTCATACACATGCTTATTAGTTTTCAAAAAAATATATATGAAAATATATAAAAAAACATACATTTATGCATACACACATTCATATACTTTAAAATCATTTTATAAAAATCTCAAGTTATTTAAATATTACTAAAAACAAAAGAATATTTAAAAAGTAATGGCGCGAAACAAAATGTTAATTATTATTACTAAATAAACAATAACCAGATTATAAATTTACGTAAAGTAAAAATTTTTGTATAATGTATTTAAAGAAAATAATTATATATTTCTCCAAAACCCTTCTTTATTATTTTTTGAAATTAAAAAAAAAACAATTATATTTAATTAATTTTATTATGTAGGATTTTTTAATCAAATTTTACACTGAAAAAATAAATATATAAATCTAGAAGCAAAAAATTATTTTAGGTAAACAAGAAACATTGTGAAGAAATAAAAATGTTTTAAAAAATTGTAGATTATTATTCTTATTAATTTTTTTTAAATTGTATGTACTATTATTTTTCTGTGAAGCTATGTATAGTTAGGTAAGCAATTAGTGCATGTAAATATAAAAAAAACAAATGAATGAAAATATTTGAGCAAAAGAAATGATAAAAAATAAAAATTGTTCATTTAAATTATAATTTAGACTTTTAATTCTATTTTTGTTTTCCAGTATTCATAATGAAAGATCAAGCCAGTCTAATTCCCTGTATTCCCACCAAATATGAAACTGGCTTTAAAATTATGAACTTAAATTATAGTGGAGATCTATGCACGTTTTCACATTTTTTGAATTTCTGACTATAACTTTGAACTTAATCCGCGTTATTATATTTTTGCAAAGGAATCCAAACATTATAATTTGCGCGTAAACAATAAGAATTCATCGATCGCATTTCAAAGCACCTATCTCTGTTAGTTATGACATGTAAACCATTCTGTTCAACAGTGCTGAACAAAGTATAATTTTCTGGATTATAGTACTTGGAAACGGAGGCGTTATATCCACAGCCTAAAAAGTGAGCATGAAGGCGTGACGAAATTCGTATCTGCCGTACAGGTGTGTCTGCAATGCACTACGGAATAAAGTAGCCAGAAACAGCTATGGCCATGCGTTAGAACTCACGCTCAGTGAGCGAAGAGTAAGTCCTGGAGATGAGAGGCCGGGAGTCGACGAGAATTGGACACGCCTTAAAAATACTGTCATTCTCTATTGACCGCAAGATGCATTTTGAGAGTATTAAAATCGACTAGCTTTTTGAAAAAAGAGGTAGTAAATTATTTGATTTCAAATCAATTTTAAAATACCTCATTAACGCTATGAACATTTACGCATATATTTTATCATTAAGAGTATTCATTGTATTGCCGTATTTATATAGTCATTCATTGTATTGCCGTATTTATAATCAGCGTAAAGTATGTGGGTTTTAATGTGATTTCTTAGGTCATCTGCAGCCATAATAAAGCTTACTGTTTGTACCTAAGAGGTTCGTTTTTTCTTTTTTAATCCTATTGGGCTTCGAAAATGCACACTCGGCTGCAGCACTATAACACTACAAGGCAGAAACAAATTTACAAAGATTTTCGAATGAAAACTCTCCTACTGCATTTTTTATCTTCGATATTTCATACCAATATTCTTCGACGGGCAAATTGGAAGGTTATATCATTAAATGTTTTAAGCAGCCTCCACTCAGTACAAATTTGTTCCACATCATAATTAGAGGTTTTAACTATATGCGAAAACGACTTAACCAAATTGGCGATAGTTGGGTATTCAGGAGAATTTGCCTTTTCTGGATTTAATATTTATAAATTTCGTATGCAAAATGAACCAAAGTAACAGAATGGAATGGAAACATGTTTCTGACAGCGATCGATTTAGCCATAAATAAAAAATATTAGAATTATCAAAAAAAGGTAGTAGAATGATAACTTGAGGTAGTAGTGTAGTAGATTATCAATTTTTTTCAATAAGGTAGTAAAACTAATACATATGTAGTAGAACGATAACGCTAGCTGACTAGAGATCGGAACGACTGGTTCGATGAAGAATACCAACTGGCAACAAAACGTAAGAATTTTGCGCACCGAGCAATAAAGCAGTGTCAGAGAACACGCGAAGAAAAATACAAGGGTTGAGAAACGAAGAAAAGAGAGTTTACGGAGAAAGGAAGCCATTTGTGAACTAGAATAGCACAGAGAGCGGAGGCCTCACCAAGCGCGGGTATTCCACCGAATAGTCCGTTGTTTGACGAAATTCACACCACGCTGTACATACTGCAGGGAGAAGAGAGTAATCCGATCACCGGTCCTAAAGGCATCTTGGAGCGAAGGGAAAAGCACTTTCATGAATTGCTAAATGGCGTGCTAACAGCTTAGACGAAGTTAGCAGAGCCATAAACCGGCTCAAAAACAAGAACGCTTTGTGATATCCTTTGGTCTGGCCAGTCAATTAATTAAAATGAAACAGAGGCGAGGTGCTATTGTAATGCCAAAATGGCAAAAATAAGCAGATTAAAAAAAAAGAAAGAAAATAAATACCAATGAAGTGCATTTTTACAAGTTTAATTCTAATATGCATTAAACTGCCTTACCCGGCAATTACACGAGTCAGTTCTGCTGATTGCCAGTACTGACTCTGTTTGTCAAATTCACTGACTCTGCGTTGATTACGTTCGGTCAACTGACAAGCCAGTTCATTTCTAAAATGTCGTCGACCAGTGTACATGCTTCCTTAACTGCGTTATTATTAACACAAATTATTGAAGCCATGGAAAGGGAAGAGAAAAGGAAGTATAGAAAAAGAAAATATTGAGTCAATCCTTTGGTTAAATCACATAAACGAAGTTTTTCCTCGTACTTTTCAATTAGGTTGATGATTTCCAGACGACTTAATTGTTTTCTGCCATTTTTTCCTAAAATAAACGAATTTTGAGATTTTTTAATTATTTATTCTAAGGACATATCTATCGCATCCGTTAAAAATAAGGATTTGACATTTCACTGACTAGTCAGCACTGACTCGGAAACTGTCTCGTCAGCGCTGACTTGTCAGTAAAAAAGGCGCGTCAGTGAGTGTTTACACGAGTCAGTGGTTGCGTTCAGTTGGTGGCATAATGTAAAATTTGTCAAAAGAAAGGAGAAGGGTAGAATCTTGCATTATGTAACGAAGCTTAACTGAACGATTTGTGTTGGTTTATGCCGCAAATGTCAAACCTACACCGACCAACTGTCAACTGTCATTATGCAACATTCAGAGAAGCAAAATAGCTTCATCGGGTTATGTTACGTAAACGACATAACATCGTTGCTAACTGAACGACTTTTTGTGCTACAAACGTCAAAAATGTTTTACATAGAACCTTAACTGAACGCTTTGTGTTACATTATGTCGCATAATGTAACATTATGCCACTAACTGAACGCACTCAGTGTCAGCGACATTGTCAGTAGAACTGACCCGTGTAATGGCCGGATTAGAGTAAGTAAGAAATGTATGCCTCCACAATGTACAGTCACGGACAACTAATTAGAAGCAGTTTCTTAAAAATTACATTTATACATTTTTATGTTTTTATTTAGCAATCATGTTAGGAATTCATTATGATATTGTTATTGATTTCCTTCTATCATTATATATTTAAAAAAAATTAAGAGTGGTTGGAATTCTTTAATTTGATTCCTACATAAAAACTGTATAAATGCAATTTCTATGAAACTGTTTCTAATTAGTTGTCCGTGGCCATATATTTATATTTTGCAATCCCACCTCGCCTAGTTTCAAGTTGGAAATTCTGCTACCGCAAAAGAAGTAAGAAATGTCTCTCCAGCACAAAATTTCACTCCCTCAAAAAATGTAAGAATTGTCTCTTCAGGACAAAACCTCACTCCCTCGAAAAATGTAAGAATTGTCTCTTCAGGGGCCGTATTTGGTTTCCCTAGTCGATATCGACTTGTGTCGATAAATAAAAATTGGTATTTGGCAACACGATATAGACAACGGTATCGTCTCTTTACGTGTCGATAACGACGTTTGACGTTTATTAAAAAGCTCAATTTATGCATACAATAAACTTTTAACAATTGCTATTTTAATTTAATATACACGGTTTGCTGCACTTCGAGTAATATCACACAATTTGATGGTTTTGTATAGCAGCGCTTATCTGTCGATTTGGCCGAAATGCCAAATATGAAACTTAGAGAAAATCGAGAAGCTTTTTTTGTCGAATCGATCCATCGACTCGAGAAACCAAATACTGCCCCAGGACAAAACCTCACTCCCTCGAAAAATGTAAGAATTTTCTCTTCAGGATAAAACCTCACTCCCTCGAAAAATGTAAGAATTGTTTCTTCAGGACAAAACCTCACTCCCTCGAAAAATGTAAGAATTGTCTCTTCAGGACAAAACCTCACTCCCTCGAAAAATGTAAGAATTTTCTCTTCAGGACAAAACCTCACTACCTCGAAAAATGTAAGAATTGTCTCTTCTGCCGGGTTTTCACTAGTAGAATTAGTGGTAGAGTAACTGGGGCTGTATTTGGTTTCTCGAGTCGATATCGACTTCTGTCGATAAATGAAAAGTGGCATTTGCCAACATGATATCGACAACGTTTTCGTCTCTTTACGTCTCGTCGTCTAATGTCTCTCCATCCAGTTCGTATTTACAATCTCACCACGGCTTAGTTTAAATTGGATATTTTACTGCCGCAAAAGAAGTGAGAAATGTCTCTCCAGTTCGTGTTTACAATCTCACCTCGCCGCAGTTCAAATTGGATATTTTACTGCCGCAAAAGAAGGAAGAAATGTCTCTCCACTCCACTAAGTAATTTACAATTACACCCCGCTTCATTTATATCGATACACGCTCATATACCAGTAGGACATTATTTTTGATCCGGGACATTTAAAAAAACTGAGGCCTCAGTACAATTTACATCGTGTAAGGGACAAATGTACTGCCTCGTGTAAGTCCGGCTCAACACTAATTTATACATACTTTTAACAGTTTCTCTTTTAATTAAATATAAGTGGTTTGCTGCACATGGAGTAATATCACACAATTTGATGGTTTTGTTTGGCCAGACTTATCTGTCGATTCGGCCGTAATGCCAAAAATAAAACTTAGAGGAAATCGACAATCTTTTCTTGTCGAGTCGATCCATTGACTTGAGAAACCAAATACGGCTCTATCGATCCATCCATCCGATGGCGGATGGAGTTTCGATTTGGTCTCTGCCCCGGTCGGACGTGTTGCTGCCTGAAAAGAGGGGGGGAAAATCATAAGTGCTTTTTAAAAGTGTTTTGTTGCAAGTAATTTTCTATAAAGAAAAGTGAGAATTCCTTTTGTGGGCTCTGCCCTGAAAAATTTGTGATAAACAGTGCTAGAAATTGTGGTAAATAGATAAATTCCGAAGGAATTGTCTTACTAAGGGGACGCTGAAAAGAGGCGCCCAAGAACCAATGTCGGCGGGCGGGGAAGCCTCTTCGGGCCCCCCGCCGCCGAAAAGCGTTATTAAAGAGGGTAGAACCCCTAAAAGTAAAAAGTCAACAATGGAGGGCGAAGCCTTTAAGTTTAGTGATAGCAATATGTACAGAAATGCGGATAAATGGAGTGATGGAGTTAACGGTCCAGAAGCGGCGTCCTCACACCAATACAATGAAGGAGAGCAGTCTGTGATTACGCAGAAAGAGGTTCCGGATGTCAACGTAAATGTAAACGTAAATGGAAAAGACGCCACAGTGGCTGGTGTAATTAAAGATAAGTCTATAGATTTAGTTTTGAATACAAATAAATGTGCCTTGAATTCATTAAATACATTTAATAATTTTGAAAATAATGTAAATAAAAACATAAATGAGACTGTTAATAATAATGTAGATTTATCTGAATCTGAAATGGAAGACGCTAATACCATGGGTAATGATTACCAAACATCGTTCACGGACGCCTTTAACAATGACGCGAGTGGGTTCACTTTAGTTAAAAGGGGCGCGAAAGTGGGTCAAGCGGGTAAGACCGTGACCAGCTCTGATGTAAATGTTAACAATAGGTTCTCTCTGTTGGCTGAAGATTCAGGACAGCGGATCAAGTCGGATAATGTTAGGGGAGGAATAGGTGGTAGTAATCACAGTAATCACAATAAAAATGAGCCGGGGAAAAAACCCAAAATTAACTGGTGCCCTCCAATTTTCACCTCTAAGGTGAAACCTGTCACAATTCTCAAATTGTGTAAATCGATCAAGGAAGTTTTTAACTTCAGGGTGGTCAGAATTAACTTTGTAAAGTGTAAAATTTTTGTCGATGATTTTACGCTGCATGGCGCCATAATGGCCGAAATTAGGAAATCCGAGGCTGAGGCCTTTTCTTTTTCAGCAAAAAAACATGACAAGGGGAAACTTTCGTGATCAAGGGATTGACTGGGGAGATCTCCACTGACGAAATTAAGGATGAGCTATTGGCATGCAATGAAAACCTTAAAATAAGTTGGGTTAGACAGATGAAGTCTAGTAGACCCCATCTGAAGGGGGTCAATCTGGGGAACTTCCTGGTAAAGTTGGAACCCGGGGTGGAAAGTAGGGAACTAACTAGAATTCGTACACTTGCATACCATGTGATTAGATTTGAGAGGCCACACCAAAGGACCCACACACAATGCTATCGATGCCAGGCGTTCGGGCATGTCAGTGCGAACTGCGCGAACAATGTAAGGTGCGTAAGATGCGGTGAAAATTGTGGGAACACTTGCCCTAAAAGGGAGGAAGCAATTAACAACGGCACTAAGCCAAAATGTGCCAACTGCGGAGGTGAGCATACGGCCAACTTCGGGGGATGCCCGAATTTTGTGGCGTACCAAAAGAAAAGGGAACTAAACAGGAAAAATTTAAGGCAAGCAATGGATGATAGAAGGGAAAACTTGGCAAACTCGATGCGTTCTCCGGGAAGATCTTATGCACAAGCTGCGCAGGCAGCGAATGGCAACCAGGCCCACCTGGGAACCCTCATGGACGAGTGCAAACAACTTTTTGGAGCGACGCTCGGAACGATTATGATGAAACTTGAGGCCTTTTGGCCAAAGTACTGCCTGCTCAAAAGGGAGCAAAAATGGATGCGTTTGTGCATTTCCTTATGGATTTGCGGGCACCGAACTAAGGACTGTCGCAATAAACGTTAATTCCCTCCGAGGTATCGACAGAGTTATCTCGCTGGAACAAGAAGTCGAAGTCTCTAAGCCACATGTGGCGCTTATTTCAGAAACCAGGCTCCGTACGTGCAATCGACCTGTGTCTAGGGGATATAACATAATTAGGAATGATAATGGCAGAGGCACGGCTGTGTTGATTAACGAAACATTTAAATATACGCCTGTCAATTTTAACTCAAACTCGTTTTCTTGTTGCTTAATATGTTGTGATTGGGGTGTGGGCGAGAGAATTCTTATAGGGGCAATTTATATTCCATGTAATGCTGATAGGGGCCTGTCTGGAGAGCTCATGAGGCTGGAAGCCCTACTTTATAGCTATGATAAATGCATCATTGGGGTGATTTTAATGCCAGGCATCGGCTGTGGGGGACTCCGTGATAAACATGAATGGAAGGACGGTCCATGACTGGTTCTACGATTCTGCCTTTATGAAATTATGTATTGTGGCTCCAGATACGCCCACCTTCCCGAGGGGATCTTCGTTTCTTAATTTTTTTATTATTTCGGAAAACTTTAATAGTCTCGGACAGCTCACCTGTTCGACTTTTGCTTATCCTTCGGATCATCACGGTGTGTTGCTTGATGTTGCGACCGCCCCAGCCTTTGGGACGCGGGAACAACGATTTATTAAATCCTTCAAGGGCGCGAACTGGAAGCTGGTTAACAGGCAGTTGAAGGCCGCTCTGGAGGTCACTGGCCTGCCCGTAGACAGGAACCTTACTAATGAGGAAATTGACATTCACGTGAAGACTCTCACCGAGGCTTTACTGGAATGTGCTGAATCCCAAGCAAAGACTATTCCTGTGAGGAACCTTAAGTATAGGCACTTGACGGCAGCCACTCTCAAGCTGTTTAGACTCACAAGAAGTTGGTTGCAAGCACTTAAGAGGCACCTACACAGGACGGGGAACAGAGTTTCGCGCAGCTACCAAGAGCTGGCCTCTAGGGTCAGGTGTTTGGGAACCTTGATTCGTGAAAAAGCAAGATTGGATGAGAATGCCTGGTACAGGCTGCAACTCTTAAAGATTAAGCCCGGCCCTCAGGCCTTCAAGGAGGTCTTTAGGATGACGGGTGCCAAAAGGTCTGGGATCCTTTCCTCCCCTCTAATGATGAACGGAAGTGTGTTCACTGAAGTCTCTGAGAAGGTGGTAGCGCTGCGGGGGTTCTTTGAAAGCGCGCTCAACAAAGAAAGGACGATTGGGAACAGTGCTATGGAAACAATTGAGGAAGTGCTATCAATGTTTAACATGGAGTCACCTCCATTGGTGTCGTTTTCGTCAAGTAACCGGGCGGATAGGCCGTGGGAAAGAGGAGAGTTCTTCACTACTCCGACGGAAGTTGAGTGGATCATCCATGGGGCAAGGAATAAGAGTTCGGCGGACCTGATAGGATCTCAAATTACCTTATGAAGAAATGCGGGGGCTCGATTTCTGGTCACCTTGCCATAATTATTAACAATTGTATTTGTAACGGCTATTTCCCTGTTGTCGGGAAGGCGGCAAAAATTATTCCCATCTCCAAGGCTGGCAAAGCGAGAACACCGGATGACTTGAGGCCCGTCTCCCTGCTCTCAAATCTTGGAAAAATCCTGGAAAGAATCATACTGAAGAGGTTGGAGGACTTCTGCGAATCCAATGAATGTATCCCAAACTTCCAATTCGGGTTCGAAAAACAGCACTCTACGGAGCATGCGCTACTGTTTCTTCAGGAGAATGTCATTAAGAACTTAAGAGCAAAGAAATGCACGGTAATGTGTGCACTTGATTTAAAAAAGGCGTTCGATAGTGTTTGGCATAACGGCCTTATCTTTAAGCTGAACAACCTGCACTGCCCGTTTGGCATTACAAGGATGATACACGCCTTCCTTGCGAATAGGTCGGCTTATATACAGCTGGGCGAGTCTGCATCAACCAAGTTTGCAATTAACTCCGGAGTCCCCCAGGGGTCCATACTGGGTCCGAAACTGTTCAACATCTTTGTGCACGACTTCCCGCACGATAATGGTAACGGTGCTACGATGACACGCTGACGTAGACGGTGGATAAGTCCCCGGTGAGTGCGACTAGAGCCCTTCAGGCGCAAGTGAATAAAATTGCTAGATTCTACAAACTATGGAACATAGATATTAATCAAAATAAGTGTAAGGTTATCTGTATAAGGAACCCGGCGGGCAAGGGCCACAGAAATGCTCCTAAGGAATCAAAACTTATCAATATTGTAATTAATGGTCAACGCATAGTGCCGGACGACACAATCACATACCTGGGTGTGCTGTTCCATCATGGATGGAAGTGGAATCCGCATGTAAGACTAAAAATCAAGAAGGTCAAAGCGGCGGCGGCGGCTTTGAGACCGCTCATTAATTCGATAAACCTATACACAAGTACGAAACTTCTGTTGTATAAAACAATGCTGAGACCAATTATGGCCTACGCCTTCTCCATATGGTGCACTTGTTCGCAGACAGCGGCCTGGGAAATACAGGTCATGGAACGAAAACTCTTAAGGCACTGCACCTCTCTCTATATGAAGGAAACAAATAAATGGTACTCGAACAAGGTACTATACGAAAAAGCTGGGATTACCCCAATCATGCTTTATCTCACTGAATTAATGCTAAAAAGGCTCGCTAAGATTGAGGAGCACCCTAACGAAATGATCAAGGAGCTTGCTCACTCGCAAACCGAGGAGGAATCCACTTACCTGTCACCTTTCCAATTGATCATGCAGGATCTGCTGCATTATCTTCGGCCAATCGAGGAAATTAATAGATATGTGCCGGCCTTTTACGTCCGTGGCACGCGACACGATAGGGGATAGCTGAATTGGGCCCACTCGGGAAAAGTATAAAATATAATATAGTCAAACTTACTTGAAAGTCTTCGATGGTTGATTAAATGGTGTTGCCCTCTTCCATTCTAGATTTGTTAGCCGAGCCAGGCTTAGCCAGCTCCTTTCCTTTTAGGACATAGTTTGTAAGTTTTATAACTATAGAGATATATTATTAGCATTGAATCGCAAGCTGTTTAGTTTGTAAGTATAGGGACCTGAGTATGGGTGAATTCAAAATTTCAACACTGCCGCAACACTGCAGAATTCAGCAATTAGAAGTCTGTAGCTGAATTCTGCAGTGTTGCGGCAGTGTTGATTTTTTGAATTCACCCTATATTATCTTAATTAGTTGTTTTGTTTTTGGTTTGCTACTGGTATATCATAGATAATAACTTAGATTTATGGCATCTAGGTACTGTTTGCCGCTGGGAAGCTATCGCTCCAATTAGTATGTAAGTCTGGACATAATTTTATATCTAATTTTATGACTTTATATAAATGAATAATGATCCAAGAATAGCGGCTATGCTCGCTCTTAGATGTTAAGACTAGGTTAGCCCAGTCGGAGACGAATTTTTATTTTAGTTTGTTTTCTTTAATTTTGTTTAATTTTGTTTAATCTTGTTTAATTTTATTTATGTATTTAATTATTGATTTTGATATTTTATTTTATTTTATTATTTTATGTTATTGTTTTTGTTTTTTTATTAATTTCGTTTTGCTTTCCGTCCATTAAATTTTGTAAGCCACTAAGGCTATGTTATGTGTCGGTGTCATGTAGCAGACCCAAAGCCAACAATACGAATGTATTAGTAAACTTGAATATAAACCACAACCTTCTATATTACAAGCCATGAACAAGGAAAATATTGAGAGCGAATTTCCGCTCAATCGGACTACAACTCGGTGAAGTCACGTTATGTTGTTAGTGTAATTTGGAGAATTTGGGAGAATTTGGTGGTCCGATTCTCTCAATTGAGATTTTTGTTCATGGCTTGTAAATATAGAAGGTTATGATATAAACCGACTGAATGAATCAAGGTTCTCCACATGTGGTTACTTTGTTAATGTAGTAGCCCAGACACAGTGTTAAGTCAGCAATAAGAAATGTATAAAGATGTATGTATTGATTTGTTACGAAGCTCAATAATAATTCCATCCGATGGCGCTACAGCCCAAATCGAGCCTTGGCCTCCTCTAAGGCATTTCTCCATGTTTGACGGTCCCTTGCAGCATGTCTCCAGTTCCGGATGTTCAGCATTGTCTCTGCGTCGGCCGTCACCGAATCTAGCCATATCCTCCTGGGTCTACCTACTGGCATATTTCCCGAAATTTCTGATATCATAAGCCGTTTTCGGATGCGATTGTCCTCCATCCTGACTACTAGTAGAGGGAAATTAAACAAAAAAAGCGAAGTTATGATGTAGTTGGGAAGTTGGATTTTTTTGTTTTTTTCTTTACATATGTTAAGATAAAGCGAAAAAAAAATTCTGCAAAATCGGTCTTGTGCTGCCCGAGAAAATTGCATAAATGTCCATTTTTGATGCATTTTGAGTGCATTGCTACACTATTTTTTTAATTTCTCCAGTTCTGTTGGTCGTAGAACAATAAAAAAAATTGGAAAATACTCGTAAATGAATCGACTATCGAATTCAAAAAACCAAAATGTAAGAAATTTTGTTTTATTTTACTAAAAATGCAATAAATAACGGGAAACGGGTCGGATTTTGATAAAAATTGGAGAAAAGATGTACTTTGATGCTATAAATACGTGGTTACGTACGGTAAAATACTTTTTTTTTAAATTGTAGGTTTTTTATGTAAAATACTTTTTTTTAAATTGTAGGTTAAAATACTTTTTTTTAAATTGTAGCTTTTTTATGTACTTTCTTGTGAGCATACGCAATACTTCGTTACTTTATTTGACATGCCCATTTTAGGCCTTTGAAAACACTAAAAAATTTCATTTTTTCCATTTTTTGCCTTTTCTTTCAAAGGCCTAAAATGGGCATGTCAAATAAAGTAACGAAGTATTGCGTATGCTCACAAGAAATTACATAAAAAACCTACAATTTAAAAATTTGATTTGGCATAAAAGACGGCAATTTTAATTTTTTTTTCGAAAACTGCCAATTTTTGCCGTAAAAAGCGAAATTTTTCTTTGAAATTTCAACCACGTATATGACAATTTCCCTCTACTATACGTGACCGGCTAGTCTTAGTCTGTTAGTTTTTATTAAAGTTGAGAGTTCAGGGTCGTCAAAAATTTCATAGAACTGGCTGCTGTTTTTCCTTCGCCGTATTCCATCCTCTCTGGTTGGGCCTATTATGCACCGGAGGACTTTTCTCTCAAACCTGTTGACTCGTTGTTCCTCTATGTCCTAGGTCATAGTCCAAGTTTCGCTGCCATAGCAAAGTTCTGGTCGTATTACTGTTTTGTAGAGTGAGAGTTTCGTTTTTCTGGGCACAAATCTTGAGTCATAAAAGGCTCTATTAGCCAGCAGTATTCGTCTAGTTATTTCTTCTTTTTCTTCGTTTCTTTTTGTGATTGTACACCCAAGGTAGACCGTTTTATTGACTACTTCTAGGTTATGTTCGTCGATAGTTATATTTCTCTCCATTCTAAATCTTCCAGCTCTGGATTGTTGCATCACCTTAGTATTTTCTTCATTGATCTTCAGGCCTATGTCCTTTGCCGCCTCTTTTAATTCGACATAATCTTCTTTTGCTGGTAAAAAGGACCTTCTCAAGATGTTTACGTCATCCGCATAACCAAGTAATTGCACCGACTGCGTTGCTATTGATGCACTTCTGTGGACTGACGTTTTCCTTATCACCCATTCTAGGGCGAGGTTGAAGAGCATTGGGGCCAAACCATCCCCTTGTATAAGTCCTTCTCGAACCTCGAACTCTTCTGTTATAACATTTTGGATCCTTACCTTACGGGCAAATGTATAATATCTTTTTTTGTAGATAATCGCATAATCTACAAACTTTGTAAACACTAGTTTATGATAAGACTTGCCGTTTAAGAGATATTAGCCAAAAACCGTGGCAATTTTCTGAAACTTTTTTTAACATTCTACTCATCATCATCGTCCGGCTCCTTTAATCCCTCGTGGGACATAGCGCGGAAACAGTTGCCCTACAACGGACTCTGTTTTGTGCGACAGCTTTCAGCTCTGACCAGGATCTCCCAGTTGTGGCGGCCTCTGTTAATAGGGTCCTTCTCCAAGTTGTTGGCCAATCCAATTCCATTTCCTTCGCCTGATTTGGTCGTCTATCCTTTCTTGGCCGGCACGGCGCCATAATTCTTCATTAGGGGCCCATACACTACAAGGTTTTATGCGTACAAACATGTCCCACAGTGTTTGTGACAAACTTGTTTGTACGTCGAGCCTTTCCATACTCTATAAGGTTTTACAGCAAAACTAAATAAATAAATACAGCTAAATACTAAAAACACCGAAACAAAATAAACAACACTAGAGCAGACGTTTTTATGTTATGGAGAGAACTGTCAGATAAAACCACGAAAAAATCAAAACCTTTTGATATTTGGGACAAACTTGTGACAAACATAAAACCAAAAACCAAATTCACCACACACTGTCAATCTTTGTTTGAACGCCTTGTTTGTACACATAAAACCTTGTAGTGTATGGGGCCCTATTTGCAATTATATCTTGCCAGCGAAATTTTAGGATACGATGTAGGCATCTGTTGATGAAAATTTGAAGGCGCATTGTGATGAATTGGGTGACTTTCCATGCAACCGTACAAAATAACTGCGTTAACGTTGGAGTTGAATAGCCGCAATTTGGTGTTAATTGAGATCTCCGCTGATCTCCATATACGAGACAGGCATGCATATGCGCTTCTTGCTTTATTTATTCTGGAACTGACGTCTTCTTCTGCACCGCCATTTTCGGTAGTAATACTCCCGAGGTAACAGAATTATTTATCTACCAGTTCCACGTCACGATTATTCAACGCTGTCCGTTCAATGGTGTTTGCATTTCCATCCATCACACAAACACAAATATAACATCGTGCTCGGGCATAACCTTCTATAAAGTAGAATGTTATGGCTCGGGGGTCTATGAGAAATCCCCTTCTCATTCGCATTTATTGTACAACTACATAGGCATCATAATCGTTTTGATGTGACGACCGAGGGATGGATAGTGTAAATTGCACGTATAATACACTTGAAGTGTATTATAATTTTTATGAAACTGTGGAGAAAAAATCTTAATTTTGGTTCTTTTTTCACGTTAAAGATAAGGTTTTTTGTCGGACAACGTACATATATGGAATGATGGTTTTTGTATTATAAAACGAAAAAAAAGAAAAAGAGGTTATGTATAAATTTTTCCCGATCATGAAATAGACGACTCGTCGGACAGCGAAATCGGCAAACAAATTTTGTCGGACACATATACCATGTAACTGGTACTGGTACACTGACTTCAGCAAGGCATTCGATAGAGTAGACCACCACATTCTACATACGAAATTATTAAGATTTGGGATATCCGGCCCCCTTCTGGATTGGATAACATCCTATCTTAACGGGAGAACTCAGGTGGTAAGATTTCAGGGCTTCCTCTCAAAAGAAATCAATGTAACCTCAGGAGTACCGCAAGGCAGCCACCTAGGGCCACTTCTATTTAACATATTCATTTCCGATCTATCTGAAATATTAAATGGCATTCCGCACCTCTTTTACGCCGATGATTTAAAAATTTATAGTGCTATAAGGTCTCAAACTGATGTATCCTTTTTACAGTCGAAACTTAATGCACTACAAGACTGGTGCACCACTAACAATCTTCTTCTTAACACCAGTAAGTGCCACGTAATTACCTTCTCCAGGAAAAGAAACAAACAGCTGCAAAATTATTATCTCAATGACAATGTCTTGGATCGTGTCGATCACATTGTTGATTTAGGCATTGTCCTCGACAGCAAGTTAAACTTTAACTTACACTATGATAATATTATTGCTAGATCCAACAAGCTGTTGGGCTTTATCAAGAGAAGAGCTAAAGAATTCGACAATGTTTGGGTTACTAAAGCCTTGTTTTGCTCATTGGTCCGTCCTATTCTTGATTATGCGTGCCAGATCTGGGATCCTATATTTCAAATTAGTATTAATCGAATAGAATCTGTCCAAAAGAAGTTCCTTCTTTTCGCGCTTAGGAACCTCTATAATCCTTCGGATTTTCACAACCTTCCTCACTATAAGGACAGGTTCAAAATCCTTGATCTCCTGCCTCTATCCCTTAGACGGAAATTGCTTATATCTTGTTTTACCCTGGATGTCCTGAACAATAACCTCAAGGTGCAGTTCCTGTCGGACACAATCAAATTTAACGATACTCGACAAACAAGACATTCCAAACTGCTTAAAGAGTACCCGCATCGCACTGAATATGCTAGAAACGAGCCCGTTAACAGGTGCTGCATTACCTTCAATTCCTACGCGTCCTGTTTCTCTCCCTCAATTAACAAAAGTTCCTATAAAAGAAAACTAATTTCCCTATTGTCCTTTTCTAACTAACTTATAGACCTAGATCTTAGTTTAATATTTAAATACTGCAATGTTCCATTAATGTTAATATGTATTTTTTTTTATCTGTATGTTTTTGTTAACTGCCTTGTTTGGCAAATAAATAAATAAATAAATAAATAAATAAATAACTCCACATATTTTTCTTAACCGATCCTGAAAAAATCAGCTGGTTAATAATAAATTTTTGGAAGCCCATAATTTAGCAGGTCTGGGGTGGTAGACACGGACGAGTTTTGTATCGCGCGAGTTACCGAGGTCATATAGCCCCATCTTCCCCACGTGCCGCAACACAACATGCCGTTAACCCCTAGATCTCACGATATAGGTAAAGGGGTTAAATTTCAAAACCGCATCCGGCGTTGCAGACGCTGACCAAGGAAAATTAACCATGGGAACTTAATTTAAGTTAGTCGTAATAAAAATAGATTTAAGAAATAATTTCAGTTCTAAATTGTCTTTCGAGTAATTCACATAAAATTGTAATAAATTAATATTCGCTTAAAGATTGTCTTTTTTTTATTTTTTTTAAATATCCGAGTCCGAAAAGTTATTTGGCGCAGTCGGTAGGATAGGTGTTCGGTCCTATCCATTAATGTTTATCTAATCGAATTTTTTTTCCACTAACGGCGGTTTACCGATAGTAATAAAAAAAAATATTGTTTCGGAAATAATACGGCGGATTACCGGAATTTTTTTTGAAATAATAGTGAAGATTAGAGACATTCGGGAGTGTTTTTGAAGTGCTTTGAGTGGTTCCCTCAATCAACACATCATATTCTGGCGGAAAACCAGTTGCAGCAACACACACCGTTGGACCGAAGAGTATCAACTCCAGAACACCTATTCGAACAGGACTCAGGACTATGCAATACCTTATAATAATTGGACATATGTAAGTCGAATATTGAATTACTTTCTCTTTTATCTTTCCCTATATGAAAAAATTTACCAAGAAATCTTCCCTTTGGCCCTATCCGCAAAAAATTAATAGGCTATTTAAAAGTTTAAGCTCTATTCCTGGAAGCTCAGATAGTGAAGAAGATTTAAGTGTTAATTTAAAAAATAGTGTTCCGAATTTAAATTTTGAAAGTGAAATTGAGTCTACTAGTGAAATGGCTACTAACAATATTAATCCCGTACAAAATCCCCCATCCACGAGTGCATCAATTTCGCCCACAGACGTTTTTAACTCGTTAAGGATTCCTGATGTGATCAAGGATCTTCCACGATTCGATGGAAATCCTAGATTACTTCACGAATTCTTCAACAATGTGGAAGAAATTTTAAAATATTTAAAAGAAATTGACGGAACACCCTACTCTTTAATTCTTATGCGTGCCATACGAAACAAAATCGAAGGGCAGGCAAATGAAGTTTTGAATTTATACGGCACTCCTCTTGTTTGGGAAGACAAAAAAAATAACTTAACTTTACATTACTCTGACAAGAGAACGGAGACTTCACTAATTAGAGACCTTCATTCGATCAGACAGAACAACAAAAGTATAGAAACATTCTACAGCGAGATAGTTGAAATACAGGCCACCCTTAATAATAATATATTGATTCACGAAAGGGAAAATTCCGTAATTAAAGCAAAAAAGGAATTATATGCGGAAATGTGCTTAAACGCTTTTCTAACAGGGATTAGAGAACCCTTGGGGTCTATAATCCGAGCGATGAGACCGGATTCTCTACCCATAGCTCTTTCCTATTGTATTAAAGAGCAAAATATCTCCTATATGAGATCAAACCCACTTTCAAATCATCACAAATTTAACAAGAATCAAAGGCATAGCAATCCTTCAAACTTACAATTAAATAACTTTAAATTTTCACCTCCTACTCCTCATAAGCAATTTAATATCCCACAAGGATTTAACAACCAAATCTCGAGGCCCTTTTTCAGAAATCCGAATCAAAATTTTAATAACTTTAGAAACACCAATCAGAATTACAACAATTTTAGAAACCCTAATTTTAACCAGAACGTGTTTGATCGTAGAACAAACCCACCTAGGTTACCTCCACCAGAACCTATGGATACTAGCTCTGGGACCTCTCATTTAAGACAACGCACTGCTTTCAACCAACCCAGAAACCCACAGAACAATTCCTCTATGTATAAACCATTTCGTCCTAGCGGATTCCCTAAATATATAGCAGAAGAAATTCATAACATAGATGAAAGCGAGGAAAACAGTAATAATATCCCACTTAGAAGTAGTTCCTACCAACAACAGTTGGATCACTTCTACGAAGGAAGTTCGTTTAACCCAGATACCGAAATTAATAACAAACAAAATTTTTGTACAGATGCCTTGGACAACCAACAGGATACCTAGACATTAATAGGCATGGCACCACACTCGCTTACATTAACATATCTAGTCCATTCGGACGCCCACTTAAATTCCTAATAGACACAGGAGCATCCTCCTCTTTTATCAACCCCGAATTTATTCACCCAGCAGATCACATTAAATGTGAACCTATAACAATAACTACCATACTAAATAAATATCAAATCAATAGACTAGTAAAACTCCCAACCTTTCTCGAATTTAACGAACCTGGTGAATTACAATTTTTTATTTTTAAGTTTCACGGGTACTTTGACGGGCTGTTTGGCCTTGACGTCCTCACACAATTAGGTGGAAGGATCGATTTGGTGGAAAAAGCACTTATAACTTGGAATTCAAAAATTCCCCTCAAATTCAAACCGAACTTCAGTTCGGGAAAACATATCATTCAACCCCATACGAAAGCAATAATAAGGTTACCCGTTGACGTTAAGAACGGAGAAATATTCCTTAGAGGAATGGAATTAGGCCCACAACTATTTATCTCTGAAGGTTTATACACAGCCACGGATTGGCATAGCATCGTGGAAGTGTACAACGAATCTAGTCTAGAACAAACCTTATATTTAGAACATCCACTAAAAGCAGAGAAATATCTTTCCTGTGAACATTTGGAAGTAAACAATGTTAGTTTCGGTTACAATAAACCAACCGAGCCTAAGGATGTGATACAATTAATTCGCACCCTACATCTAAACTCGGAAGAGAAAAAGGCACTTTTAAAAATCTGCAAGGAATATGCAGACATTTTCTACAATGAAGACGAGCCTTTAAGTTTCACTAATCAGGTTAAACATGCTATCCCCACTACTGATGATAGTCCCATCTATACCAAATCTTACAGATACCCATACATACACAAGGAAGAAGTAAAAAAACAAATAGATGATATGCTAGAGCAGGGGATCATACGCCCTAGCTACTCCCCTTGGAGTTCGCCTATCTGGGTAGTACCCAAAAAGCAAGACGCCAGCGGGAGGCAGAAATGGCGCCTTGTAGTCGACTACAGAAAGTTAAACGAAAAGACGATTACAGATCGTTATCCAATCCCCAACATAACCGAGATTCTCGACAAACTCGGTAAGTGCATGTATTTCTCCACGCTGGATCTGGCCAGCGGATTTCACCAAATAGAGATGAATCCGAGAGATATCCCCAAAACAGCCTTCACGGTAGAAGGGGGGCACTACGAATATGTTCGCATGCCATTCGGGCTTAAGAACGCACCGTCCACCTTTCAAAGGGTTATGGACAACGTGCTCAAAGAACTTCAAGGCAAGATTTGCCTAGTGTACTTGGACGATATAATTATATTCTCCACCTCACTACAGGAACATATACAAAATCTAAGGAAAGTATTTGAGAAGATTCACGAAGCTAACCTCAAAATACAACCCGATAAATGCGAATTCCTTCATAAGGAAATCGCCTTCCTTGGACACATAGTCTCCACCGAAGGTATTAGACCTAACCCCGATAAAATACGAGCCATTAAACAATTTCCGATCCCCCGCACTCAAAAACAAATAAAATCGTTCCTCGGACTTCTAGGGTATTACAGGAAGTTTGTAAAAGACTTCTCTAAATTAGTAAAACCCCTAACGGAGTGTCTTAAGAAGGGCAGAACTGTTCAACTGAACGAAAAATATATCCAAAGCTTCAATATGTGTAAAGAAATTCTAATGAATGACCCATTACTCCAATACCCAGATTTCGCCAAACCATTTAATCTCACCACAGATGCGAGCAACTTCGCAATAGGCGCCGTTCTTTCGCAAGGCCCTATTGGTAGCGACAAACCTGTGTGCTACGCCAGCAGAACTCTCACCGATTCGGAGATAAATTACTCCACAATAGAGAAGGAGCTGCTAGCCGTAGTTTGGGCTACAAAATATTTCCGCCCTTACCTGTTTGGCCGAAAATTCAAAATTGTAACGGACCACAAGCCTTTAACTTGGCTCATGAGTCTAAAAGAGCCGAACTCCAAATTAGTTAGATGGAGATTGAAGTTAGAGGAGTACGACTATGAGATAGTCTACAAACGAGGGACATTAAATACTAACGCGGATGCGCTTAGCCGAATAAAAATTGAAACAACCAATAAATGCATTGATATTAATGTTAACGAGGACACAACCTCAGTTCAAAGTACCAGAGGTACCACCGTTCATTCAGCGAACGAAAATCTGAATGTTGGTATCCCCATCTCGGAAAAGCCGATTAATGAATTTAATATACAACTTATACTGGAGAAATCAGATAAAACTCCAAAGATTTCCTTAGAAGTACCATTTAGAAATAAGCAACGCAGGATAATAATCAAACCGGAGTATACGGAAGAGATTATCTTAGATTTATTAAAAAAATTTTTAGTACCTCGGAAGCTAATAGCAATAGCTACTGATGACGAGACCTTTAGAATAGTTCAATCTATATATGCAAGACACTTTTCAAGTAATAAGATTTTTAGGCTAATTAGATGTAAGGTAATATTAATGGACGTCAGAGAAAATGACGAGCAAGATAGATTAATAAATAATTACCACAAAAATAATAACCATAGAGGTATAGAAGAGACTTTACTCCATTTACGGAGAGACTATTATTTTCCTTTTATGAAAAATAAAATAGCACAAACAGTCAACAACTGTGAAGAGTGCCAGACCCTTAAGTATGACAGGCACCCACAAAAAATTAAATTCCTTAAACCAGAAATGCCCGAAAAACCACTGGATATCATACATACAGATATATATAGTATTAATAACAAACAAATCCTAACCATTATAGATAAATTTTCTAAATTCGCTTGCGCTTACACCCTTCCTACTCGCAATAGCATCTCAATAGTTAGGCATCTAAAACATTTCATGAGCCACCATGGCATACCTAAAAAACTAATCTGCGATCAGGGCTCAGAATTCACAGCAAATTTATTCAAAGACTTTTGTAGACAATACGACATAAATCTCCATTTTACTTCATTCCAACAAACCACAAGCAACTCACCCGTAGAACGTCTCCACTCTACATTAACAGAAATTTATAGAATAATATTAACCAAATTCAAAGAAAATAAATTTGACTTAGACCATGATGAAATTTTATCAGAATGCTTAACCACATACAATAACGCAATTCATTCAGCAACCAAGCTTACTCCGTTCGAGCTATTCTATGGTCGAACTTACAAGTTTAATGAGAACGTAAGTTTCGACAATGAACACGAATATTTAAGAAAACTAAACGAATACCAGTCAGAATTATACCCCTCTATACGAAAACAACTATTAGATCTAAGTAACAGTAAAATAGATAAGCTAAATATATCAAGAAAGGATCCCGAGCAAAGGGATATAAATGAAGTTATCTTTCGGAAAGAATGTAAAAGAAATAAACTAACCCCGCGCTTTCGCAAACATAAGGTTAAAGAAAATAAAGAATATACCTTTGTAGTAAAGCCGCCACCTAAATACTTTGTCTCAGATATTTGATACTTCCGTCCAAAAGACGTTAAATCTGCTCACATAAACATCCTCCACTTTAAGTTGCATGCTTGCAACTTTTTTTAATTAAATCATTGTAATACAATACCTCTGGACTTGCCTAAACATAAGTCAAGTCCAAGTTCCAACTCTTAATTGCTAGAGTTGCATTTTGTTTATCAGCAATAATTCCGTTCCTCTACCCTAGAAAGCTTCCTAAACGACATTTCAAAAATCACTCCTTAGTCGGCCGCCGTTCAGCTCGGATCTTTAAAGAATCGTTCTTATTTTCATACAAGTTTAACTTTTAATTAAATAAATGTAAATTAACTAAAATTCAAGTGTTTGATTTGTTTTAGCTCTTTTTGAAAGTTTATAGGAATAAAAACCCAGTCACACAACAAAATTTGGTGTCAGGTGTGGGGTTACGGTTAAATAAAGTCGCGGAATTAAAATCGCGGAAATAATCGCAATACTTGTGTTCGCGGTCTCCTAGTGACTTTATATTTTTACTTTTGTCAGTGGCTGAAATCCTGTCTTTTTGTGAGCTGATCATCACTTGGAATCTAAGCCAGCTAAGGAAGTCATCTTTTGTGATTATTACCACAATATCACAGTTTCAACAATTAATTATCTCATCACTTTTATTGAGATCAACAATTAATTATCTCATCACTTTTATTGAGATCAACAATTAATTATCTCATCAATTTTATTGGGATCAACAATTATCCCATCACCTTTATTGGGATCTACAATTACCTATTTACTTTTACCACTGGATCAACACCATCTCTCTACACTTTGGGATCAACACCATCCATCTTTACCACTTTTAATTTAATCAACACAATCAAATCATCGATTGCTTTTCTGGTATTACTTAGGTAATAAGTAACAAATATTTTTTTGTAAGTACTAAACATTTAATACTTATCTTAATAGATGAAAAAATTTTTTTTTCTCCTTTTAATTAATTAACTAATTGATCTTTATTTTATTTAATAACATTTTATAAAATTTAAGTGAAAAAAAAAATATGTGAAAGATTGGTTAATGTGTGGAAATCGCGTTGTATCATAATTTTTTTTTTACTTTCTTGTTCCTTTTGCCCTTTTGTTCAAAGAGTGTTATTCCTACTTTGCTATGGTTTATTAAAAGAAAATTTTTTTTTACTGTGCTATTAGTACGTGTGTTTATCTATGAATACGAGGAGTAGAGTAAAGAAACAAAATTATAGTAGCGCGGAAAATATAAATTCTCCGAAAATAAGTCTTTCTCGCGGTCTTTATTCACTCTCTGAAGGTAATATACCTCTCTTAACGTCCAACGATTTGGATGAGACGCTAAAGAAGGAAGACCAAAATTCTAGTTCTGATAGTGGAAGTGATATTTTTAACGTTACGGTACAAGTTACCGAAGATAATTACCTTCCATTTCCCCAAGAAAATCCAGTAGTCAATATGCCGGAAAATCCCGTTCTTGATAAAGAATTTGCCTTGCGATTCATACCCGAATTCAATGGTAAACGCGAAAAACTTCATAAATTCCTTAAATGTTGTGATACAGTGTATAACTCAAACTATAGTGAGTCTGACAGTGATTTGCTATTGAAAATAATAGAATCAAAAATCACTGACGCCGCTGACAATGTCACAAAATATTCTAGTTATTCCAATTGGCAAGACCTGAAGAAAATATTACTAGACCATTTTGTGGAAACTAAAACACTAGCCCAAATACAGATGGATCTAATTAATTGTAAACAGGGTCATCGGGAAAGTGCAATTGCTAGCCGATTTAAACGGGGCATGCGTTGCATCAGAAGGAACCGCTGCCACGTCGGTAATAACTAATTTAAACAATAAAACTGCACTCAAGGCTTTTACTGAAAGACTGAATCCTTCATTGAAATTAATTATCAAAGCCAGTAGGTATACCAAACTCCATGAAGCTATCGAAGCTGCGGTTGAAGAGGAGAAATCCTTACCGCAACCTTCTAATAATACTAATCTCAGAACAAAAAGTAAACTCAGGTGTTCATACTGCCATAAAAATGGCCATGTAATTTCAAACTGTTACCTTAGACAAGGTAACAGCTACACAAGAAACCTTTTACCTCGTAAGCCAGAAATAAAATCTGAACCAATTCAAAACAATTTCGTGCGGATAATAAAATGCAGTTACTGTAAAAATGTCGGACATCACATAAGTGAATGCCGAAAAAGAGCGTATAATAATAGAGTCAAAAATCAGACCTCACTACCAAATCGTGAAGGAAATAGATCGGTACAAACATATGCGGGAAACGACAACAGGCCTGGAGCGTCAGGAGGTGCTACCAGTGCTCAAACTCTACGACAGAACAATTAAAACCCTCCAAAGAGAGCGTAAAAGAACCATTTCCTAAATCGTCACCAAATCGTTACCAAATCGATAAATCTTTGCCAAATCTTTACCAAGTTGATGAATCTTTACCAAATCTTTACCAAGTCGATGAATCTTTACCAAATCTTTACCAAATCGAGAAATCTTTACTAAATAATGAGCAAAGGAAATCGTTACCAAATCTTAAACAAAGTACCAAATCTTCTAATTCAGGTTCATTCACTCAGCGAATTACAAACCACGTTAGCGCGCGGCATCCTAAATCTTTTCATAAGCTAAGTGATGACCAAAACAAAACCTTGCTCAATTCATATTCTAATTCTTGTTCCAATTCATATCTTGACAGCATGGAGCCTAACATTAACTCTTATTCTAGTTCGGACTTCGAAGTCAATCATTCTAAAACCTTGCGTATATTCAATATATCCTTACAAAATACTCGGAAGCACGACACCGTCGAAGTCAGTTCCATTTCCGTACGAAAGGAAAAAATTTCATTGCTAGTAGATAGCGGAAGCGAAGTCTGCTTATTAAAATTAAACTGTCTCAACGACAATGAAACCGTCTATGCAGATTTAAAAGCAAATTTAAAAGGGATCAGTCCCGAACTCATACAAACTCTTGGTATTTGTCACGTAAAACTGAAATTCGGAAATGCAATATTCTCTTATCCTTTCCATATCGTCAATGACCAATTCCCAATTTTACACGATGGAATATTAGGAAATGATTTTCTAGAAGACCTTGCATGTAATGTAGATCATGGAAATAAGGAGTTAACAATTTCACACGATAATATCCAGTATTCCTTAAATCTTATACCTTCCGTAGATATCATAACTGTACCTGCTAGGTCAGAACTCATTACGCGTATAAAATCAGATCTTAAAAACGATTGCATTTGCATCTCAAATGAATTAAATAATGGACTGCTTATTTCTAACAGTATATCTACACCTATCAATAATTTATGCACTATTTCGGTGATTAACCCTACTGAAAGTGATCTCCAACTCAAAGCTAGTGACGTCGAACTACAAGACGTATCCACATTCCAAGTCTACAACTTTTCTCCTACAAATACAAAACCTCCTGAACATGACTATGACAGAATTTTAAGAGTCAAAAATGCCATTCGAACAGATCACATAGCAGAAAATCAAAAAGAAACAATTCTGAACATCTGTACAGAATTCAATGATTTATTTCACCTTCCGGGTGATAAACTCACTCACTCTAATACTATTTCTCATAACATTCCTACTCCTGGAGCACAACCCATTCATGTGAAACCTTATAGGCTTCCAGAATCGCAAAAATCCGAAATCAATAATCAAATAAGCCAAATGGTTGCTGATAACATCATCACCGAGTCCAGAAGTCCTTGGAACTTTCCTCTCGTCGTCGTACCCAAGAAGCCCGACATAAATGGGAATAAAAGATGGCGAATAGTCATAGACTTTCGAAAACTGAACGAAGTCACTGTGGGAGATGCATACCCACTTCCAAACATTACTGAGATACTAGATCTCCTCGGATCTTCTAAATACTTTTCCACTCTCGATTTGGCGAACGGATTTCACCAGATCGAAGTGAATCCAAAAGATGGAGAAAAAACTGCCTTTTCTACTCCATTCGGACATTTCGAATATAAAAGGATGCCCTATGGTCTTAAGGGGGCACCTGCAACGTTTCAAAGGCTTATGAATAACGTCCTAGTCGGATTACAAGGTTATAAGATCTTTATTTATATGGACGACATCGTCATTTTTGGAAAAAACCTAGAGGAGCATAACAAAAAACTTATTGAAGTTTTTGAGAGGTTACGACAACATAATCTAAAATTGCAACCTGAGAAATGTGAGTTTCTTCGACCGGAACTTGCATATCTGGGTCACATAATTAGTGAGACTGGAGTGTCTCCAGACCCTAAAAAAATTTCCAGCGTCAAAAACTTTCCTACTCCTAAATCACCAAAAGAAATCAAAGCATTTCTTGGTTTAGCTGGTTACTATCGTCGGTTCATAAGAGATTTTGCCAAAATCTCCCAACCTCTAACTAACCTTTTAAAGAAAAGCACTAATTTTGAATGGACTCCTCGATGCACTGAATCTTTTAACTCTTTAAAAAATGCCTTGACTACACCTCCTTTATTACAATACCCTGACTTTAGTCAAGAATTCATTTTAACGACTGATGCAAGCGGATACGCCATTGGATCAATTTTGTCTCAAGGGAAAATTGGAAATGATTTGCCCATAGCCTATGCATCTAGACTATTACGTAAGAGTGAAACAAACTATTCTACAACTGACAAGGAATTACTTGCCGGTCCGTATGGTCCGTACATCATTTCAGACCATATCTATTTGGTAAAAAATTTACCATTATCACTGATCATAAAGCATTAGAGTATCTTCACAGATGTAAAGATACTAGCTCAAGAATGATGAGATGGAAATTGAAATTAGAAGAATTTGATTTCAATATTGTTTATAAAAAGGGATCCAGTAATACGAATGCAGATTGTTTAAGTCGAATTCCATATACAGACATCCAAGGAAGCCCAAATCCTAATTCTCTACCCGAAGTAACAAGCTTAGCTATTACTCGAAGCGGCAGTCAGAATGTAATGACATATGAAGAATTTGAAAACGCTTTAACTAATAAGATTGTCGTGAATCATCTTATACAAGATAACGACGACAATTTATTAAACTGTAATTCAAATTGTATAGCAATCTTCATGGACAATAGTCTAAAAATAGATGATTATTATAAAGATCTCCTTGCACATTATATTGCTCCAGAATGCTTCCAACCGAAAAACCCAATTCCATATCAAGTTTTTCCTATTGAATCAAAGGATAATAAAACTAAAATAATATGTCTGATTACTCACCTTGCCACTGAAAAATGCAACTACAACGACATATTTAAAACCTTATTATCGTTAAAATCTTGGGCACTCAAAAACAATATCTCAAATATTGCAGTGTCCAATCCTTCTAAACAAATTCAATACCGTCATCTCAAATTCGAAATCGTTCGTTCTATGACCAGATATATATATCAGAATTCCAATTTACGACTTACGTTCTATCATAATAATTTTTCATCAGATTTCTCGGAAGAAGAGAAACTTAAAATTCTTCAAGAATTCCATGATAAACCTCTTGGAGGCCATTGTGGACTGAATCGCACCTTCAGAAGAATCCAAACGAACTATAAGTGGCGCAACATGTATAAAGATATAAAGAAATATATCAAAAATTGTGAAACATGTAAGCGCAATAAAATCACTAGATACACGAGGGAACCCTTACTAATAACTTCAACAGCCCGCGAACCATTTGAAAAAATATCTATGGATATCGTTGGCCCTCTTCCTACTACCTCTTTAGGAAACAAGTACTTACTTACTTTTATCGACGATCTAACTAAATATTGCGACGCTATACCTATTCCGTCACAAGAAGCCAATGTAATAGCTGAAAAACTAGCAACGGAAATAATTTTCAGGCATGGTACACCTAAAGTTTTATTGACAGACCAAGGATCGAATTTTATGAGTGACATCTTCAAGCAAACGTGTAAGTTGTTAAAAATCCAAAAAATACAGACTACAGCTTACCGACCTCAATCAAACGGCTCGTGCGAGCGTAGCCATCGAAGTCTGACCGAATATTTAAGATGTTTTATAAATAAGTCTCAAGATGACTGGGACAGTTGGATCAAATATGCAATATTCGTTTTCAACACAACCCCTAGTAGTACTACCGGGTTCACACCATTCGAATTAGTTTATGGACGTAAACCTGAAATTCCTTCAACCCTTTCACGTCCACCTGAACTATCATATAACTATGATGTTTACTATAATGAACTGAAATCTCGGTTACAACATTCTAGTGAAATTGCAAGAGAGCACATTACCAAGCAAAAGGAATTGACTAAACTGTACTATGATCGTACAGTAAACCCATCTAGTTTTAAAGAAGGGGATACAGTCTTTCTTAAAAACGAATCATGTAAAAAGGGGCAAAATAAAAAATTATTGTCACCTTGGCTAGGTCCATATAAAGTTATAGATAAAGGTAAAATAAACTCAACAATACTTATAAAAAATAAGACTACACTAGTACACAATAATAGACTAAGGCCTAGTTAAGATTCATGCAATTACTTCATAATACCCTACTCTAATTCGTATTACTAACTTTCCCTTATAGGTAATAATTAAAATGGCTAAGATCGATGCACTTCTAATATTATTGGCAATTTTTTGTGGAAACAACGTTCTTACGGAGAATCCGGAAAATTTTAAGATAACGCACCTCAAGAACCAACTTGGGTTATATTACGAAGACGTGGGGAACCTCAAAATCTTTAATGACCAGTGGAAGTTACTAGTTCATATTGACTTAGAAGACATTAAAGAACAAAGTAAACGCGTTCAAATTTTACATAATCAATTACTAAACTTATGTGAAGCAATTATCTCGAGAAGTGCCGAACACAACGATTGTAAAAATGTTCTCCCCCACATAAATCAAACAATAAACATACTACAAGTACAGAATAAACAGATAAGTAACATTCTGGGATCTAAGGATGATTTGATATCCAAACGGGGATTAGTAAATGTTGTAGGTACTATTTCAAAACAGTTATTCGGAACTTTGGATGAAAATGACAGAATCTATTACGACGAACAAATAAAAATACTAAACGATAACGAAGAACATGTTTATAACTTGATGAAGGAACAAACTACAGTCCAGAAAACCGTTATAGATCACATCAATAAAACAATTGATTATATTACGGAACTAGATTCCAAAATTTCTAAGTCACTATTTAAAATAAATATGATTCAAAATATAACTAGCATAGTTCAACACATTTCCACCATTAACGAAATCTTTGTTATGTTCATATCTCTCACCGACAGATACTTAATTGTGCAAACCCATTTATTAGATATATTAAATTCAGCATTAAGAGGAAATTTACACCCCTATGTTATAAGTAGCTCCGAATTGTTAAAGGAACTCATTAAAATACAAACATCCTTACCCAATGGTGTAAATTTACCAATCACGTTGAATACCATAAATATGAAATTTTACTATAAGATAATTGAGACTATTAGTTATTACAGTAATAAAAGACTAAATTTTCTACTAATTATACCTTTAACCACATCTATGGAATTTAGGATTTTTAAAATTACTAGTATACCGCAGGTAGTTAACAAAACCTACATTGTTATAATACCAGAAAAGCAATTCCTCATAATCGACTCTTCAGAACAACATTACTTTCTCATGGACGTTTCGGATCTGAGAGAATGTACAATTACAACAATCAACAACTACATTTGCGAGCAGAAAGAGCCTGTCCACATCTCGCACATCAATAGTGCTTGCGAGAGAACCCTATTCGATCAGCACCTGCGAATGAACGATTGATTCTACGATGCAAACAAGCTCCAACACTCCAAATAATCCTTAACAACACAGGAATTCTCGAACTAACTGAAGGATGTGAGGCACTATCCAATACCATTATACTTAGTAGTAAGGCTTTATTTACTAGTGAAGTAAGATTAAAACATTTTTACTATATCTCAGACTTACCAAAACTAACATTTAATTACAAACATGAAGAAATGTTAAGAAATTTTCAAAATAACGTAAATAACTACAGTACTTTTCAAATTCCAGATCAGATAAAAAGCTTAAATAAAATTAGTTTAAAGATAAATGAATTAGATAACCATTATGTTCCCTTACAAAAAATTAGAAATCATACTAACTATTTAATAATTATTACTTCTACATTAACTATAATAGCAATTGTAATAGGCCTAGAAATAATACGTAGGCTATATATTAATTTCTTTAAATGTAAGAAAGCCAAACTGGAATCAATTTCAGATACATGTAACCAGTCTTCAACCCGAGCTGACTCGAGCGAATCCATTTCAAATCCTATACCTGTCCCACGTGGAAACTATACCATTCCTAGGTATAATTTCCGTCTTCAAGGAGGGGCGTGTAGTAAAGCCGCCACCTAAATACTTTGTCTCAGATATTTGATACTTCCGTCCAAAAGACGTTAAATCTGCTCACATAAACATCCTCCACTTTAAGTTGCATGCTTGCAACTTTTTTTAATTAAATCATTGTAATACAATACCTCTGGACTTGCCTAAACATAAGTCAAGTCCAAGTTCCAACTCTTAATTGCTAGAGTTGCATTTTGTTTATCAGCAATAATTCCGTTCCTCTACCCTAGAAAGCTTCCTAAACGACATTTCAAAAATCACTCCTTAGTCGGCCGCCGTTCAGCTCGGATCTTTAAAGAATCGTTCTTATTTTCATACAAGTTTAACTTTTAATTAAATAAATGTAAATTAACTAAAATTCAAGTGTTTGATTTGTTTTAGCTCTTTTTGAAAGTTTATAGGAATAAAAACCCAGTCACACAACACCTTGTTAACTGACAACAATAAGAAAATACACAAAGCAAGAATAAAAGGTGATGAAAATAGTGAAATCACCAACAGCGAAGAAAATGTTGTATCAGACGAATTCCCGGAATTAACTTCAGATCATCGCGCTTCAATTACGAAAGCTACGCTCGGAGGATCTGAAGATGAAGTTTTAATTAGCAAATTCAATATTCAAATAACGCGAAGGGACATTTCAACTCTCAATGACGGAAATTGGTTAAACGATAAGGTTATCAACTTCTATATGGATCTCTTAACCGAACGTGCAGAACAACGTCACTCAGAAGGTCTTCCACGTGTCTACGCAATGAACACGTTCTTTGTTACAAAATTAATGAATTTTGGCTATAGTTCTGTGAGCCGTTGGACTCGCAAAATTGACATATTTTCATATGACATTATCCCAGTACCTGTCCATATTGGCGGTGTACATTGGTGCATGGCAATCATTCATTTAAGGGATAAATATATCAAATATTATGACTCAATGGGCACACCAAATCCAAAAGTACTGGAATCCCTCGAGAATTATATTAAGGAAGAATCTTTAGATAAACGGAATGAGAGATTCGAGACGTCCGATTTTGTTATAGAAAGTGTTAAAAACATTCCAAAACAGTCGAATGGCAGTGACTGTGGTGTTTTTAGCTGCATGTTTGCAGAGTACATTACTAGAGATCGCGAGATAACCTTCTCACAACAACATATGCAATATTTTCGTTTGAAAATGATCTTGGAGATATACCAAGGAAGATTACTATCTTAACAATTAAGTTATAATAAACAATCCCATAGACTAGTTATGTAGGATAGAATAAACTTTACTTTATATTTTTTTCCAGATTATCACTAACACTTGGGCAAAGATTAGAAATGCACGATCTAGGAAATAGTAAGGGGTTACTCCCTTTAAAATTAGGAACAGCACGCACAATTACTAACTATTACAATCTAGTACATATAGTAAGATTAGATCCCTACAAGGCCAGTTTAACAAAAATCGCAAATTCCATTAAAAACCTTGACACTATAGACGAACTAAAGGACTCAATGACAGTGACCAAACTAAAATTTAGGGAATTAGAGAATAAACTCGAGACGTTGACTCCCAAACAAAGAGTTAAAAGAGGTCTTATAAATGGATTAGGAATCGCAATCAAATTTATTACGGGAAACATGGACGCAAATGATGCACAATCCTTAAACGAAGAGATAGAAAAGCTAAACTTAGAACAAACAAAAATTAAAAACGAAATAAACCAACAGACCCAAATTAACAAACTAATGATAACCAGATTTGAAAACATAACTAACCACATTAACCAAGAACAGGACACAATAGCAAATTTCCTCAAGCACTATCAAGAACAAATCAAAAACAAGATCCATACTAACGAAATTTCCATCTCACATCTGCAATTTCTCTCCCAAATAAATTATAACATTGATTTGCTCACTAACCATATCACTAACGTAGCTGAAGCCATAATACTAGCTAGACTTAATGTCATACCAAAATTTATTTTAAATCCAAGCGAACTTGAATTAATTGAGAAAATTTTCACTAATCAGTCAATAGAGATTAAATCAAACGATCATATATACGAACTATTAAGCCTACAAGCCTACCACAACAATTCGAACATAATATTCAACGTCCGCATCCCAACGCTGTCCCGAGAAAAATACTCCCTTTTCCATATCCTACCACTTCCGATAAATGAAACCAAAATAATAGCCACTAAACCATACGTTATCCTTGATAAGAGAAGAATCCAATATTTCGATGAAATTTGTCCTAGGATAGAAGGCATCTTTTATTGCCAGGAGAGCAGGGATCAAGAAACCACACAACAATCAAAATGCATAGCGCCCTTACTAAATGGTGAAGCAGCAAACTGCACAGTCAACGAAGTCGGGAAAATTGAAACAATCCTGCAACCAGAACCGAACTTTGTCCTTCTCATGAACATCCCGAAAACATCAATATCGTCAACCTGCGGAAACAACCACTCAAAGATTCAAGGCACCATCCTAATCCACTATAAAAACTGCGAGGTCACAATCAACGATGTATTATACAGAGACGACACCAACATCTTTGGGACGAGGTCCACATCCTCCCGATGTTCCATGGAAATCTTCACCCAGAATCAACTATCGAAATTCTCAACTTACAAAAATTAAAGGAATACAACATACAAAATAAAGCCGCCCTGGAAAACCTGGAAACCGAGACCAAAGTAAAACACACCTACACCATTGGATCCATAATTATCCTAGGAGCTACGATAATCATCATCGCCACCTACATTTGCCGGAAATCCTCCATCACAATCGAAGTCACAGATCCTCAAAATTGCATTGCTTCTGGACCACCAACCTCCAAATTCTTATGGCCCACACTTCATACCAAGGGGGGAGGAGTTACCGAGGTCATATAGCCCCATCTTCCCCACGTGCCGCAACACAACATGCCATTAACCCCTAGATCTCACGACATAGGTAAAGGGGTTAAATTTCAAAACCGCATCCGGCGTTGCAGACGCTGACCAAGGAAAATTAACCATGGGAACTTAATTTAAGTTAGTCGTAATAAAAATAGATTTAAGAAATAATTTCAGTTCTAAATTGTCTTTCGAGTAATTCACATAAAATTGTAATAAATTAATATTCGCTTAAAGATTGTCTTTTTTTTATTTTTTTAAATATCCGAGTCCGAAAAGTTATTTCGCGTATCATCGCCATCTCATGTGGTTATGATTGGTAAAAAAACAGTATCTATAAATTTTTTGGGCACCATTAAAAAGGTCGACTTTCGAGCAACCTGGAGGAAAAAAAGCCGAGGTTTCATGAATTTTCGCAAAGGAAAAGTTTGTAGGTGTCCTTAATCCATACAAAAAGTTTTAAGAGAGTATGTATAAATTTTTTTTGCGGCGGGTACTCAAGTTATTAAATTTAATTTGATGCAGTGGTGTAAACTAAATATAATATTTTAAATTAAAGTATACATTGAAATTTAAAATCGCTCTAAACTGAAGTATCATAAGGACTGGACTGTCAATACCAGAAAAAAGAAAAGCAAAGATGGAAAAGCGTAAAAATCTAGCCCGGAATTTTTTAAAGAAGAGAACAGGCCGGACATTTTCCGAACTAGAAGAAATCGCAAAATGGATGCTGATAGAACTATTTCTTTACTTCTTCTTCCTGTTAAGTGTAACAGCTCGTACGAAAACTTTTAGGGTATTATCACTATATAAAACTCAATTGCATTTTTCAGTAAACTTTGCAAACAAGGACTTATCTTATTATTATTTTAAAACCTCTATAAGCCGCCTGTACGTGGAAAGAACTTTCTTGAGAGATGACTATGTGGAAATTGATTTTAACGGAATTGCTAATATTAAAGATTTGTGGATGTGGATGGAAATATCACTTGTTAATGGGTATTATGGAATTGATGATGATAACGAAACTGAGCACCATATGGGCCACCTTGAAGAAGTAATTTATTTGGGAATGCCAAGAATTAGGCAGCTTAGAGTGAGAAATGGTACCTGTGCTATTCCGTCGTACTTTAAAGGGCAATTTGATACATGCATCGCAGAATTCTCCCCTGGAAATGAAGAAGTTGAAGATTTTCAGGGGTAGTGAGTTAGCAAGGTAAGCCATCTAACTGAAAACTTCTCTTCCACAGATCAAGATATTATAAAGCGGATGAATTGGGAGTTTTATATATTTGGGGAAAATATGATATCTATTTTGGCGGTGGCTACATTCAAACTTTTAATGAATCACGCGAAGAAACTTTGGAACTGCTAAGTGAATTGCAAGAGAATTTGTGGATTGATAGCTCTACACGACTAATTGTTATGGAATTTAATTTATACAATCCGAACGTAAATTTATTCTGCCTTGTAAAGTATTCATATTATTGCTTTTACTTAGTGCAAATAGTTACAATTATTTAAACTTTCTAGATTTATAGCTGAAATTCCGCCAACTGGCGGTATTATACCTTCTACATCAATACTGGTCGAGGACTTAATATTTGGATCGACTCCATTTGATTATTACGTTATTGTTATAACTCTGTTTTTGTTTTTACAAGCGGTGTACTATACGGTAGAAGAAATTGGGGACTTTTGGGAAATGAAACTTAGTTATTTCAAATCATTTTGGAACTACGTAGATATCATTTTGATTTTGGTGAGTATCATTTAATTGAAATATAAAGACAATTGATAGTGATCGTGAATGTTGATTAGACTAGTCATTTGAGAAAGCTTAGAAAAAATACGACCTGAAATAGAACAAGGCTATACAAACTTGAAAAAAAAACACTATAAAAAACGGACAGTTTCAACAATTTAAAGGAAACCAAAAATCTGTAAAATTAAAATTGAAAGCAATATTCAACGAATCGGAGCTGGAGTACCTAATTTAAACGGCATATTCGAAATTCTAATAGCAGATTTAGAAAGTACGAAGGGGGTTTTTAGTATTTAGATTTATGCCCGTATTTTTTGAAATCCGAACTTGCTTTCAAATGAGTTGAGTCAAATGAGGAGTGTTTTAAATGGAAAGGTTAGCAAAAGCAAATTTCTGGTATAATGAGAAGAATTTCGCACCAGAGGTAGTACAGATTATTTTAAAAATTTGGTCAGACGTGCTGCTCCGGGTGTTTTGAGGGGTATGATCACCAGTTTTCGCAGCCATATTGGTTCACAGATACTTTTGGCCCAGAGGTAAAGCCCTTCTTCGTACAGTTCTATTTAGAGTACAATGTCGAAAAGAAAACTCATCGTAGAAATAAGGAAAGAACTGCTGACGCCTGTTCCGATCCTTTTGATTTCAATTTTAAAATTTGGATTATACTTACTGATTTTACAGCGTTACAAACATAGGGAGATCCAAGGTATTAAGGGATATATAATATTTCCATGAGCCGGTTAGGAATACGCTACTTTGAGTTGCAGTCTGGAGTTGATCCATTTCTACTGCAGATTAAAGTTCTCCGATTTTCGAGATTTGGTTAATTTTCTCTTCTGATTCTCATTCTAAAAAAACATTTATTTTTGACCAAAAATGAAGGAGTTCTAAAACGAAAATAAACTTTTATAATTAATGTATCCTTTTGTCATTAATATATGTATGTCCTTGCCAGGATAGGTAGCCAAGACTGAGGTTAAGGCACCCGTCTATTTGTCTAATCAAATCGAAGCTTGTAAATCCGAGAATCCAGTGAAGACTGCCCAATGCAAGTAAATTCAAAATTTATTGGAAGAATTGATCCCGTGTTAATATTTCGACACCTATACAATAAGGCTGCTCGCACACTGCATCAGGATTTGTACGAATTTGCATCAGAATTTGTACGAATTCTGATGAAATTGTATACAAATTCGTGCAAATTCTGATGGAGTGTGCAAGCAGCCTAAGAAGTCGTCTGGGGTGGATAGCGTTCCGAACATCGTTCTGAAATATTAGCCTCTAGTTGCAACGCCAGTGGTGTACCCAAAATCCAAGAAGAGTACAGATAAAAGTAATCTTGCTAATCGGCCAATAGGTCTTCTTCCGAATGTCAGTACGGGGTTTAAAATACATAGTTATATTTATTTATTTATTTATTAAACCAAAAGATATACATAATAATTACATGAAATATTAGGTAAAATCTCTACAGAGGTAATCGTAGAAGATCAATTTTAGAAATTGCGAATCGATCCTTCGGATTCCTCTAAATAGAGCATTTTTGCGATGTGCAGAGGAACTGGAATACCTTCCGAGTTTCGAAATAAATCGGATGTTAAATAAATCAGAAGTGAAATACATTGAGTTTTGGCTGGATCAGTACTTATATTTCAATAGAAATGTAAATGCTGCTTTTGACAAGGCTTTTCACATGACAAAACGGATTTTTTATAGTAGCCCAAGGGTGAAAGTGACCTGCTATCAAGCCTTGATCAGACCGATTTTGACTTATGGTTAACCAATATGGTCCAACATATCCTCTTCTTATATGGAAAGGCTTCGGGTTTTCGAAAGACAATAACTGCGATTCATTGGGACTGGTAAAGTACTCAAAACTGCTGCTAGATACTCGCAACTACCCTTGCTCTTGTTTTCAGGCAGTTACGCATAAGGTCTTCCAACTGACCTTAAAACTTTGCGCGAATTATACACCAAGTATTACGAGCTACATAAAATTACAGCAAAATAAAAACGCGATGATCTATTTTCTTATGCATCATTTGTAAGATCATCTCATCTGTGTAGGCTTCAGAAATACCGTGATAATTGAAATGGTGCTGGCAAATTTAAAACCTCTGCTTGCCTTGCTCCACTTCAAGCTGGTGACATATCCAAGCGTACATGCGTTGCATTCGTTGACAGATAATATCGAAGTGTGTGTATTCAAATACGACCTGACGAAATATTCCGTGAATATTCCGCATGCCACGCAAATGTCGGGCTACTTCACAACCTTCTATATTACAAGCCATGAACAAGGAAAATATTGAGAGCGAATTTCCGCTCAATCGGACCACAACTCGGTGAAATCACGTTATGTTGTTAGTGTAATTTGGAGAATTTGGGAGAATTTGGTGGTCCGATTCTCTCAATTGAGATTCTTGTTCATGGCTTGTAATATAGAAGGTTGTGGCTACTTTCAACTTTTTCTGCATTGCCGCATTCGACATAGGACACACAAGCATACACAACAAACACATGCGACTCGTTACTCAGATTTTTGGGCTATCTGTGAGAGCCGGGACGGAACGCAACCATGCAATTATGTGTCAGTGGAAAATCTCCGCATATCAGGGAGCCGCTGAATGCAATGCATGTACGCTTGTATATGTCACAAGCTTCATTGCAATATACAATCTGCATATTGCCAATAATATTTTTTAATATATATTTAAGATAACTTTAACTTTTATTTTAAATCATTATTTTATTTGAACATGATAGTTTTTATTATTTTATTTTAAAATTATATAACGTTTTAATTATGTAACCGTTACAACTCAAATAGCAGAAGATCCTATTTGGTCGAACTTTTAACTAATACTCTAACAATATTTCAAAATTATTTTTATTGAACAACATTTGTGTGTCTATGTTTTTTAAAATTAGTTTCTGTGTACAGTGTATACATACGTGATATGACAATCTAAATTCTACAAGTGTATTTCCTAGTAGTAGTGAGAATCCAAATTATGATGTATTCAAAAACACTGTATTCAAAAATAACTAGTACAGAAACTGAGTTACTACTTGAATAAAACTTACTACACGAAAAACGTATGTACATGATAAGTAGCGACTGCTACAATAATTTAAAGAAATATAACCGTCCCTAACTAGCTTCTTCGTCCCTAACTAAGTCCACTTCAAAGCATACTCTAAAAAAGTTCCATTTCCCTGAAGCTATCCGACTCTTTTACCACAACTGCAGTGGTATGAGAGGTAAACTAAAAACCTTTTTATTGACGTAAAATGCTGCCATTTTAATATACTTGCGATCACTGAAACGTGGTTAAATAACACGTTTCTAAATGAGGAGATCCTGGATGGCAGCTGGACAATTTACAGATGTGACCGGGACTATAACTCCACAGGTCTCTCAAGAGGAGGGGCGTTCTCATTGCCATCAAAGACTGTTTAAATAGTGAATTGATTGTAACCAATCGCTGTCAATCTTTTGAGCATGTCTTTATACGGATCAAATCAGGCCTTAAACACATTTTTATCGGTGTAGTCTATATACCAACCCACTCGAACGAATCGATATACGATGATTTTGTCCACATATTCAACGATGTTCACGATAAGCTTTACGTGAACGACGAAAATGATGAAATATTCATTCGTGGGGATTTTAACCGTCCTAATATATCTTTTATCCCTGACGACGATGACAATAACTTAATTCCGATCAATGTCATCCATGCCATCGACATAAAACTTATAGACTCTTTTTATAGTAATGACCTGCAGAAAATTATTAGGCAACCGAATAATAGTGGAAGGTGGTTAGATCTGATTTTCACCAACGCATACGGGAGGTGAAAGCCTATTTTCCAATACTCGTAACCACTCTGGACTGGAACAATAGGCCAATATGTAACAACCTTGACGAGATAGTCTCTTTCTTCTACAAAACCATTTTTAATACCATCCAGGGGCGCACAGAGGGTGGGGCAACCGGGGCAATTTGCCCCGGGCCCCGTGCTCTAGGGGCCGCAACGGTGGGAAGACGTATTTTGGAATTGCGGTTTTACATAAGTTCTAATCGAATCAAGGCTCAGAATCTTATTACTACATGCATATTGCTACAAATAGTACAAACCCTAATGTAAAGCTTACAATACATTTTGATTACATGGTGAATATTCTTCGTAACAAAATTTTTTGTGGTTGGGGAGGGGCCTCCAATTATATTTTGCCCCGGGCCCCCAGAAAGCTTTGTGCGCCCCTGATACCATCGACAGAAATGTCCCCAAAATTAAAAAAAGGGACAGACGATCAGAGCCATGGCTTGACAAAAATATTAGATCTCTGCGTGATTATAGGAACAAATTGTTTAAGACGATCAAACTGAATAATAACGTAAACGTGGAATTAAGACTCGAATACTCCCGAGTAACATCAGAATTCTTTTCTCTTAGGTCGCGTGAGGCCTATTCGTCTTATATTAATTCTATCGGTGAAAATATTATAAATGATCCAAAAAAAAATCTTTAATTTCGTTAACATTAAACGAAAGACCGCAGGTTATCCGTCAACCATGACAAATGGTAGCTCTCACTCCTCGTGCCCTCAAGTAATATGTAATATGTTTGTCTACAGGTTCAGTGATGTCTTCTGCCCCAGGTTTCAAACATCGCCCACTGATCTTACTAGTAACGAAGACTCTGTCTTAATTGACAGTCGGCTTCTTCCCATAAGGCGGTCCTTTAGATAATTTGGACCTCACAAAAGGTCAGGGTCCTGACAATTTGCCTCTTGGTTTTTTGCAGTCCTGCAGCGAACAACTACTACCTCTCCACATTATCTTCAATAAATCTCTCTCTTTAGGCGATGTGGAAGCAGTGATGGATTTACACTTAGGCCCGTGAGGACCGGGCCTAGGGCGGCAACATTTTAAGGGCGGCAAAAGTTTAGAGGCTACAAAATTTAAACACCCATTGAAATTTAAAAAATCGATTTAACTTAGTTTTACTGTTGTTTACTGTTCTGGAGAAAGATCCTTTTCTACTCTAAAAAGAGTGAAAGCGTGCAAGTATGGGCCAATACAATCTCAACTTGCATTATTGTCTATCGGAGCAAAATTGGTGCAAACAATTGATTATCAAGATATAATTGATATTTTCGGCCAAGCTTAAGCAAGAATCAGAATGTGATCAGTCCAGCACACCAGAAAGTTTAAAGTAACTTCCGAAAAAAGCAATACCTATCAATGTTAACTTGCATAATAAATTCGGCGTACCTAATGTTTGGAAAATAGCGGAAATTATTATGATACCAAAACCAGGGAAGCCTTCAAATGAAAAAAAATCTTACAGACCAATTTCTTTACTACCAACAATGTCAAAACGTTTTAAAAATTGCTATTCAAAAGAATAAGGCCTATAATAGCAAATAAAGAGTCGGTTGCAAATGATCAATTTCGATTTAAAACAAATCACTCAACTATGGATCAATTACATCGAATATCAGATAGCATCGATAGGTAGGTACCCCAAATGAAAAATACACTTCTAGCTACATTTCAGATGATACTGCGATAATGGCGGTAGAATAGGATCAAATATTGATGAGGTTAGAAGAAAACTACCAAGTATGTGATAAATTATACTTGGGACAAAAAATTTAAAAATTAAGCTAAATGAGTTGAAATCAATGCATGTTAACTTAACTAATAAACAATAAGAAAATTCACCAACTACAAACTTAAAAGGGAAACATGGCCAAATATTTGGGAATTACACTAGAAGTCAAGTTAAGGTGGAGAGATTACGTCAAAAAGAAAAAAAATAGACTAGAGATAAAATATAGGGATATGTTTTGGCTCTTAGCTAAACAATCTAAATTGCCGATACAAAATAAGATTCTGTTGTATAATCAAATTATCAAACGATATGGTTTTACGGCGTACAAATATGGTGATGTTCCAAAAAGGCCCATTTACAAAAAAATACACGGTAAGTGCTCCCTGGTATGTGGCAATGACGACTTGCACAGAAGTCTTAAAATCCTTCCAATTATAGATTAAGTAAAAAGGTACGCGGTAAAGAAACGCAGTTCTGGAGCTCTTTTATCCACAGAAATTTATATGCAGTGCCTTTCGATGGTTTCACCATCTTTGTCCCAAAACAAACAAGAAATATGTAATGTAATTTATTTATTCTTTAATTTTTAGAATTTATTATTATATCTAAATTAAAAAAGCTTATAATAAAGTATTTCCAATATTCGTAAATTAGAGGTTTTACTATAATACTACAAAGCAGAAAAAGCGCCATATCGGACGGGGCCTAGAGCGCAGTCGAACTTAAACCCGCCACTGTGTGGAAGAAATCTTTTCTGGCGCCAATCCATAAATCAAGTGATAAGCATTTGGTGGACAAATACAGGGGCATCGCCATCCTCTCAGCAATACCTAAGCTCTTTGAATAATTCGTGTATGACAAGATTGCCCCTATAATAGATCCAAAACTCAACGAACAGCAGCATGGATTCAGAAAAGGCCGTTCGACCACTTCTAACCTCACGATCTTAATCTCAGATTTACTTTGTGGTATGGAGAACGGTGACCAAATTGATGCTGTTTATACTGACTTCCGCAAGGCTTTTGATCGCGTTGATCACTATATCTTAATCACAAAACTTTTAAAATTCGCCATTTCTGGTCCTATCCTACGTTGGATTAAATCATACCTCAACGGTAGAATACAAGTCGTCAGATTTCAAGGCCTTCTATCGAGGGACATCGAGGTAACTTCCGGCGTCCCTCAGGGTAGGCACTTAGGACCGCTTTTGTTTAACATATTTATTTCCGATTTGTCCGATATTCTGATAAATATTCCACATCTCTTCTATGCGGACGACAAATGTTTCTCTTCTGCAGTCAAAGCTCTATGAATTACAAGACTGGTGCCTCACCAATAATTGTAACTTAACACCAATAAATGCCCTGCAATTACCTTCTCTCGTAAAAATAATCTTCAGCGGCATGATTATTATCTTAACTATAGGGCATTGAACCATGTTGATAAGATTGTCGAACTTTGTTTGTTCACTAGCACGCTTTATCATTGAATATGCTTGCCCAATATGGGATCCTATATTTCAAGTTAGCAATGAGAGGATTGAATCCATTCAGAAGCAATTTCTTCTCTTTGCCTTAAGAAATTTGCACAAACCCTATGACTCTCGAAGAGATAGGTGGGAGTATTCTGCGTACACTGATACCTTACTCATGAAAATAGCTCATAGGGTTACAAAAATACAGGGTGATATGTAAACCTCTACCAAAAAAACTACATAACGCCCTAGCTGCTAAACCGTTACGATTTTACCCCCCGTCCCATACAATTTTTGTTCGTCGATCCAAAACCTATCCACAGCCGGCCGTTTTGTAAACTTAACGGTATACACCCTGTATAGATGGAAGCATATGCAGAACTTTTGTTATAACTTCTCCGTTTGCATTGCTCCAAAATCTGCAAAAACAACCCTAATTCAATAAATGACCCCATTATACGCAAGAAAATTCTCTACAAAAAAGCTCTAAGGCATTTTTTATGTAAAATCAATAATAAAAAATTTATAGCGGTTTAAAGCTCATCACCCCCAGAATTTTTGTCATTTTTCGTCCATATCTTTTTTATTATTAATATTACGGCAAAACATTATTTACGAAAGTTGTAGATAATTTGATTATCTAAAAAAAATATTTTTACGAAATTTCTGTAGGACTCACGGTTTCCGTGAAATAAGGAAAACCATTTTTCACCACTCAAAACAAGATGGCGGCCGAAAGTCACGCCTCCGGATCTCGAAAACTCGGTTTTATACTCCCAACCAACGCCCCTACACATTAACATTACAAAAAAAATTCCTGTTTTCAGAATATGTTCAGCGAATGTACCATTTGACTGGACTATAACTGGCTACAATACAGCCTATTCATTCCGTTTTTGACAACTATCAAGTTTAAAAGAAGTGAGTGCAGAAATAATAAAAAATTGTGTCCAAATAGAATTAATTTTTTTTATCAAAAATTTTCGGATATGTTTTAACAAATTCAATTAATTTTTCGTCTTCCATATTCATGGTTTAAATTACCGACCACCAAATGACACCAAATGGGCTTATGCCTTCCGACCTTTTCATAAAAAGATGGAATTTGCTCATCTTTTCCATTTCGCACCGTTCCGAACCGTCCATTGTAGTCACTCTTCCGTTTCCACGAACACTTTCAATGTGGGATGCTAGACGGAGACTCAAGAAGTACGAAAAACCGGTTTTATAGGAAAAAAACGAAGCAGAGGAGAGAAAGAAGGACGTACATGACGAAACTTTAACGAAAGAATTTTCACCCAAAAATTCCCTGGGTGAAAACTAACTCATACGCACATTTCTTTCTCTTCTCCCTTCTCAGATGTAAATAATGACCGCGGTATATACACACAATCAAAGCTTTCATGTAGGGTAAAGAATTATTCTAAGCCATTAGTGTAGCATTAAATAACGAGACTCAAATCTGATTTGGCCGATTTCTCGAGTCTTCGTGTACCACCACCCAATGAAAATTCTAACAATCCGAATTTTGACATTTATACGAAACGGTACGGAACGGAATCATTGTACTCCAGCCTTAAATCTAAAATACTGAAGGGTAATCTGAAACCCTCAATTTCCTTCAAATTGAATTTAGAATGACGCCACACCGCTAATGTTATTCCACTTGTCATACCCTTTCGTTTGATACCCATGTCGCGGAGTCGGGGAACACAATTGTAAAATTGGCCCGCCATTTTGCATTTTTTACAAAAAAAGTCAGATTGCATTGTCATGCGAACTATACATGTGTGCAAAATTTGAAGTTGATACAACATACAGATGAAGCTAATAGGAAGCATATAAAAATGAATGGAAGCATGAACAAATGGCTGACTATGCATATTTGAATGAACATCACGTGATATTTTATTTTAAATTGTTTGAGTTGCTTTTTTCGAATTTTATAATAGTATTCCTTATTTGTTTTAGTGTACTTACATATATGTGATATATCTAATATGTCGGCACTTTTACATGAAACAATTAATCAATATCTACAAAGAGAATCCAACGCAATATCTGAGCTTAGACCATATCAGTTTCTTTGAGTTCCATTCCGACAATCTGTTAGCCATATGTGGATTTTTAGCTTGGATGAAAGTTTTTAAATTCATGAGATTCAGCAAAACCCTGCTTCATTTTACGGAGACGTTAAATAGAGTATTTGATATATTGAGAAATATTGTTGTAAGTTCTATTAAACATTTATATAATTTTAGTGTGCCAAGGATCTTTTCGGATTCGGGATTATGTTCTTCATTGTTTTTGTTGCTTTTGCACAACTAGGATACTTACTTTTTGGAAGCGACAATTTCGATTTCCGGACTTTCGGCGATTCAGTCTTCACTATGATGAGGACAATTTTAGGAGATTTTGATTATTTAGCAATTGAAAAATCAAACAGGGTGCTTGGACCGCTATTCTTTATGGCGTATATAATTTTTGTCTTCTTTATACTATTGGTAAACAATTTATATTTTGAAAAGGAAATCAACGAATTACTTCAAAACTTTTAAGAATATGTTTCTAGCCATAATAAATGATACATACGCAAGCGTAAAAAGCGAAATACAGCAAGATGTCCTACCTATGGGATACTATTTAAAAAAAACTGTGGCGAACATTTGCAAATTTTGTTGTGGTGGTAGAGAACTCTGTACTGTGAGGAAACCAAAAGTTGCACTTTTAAAAGATTCTGATGAAGAAATACCTTCAACACTATCGAAACTTATAGAGGCAAAAGATCGCGGAACAATTACGAAGTATTCTATAGCAAAAAAATCTGTTATAACTATTTTTTACAATTTTTAATATTTAAATATTAGGTATTTTCAGGTTGATCGTGATGCTGATTTAAGGAGGTAAAATATGAAATTATTTTCAAAACTAATATTATTTATAAAAATTAACAGCCTTAACAATAGAGTGGGGCAGCTCGAACGTCTTATGGATAGGTTTATAATGAGATTGGATCAACTAGTAGCAAAACTTGAAGCAAGAAGACGACGTTGAATGTTGCTTCTTATAATTTTAACATTTATGTTGTTTGAAGATAAAATCGAAACATAAATTTTTATTGTTATACAAAAGGGACATTTTATTAGTGCAGAAATACCAGACAAAGTATTAAAGGAAATAAAATATAAATTAACCAAACATTGCATTTTTTTTGGCATTGCACCTTGGCGTCTTCGTGGGATAAATAGAAAATTTTCCAAATGTTTTAATAATATTTCATCAAAAATAAAATTTCACTGCAAAAAACAAATTTAAATTTTTTTCAAATTAATCTAGGGATAGTTTAATTAGTTAAAAATAATTAATTTTAGGCTGATAATACCTATTCAACCCAATTTCAAGCGAAAAACAGGTAACAAATTCAACCTTAATCTAGGGGTAGTTTTATCCCCATAAGGGTTGAAAATATTTAATTTTTGTCTGATATAACCTATGCAACCTAATTTCAAGCAAAAAGCAGAAACATTTTTTTTTTGCAAATTTTTTTTATTTAAAGTTGATTTTTCAAATTGTGGGGGTAGTTTGAACCCCTTAAGGGTTGAAAATAATTTATTTTTGCCTGACAATACGCATACAATCGAATTTGAAGCATAAACTTGAAAAAAAAAATTTTTTACAAATTTTTTATTTTCTGTCGATTTAGGGCTGGTTTAAACCCTTTAGGATCATCCCTTATTATAAAGTTTAGCTTGAGTTAGTATAAATCAACCACCTTCGCAAATAAATATTGAAAAAAGTGCATTTTATCGGATTATTTTTCATTGAAATTATAAATTATCGCGAAAAACCCTTAAAAAAGGGTGTTTTTGCGATTATTTTAGTACCGCCGAACCCCGATTTTCGTGATCAGCGACCCAAAATCCTTGTAGGGTTCGATTTTCTTAACGGTGTATTCTTGTCGTCACTCAGCCTCGTGCAAGCGCTCACTGTATTTCCGACCTATGAAGTTTGACGGGCTGTACCTACTCTCAGTATCATTGAGCTTAATAAAGTTATGCAACGCGACTGCAGCTAGTACCACTCATTCAGCATTTTTCGGGTGCAAGTTCACTTTGTTTTTCAAAATGCTCCATCGACAAACTAAAATTCCGAAACTGTTTTCAATGTTCCTGCGAGCTCTGGACAGACGATAATTAAATATTTCATTGCATTCAAGCAAAGCTTTTCCTGGGTATGGCCTCCATCAAGTTTGTTCGCGGTGGAAATGCTGCATCACCAACAAAGAAATATGGACATATTCTACCGCTGTTTGGTAAGTTGGTCTCTTTTGGAATAAGTAATTTTCCCTCCAATAACTGCTTTCCAAAGTTGGACTCTCGTAAGATACCTTTGAAAAATGTATCATAATATATGTATAAAGTCCATATTTTTCAATTACCACCATCACTTTGGCTTCCATATGCACTTACACAAATATCGGTGATGGTATATGTTATATATACAACTGTACACTTGCAGTTCATGTACTCAGTATAAAGACTTGTCATAGTAGCCTTTATTATTTGATTTGTAATGTATTGTATTAATTGGAAGTTAATTAAAAATAAACTTTGATTGAATAAACATAACAGTTGGCGACGAGAAAAAAGAAAAAAAAAACAAAACGAGACCATTATGTCAGAGCAAATTATTAAGGAATTATTGATCAACAACAAAAAATGGATGGAACAATTGCTGGCAGATCAAAAACAGTGGATGGAGCAACATAACAAGTTTGCAATTACCACAAGCACCGGTAATGTTTCAGTGCCTCCATTCCACAAATTTGATAAAAGTATACATCGCTGGAATACGTACGTAGCTCAAATGCAACAACATTTCGCAGCATACTCTGTAACAGACGACAATAGAAAACGAGCATATTTCCTTTCGTGGTGTGGCTCGCTTTATGAATTAATACAGAAACTGTATGGGAGTGCGAAAATCGAAGAACAGCATTACAACGACATCATAAAGAAATTAACGGAGCATTTTGATGAGAAAACTCACGTTCTCCAGGCCAGATATGAGTTTTATCGTTGTGTCATGAAATCAAATCAATCATACGCCGAATGGGTTGCTGATTTAAAGGGGATAGCACGAGACTGCAAATTCGTATGTTTAAAAGATAAAAGCGAATACTCTGATGAACTCATAAGAGATATTATTATTCTGCATACCCCTCACGATACTGTACGTACTACGGCTTTACAAAAGAGCAATCCATCTTTGGAGGAAGTTCTTCAGATAGCAGAAACATACGAAGCAACAAAAAGAACATCGCAAATAATCAAGGGCATCACGCCAGATGTTAGCGAAAAAAACCGAAGCGCCAATGATCGCCACCGCAGTCGTTCACAAAGTCGAGAGCACAGGCTAACAAACAACAAGTATACAATTCAAGGCAACGCACTTAAGTCATGCAACGGATGCGGCAACCACCATGAAAGAAAATCGTGCAGATTTTTCAATGCAATATGCAGAAAGTGTGGAAGAAAAGGCCACATTGCTCCAGTCTGCTTAAGTCAAGGTGAGTACAAAAATCAGCCAAATCGGAACATTGCTGCAAAGAGTTTCAATCAAAAAAATAACGATAATAGAAAGAATGAACACAGCACAAGGTATGTTGAACAAATTTTTACCCTCAAAGGTAACATAAACCGCCAAGGACATAAAGTTTTTATAGTTGTCAGCATAAATAAACAGCATTTACAGTTTCTTCTGGACACAGGAGCCACCTGTTCCATGATCAACCAGTCAACATACGAAAAGCTGGGTGCGCCTCAATTATTACCAGCAAGATGCACTTTGAAAGCCTACGGGAATGTGCAAATCCCTGTCTTAGGAACCATAAACGTCGAAGTTTCTTTTAAAATACAGAAAAGAACGCTACCATTACTTGTAGTTGCAGTAAATGAAAGCCCAAACATATTTGGAATCGACTGGTTTAAAGCTTTTGGATTAGACATTGTCGAATCTTCAACAAGTTCCAGCCTTATAGTACATCAGTTAGAATCCACCGCAATCAATAAGCATATAAAAGAAATTTGCGACAAATACGAAGATATATTCCGTCCAGAAGTAGGCAAATGTACCACTTACAAAGCAACTCTATATCTAAAGCAAAACGCAAGACCAAAATTTTATAAAGCTCGTCCAATTCCCTACGCTTTAAATGACCAGCTTAAAAAAGAAATAGGTAAACTAGTTAACCAAGGTATATGGAAACCAATAAAAACCAGTTCATGGGCAGCACCAATCGTAATTATACCAAAAAAGAATGGTAAACTTAGAATCTGCGGCGACTTCAAAGCCTTAAATAGTCAGCTAGACGTAGAACAATACCATATACCAAAAGTAGAAGACCTTTACCACAAACTCAGGAAAGGGAAAAAATTCTCCAAATTAGATCTCTCGAACGCTTACTTACAAATTGAACTAGATGAAGAATCAAAACAGTTCATGGTTGTTAATACAATATTTGGTTTGTATCAATGTCAACGCCTTCAATTTGGAGTCGCTTCGGCTCCTGCCATTTTTCAAAGGATTATCGAGCAGATCATAGTAGACGTGCCTGATTGCGTCAACTACCAGGATGACATCATTGTAACTGGTGAAGATGACGAACAACATCAACAAAACTTAGAAACCGTTTTGCAGAAGTTACGTGAAAACGGACTAGTATGTGAGCGAAGTAAATGCCAGTTTCTTCAAACAGAGGTGGAATACCTAGGTCATACACTATCAGCCACAGGAATTTACCCAGCAAAATCCAAGCTTGAGGCAATTAAAAATATCGCACGCCCAAGCAATCTCAAGGAGCTGCAGGCTTTTCTCGGTAAAATTAATTATTATAATAAATTCATTAACGATTTCGCACAGGTAGCTGAGCCGCTGAATGAACTTCGTAGGAAAAATGCCAAATTCCTATGGAACCGCAACCGAGAAGCAGCTTTTCAAGAATTAAAGGAACGAATCATCCAAGCAACACAACTCGTGCATTTCAACGATTCATACACCATTTGTTTGGCAACAGACGCCTCATCTTACGGCATCGGAGCAGTTATCAGTCAAATTTATCCAGACAGATCTGAGAAGCCGATAGCATATGCCTCTAAAACTTTAGATAGAGCACAACGTAGCTACAGCCAAATTGAGAAAGAAGCTCTTTCAATTGTTTTTGGCATAAAAAAATTTCACCAGTACCTGTATGGAAGACGCTTCATACTACTGACCGATCATAAGCCTCTAGTATCATTATTTCACCCTAGCAAACAGCTTCCAACTACAGCCATACACCGTTTACAAAGATGGGCCGTCACACTCATGGGATATAACTACGTTATTAAATATCGATCCACAGACAAGCATGCAAATGCAGATGCATTGTCAAGACTACCAGCAGGACCTGATCATAATTTCGACGAATCAGACGAAGTATGCGGGGAGATAGACCTTGAAATCCAAGACAACATCGCTTCTTTTCCTATAAATGCACAACTAATCGCTCATCATACGTCGCAGGATCCTATATTACGCAAAGTACGGAACTTTATTTTGGAAGGATGGCCTAACAAATTAGATGAAAATAATCAGGACGTGCAACCATATTTCATCAGACGTCTTATGTTAAGTCACCACAGCGGTGTCATTTTACTCATGTCAGAGCATCCAAGAGTAGTTATCCCTCATGTCTTACAACAAAAGATAGCTAACATGTTACATCAAGGTCATTGGGGAATAGTCCGAACAAAGCAACTAGCACGACGATATTGTTGGTGGCCAGGTATAGATGAAGCAATTAAAGAAAAGACGATGTCCTGTCAAAGCTGCCAAATGAAAAGCAGCATGCCCCACAGAAATTACAGCTCGTGGCCAGCACCAAGCGCACCTTGGGACAGAATTCATGTCGACCTAGCCGGTCCTTTCCTTGGTGAAAATTGGTTAATAGTAGTAGACGCATACTCCAAGTTTCCATTCGTCATCCGCTTGCTAAATATAGCATCCACCACAGTCATAAAAGCAATAGAAGGCATCTTTGCCTTAGAAGGACTACCTACAACGATTGTATCTGACAACGGTACACAATTTACTTCAGGAGATTTTCAAAAATTCTGCAACACCAATGGCATTCAGCATATAACTACTGCTCCTTTTCATCCTGCGTCTAATGGGGAAGCCGAACGCTTCGTGAGAACATTCAAAGAAGCAATTTCCAGAAATGTTAACAAAAACCAAGATAAACAGACAGCCCTTCTTCAATATCTCAGCACTTACAGACAAACACCGAATCCGCAGACCGGTAAGTCCCCAGCAGAACTACTTCACGGACGCCAATCTCGCAACTTATTATCTCTCCTGTTACCAAGCACAACTACTCATGAAAGACTTTGGAGAAATAAACCCAAGAGACATTTCGAGACGATGCAGCCTGTCTTCGCTAGAAATTACGGGAAAGGTAACAAATGGATTAAGGCAGAAATTACTAGACCTCTGGGAAGGATGATGTACTTGGTACGAACAGAACACGGCATCTGGAAACGACACTGCAATCAGCTGAGATCCAGGATATGTAACGAGGAAGAGTTCACAATTTGCCCGCCCGCAGGAACTGATGAACAACAGGACATACCAGAATCCTCATCGCCTCATAGGATTGCATCTCCTCCAGCCAGTAATTTTAAGGAAACAAGTGTTCCAGAACATACGCATCAAGCCCCACGCAGGTCCGAACGTCTTCGCCAAAAAAGGGTCCGCTTCGACTGTGCTACCAAATAGGAAAGGGAGGTGTTATATATACAACTGTACACTTGCAGTTCATGTACTCAGTATAAAGACTTGTCATAGTAGCCTTTATTATTTGATTTGTAATGTATTGTATTAATTGGAAGTTAATTAAAAATAAACTTTGATTGAATAAACATAACAGTATATAACCCAGTAGGCACCGTAATGCAATGTTGGCATTAATCAATTAATTTTTTAATCAATTAATTAATTTGATTAATTTTAATCAGATTAAATTAATCATGATTAAAACAATCATGATTAAAAAACAAATCTTAATCATGATTATATATAGATTTTCGAGGGATATCGAATCAGACCACTGTTTGCGGGTCCCTTTTCGTCCCTCTACCTAGGGTCATCTTATCGGGGTTGCAGTGGGTTGTCCCATTGCTCCCTTGCTTCGACTCCCCTAGTTATCGCGGGCAGCTGATTGAAGGGAATCTGCCTCATGTCCTCCATCCAATGGAGTCCAGTTATGGCAGCCCTTTTTCTCGCCAGCGCCGGACAGTGACACACTATGTGTGTGGCCGTCTCGGGTTCCTCCAGGCACATCCGACAGGTGTCGTCCTCCAGAATTCCCATTCTTTTTAGGTGATACCTGAAACATCCGTGTCCTGTAATCAGTGCCACCAACCATCTGAGGGTTCTCCTTTGCATATGCAGGATCCTTCTTCTGGTTGCGGCAATCGGCAACGTAAGCACCATTTTAGCCTGCCTGCACGTGGTCATAGCGACCCACCGTCTCCGGTGTTCTTCAGCGACCCATTTCTCGATGCGGTTCCTTACCAACCCTCTGCCAATGGCAGAGTATGGCTCCGGTCCCCAGAATTCCGAGGTTGACCCCTGTTTTGCCAGGTTGTCCGCCTTTTCGTTCCCATCGATGCCTGAATGTCCTCTAACCCAAGCTAGCGTCACGTTGTTTTGTTTCGCACACCTGTTCAGTTTTTGGACACATTCCAACGCCAGAGACGCATTTATCTCTGTCTGATTCATGCGCTTAATCACAGCCTGATTGTCCAGCGCTATGAGGATGCTCCTTCCCTGCACCTGACCATCATTTATGTGATCCAGCGCGTACAGCAGAGCAAGCATCTCCGCCTGGTAAACTGAGGTGTAATTCCCCAAAGCCAGCGAGCAGGTTAGGTTTAAGTCCTCTGAGAAGACTCCCGCACCTGATCTGCCGTCAATCATGGATCCATCCGTGAAGATATATATGTCTTCCGGCCTCCCTTCCGGAAGCGTTCCATTTCCTATGAGGGTTTTGTGATACCTTTCGGTCACCCTCATTTTTGTAATCCCTTCCATGGGCATCATGAGCTCCCTAATCCCTTTGATACGATCTAGGATCTTCATGTGCCCATATAAGGCTCCTGACGTCTGCCATACGGCATCCCGTCTCATCCGGATCGCTGAGGCCGCCGCAGTCTTCACCACCTGGAGATCTAACGGCAGCCGACCTAACAGCGCCTCCAATGCCGCGGCGGGTGTGGTGCGGAAAGCACCACTCACACCCACGCAGGCCATTCTTTGCACCTTGTCCAAATGCCTCTTGACGGTTTTCTGTGTGACTTTAGTCCACCAGATCACCAAGGCATATGTTATGATGGGTCTCACCATCATGGTATATGTCCAGTATGCTAACCTTGGTGAGATACCCCACCTTAGTCCACATACTCTTCTGCACTGGTGAAGCACCCTTTTCGCCTTCTTGATCTTTTCCTCAACGTGGTATTTCCAGGTTAGTCGTGAATCCAAGTATACACCCAGATACTTGACCTTCCCAGACACCTTGATCTCCGATCCAAAAATCATGAGGGGCTGAAAATCCAGATCTTTAATCTTCCTAGTGAAGATTATAGCGTCTGTCTTGTTGGCGTTTATGGTGAGGCCTTGTTCCGTACACCACTGCTCAACCACTTGGAGTGCATTCCTCATGATATCTGCAGTAGTGCTCATAAACTTGCCGCGTGCCACAATCGCTACATCATCTGCATACCCAATGGTATGCACGCCCATTTCCTGTATCCGCCTGAGCAGAGTGTCCACAGTGATGTTCCACAGGAGGGGTGATAAGACCCCGGCCTGTGGGCATCCCTTGCTGACCCTCCCTCGAAGCCGCGAGTCTCCTGTCTGAATCCTTACTGCTCTGTTTTTCAGCATGCTGTCCACCCACCTTACAATCATGGGGCTGACATCGCGCCTCGCCAGAGCATCTTTAAGTTTGCTGAACTGTATCTTGTCGAAGGCACCTTCGATGTCCATAATTACGGCCATCGCTATGCCTCCGGTATACAGTTCCCCCTCGGCTACTCGCACCAATTGGTGAAGTGCCGTTTCTGTAGATCTGCCAGCCTGGTAAGCGTGCTGGCTTCTACTTAAAGGGTGCCTCCTTAGCATAGTACTCTCAAGGTGGTCTGCCACCACTCTTTCCATTGTTTTCAACAGAAAGGATGTTAGGCTGACCGGCCTGGAGGACTTCGCCTCGGTGTAGTCCTTCTTACCTGGCTTATGCTATGGACACACATGTGGTTTCGATACCATGGTATCGATACCAAGCTTGTTTTATACTACATAGTATACTAACCCCTGACACATATCTTTTTGTGGTATACATTTGACAGCTCTCAACTGACTGTTATTTGTAAAGCTTTTAAAAATGGAAAACGAATCAGTTTGTGCTCTTTTACGTCAATAAATATGCTTGAAATCGAAAGTAAAACTTTTCACTTAAAAAATTTTGTTGTTGTTTTCTGTATTAACTTGCCGGGTGACGTCGGGTTTTTCTACGATATTCGAGCTGTCAGTCTCTTTTACACTACCTTGTTTCTGTATACCGTGTCACATCACCACGGTATACAGAAACAAGGTAGTGTAAAAGAGACTGACAGCTCGAATATCGTAGAAAAAGCCGACGTCACCCGGCAAGTTAATACAGAAAACAACAACAACAATTTCGATTTTGTATGGGGAAGACTTGCCGAGTGACGTCGCACTAATACGATATTCTACGATATTCAGTCTTTTACATTACCTTGTTTCTGTATACCGTGTCACATCACTTGCTGTCATTTAATCAATCGCGACTGCGGGTTAATCATTATTTAAAAATTTTACAAATTATGAATGAAAAACGTCCTTTTTTATATATTTTCTAATTTTCAGGCTTTTGTACATTTGCTACAGAAATAATTTGTAGCAATTCCCATTAAAAAATACGCAATTTGTGTTTTTAATACTTTGATACTAGGATTGTTGACGTTTCCCGCCAGTCGCATTCGCGCTTCTGCCAGGGAAGGTTGTGTTGCTTGCGGCTGCGGAGAATTCTAATTTATGAATGAAAATGCTCATGAATTTAAAAATACGGTTTTCAGCATTTTTTTTAATTATTTTAAATTTAGAGATTAGAAATATTTCGCATAATTATAATAAAATTATGCTTATTATGATGAATAGATTTACTTGGTTGAGCAGGGTTTTTACATGTATTTAAAAGCTCTGCTCAATACATATAAAGATAACTTAACTTTATTCATTCGGCATGCGCGCATCCCTTCCCAAATTGTTTTGTTGAGTTTTTTCTGCGTTTGTTGCCTTTTTAAATGAAAAGGGGGGAAATGATAGAACAACATATATAAAATTTGGCAACGAGGTGCGCAGAACTGTTCAAATTTTTTGTGTCACGGAGTTTGAAAACATCTATAGTGTATTCCAATGCGCACTAACGAAATGCTGTTTTACGCTACGCATACACCGCGCAAGTTGCTTTCAGTGGGAAAAATTGGGAGCGCTGTTCAGGGGAGCTTACTTTGAGCGCTGTTAAATGTGCTCCCGAGCAAGCATTACTGGAGCTTTCATAAGTTTTACAGAACGAAGAAAATGAGCGATTATCTTGATGACCATAAAGAGTCGCATTAGCATTCTCAATGGACCGGCTCTCGTTCGATACGAAGGAGAAGCAGCTTTAAAAGTGGTTAGAATTTAGTTGGGGGACTGCTTTGATAAAACCACACTCCCGCTCGCAAAGGAAAAGGCAATAGGAAAAAATAAACAAAATAAAAGCTTTTCAATACCCGGATCACATATCCACAGGCTTCCATGAAAATTCTTTATTAAAAAGCTTTTTTATAATGCTCCTAGAACGCTTTTGAAGGAGCATAAAAACGTATGCTCCCCTGCAATGACATGCAATGTTAAAAAGTATATGGAACTGGAGTGTAACGGGAGCGCTGTAAGCTTTTTAAGGAGTGCTCAAACAGCGCTATTGGAGCCCTCCATTTCCCGCTGGGACTTTCTACTCTTTGCGCGTTGCCGCCGCGTAGTGTCAAGAGATGTTTGTGTTTTGAGTCGTGTTTTGATGGTGGTGGGCATATGTTTGGAGTCGTGTGTTGGTGTTGGATGTGATAGCAAATTTGTTGGATTTTATATTTAATGAAAATCTTTATTTTTCCAAATTATGGTAATTAAATTAGCACCTAAAACAAACACAAGTCATGTAGGATAGAAAAATTTTATGTAAATCATTCAGGTTTTTCAATTTTTTTCCTATCACGTCCACTTATCACTTTGATTTCGTTGTTGTGTTAAAAGTCCGAGCGCGCCGCCGACACCGCAACATCATGTCAGTGAAAAGTCGCCACATACCGCGAAGCCAATGCCCGCACCGCCTTTGCGCCTGTTTCTGTCAGTAGCTTAACTGACTGCACTGCTAGCTTCTCTCTCTCTCTCGCTATCTATAGTAGTGTGGTGTTATAAGAGAGCGAGAGAAAGAAGCTAAGAGCTAACGAGAAGTACCTCAGGGCTCAGGCCCTACCCAAAGTCTTGAAATTTACAAGTCTTTCATTTTCCTGGTGAAAATTTTGTATGAAGATGAAAGACTTGTTATTTCTAGACTTTGCCTCTACCCCCGTAGTGTTTACACAGTAAATTTCCCATGAAAGTAGAGTCCGTGAAATGCGCATGAATGTTTACTTTTTGTTTTAGTTGTTTTATTTTACATTTAATTTGGACATAGTTAATACTTAATCAAATAATCAAATTAACGATTAATGATTATGATTAATAATCTTAATCATTTTAAATGTGATTATGATTAATTAATCAATCAAATTTTTTGGTTATGATTTTTAATCATTAATTTTTAATCGTTAATCAGATTAACTTTGGGCCAAAACTGCTGTAATGTTTACCGAATCAATACGGTATACGCTACTTGGCAAGCACGACCCATTACGAGCCCGATGAGGGAATCGATTACTTTTACATTGTCATGTCCTAGCGTGGTAAGTGCCTGCGAGGTCATTGCAGGTTACATTTTTAGTACAGGTAAATTAACCCGAAAAAAACCTTTTAATTAAAAAACTTATGTGTGCACAGTCCGGGATAATAAAAACGTATAATGAAAACAATAACAAATCTGCAAAACATAATTTTGGGTACATAACTTGACTATAAAATAATCTCTCACCGTCAGTATTTCCGAACTCCTACAACATCCAAGAGTTCAAACGCAGGGTTAATCCCCGCCTGCTTCAACACCCCCCCCCATACCCGTTAACCTATTCCCTCCTTACTGAGCTCCCTGCTAGTCATTGCACCATGACGTGCAAACGACAAAGGGTGATTCCTGAGCTTGACATAAAAACAAAATAAAAAAAATTAGAGTTACTTATAAAAAATGTGTTAAAACTTTTTTAAAATGCGATGTTGAGCGCCAACTATCGGAAAATTTTGCGCTACATGCACAACAATCATATTCAGAATACTTGTCTCACCCTGAGCAGAACTTGCCCCATGGCGCGTCCTCAACATTGTTCCTCCCTTGTTCACTGTGTTTGATATATTCGCTGTTTAAATTTTCATCAGACCCATCGATCATTTGCGGAGATGGCAGACCATAATCTTCACAGTATTTCCGCAAATTGAAAGAACAATATCTCGCCGTGGCAGCATTTCATTCGCGTTCCTTCGATTATCGAGTCATGTTTTCGGTCTAACCCGATAGTCGGATAATAGTGAAAAGTAGGCTAAACCAAAGTCTAGATATAACTAGTTTTTCATCTTCAAACAAAAATTTCCCCCGTTAGTTGTGTGCGTGCATATATGAACATCATTGCTGAGCACAACTCAACGCATACATCGTGAACTCGGCGAGACAAAGCCAGATTCTCTCTCTTCGATAAAGTATGCAGAACAGAAAAGGAAGGAAATTGAATCAGCGGTTTTTTTTCATAAATCGAATCAATCGCACCAATACATCAAGTTTAACTCCATATAAAATCATAAAATCTTCCGCCCGCTAGTTGTGTGCGAGCGTGTATAAAAATATTGCATTCCCTGTCTGATAGCCTGACATCGTCATTTGAAGAATTTGTGCATATAGCTGTTCGCCTTTCACTCACTAACCATATGAAGATGAAAGACTTGTTAATATCTAGACTTTGGGCTAAACTCCTAAGAAGATTCTGAATCATCCCGTGAAAGTCCTAAAATCGGATTAACCGAACCGAGCTTTGAGGTTTACAATTGGAATGAAAAGTTTCCACTCGCTTTTCTCCGACTATCGTTTTCCGTCTGAATCAATAGTCGGAACCGAGTGAAGCCAAAAACATGCCCAAGAAAATACTGAATATTCCCGTGAAAGTCCCATCGCAATCGGATTAGCCGTTGTTGGTAGGTAGGTAGGAAGGTCGTTTCTATGGCTGCAGCAATAAAAACTTTACATTCAAAATTATTTTTTAGTTTTTAGTTCATTTTAAAATAAGAGCGTATTTCTTAGTTTTTTTAAACCATATTTTTTATTTTCTACTTTTTAGTCTATTATATGTCTTCCACCATTTTAAAGTGACCATCATATTAGATTTAAAATGACCGCACACCGCTTACTGGCAGTGCCGGATTTACCTATGACGGGGCCCCAAGCAACCTCAGATTTTCGGGGCCCTCATTTTAAAATTAACCCCCCCCCCCCTTATTTTAAAATAAGAAAATTATTTGATTTTTAATAATATTAACTACTTGTGGAACAAATTTTACATTTTATAAAACAGTTTCATTAACTAAATTTTTTGTGTTTGACGCGCTGCTGACGCGCTTCCGACGTGCCGCTGACACGCTGCTGACGCGTCCCGTTTCAAATTTCGAAGACTGACCATATCCACATTGTTTTTCAGTTATTTTAGTATTCACAAACCAATTTTCTGATATTATAAATTTTCTGATATATTATTGCTTCTTTGACAACTTCGAAGCCACGCCCACGCCAAATGTTAGGGAAACCAGCTGACTGACGGCGGGCTATTGCTGTACACCCTTATTACTACATAATACCAAAATTTCAGCTTTTCTAAAACAGTTGCATTTTTTGGCCGCTCAGCTCCCCGACTATTAGGGGTTGAAAACGATTTTTTGCGATTTTCGGTGAAACATGACCTCCTAGTGGAAAATGTTTAATACAAAAGTTGTAGATAATAAACTACCCATTAACATTTTTCGAAAAAAATACCCATTTCTTGCATGGACAGCTATATTGATGTTTTTTTTCGAATTTTGATATTCAATAAGTGCTCATTTGACCATTGAAATGCCTAGTTTCAAATGGTCTATACATTTTGATACTTTATTTTCATTAAACCGCTTAAAATTAAGAAAAACCGAACACCTGATTTTTCGAATCACGTACATATTTCTCGATTTTTTCAATTTTTTTCAAATTTTTTAATTTTTTCTGTTAATGAGGGATTAAATTTTATTGACAGAACTTAGTGTCATATAATATTGCTTACATGAAATAAATTTAATTACAGAAAGTGTGGAAAAACCAACCTGAAAATTTTAAATAAATAAGAAACAGATTCGTCGATTGAACTTTGTCTATTAAGCAGCGTTCACATTGGCGTGTGCTAGTGGGCTAGTGGTTAGTCCCTGGTTAGTAGGTACTGGCAAGGCTGAGGTTAGTTATAAGTGAGTAGATGTTCAGACGCAGTTCAGTGTAGACAGGTTAGTGTACTAGTTGTGGGTATCAATCAAAACAAAATTTGCTTAACCAAAGTTTCCAATACTGCCTGCCGCTTTTGAGTATTTCTGTAATCTACAGAATCATTGTCCCACAAACACTCAAAGCCCCTATATAATTCTAAAAACTTAATTGTTTCACTTTCTGCCCACTTCATTTTCAAGTAAAAAAAAACAAAACAATTTTCAAAAAATCAGAAATCACTTCACAGAAAATCGTAAATTACTTGTCAAATAATCGTTTACTAACCCACGTGTCATTGTTCGCACGAGGCGAGTTAAGTGGTTAGTTTAGAGAAGTGGAGGATAGTGGGCTAGTAAATAGCCCCCTGGGCTATCTACTAGCAAGGGCACTACTCACCAGGTTAGTGAACTAACCAAGACAGTACACTAGCATAAGTGTTCCAACGAGGCGTGTACTGGCATACCAGTCACTGGCAATAACCAGTAGCCAACACGTACTAACCCTTTGTACTCGCCAATGTGAACGAGGCTTTATAACTAGCTTGACATTTTCGATGAATGTGAGCGGCTGTTAATTTTTCCATTATTTTGTATCTGTGGTCAAATCTTTGTTTGCGCGACCGAACCAAACGATTGATAGCACCTGCTTTGATTTCATACAAATCATTTATTTTTGGAAATAATATCTAATTTTTAAATTAATTAAAACCATATTGAGTATGATGCTGTAAAAATTTTATTACGAAACTGGAAACATTTACCTAGTCACGGCGTAATTCAATTCAAATGAAATTGTTATTTTATTTCTTATTTATTTAAAATTTTCAGGATGGTTTTGCCACCCTTTATGTAATTAAATTTATTTAAGTTCTGTCATTAAAATTTAATCCCTCATTAACAGAAAAAATTAAAAAATTTGAAAAAAATTGGAAAAATCGAGAAATATGTACGTGATTCGAAAATCCGGTGTTCGGTTTTTCTTAATTTTAAGTGGTTTAATGAAAATATAGTATCAAAAAGTATAGACCATTTGAAACTAGACATTCCAATGGTTAAATGAGCACTTATTGAATATCAAAATTATAAGATAAGAGTATTTTTTTCGAAAAATGTTAATTTCTGGGAAACTATCCGCTTTCCAAACAAAAAAAATGCTTATTTAACGCAACACAAGGTATACTCTTACAAATTTTCATGTAAATTGAATTATTTTTACGGGAGAAAAAAATTAAAAACTGAAAAATCGATTTTCCGCCATTTTTTTTGGAAAATTTGAGGTTATGTCAAAATATGTTAAATACAAAAGTTTTAGATCTTTTTATTATCTATAACTTTTGTATTAACCATTTTCCACCGCAAATCGCAAAAAATCGTTTTCAACCCCTAAATAGCATGCCCATTTTACCATTTCCCTTTTTTTCGAGTTTAAAATTTTTTTTTTAGTTATAACCTTAGCGACATTTAATTGCTGGTTTCTCCCTGCTATTAATTTATTTTTTTTCCCTCATTTAAATCTGCTTTGGCACTAGCCTATACAGAAATAATCCTCATGAGAATCGGTTATAAAAGAAAAATTTTACAATCAGAACCAAAATATGAAGACAATTCAGCCCAAAATAATTCAAAGAATTTAAGAAAAAGAAGAATAGTTGAATTGTCGAGTCCTACATCTGATGAGGATGATGATGAACACGACGAAGAAAACAAAGTTACTTATGTAGGTATGTCCAAAAAATAAGAAAAATAGTGGGAAAAAATATTACACAAAATTAGGTAAAATTATTCCTGAAAAAAATTGTGAATAAAGATTGCCAATGCGCAAGGGCATATGTATATAGAACTTATAAGTGAGGGAGAACAGAAACAACATTTTGATAAATTTTGGGGCCTTGCAGATTTCAAAATGCAAAATTTATTTCTACATGAAACTACTTGCAGCTGGGCTACAGAAAGAAAGTGCCCAAGCAATTTCAAAGGAACGCCAAAGAATTTTAGTTTTAAATATTATTTGAGTACAAATCGCGGAGATGCGTTTATAGTAAGTAAAACATTCTCTCTACACACTTTCAATATATCTAAAGGACGATTGGACTGTGCTCTGAAAGCAGAAGTTGCGGAAAAAGACTTGCGTAGGAAGATGGACAACTGCAATATTAGCCGCTCAATTAACGATTACAATAATTTATTAATTTTAAAAGTGAGGCAATTCCATTGAGTATAATAAAACCTGTATTTTTTTGTAGCAAGCACTATAATAAACTTATATTATCTAAAAACACAATAATACAAAAAAGGTGTTTATTAGTGGCTACCAATATTTTTTAAATTTATTGAAATGCAAATCCTTAAATATCTCAAAATAACAAAAAATGGATTTGCCCCACTTTCAAAATAAACCGCTCATCTATGTAAAAACTATCAACTATGTATACTTGTTTGAGTATATCGTATACGCCGCAATATTTAAAATTAAATTTTAAATTCATAAATAAACATTATAACAGGTTAATTTTATCACTATATAAAAACGTGAATGGTTTAACAAAACCGGTATGACTTTATGTTTACAATACTTAATTTTTTTTCAAAGAGTACAAACTCGAGAAATTAATCTATAATCCAGTTTTACTTCCCCACAATATAAATACATATACATACTATATGTATCTATATGTTTGCTTCAGATATTTTTTATTAAATATTCTGCATCGATGCACTATTTTTTATACTACTTAACAGTTAATATCTGTCTTTCTAAAATATAAAGTCACGAGATTAAAAATTTAGACTTCAACCATAAAATTAAAATCCAGAACGAGTTTTTGATCCTATTAAAAAAAGCAGTTTCTAATATCTTCTACAACAGAGGTGCGAACTGGAGACCCTCGATGTAATTCCTGGTGGCCCGTTATTGAACTGAATTCACTAAACTTCATAATGTGCTCTAATGGCCCTATCTATATTGCTGCCTTCTCACTTCAAAAAGGGAAATTTTAATAACATTTATAAATGTGAATCTTACCCGTTGATTAAATACAGACCGTTCAAATAAGGTTGAGACGCCTGCTCGTACGGTGGATAAATCTCCAAAAACAAAGTTTATAAAAAGTGTGATAGTATAAGAAACAAAACAAACAATTTACTCATAATATTTTTTTAATTTAGTAAAAATGTATTAATTCTTTATTATTATTTTTTTAATTTTTATGGTTTAGGTGCGGGCTATTTTCGATGATTTATAGAATCGGTCCGGTTTTATGTTGGAAATTTTAACTAAACCCGAAAACTGGAAGCAGCAGTTATTATAAATGCAACAACTAAATTAATTCTCATTAGTTTAGTTAAAGAAGTAGAAGACTAAGGATAATTTAATTTGCTCGGTGATATTTGAATAGAATTCTTTTGATTTGAAAATGCCGAAAATCCTATTATTTTTCTCGTTATTATGCTTATTTGCAAAAAGTTTTGCGGGAGATTATTTAACTGAAAAACGTGAGTAAAGCCTTACAAATCTATCAAAAATGCAATATAATCCGTAAAATGTTAGAAAATGTGGTGAATTTATTCTTTGAAAGAAACGCAATAGGATTTTCTTTCTTTAAGTTAAGATTTATTTGAATTTGTAATGTATCTTATTTGTAAGTTGTAACTAGTTCATTTTTGATAGTTTAATCACACCAAACAGAAACTTGTTAAACGATAAATTTATACGCAAGTGAGTGACGATAAATTTTTAAAGTTGTCAAAAAATGGATTTCTTCATAAAGCGAATTTTGTAGTGATATTGATTTTGCACAATTTTTAGAGTTCGATAGATTTTGTCAAGTGATTTTTTTGAAATAGAATTATAATAAAGTGACAAATTGTGTTATGTGAACTTTAAGCTAAGGAATCAATTACAAGCCCATCATCCAATTCGTTACGTAATAATGCAGGTAGTGGCCTGGTTGGTCACTAAAATATTAAAATATGTATTTTCAAGCTTATTTACATTTTAATATGCGAGTGTGAATGTTACGGTAAAATATGATTAATCCCATGATTATGTATAATCACCGGTTATTATAATATCACTAAGTTTGGTGAATGTGAAAAATTCTTGAATATTTATCAAATTCATCGACGAGTTAAGCAGAAGCATTTGTGTATGTGTTAGTTCTCACTTCAAAAAATTTTGTTTAAAAAGTTGCAACAACTTTCTCTTTTCCTTTTGCCCCTCTCTCCTAAAAATCGGTTTTTTGGTGTTGACGTAATGATCCGTGTACGCCAGCCCATTGACAGACTCCGTTAAGCTTCTTCTTTATTGTTATATGATAGAATGATACGGTTGCCCACATCTCCCTTAATAGAGAAGATATGTAAGAAGTAAGCCAAAAATAAAGATCCTTTTTTATAAAGTGAAAATATATAAGTTTTAGCTGAAAGGCATAAGTTAGATTTTCAAGTTGCCCAGGAATGCATCGTTCCTTTGCTGAACGGCGGATAGGAGCAGCTACTGATGTTGAACTTGCTGGTGATGGTTGAATTTCAATTGCATTATTGTGTTTAGAGGAGTCCGGAAAAGGATAGATTCGCATTTGCTAAAATTGATTTTCAACTTCCAATCATCACTGTAACGTTCAATAGTTTCGAAGTCACGTTAGAGAAGCGTCTGCATCACTCCAATCTTCAGCTCCGTCCTGTACACAATCAGGTAATACGCATACGCTAGTGCAAAGCGGAGTGAACTTATTAGGTCACTTATTAAGAATGAAGATTTTAAATAAGTGCGGCGAGTTTACCCGCCCTTTCGCAGGCCATTGTTAATGTCAAAGACCCTACTTGATGGGAAATTGCCGATTCTGACCAGTTTGTACAAAAGAACTTCGATCCATGCTGTATCGAATCCTTTCTCAAAATCGACCAAGCATGCTCCGGTACATTGGCCTTTCATAAAGTTCCAGTGTATGTATGCCTGATACCAATTTTGGCACGGCATGAATAGTGTTATGCCCCGCCTGGAATTCGAATTTGCTATCGGGAATTATCATTTTTTCCTCACAGTGCGTCGATCGCTGTATTCCTGCAGTAGTCCTAGACTACAAGCCCACGTCAATTTTTGGGGGTCATGTGAAACAGCACGAATTATATGCAGATCGATACTCCTAAATGAGACGCACACTTTAGGCACTATGCCGTCACTTTTGCGCGGTACATGTGACCGCACAGGTAAGGTGAATATTCCATCCGGAGGGGTGCTTTTCCGACCAAACATTCTTGTACGGCAATTCTCACATTGATATATTATAAAAAAAATAAGCTCGTAGAACCTACTGCCGTACAAAAATAATGGTACTTGAAACCAGAAGAATTTTTTAATTTCTGCAAATTCCCCCCCCCACAAAGGTGATTTATTCCTGTACGGCATTTGTATACCAATTTTGACACGGCATGAATAGTGTTATGCCTCGCCTGGAATTCGAATTTGCTATCGGGAATTATCATTTTTTCCTCACAGTGCGTCGATCGCTGTATTCCTGTAGTAGTCCTAGACTACAAGCCCACGTCAATTTTTGGGGGTCATGTGAAACAGCACGAATTATATGCAGATCGATACTCCTAAATGAGACGCACACTTTAGGCACTATGCCGTCACTTTTGCGCGGTACATGTGACCGCACAGGTAAGGTGAATATTCCATCCGGAGGGGTGCTTTTCCGACCAAACATTCTTGTACGGCAATTCTCACATTGATATATTATAAAAAAAATAAGCTCGTAGAACCTACTGCCGTACAAAAATAATGGTACTTGAAACCAGAAGAATTTTTTAATTTCTGCAAATTCCCCCCCCCCCCCCCCCCCCCCAAAGGTGATTTATTTCTGTACGGCATTTGTACATTTCGATTTCTATGCTTTCATAAGGTGCGTTTCATTTTCCTAGATGCTAGCGTAGATGCTGCTACACCAGCCCATTCTGTGGGGTAGCAGCATCTACTCCGATGTGCGCCCAACTACGCCGGCGTACATACTCCAAAGAAAATGAAACGCTCCATTTTTGTCTAAACAGTTTTTTTTAATTTTTTTTAATAAAATTTATAGCGACTTCATTGATATTTACGTTTAACTACTGCTACACCAAATATGGGCTGGGGTAGCTGCAATTACGCCGATATGCGCCCAACTACTCCGGAGTACGTACTCCAAGGAAAATGAAACGCACCTATAGAGTCATTGTGTGGCTATGCCGTACATATTTGCTGGTTAAAAGATGAGAAAACCCCGGCTCAACCCGCTCCTAGATCAGTATCGTGCAAGATCATTGCAAACTGTACGGCACCGACACCAAAATATTAATCAACATCTAAACTAATTTTTAACAACTGTGCCGTCTAAAAGTTATGGTTAATATACATATAAAGAAACAATTACCAGAACTTGAGAGTTGAACCCTACTTTTTGGATACAAGATCATTTTTTCCAGTACGGCAAGAACTTTTCTACAACTTGTAATTAAATATTATTGTTTTATAATGTAGCCGTCTATAATTAACTGCACCCAATGAAAATATGCATAAAAAACAAAACAGCAAAATTCAATAATTTGTAAGATTTTCCAAATGCTCTGTGCATTAGAAAAAAGTATAATGTTTTAATATTATTGCTGATTATAATTTTTCAAAGATAGAAAAACAAAAAAAATAGGTTCCGTCTATGTTCAGTTGTGAGTTGAACCCTACTTTTTGAACACAGCCAATAAGAATCGCAACTCGTGCACCTCTTTATTCTGGGGTCACAAATAATTTCTCAAATGCCCATAAAGCCAACTGGGCTGGCTACTCAAGTTTCCGAGGGTCAAAGGTCACGCAAATCAGTTTTTCTCAAATATCTCGTAAATTATCGATTTTACTGCAGTTTTAGTTGAATAAAATTTGTTTGTGAGATAAATGTGCATACACTAAGTTCAAGTAGAACCAATAGTTTTAGAAAAATTGGGGTGACAAGCTGCGGAACAACGCCTGTTAAAACTCACTAGCTGGAAAAATATACGACCTTTCTAGATCATTTTTGTATATAGTTTATATTAGACAATGGTTTGGTGCATCAGAAACGCAAGAAAAAAATACGGCGAATAATGCATTTTTCTGAGAGTCTTGCCGAAGGACTTAATAGGTTACTTTCAAAATTGACTAGTGATAATATAGGTATAAGTTTCAAGTATATAGGGTAAGATTTTGTTCGTATTTGTATTGAAATATAATTTTTTGAAATATATATGTACTCCAATTACTTGAAGTTTCCCAATGTACTTGAAGTAAGATATAATAAAATGAATTCTTCAGGGTGAAAAAATACTTTTCCAGCTATCTTGAAGCATTTTTTATACCACATTTTGGTTTTATTCATTATTGTTTTAAGTTTTAACGAATTGGCGTATAAAATATTGTTAGCGTTAAAAATACCCAATGAGAAGTTAACAAACGGCCCAGATCAGGCCCAGCGCAGGCTACGGACGTTCGACGCTCGGTAACCAACCGCTGGGCCAAACCTGGAAATGATAACGCTACCCAGCGCAAGGGCGGATCCACCGTTGTGGGCACGATGGGCATGCCCACAACCCTAATAGACTTGTGACGTCACACTTTCACGGTGTATTGAGATTGATAGGCTGATGATATTATATCCTATGCCTTAATAAAATAAAAAAATATGCTTCAGACCACACTTTAGAAGTACAACTTTTTTACCCTACAACTGCCACAATTATTAAAATATTAACCAGCTAGCAATATGTAATTGATATAGTGGAGGTCTGTCGGATATATAGTACGGTTTCAGAAAAGTAGGGCCAACGACAGATGCAGGAAGTATGTGACGAGCCTACCGAGGGACTTGATACAAGTACAATTTCAGAATATCAATAGTTATGAATTCCTATTTAAATTAAAACCTAAAAACGAAGCAAAGGTGTTATGATAACTGAAATATTTTCGATTGAAACTGGTCTAAAAATCGTGAGGTTCCATATGTCGTGGTTATTTTGTCAATATTGGGTCAGTTTAGACGCTTCGCTCCCAGGAACGTTCCTCATGAGCTTTGTGGATGAAGGAAGAAGTGGGGTGGTACCTCTCATCATCCCCACTTTCCCCTTCATCCAAAAAGTTCGGACCTAGTATCTAATGAAAAAATAATATTGAAATCGCCACTCAAAATCATGGGGATTTCGTTGAACTTTTGACCTAGTAAAATTGAACCTTTAGAAGTGAAGATTGTCATATATGAAATCGGCAGAAGAGTACTTTCGGAAATAAATTTACATACCTTTATTAGATTCCGTTATTAATTTTTTAGGGCAGAGATTGTCTCCGGAGGTATAGATGTTTTGAAGAGAAGAAAATAGATTGTCGACAGTACAAAGGGCTTTTCCTTAGCTCTAGTCTTCCACATAAAAAAAAAACTCCGTGACACAAAAAATTTGAACAGTTCTGCGCACCTCGTTGCCAAGTTTTATAAATTTTGTTCTATCATTTCCCCTCTCAACAAATGCAGAAAAAACTCAACAAAATAATTTGGGAAGGGATGCGCGCATGCCGAATGAATAAAGTAAAGATATCTTTATACGTATTGAGCAGAGCTCAACCAAGTAAATCTATTCATCATAATAAGTATAATTTTACTACAATTATGCGAAATATTTCTGATCTCTAAATTTAAAATAATTTAAAAACAATCCTGAATAATTTTTTTTAAATATACATGAGCGTTTTCATTCATAAGATGAAATTTCTCCGCAGCCGCAAGCAACACAATCTCCCCAGGCAGAAGCGCGCATGAGACTGACGGAAAACGTCACAATCCTAGTATCAAAGTATTAAAAACACAAATTTCGTATTTTTTAATAGAAATTGCTACAAATTATTTCTATAGCAAATATGTAAAATACAAAGAAAAAAATTTATCTCAAGCTTTTAAACATTTTTAAGAGCTTTTTACCCCAACATGCGCTAAATTACTGTGTTTCCATGCAGAGTTTATCCTGAGTTTACTCAGATTAGCGCCCATGGAAACGGGGATTGAGTAAAGTGTCGTTAAATCCAAGTAAACTCCACGAAGCCAGTCCGATTAAGCCGGGTTTTGCATATGTGTGTGTTTCAGTATCCTTTATTGCACATATACCAACGGCGACGCAATGTAAAATTAATTTTCTGTCACTTTAACCCAGAACCGTCATGGAAACAGCATCGAGTGATCTTGAGAGAAAAAGCTTTCTGTTTACTTAACGAAAACTCTACCCTGGCTCATGGAAACACAGTAAATGTCACGGAGTTTGAAAAGATCTATACTCGACCTGTTTCAGTTGGGAGTTTTTCTACCTAAACCAAATGTTAGTGTCAGGGACTGGAATATCGATATCGAAACAGTGAAAAAAGTTTTCCAGATGTACCTACCGGCTATTAATTAACGATAATGAATCAACTGTTATAAATGAATACCGACTCTGGATGGCCAAATGGAAAAGAGAATGTGAAAACAATTCCGCCATACCAGAGGTGGTAGCTTATCTCATTGAAGCGACCAAGATTTGTACCCTCCCAGCGGGAAATAGAAGCATTCACTGATGCATGAAGAAGCTATCCTTCTGCATCTTAGAAGTGCTTCCTTTCCGTATCCCTATCCATATCTTTTTTGCCATTGCATGTCATTAGCAAGAAGCAGTTTGTTCGATTATTTAGCTTAGATTATTAATTAGCTTCCTTGGAAGCTATTTTGAAGATTTAAGCTTTACAAGCAGTAAAGCTTTAATTTTTGCTTCTTTTGGGAGAAGAGAAAAAGGTTTCGCTCAAAAGAGAAAATTTACCAACAAAGTTTAAAATAACTTTTGTAGCTCGAATATGCACAGGAAAATATTCCAAAATGCTTCTGAAGCGCGACAAGGAATCACTTCCAATTTGATTCCAGAGGAAGTTGCTTCCAATTTTCCCGCTGGGCTAACATAAATATTTTCTTACAAATACTGGCAACTTTCCCGGTCAGCGTAGCTACCGCAGAGAGATCGTTTTCTACTCTGTGCAGAGTAAAAACTTGGTTTCGTGCCTCAATGGCACAGGAAAAATTATCCGGGCTAGCTCTCCTAAATATACACAAAGATGTGAACCTGAATATCGATGAAATTACCAACGTTTTCGCGAAAAAGAAACGTAAGCTTGAATTTGTAATTTAAGTAAGCACCTAAATAAAATTATTTAATGTAAAATGTATACTAGCGTTTAATTTAATTTGATATCCTTTGAAGTTGTAAAAATGTCATCAAAATCGGTTCAGTAGTTTAGAGTCTAAATGTGACATTGTGATGTGTAAACAAACACTCATTTACTTTTGTAATTTTCGTGAGCGAACAAACTAACATTTTACAGGGTAATTAATTTTACCTACTAGTGTTTGCTCACGTGGAATTACACACTGTACAAAATCTTGGTCATGGCGTCATATATTTTGTAGACATCTTCTTTGTAAGAATGAACTATATCGATCATGATACTCATACTCCGACTCGCACTTGGCCGATTTTCGGGTGGTTGTGACCACAACCTTTTTTGAGGGCTGGATCCGCCCCTGACCCAGCGCTCAGTCGAAGGTCAAAGCCCATCGCTGGGCGAGTGCTGGCCGCCGATCCCAAGCTCAGCCGCATAAACGGATAAACGCGTTTAACTGTAACTCACGCTTTTTAAGCTCAGTCTGTTGCTGTTGGGTTTCGACCGGGTGCTGATAAAAATCACACAAAAAAAATCTGAAAAAAAAATGTAAGGAGTGACCCTCCGGAATCGATCTTGGTTCCTTATGCCTAATCTCCAATGGGAGAACCAACCACGAACCAACCAACCAAAATGCTGCTACCTACTCCTTCTCATTGTAAATTGATTAACCCGTCTCGCTCGTGTTTTGGTCGACTTGTGTAACTTTCCGTATGTGTTAGTTAAACCATTTGAGTTGCCATATGCAATTCAGCGGGTTTTTTTTCAGTGGTTCTAAACAATTTTGTACAGAGAAATGTCAAATATGAAGGCAAAAATGACGTTAAGTTTAATTTGAACATCGCGCCAAGAAATATGTCAACACAAAAAGTGAAAATGACATTTAATTGGAGTGCTACTAGATTAGCTAATGTTTGTAAATTATTTATTTCATATATAATTTTGCGCGGCATTCCCGATAAAAACAAGATAGAAATTTCTGACATTTCACATCTACATTGATAGAAATGTGTGTGAACGCATTTTGTCAGCTAATTCAGCCAACTGGTACGTGGTTGGTTCGTGGTTGGTTCTCCCATTGGAGATTAGGCATTAGCTTCCCCTTTCAGATTTGCCCGATTAATTTCTCCTTTCGACCACTTCCTCAGTTAATTAGTCACGCTCAAATTATACAATTAAGTGTTTATTCTGTGTTGTGGTTTGTTATTTAATGTAAGGAAAAATCAATTTCTTATCAAAAAATTTTAAGATAAGTTTCACAACAATAATATTCACCTTTTTAATTTACCACATTTTTTTTAATTGTCATTTTTAAAGTTCAACTGTTGGTGAGCGTTGGCTGTGCTGAGCGTTGGCTGTGCCCTGGCCCTGCGTTGGCAATGAGCACTCTAACACGCTTTGTTACAAGCGCAGGTTCAGCTCTGGTACTTTCGAAATTTGTGCACTGGCTCAGGTTAAATATTCAGCCGTTGAGTTTTTACGCTGGGCCAGCGCTGGGCCGTTTGCAACGGCTGGCAATCTACCGAAATTTCTTATTGGGTAATCTTTTTCGGAGGAAAATTAATTTTCCTGTCGCAGCCATATGTCCCATGAAAAATGTATGTTATGGTTTCATGAAATAACATTAAGATCATTGAAATTGATGTTGGTTCAAATGACCACCTCTGTAATAACTAAGAAGAGCGTGTTGAGCGGGTTTTCTCATCTTTTAACCAGCAAATATGTACGGCATAGCCACACAATGATTCTATGAAAGCATAGAAATCGAAATGTACAAATGCCGTACAGGAATAAATCACCTTTGGGGGGGGGGATAAATTTGCAGAAATTAAAAAATTTTTCTGGTTTCAAGTACCATTATTTTTGTACGGCAGTAGGTTCTACGAGCTTATTTTTTTTATAATATATCAATATGAGAATTGCCGTACAAGAATGTTTGGTCGGAAAAGCACCCCTCCGGATGCAATATTCACCTTACCTGTGCGGTCAGATGTACCGCGCAAAAGTGACGGCATAGTGCCTAAAGTTTGCGTCTCATTTAGGAGTATCGATCTGCATATAATTCGTGGTGTTTCAAATGACCCCCCAAAAATTGCCGTGGGCTTGGAGTCTATCCATTCTGTCGTTTTTCTTTGTTTTTGGTATAGTCTTGTCCATCATCTGTATGACGAGATTGTCCATATCTTTGAGATATAAATCAATCTCATTGTTGGTTAGATTAGGTAGGAGTCCATTATTTTGTATTGCCCTTTCCATAGCCTTCTAGAATTTAGGCCCGTGCATCTTAAAAAAGATGTACTTCGCAATATTCCAGAAGTTCTACGGAATCGGCAGGGACTTGTGCTGTTATTTCAAATGCGTAGTAGTCACTGTCGTACCCAGTGGCGTATTTGAAGATTTGCCGTTCTGGGCCTATGATTTGCCGCCCCACAAGTTAACGAAAAAAAGGTAAAACATTTTAATACCTACTAAAAAATATAGTTTAAAAAAACTAAAAAATACGCTTTTATTTTAAAATGAACTAAAAAGTAAAAAATAATTTTGAATGTAAAGTTTTTATTGCTCTAGCCAGTATATGAAAACTACCTACCTTTCGAAATGTAAAAAAACGTGGGAGCTAAGAATATAGGTAAAGAGTCCCACGCTTTTTTACATTTCGAAAGGTAGGTAGTTTCCATATACTGGCTAGAGCAATAAAAGCTTTACATTCAAAATTATTTTTTACATTTTAGTTCATTTTAAAATAAAAGCGTATTTTTTAGTTTTTTTAAACTATATTTTTTATTTTCTACTTTTTAGTCTATTATATGTCTTCCGCCATTTTGTAATGACAGCCATATTAGATTCAAAATGACGTCACACAACTTACTGTACTATACTCGTCAAACACTTTCATTTAATACTCATACCGAGGGCGTTGTAAAGAAAAAGATAAACCGCCATTTTGTGTTGGCCGAAATTTTGAATTTGGAATGACGCCACACAATTCATAGTATTCTAATTGTCACATCCTTTCATTTGATACCCATACCGAGTGGGTTGTACAGAAAAAGGTAATACGCCATCTTGTGTTGGCCGCCATTTTGAATGACGCCACATAGCTAATTGTATTGCACTTGTCATACCCTTTCATTTGATACCCATATCGGAGAACACAATTGTAAAATTCACCCGCCATCTTGGCACCGCCATCTTGATTTTCTTACAAAATGGTCATATTGCATTGTCATGCGAACTATACATATGTACAAAAGTTGAAGTTGATCGGTTATATGGAAGTGGATCAAAATCAAGTTGCAAGATTTGTTTACATACTAGATACAGCATACAGGTGAAGCTAATATCAAGCGTATAAAAAGGTGGTCCGCCATATTGTGTTGGCCGCCATTTTGAATTTTGAATGACGCCACAGAGCTAAAAATATTCTACTTGTTATTTGCTTTCATTTCATACCCATATCGAGTGGGTTGTAAGTAAAGAAAAAGTAGTTGGCCATTTTGTGTTGGCCGCCATTTTGAATTTTGAATGACGCCACATAGCTAATTGTATTCTACTTGTCATACCCTTTCATTTGATACCCATGTCGGGGGTCGGGGAGCACAATTGCAAAATTCGGCCGCCATATTGGAACCGCCATCTTGATTTTTTTTACAAATTGGTCAGAATGCATTGTCACGTGAACTATACATATGTGCAAAATTTCAAGTCGATCCGTTACATGAAAGTGGGTCAAAATCAAGTTGCAAGATTTGTTTATATGAAACATACAACATACAGCATACAACATACAACATACAGTTCAAGCTAATTTAAAGCGTATAAATATATAGTTTAAAAAAACTAAAATATACACTTTTATAATAATGAACTAAAAAGTATAAAAATGTAAATGTAAAGTTTTTATTGCCCCAGCCAGTATATGGGAACAACCTACCTTTCGAAATGTAAAAAAGAGCCATGACATTAAATATAGTTTATCCTGAAGCTCTTTGAAAAAAATACCGTAACATCTGTTGCATGTCTGATTATATGCTGGACATTTTTTTGCCCCTTCTGTTCGTCTCAAGCCGAAATGAAAAAATATAGTTTAAAAAACTAAAAAATACGCTTTTATTTTAAAATGAACTAAAAAGTAAAAAATAATTTTGAATGTAAAGTTTTTATTGCTCTAGCCAGTATATGGAAACTACCTACCTTTCGAAATGCAAAAAAGCGTGGGGTGCTAAGAATATAGGTAAAGAGCCCCACGCTTTTTTACATTTCGAAAGGTAGGTAGTTTCCATATACTGGCTAGAGCAATAAAAACTTTACATTCAAAATTATTTTTTACTTTTTAGTTCATTTTAAAATAAAAGCGTTTTTTTTAGTTTTTTTAAACTATATTTTTTATTTTCTACTTTTTAGTCTATTATATGCCTTCCGCCATTTTGTAATGACAGCCATATTAGCACACAGCTTGCTGTACTATACTCGTCATTCACTTTCATTTATTACCCATACCGAAGGCGTTGTAAAGAAAAGATAAACCGCCATTTTGTGTTGGCCGAAATTTTGAATTTGGAATGACGCCACACAATTCATAGTATTCTAATTGTCACACCCTTTCATTTGATACCCATACCGCGTGGGTTGTACAGAAAAAGGTAATCCGCCATTTTGTTTTGGCCGCCATTTTGAATTTAGAATGGCGCCACATAGCTAATAGTTTTTTACTTGTCATATCCTTTCATTTGGTACCCCTATCGAGTGGGTTGTAAAGAAAAGCGGTAATCCGCCATTTTGTTTGGCCGCCATTTTGAATGACGCCACATAGCTAATTGTATTGCACTTGTCATACCCTTTCATTTGATACCCATATCGGAGAACACAATTGTAAAATTCACCCGCCATCTTGGCTCCGCCATCTTGATTTTCTTACAAAATGGTCATATTGCATTGTCATGCGAACTATACATATGTACAAAAGTTGAAGTTGATCGGTTATATGGAAGTGGGTCAAAACCAAGTTACAAGATTTGTTTACATACTACATACAACATTCAGGTGAAGCTAATATAAAGCGTATAAAAAGGTAGTCCGCCATTTTGAATTTGGAATGACGCCACAGAGCTAATAGTATTCTACTTGTCACTTTCTTTCATTTCATACCCATATCGAGTGGATTGTAAAGAAAAACATAGTCGGCCATTTTGTGTAGGCCGCCATTTTGAATTTTGAATGACGCCACATAGGTAATTGTATTCTATTTGTCATACCCTTTCATTTGATACCCGTGTCGGGGGTCGCGGAGCACAATTGCAAAATTCGGCCGCCATCTTGGAACCGCCATCTTGATTTTTTTACAAAATGGTCAGAATGCATTGTCACGCGAACTATACATATGTGCAAAATTTCACGTTGATCCGTTACATGAAAGTGGGTCAAAATCAAGTTGCAAGATTTGTTTACATGAAACATACAACATACAACATACAGCATACAACATACAACATACAGGTCGAGCTAATATAAAGCGTATAAAAAGGGCATACAAAAGAATAAACCATAAACCAATTCGTGGGTTAAGAACTAGAGAAGCGTAAGGGCAAAATGACAACTTCTCAGGGGAGCCGAAAAACAATTCAAATTTACCTACCGTTATCTTATAGCTCTTATATGGCAAAATCTATAGTAGTTAGATATCTGATTTTTACTAATAATAAAGCTTTATTTATCGACTACAGAATAGTGTAACCTTTTGGTCAATCATAAAACGATTTCATTTTAAAAAAAATTTATTTTTCAAAAACTGGTTGACATACGTCATTGTGGCTGTTACATAAATTCAATAATGTGTGAAAGCAAAGGAACTTCCGTTAAAATGGCTATCTCTCGTGGCTTCTTTAAAAATGTAATAAAAAATAATTAGTCGTGGTTGACCTGCAAATGGTTGTAAAAATCATGATATGTTGAAGGAATAACTCCAGATCGACACAGCTCTTGCAAATCGTTGTACTTATCTGCTGATATAGCTATTGGACCACTGTAAGCTTTTTGCAAAATTACTCTCGACGAGGTTGCTCTTTTGCCCCTTCTGAATACCTTAATTTTTTTGAAGCTTTCGCTGTCCAAGTCATATTTAAAATAGATATGTTCTGGGTCATGCTTGCGATATTGAAGCCATTTGATTTTTAACCAATTCACAGTCTCCTCATCAGTATCTGTTTTACAGTTCTTAATCATAACAGTTTTCAGTTTCTTCAAATCATAAAAATCTTCCTGTCCCATTTCTTGTACTTTGTAAGGATTTCTTCTTGACGCAGATCTAATAATAGTGTAGTAACTGGACGGATCAAAAATTGGTATACTTTTCTTGGCCAGCTGTATAGTAGCATGAATGTTATCAACTTCCATCTGACTGTGACCAGGTTCAAAATATTTTTGATTTATTTCCGGTATATCCAAAAAAGCCACACAATACAACATCAAGGCAGAAATATACATATTTCGGCATTGACTTGCGCAAGTGTCAGACATAAAAGTGATCGGCTTGCCATCTGCTTTTTCTGTCATGTATTTGAACAAAGATGATCCAACCTCATTAGCACCTTTATTACCAACACCTTCATTCCAGCAATAACATGTTACTTCCCTCTTTTCTTTGCCAAAATCCAATAAAGTACAGTTATACACAGGCAGCCTTCGTTTATAAAATATTTTTTTGGAAGATGAGGTGGGAATATGACAAATAGCTTCCATGTCATATTCGGCGAAATGTATTTCATCATCCAGAGCAAGTTTCTTAGCTTCATCTCTATGTCTTCTCGCTTGAACTTTTCTCTGTAAATGAGCTTCATGTTCATGTTTTTTGGCTTCTTTCTCTTCATCATTCATATTATCATATGCAAAACATTCATCGCACATATCTTTCCGTGGCTTATGGAAGCCAATATTAAAATCTTTCTTTAAAATATCGCGATACATATTTATTTTGACAGGTTCCACCTCATCTTCCTTGCACTTATCAACATATAGTTCATACATCTTCGTGACATTAAGGTCTTGGTCAAGGTACTCTTTTTTGGTATCATTTCTAACATAGTGAGCTGGCATGCGCGGAAAAGAGTTAATGTGATCTTTAACGTACTGTCTAGCACTTTCTGGAGTTTTATTGTGTGTACCAAGCACTCCCCTGGCCTCAGATTCGACCACATTTGTCTCCGAGAGTTTTTTGAAGCAGCCTCTCATAAACATTTCAGAAATATTGAGGGTCGATAGGAAAAACTTTTGACACACTTTAATTAGCTCAGATTCACTTGGCTTTTTGAGAAAATGGGCCTTATTGTTGAATCCGCCGGCAGGGAGGTGAATGCGAATTTGACAGGTTCTGATTGTTGAATACCCCCGCGGAAAAGTGAATGAGAATTTCATACTCGAAAGTTTAAGTTAAACTAAAAAACCACTTGTTTGGAATTGTGTATCCAATGCGAACTGTCCATTCGATTGTCATTTGAATTTCGAAAATGAAATATGTCACTTCATATGACAGTTGCGCTCGGCGGATTGAACAATCGCAGCGACAAGTGAAAGTGAAACTCTTTAACGGCGGGAATCCCAAACCCGCCGGATTCAACAATCAGGCCTAATACTTATTGGTAAGCTTCCTACGGCTTTCTGGATTTGCAGTTTTTCGAGTAGCTGGTGTTTCCCGTTTAACGAGACTTACAATGTACTGCCGTTTCTGTTCTACATTTTCAATATCCCAGTAGCAAGAAAAAATCCTCAGTCGGTCCTGTTCACTTATTTTCTCTGTGCATTTTTCAGGACAGGATTCAACACAAACCTTCTCACCAACAGCTTTTCCCGGCTTTAAAACCCCTTTAGACGATATGTATGGTTCTCCTTTCTGTCTTTTTATCTTTCTCTCATTTTTTTTCCACTCTTTTGGATTAGCCTGCCCTTTACGTTTACGCTTACGGTTTTGGTAACCTGGCAACAGCGATTCTGTTTCTGGTGCGGTAGTTGTGTCCGTTTCTGCCTGTTCTGCTACTATATTCCCTGATGACAATACTGATGGTGATGAAATATTTAATGAACTGGATTCGGACAGAATACATTCATCCCTTAACTTGATATGAGTACTATCATCGGAATCTGAGATATAAAGATCTTGAAGCAAGGAGTTATAATCTTTAACTGTTTCGTGGTTTTTGTCAGTCATCTCTACATTTTGCAATGATGTGTACCTGGTGGATGATTGTGGACTTTCCGGGCGTAAAATATTGTGTGGCAGATGTTCCGGGTCTACGTGTACCTCAGTAACATGTCGTATGCCATTCTCACCATTTCCAAGTTCAATCATATCTACATTTTCCAATGGTGTGTAACTGGTGGATGGTAGTGGTGTCACTGGGCGTAAGTTAGAGGGATCTTCCAGATGAACACCACTAAAATGAAGCTCCTAAAACAAACAACAAATTGATACTTAAGTACAATAATTATTAACCTGTGTTTACTAAAACGTATGTGTGCCTATGTAAGTTTAGTGTAGGTATGTATGTAATCTTTTTGGTTTAATCATAAAAATTCAGGTTTTGGTTTGATCATGTAGGTAAGTAGGTACGTACGTTCAAGCAAATTAAACAAGTTCATTTATTGCCTCCGCACATACACAAGCACACACACACGCACCCACGTACCCATACTAAACTTACACACATGGTAGGTAACCGAAATCTGCGTATTAAGTAATGAATAGGTATAGTATTCACTTAATTATTTGAAACTGTTAAAAAGTATAAGCGAGCTCACTTTTTTTACGTACCTTTTGAATGTCGAAATCCGTATCTTCCTGGTGATTTACCGAGTTTAAAATCTTCCAAGCTCTTGTATTTTTATTCATCTTCACTGTTTTTGGCACTATAACTTTAACTTAGGTAACGGTTTTTCGAAAAAAAAATGCGTTGAGTCTATGTATTAAACAATTGCGAGGGCTCCCCGCGTCGTATTTTCGTACGCAACCAACTTGGTCGACCTAAACTTTTTGGGGTCAAATTAACGTACAGTAGTATTAGACGCGAAAGTGAATTAGACCAACAGAGATTTGTTATGTGCTAAAAGAACGTATATAGCTTTTACGCTATTATTGACATAAAAACTGACTGCATTACTTTAAATATTTAGTGCCATAATAGCGTATCCCACCCTTACGTTTTTTTGGCAGGGAGAAAAATGACGGAAGCTTGCGAAACAAAGACCCATAAGCAGTAACGGTACTTTACGTTTATTTGGCACGAAACAAACTAAGGCTACATAATCAAACTTTTTGCGTTAATAACGAATGCCAAGATATGTTATTTGAGCGATTACATTAAAGGCATATTCAGTGTCCTATTCGCTCTGTAAATCGAGTTACGATCGTTACGCTCGAAATTTTTTTGGACAAGATTATTGTAAGTAGAAACACTTCATTTTGGCAATAAACAAATATCTTTTGTTTTTATACGTTTTTGTTGTACTAAGCAATCTACACACTACATCGTTCCAGTTTTTTGGCACATCAAAATATGGGGATTAAAAAAGCGAATGGCGAAAAAAAATTTTTTTTGTATATTTGCCCTTACGCTTCTCTAGTTCTTAACCCACGAATTTATTAAATATTTACCTTTTTTGCGATACACAAATTGGTTGACAATACAGCGTCATAATTTTCTGATTTTGTTAACTCAACTTCTGTATTAAGATTGTCAAACGTTCTTCGCTTTTCCGGGAACGTAGATAATTTTTGATGTGAAACATCTTTGCGCGCGTTGAGAGTAATTCTTCAAGGTCGGGAACATTTTGTGGGAACGCTTTTTAGGGAACGCTTTATAAGGAACGCTTCGTTCCAATCCAATTTTCATTCCAGGAAACGGAAGATCTGTATTGAGGAAGACAGAATAAGACGGAGATTTTAAAAAAAAATAGTAGCACCAAAGAAAAGTGTTTATATGCCGCGAGCCAGACATGACGAGCCAGACATAGGCAGAATGGAACAAATGGTTGAGTGGTTGCCTTACGACGTTGATATTCCAAAAAGTCGCGGGTTCAATTCTTGATCTCGGCATTTGAATTTTATTATTTACTAGTTGGGATCCGGCGCGCCTATGCTGCTCCCATAAGCCAATAGTAGTAATCAGGTGATATGAATTTTAATATACAGTAGGAGAGTTTGAAAAAGGCAATTTTTTGGTATTTTTGATTCCAAATAAAAAAATGTGAAACTATTAGGGATCTGACATTTTGCTGCACCCAACGTTTAAACATTTAAAATCAACCAAACCTTAAAAATTCAACTCTTCTTAACCATTAAAGAAAAACTTTAATAGTTGGAAAAAGCAATGCCAAAAAACCAACTTTTATTTTCTCTTATATTGCGAAATTGTGTTCGTCAAAACATGTGAAATTAATGCAAATATTGAAAATCAAACTATTCGCAATATCTAAGGAAAGAACCAATCCTTATTTCTGTAAAATTTGGAGACATTAGATTCAATATGCTTTCATATTAAGTGTGACCAAAATTACCTATGTATGTATTCTTTTGCAAAACTTGCTGGTAAACTATGTTTTTGGTTTTGTTTTCCGGCGCGTAAATAAACAAAAATGATACCTTTCCGGCTCGCTGCCACCCAACCTTAAGACATTTAAAATTAATCCAAATCTTCAAAATTCAACTCTTCAACAAATATTTATAACCATTAACGAAAAATCAATTATTCCTATAAAAGTTCGAGAGTTTGGATATTGGTTTGTTTGCCTAATTCTGCGAAGTTTGTCTTCAGTCATGCCGTTCTTGTATTTTCCCCACAAAACCGATGGTTCTGTTGGGTATCATGTCGTCAATATAATTGCGAAAAGTTGACGAATGTTATTCGGCGTGGATGCAAATGATGAATCAGTAAGTTTCAGATCCCAATGATTGTCGTCTTCCAGCAATTTCAACTCGCGACATGCATCTTGAAATGTATTGAATATTTGACCACTGACTGTTTGTAAAAATTCGAAAGACGTTGGTACATTCAGCAACAACAAACGCAAAAAGAAACATTCACGTTGTTTTGGATGTACTGTGTAAAGTCGTCCCAATGTCTTTGCTTGCAATACGCGTGCGATAGTTGGATGTCGTTCGCCTTGTCTAGCTTCCATTTTTTACCTGATTTGTTCCATGTATAATAGCGAGGGACGTCGGTATTTAACAATGTTTTTGCGAATTGTCCGAAAATATCAAGTTTTTGGCACAGTGTGAAAAATTCACTAAGTGTAGTTTTTGGTGGCTTGAAAACTCGTTGGAGAGCATTTTCTTCAGTGAAATATACACGTTGACCGTTTTCAAGATGTACCGCAATCTGAGGCGTAATGCAAAAACTCGACATTTATATATTTCCTTATTAACACTTTATTTAATCGAACCAATTAAAAGCTTTTACGTAATTTTTGGTGGAAGTATATAATGAACAATGGATGCTGGTATTTTAGAGGTTTCCCAATGTTCAAAAATATTTTTATTTTGTATATAAATTATATGTTTCTTAACTGGTGTGTTTTTGCGTGCTCCGGTAGTTATAGTATACAGTAAATAGTACATAGTATATAGTACACAGTACACAGTACAGTGTAACTGTACACACTGTACATACTGTACACACTGTACACTCAGTACACTCAATACACAAATTCATACGTTGTCACTCGTAAAAATTAGAGTGCTTTTTTAAAGCTAACGGTTTTTTATATGTACATGACAATTAAAATTAATTATTTTTTCGCCCCGCCAACTTAAATATAATCAGTGAAACATTCAAATTCTCTATATTTCGAGAACAGCTTCACTTATCTGGACCAAAACTATCCTATCTCTCAATCCGGAACCAACACTACACATTCCCAAATTTTTATTTAAATCTGTGGGGCGGTTTCGGAGATTAGCGTGAACAAAGCTTGTGACACGTAGTTTTTATATATTAAGATATTTAATGGTTTTATTTGTTTGTTTGTTTGTTCAGTTCAAATTTTGCGACAGCTTTTTCAACTACTTCTACTTAACCGATTCTTATGAAACTTTGCAACACACATTGAGTTCCCGTGACAATGCAATCTGACATTTTTGTAAAAAATCAAGATGGCGGTTCCAAGATGGCGGACGAATTTTCCAATTGTGTCCCGATTCCATTGAAAATCAGTATCGGGGGGTTTTTAGGGCCACAAATTACGATTCTGTAGTCAAAAATTGAAAATTCAAAATGGCCGCGCCAATATGGCGGATGAATTTTGCGAATGTGTTCTGAATCCATTTAAAATCGGTATCGGGTTGTTTTTAGGGCCACAAATGACGATTCTGTTGTCAAAATTTTGAAAATTCAAAATGGCCGCGCCAATATGGCGGATGAATTTTGCAAATATGTTCTGAATCCATTGAAAATCGGTATCCGGGGGTTTTTAGGGCCATAAATGACGATTCTACGGTCAAAATTTGAAAATTCAAAATGGCAGATGAATTTTGCAAATGTGCTCTGAATATGTTGAAAATCCGAATCGGGGAGTTTTTAAGATCACAAATGACGAATCTGTTTTCAAAATTCGAAAATTCAAAATGGCGGCGGCAATATGGCGGATGAATTTCGCCGATGTGTTCTGAATCCATTGAAAATCGGTATGGGAGGGTTTTTAAGGTGACAGATGACGAATGTGTGGTCAAAATTTGAAAATTCAAAATGGCGGTACGATTTTGGTAATAACAATTCGATTTCACTGAAAATTGCTATTTGGGTGTGTTTAAGGTCGGAAATAATGTATTTGTTGTCAAAATTAGAAAATTCAAAATGCCGCCGGCAATATGGTATGTAGCATTGAGTCGCATAAGAACTTTGGAAGGGCTATGTATTGAGGAGCTTGATTGTGAGAAATTAACAGGTAAGAAACCGTGCAACAAAGATGCAATGAAAGAGTTGGAAAGGATGAGAAGTTTGCATGATGATACGAGCCAAAAGCCAAACTAAAAACTAGAAAATAAAAATAGGTAAAAAAAGCTTTTAAGTTAAATGGTTTTATTTGAAATCATAAGCTGTACCAAAAACTAGAAAATAATTAGAACACAAACATGGGCCTTCTTGAGATTCTGACGTCTGGTAAGAAATCGTGTAATAGTAGCCATGCTGTTTTCTCATGTCGTATGCCAAGGGGCACTTCAAGTCGCTGCGTCGCGTCAGCGGAATAAGTAATAGTCTGAGACTTGTAACAGACTAAAATAAAAACATGGAGAGCATAAAAATCTGTATAACGACTGTATTATTAAATAAAATCGACTTGTCTAGAAAAATGTGTTTCCAAGCCCACCAAAAATATATTTCAAATGCGGTCAGACATCATGGTCGAAGGTCATCAACAGCAATGGTACATTTTCAACACAAATCGGTGTGTAAAAAATTTACGGCATTTTTACATCCCAAACGCAAAATTGCTGTGCGATAAAAGAGCTCCAGAGCTGCGTTTTCCCTTTGCGTTTGGGATGTAAAATGGCCTTTATTCTTACTAATTATTCAATTTAAAGAAAGATGAAGATCGCCAAAGATGTTTCACATCTTTCACGTGCACTGGTTACACGCGCTATATTTTTTATTCTTTTGCCTACGGAAAACAAGGTTTCTGTACCGCAATTTGGCACTGCAGTACAGAGAAACATACGTAATGCTATTTCTGCTATTTTGCTTAATAAATAGATTGAGCGGCCTTAAACTCATTTTGTTTTCATGTGCCGTCAGGAATTGCTTCAAAACAACGGAGTTTAGCATAAGAATGCAAAATTCGCAGTACTGCGTCATATGAAGATTTGCGCCTTATGAACTCGTTCAACAATTGGTCGCATATTGGGAAAAAGGTATTTACCCTTAAATGGTGACGTCCTTGTAATAGCCCAGTCGTCAGAACCAAATTTAGATCGAAAGCTCGCACAAAATATGATCTCGCTGAAAATTGGAACTTAGGTATAGATGTTTTCAAATGCCGTGACATTTGACGCATGTTGGGGTAAAAAGCTCTTAAAAATGTTTAAAAGCTGGAGATAATTTTTCTTCCTCTCTATTGAGAAATTAAGCTCCAAAATAGGAAGCCAAAGGCGCGCAAAAGAATTGTCAGCAATTCCCATATACTTTCTGACAACTTGTTGCAAATATTACGATGACTCTGTCTTTTTATTAGAGCTTCTATATATACCACAGTGGCTTAAAAAATCTCAAACGAAAAACGTAATTTATATTTTCCTATTTGAATAATTGATCGAAATTTGAAGATCGAAGATAAGTTTATAACTATAAGATAAGTTTATAACTATAACTATTTTAAACATAATTTATTCGAAAGGAAACACTTTTCTAATTAAAATTGAATTTTTATTTTTCTTATAATTTTGTGAACCATTGTATATTGTAAAAAGTGAGCGAGAATTGACTCCTCCTCCTCCTTATCAAATCACTTGCTGTCATTTAATCAATCGCGACTGCGTATTGCTAATTTTACAAATTATGAATGAAAAGCGTCCTTTTTTATATATTTTTTAATTTTCAGGTTTTTGTATTTTACATATTTGCTACAGAAATAATTTGTAGCAATTTCTATTAAAAAATACGCAATTTGGGTTTTTAATACTTTGATACTAGGATTGTTGACGTTTTCGGCCAGTCGCATGCGCTTCTGCCAGGGGAGGTTACGTTGCTTGCGGCTGCGGAGAGTTCACAATTTATGAATGAAAATGCTCATGAATTTAAAAAAGGATTTTTCAGCATTTTTTTTAATTATTATAAATTTAGGGATGAGAAATATTTCTCATAATTATAATAAAATTATGCTTATTATGATGGATATATTTACTTGGTTGAGCAGGGTTTTTACATGCATTTAAAAGCTCTGCTCAATACATATAAAGATAACTTAACTTTATTCATTCGGCATGCGCGCATCCCTTTCCAAATAATTTTGTTGAGTTTTTTCTGCGTTTGTTGCCTTTTTAAATGAAAAGAGGGGAAATGATAGAACAAAATTTATAAAATTTGGCAACGAGGTGCGCAGAACTGTTCGAATTTTTTGTGTCACGGAGTTTGAAAACATCTATACTTTTATGGGTGTAGAAAACGATAAAAAAGTGTATGCTAAGTTCACAATTTCGAAAACAAACTCGAAAATTTGGTTTGTGCTTTATATATCGAAAAATAAAAAAAATTTCGAAAAACTAACAGCGCCACGTGAAAGAGCGGAAAATTTCACTAAAGTTTATATTATAACTTATTTATTATATATATTATTATAAAAAATTATTAAAAATAAGAAGAAAATTCGAAAAATCTAAGCGCGCCAAAAAGCTGAATTAAAATATTCTAGCGAGGCGTTCGGGGAAAAACTAAAGTATCCTTTCCTAAAATGTACGCAAAAATAAAAATAAAAAAAGCATTTTAAAGAGGACACTCTAAGCTTTCTAAGAAAGCCACTAGTTTTTAATTTTTTGTTTTTTTCTCATAGAAAATTTGACCGGAACTTATAATTTGTAAAATTCTCACTGATGCTTATAAAATTGAAGATATATATTAATAGAGGCGTACGAAAAAAAAATCCTTGTACATTTATCTTCATTAGACATTTTTTTTTGATGTAAAAAAAATTAAAATGATAAACATTGTCTCTGTTTAATAAAATTTGTGTTTTAAAATGCTCATTTTTTCTTACAGCATTCATTCGATGCCATTTTTATTTTCAAAAACAGCCGAACACAATGAAGATAGCTTCCGTCTTGCTAAAAAAGGTCGCACCCAAATACGTCTATTCTTTTTTTTTGCTTTTGACTGATGATAATAAAAGCGCTACAAGCCGCCGGTGCAAGAAAAACGTCTTCTATAGCGAGCGATAGTTATTCAACAAACTGCTCGTGTATGAAAGTATTGCCTAGTTTCTTGGAGTTGATCTATATCGCTCAATATTGTTGTTGCCAAATATTTTTTCAAATTGATGCTTGTTGCCGTTGCCGTAAATTGCTTGAATTGCTCGAGATTGCTCCATTACTGTTGCCCGGCGATTATTGTTCAAAAAATTGCTCGTGTATGGGCACCTTTACACGGGCAATTGTTTGAGCAATAATCGCTAGGCAACAGTAATGGACCAATCTGGAGCAATTCAAGCAATTTACGGCAACGGCAACAAGCATCAATTTGAAAAAATGTTTTGCAACAACAATATTGAGCGATATGGATCAACTCCAAGAAACTAGGCAATATTTTCATACACGAGAAGTTAAGTTGAATAACTACTGCTCGCTATGGACGACGTTTTTCTTGCAGCGGCGGCTTGTAGCGCTTTTATTATCATGAGTCAAAACCAAAAAAAGAAGAAAAGGAATAGATATATTTGGGTGCGACCTTTTTGAGCAAGAGGGAAGCAATCTTCATTGTGTTGTGAATTAGATGATATTTTATTCAAAACTTTACTCGAATGACCCGAAGTGATTTTGAAATTCTTTTGAATAAAGTTGGCCCATTATTACGAAGCAGAAGACCAATATGAGACAACCAATTTCTGCATGGAAGAAACTTGCCTTAACTCTTCGATTTCTGGCTACTGTGGATTCATACAAAAGTTTAATGTATCTGTTTAGAATTTCCGATAGTTGTATTGCGAGATAAGATAGAGAAGAAAAATTGGCTTAAATTTCCATATCTCCTGGATATTCGTCAATTTGTGTCGACAACATTGAGCAATATGGAATATATGATGGAGCAATTAGAAACAATATTGCCGAACAATTGCCGCATTTTATTGAAATTGCTCCAGAATCTTCCACTAATTGCTCCAGATTGTTCCATTACTGTTGCCCGGCGATTATTGCTCAAACAATTGCCCGTGTAAGCGCACCTTTAGAAAGCTTAGAGTGTCCTCTTTAAAATGCTTTTTTTATTTTTATTTTTGCGTACATTTTAGGCAAGGATACTTGAGTTTTTCCCCAAACGCCTCGCTAGAATATTTTAATTCAGCTTTTTGGCGCGCTTAGATTTTTCGCATTTTCTTCTTATTTTTAATAATTTTTTATAATAATAAAACAATTTTTTTTAAAATAAGTTATAATATAAACTTTAGTGAAATTTTTTCGCTCTTTCACGTGGCGCTGTTAGTTTTTCGAAATTTTTTTTATTTTTCGATATATAAAGGAAAAACCAAATTTTCGATTTGTTTTCGAAATTGTGAACTTAGCATACACTTTACCGCAGCAAAGATTTTTTTGTCGTTTTCTACACCCAAAAAAGTACCTAAGTTCCAATTTTCAGCGAGATCACATTTTGTGCGAGGTCAAAGTCTCTGACAACTGGGCTATAATAATACTTCTCCCTCATGACACGTTACTTCCTAATATTTGTTGGCAGTACTCATGTCCTTCCGTATATTAGCAGCCTTCATAATTTACGTTTAATTCTTTTGCTGAGTTGTAACAGTTAAGGGCCAACTATATTGCAGATAAGAAAAGCACGTCAACTACGTGCGTAAATATCAAAATTTCGTCAAACATATAATGGTTTGTGTATACGGAAAGTTTTCAAAAGTTTAAAATTATTAAAATCATAAATACACAATGTTTTCAATACTCTTTCTTCTTTAAAACCCACAACACAACAAAAATCAACTGTCATCAATGTAACTAGAAATGATATCACAAAACGTACGTTGAGCGCGGTTCTTTTCGCATTCTTACGTTTAACGAAACTTAACGAAACAAACCATGGACGACGCGACGTACGTCCAATATAGCCGAGAACATTAATTTCCACAAGACAGCCCAGGTGACGTGCGTTTCTTACGTGCATTGTAGTTGGGCCTTCAGTCGGTAGTCACTTGTCAAACTTCTAGTAATTCATAAATAGAGGATTAGCAGAAGTGTGTTTCAATAGCAATATATACATATATTCACAACAGCGTCATACCCCGAATTCCCCATACAACAATATTAAATTGTTTTAGTAAATTCCGATAATATAATATTAGTCCAGGACGGATAGAAAAAAAAGTTGAAATAAATTTACCCTGCGATTTTTCGACGCTATAATTAAGAGAAAAATCGTAGGAATTCAATGAATGTGTTTTGGATAAAATTGGTCCAGGAGAACAGGTCGAAAAAAGTTAATAATGGTAGCGAAAACACGTTTTTCAACGTTTTAGGTGCGAAAAAATTTTGTTTATGGAAAACAAAAAATAGTACGTAATAGCGCTTAAAAAGCGAAAATTGTGAGTTTTGGACAATTGAAATCGGTCAACAGGTTTTTGCAAAAAAAATAAAAACCGCGAAATATGGCCATTTTTTGACATTTAATTACAGGGACTATAATTATCGTAGAAACTTGTTTCAGGGCTGAAATTGTTGCTTCTGTTAGTGCCTTACCTACAATAATAATTTCATGCGAAAATAATTATATCTTTTCGCGTAAATCTCAAAAATGTAAAAACAGCCGTTTCAGGAAAAAAGTTTGAACAAGGCCCACGGTGGTGCTCGACTTATTTTGAAAAGCCCTATTTATTCTCGAAGAGTTACTCTACCAACCCATTTTCATGAAAAGTTTGTGAGGTTCGATTTAATACCTCATAAACGCGTTTGAAAACAGGCACTTTTCTTGATTTTCAGAAAAAAACACCTTTTGGCGAAGGGGAAGTGGAATATGGTGTGGGCAAGCTTTCTGCAGGCCGAGCTTCCTGCGATGGAAATTTTTGAGCGTTTTCATATATGCCTGACAGGAAAAAATTTGATTTCTCGAAATCTACTGAATAGAAATATCGATCAGAGGAGTCACCAGCTGGGCAGAGGCCCCAGAAGAAAAAAGAAGGGAGCCGCAGGAACCTTCATACCGGGATAAGGTGGCTGGGATCACCATGGCAGTGGTCCTGGACAACTATCCCGAAGGCAAACTGACGGGGGAGCAATCCTGCTCTATTTGCGACTCCATCTTGACTGAGGTGGACAAAAGTCTTAAAGGCGATTGCCCACTTCTGTTTTTGTGTGTAAAGGCGGCAGGGGGTCTTATTAAGATCACCTGCGCCAACTATGCGACCAGCCAATGGCTGACAAATGCTGTCGCCAGACTGCAGGTTTGGGAAGGGTGCAACCTCAAAGTGATCGAGGAGAAAGACCTTCCCAAATTTAAAAGGATCACTTTCTGGGTTCCTTACGATGTCATTGAACCGGAACAGGTGCTCCGCAGGATGGCGATACAGAACCAGCCAATTGAGATGATCTTTTGGCAAGTGATCGGTAGAAAGGTTGACCAGAACGGTCAAACTCTTGCCCTTAGCATTGACCAGAGGTCGCTTATGCAGCTAAAAGAGCAGGGCATGTCCCTATTCTACGGCTTCGGCCGAATTAAAGCCAAGGAAATTGGCATAAAAAAAGAGACTCCTACTGGCTCACAGCAGCAGGAACAACCCCAGGATGTGGGTGGTACAGTGCAACCTGCAACATAGTGGGGCTGCCTCGGCAGTCCTTTGCAGGGTGCTTGCCACCCAAGCTGTAGACGTGGCTCTTGTACAGGTGCCATGGGCAAACAACGATGCTATACAGGGCCTGCGGGCAGCCGGCTGTTATGTATAAAAACTTGGCATTCCCAAATTTCCCAAAAATTGGAAAATCCTTAACGGAAACCTTTTTAATTTCAACATTTCCTAAACGGAAAATTTTACAAAAATTATCTCATGACAAATCCAAGATGTAATAGGATACTTCCCTTCACGGGAAACGACGAAGGCAAAAGCAACTTGAGCTTTTCCGTCATCGAGATAATTTTCGCAAACATTTGCAACCAAAATGTGGGAATCCAAAAGTGCTATCCAGCAATTTTTGCATGTAAAATTGCAACTAAACAATTACCTGGACACTTCTTGAGGGTAATGAAATTATTTTTGAAAAGATACGAGAGTCTTAATTAACCTTCTAACGCGAGCGGACGACGGCGGTTGCTTTTGCGATCGCCACGGTGCAAAACAGAAACAAAAGCTGATAAAAAAAGGGTTTTAAATTATTATAAACAAAAGTGTTTAGTTAATGTTGTTGGTGCAAAAAAAGGGGGAAAACTGTGTCAAACATTTAAAAAGAAATTAGAAAGTTATTTTATTTATATAATTACATAACAGTGACTAAAATTTGCAGTTAATATTAACCACACATTTGTGTTATGTATTCATACAAACTTAATCTCTGTGCAAACTAAATAATAAAACTTAAAAAACCAAATATTATCTTTTAATTATGTGGTGATAATTAAAAAACAAAATATCTCCAAGTGTTTTGATTGTTTAAAGAAAAAAAAAGCGTTTATTGTGTTTATGATAAGTTGCATAAAAATATATGCAACACGGCTACAGAACTGCATGCAGTGATGTGGACGGAGACCCTCGGACCTGTATAGTTTACAATAAAAACACTAACTGCTTCCATCTCACAGATAAATCGTCGAGAGACCTGGAAGTGGTGAAGATACAGATTAGGGGGGGGGGGGGGTAGCAAGAGCATGATTATTTTATGCTCAGCCTATCTCGCCTACGACACCAAGACCCACCGCCATCCAAAAAACTCAAGGATATCGCGGGTCACTCGAACAGGAGCGATTTGCAGATCATCGTAGGATGTCATCCGAACTGGGGCATGACTGGGGCAGCAGTGGAGTAAATAAGAGGGGCGAATACCTTTTCGATACCACTTGACTACTAACGAGGAGCGCGTTCAAAAACCTTACTATGGTAAACCACGAGGTAAGCTGTGGTTATGCTGCATCACTTCACTTAACCACGAAAGTTTATGTTTAACCATGGAGGTTTTTGAACGCACCGTGGTTAACTACAGGTTAAAGAAAAATAAAAAAATAAAAATAAAATTTTCCATAAAATAGTCCCCGCTAATTGCTTCAATTATTTCGTTTATTATTTATTTGCAATAATCCCACAAATCCCACTTTAATTTGTTCATGTGTTTACCATTAAAACAACTGCCAGAGAGTTGTTTTTATTCTTCTTCTTCTTATCTATCGCTAACCATGCTCCCGAGCATGGTTAAAATTTACCTACACCATGGTTAACCACGGGAGTTTTTGAACGCCAAAAAGTTATGCTCGTGGTTATGTTGTAGTTAACCACGAAGTTTTTGAACGACAAAAGTTTACCATAGTTAACCATGGTTAACCATAGTAAGGTTTTTGAACGCGCTCCTGGACATATTAAATCGCGGCACGGATCCTACCTTCGACAACGATAGGAGACGGGAAGTTATAGACATCACGCTGGCCACTCAACACGTTGCCCCTTACGTGAGTGACTGGCGGGTCTCAGATGAGCCATCGTGCTCAGACCACAGGTACATTAACTTTATGATGGGTGAGTCTTTGGAAAGAGCGAGTGCATATAGGAATCCCAGATATACAAACTGGGCATACTTTCGGGGCGAACTCAGTAGCGCATTGAAAGGTTCCATGCACTCAATCAAATCTACGATGGATGTAGCACTATCCGCGAACTTTTTTATGGAGGCGGTTACTGCTGCTTACAACAAGAACTTCCCCGTTCCGATGAGGACGCGTAATAGGAAAACTTCATGGGGAATAGAGAGAGAGTTATAAAAGCTCGCTAACCACCTATAACAGGGCGATCAGACGAGCAAAAAGAAATAGCTGGAGAAATTTCTGCAAGAGTATCGAAGACATTCGAGACTGAGCAAAAATCCACAAAGCTTTATTAAAGGGCATATCGGGAGATCTCGGATCTATTAGGAGAACCGATGCCTCTTTCACAGTCTAGGGAAGAAACCTTGATAATATTGCTCCAGGCACACTTCCCAGGCACAACCATTTATTCAAATGGGAATACAGCTTCTGCTGGGCAACTAACAGGCCCACTTTCTAAAGCGACCAAAGCTGCCTGCACAGAAGCAAACGCCGTGTTTAATCACGAAGCAATTAGGGAGGCGATTAGATCGTTCAAACCATACAAGTCCCCTGGAGCAGACCAGATCTATCCCATTATGTTACAGGAGGGCTGCCACCTAGTCAGTACCTTATTATGCAAAATATTCAGGGCTTCCTTCGCACAAGGTTATATCCAATCTGTCTGGAGGAACGTCAACATAACATTTATACCAAAGCCAGGGCGTTCGGATTACACCTCGGCTAAGGCTTTCAGGCCGATAAGACTCTCGTCTTTTACCTTGAAGACAATGGAAAAAAATGTCGACAGGGTGATGGGGAAATCTATCTTCAACGCCAACCACTAAGCTCCTATCAGAATGCATACCAGGCGGGCAAGTACGCTGAGACAGCACTGCCCAATCTGGTGCTCAGGCTGGAAGGCGCAGCATTAAACAAAGGAGTTGCACTGGGGCTTTCCTCGATATTGAAGGAGCCTTCGACAATACATCCTTTGATACCACAGCTAGGGCTCTAAGTAGACGAAATCTAAGCAGCACTTTCTGCGACTCTATGCTGAGAATTCGCAAACTAATGGTTTCTCATGTTGAGGGGTCTCTGGAGGGCTCTATAGCAAAAGTTTGTCCACAGGGAGGAGTTTTATCCCAACTTCTGTGGTGCCTTGTTGTAGATGAACTCCTGGAGCCACTCAACGGCGCAACTTTTTCGCCCAAGGCTACGCAAACGATGTCGTCATCGTAGTAACGGACGAAACTGAAGAAGCCATATTAAGACGTCTGCAGCAGGCACTAGATCTAGTATCTAGTTGGTGCGACAGCGTAGGACTAAAATCCCGACAAAACGATTCTGGTTGCTTTCACCAGGAAATGATTACTACCGGGGCTTTCGGAACCGATACTCGCAGGTAGAACTATAGGCTTTTCACAACAAGCCAAATATTTAGGAGTGACGCTAGCGGCCAAGCTCAACTGGAACCAGCACATGGACACTCTGATGAGCAGTCAACATAGCAGGACGCGCAGTTCCCTGTGGGTTTGCCGCAGAGCTTGTGGTTCCACATGGGGTTTGCAGCCGAAAACCATGTACTGGATATACACCACCATCATTAGGCCCATGGTTACTTATGGAGCTTTAGTTTGGTGGCACAAAACGGCGCTTAAGGGTTTCATAACCAATTTGTGCAAAATTCAAAGAATCATCATCACTGGAGACATCCGCACTTCCCCGACGGCAGCACTGGAGACTCCACCTTGAGGTAGAGAAATGAGAGGGAAAGCGTATGGCTATCTGCGAATGCCCCGCACTAACGAGGAGCAGGGTTTCTTTACTCGAGGAGTCCCTGCTCGATTATTCAAGTCTAAGCGACAAGCCACTAGGAAGACTGCTGAACTTGTCTAAAAATATAAGGTATAGGGGTGTACCTATGGACCCAGTACCTCACATAAGGAATAAAAGGGGGTGATTCCTGAATCCTAGGTATATTTGGAGACAAAAATATGCGCCACATGGGTTCGCGCGCTCCCGCCACATGGATGAACATTTATAAATACATTCGCATCGGCCAGACCATTCCAATCGCGGGTGTTGTTTTACCAAGCAGGTGTTGCTTGACCTGCGCAATCGAACCGGTATATTGAGTATGCTATTGGTATCCTTTAGTACCCCGTTTATGATTAGGTTGAAAAGTTGAGTCGAGGTTGAGTTAAAATTTTGACCACCGTATATGATGTCGAGTTGATTTCACTTTGGGTTGAAATAGAGTTGAAGTGACATCAAAACATAACCCCAAATTTTTGGGTGAAATTGTTCTTTATAGATACGATAGCCTCTTTTTGTTAATTCTTTTTCTATACTCTTAAATATTTCTAATTTCCTATAGAGTTTTCCATCAAAATGATGAAGGATATGTTGCTGCATTATTTCTAGCATAGTTTTTGTTTCCTGATGCCCCCAAACATTTCTCGTAGCCATTGTCAAAATCAAATTTCCACTGTTATTATTTAGTTAATATAAAAAATACATAGTTTAAAAAACTAAAAAATACGCTTTGATTTTAAAATGAACTAAAAAGTAAAAAATAATTTTGAATGTAAAGTTTTTATTGCTCAGGCCAGAATATGGAAACAACCTACCTTTCGAAATGTAAAACAGCGTGGGACTCTCTTCCTATATTCGTATTTTATTAACACCGGAAATTTTCGCTAGCGGCCCACGCTTTTTTACATTTCGAAAGGTAGGTTGTTTCCATATTCTGGCTGGAGCAATAAAAACTTTACATTTAAAATTATTTTTTACTTTTTAGTTCATTTTAAAATCAAAGCGTATTTTTAAGTTTTTTTAAACTATATATTTTTTATTTTCTATTTTTTAGTCTATTATATGTCTTCCGCCATTTGCAGTGACCGCCATATTGGATTTAAAATGATGTCACACAGTTTACTATACTATACTCGTCGCACACTTTCATTTGATACCCATACCGAGGGTGTTGTAAAGAAAAAGGTAGTCCGCCATTTTGTGTTGGCGGCCATTTTGAATGACGCCACAGAGCTAATAGTATTCTACTTGTCATTTCCTTTCATTTGATACTCATATCGAGTGGGTTGTAAAGAAAAAGATAGTCCACCATTTTTTGTTGGCCGCCATTTTGAATTTTGAATAACGCCACATAGCTAATTGTATTCTACTTGTAATACTCTTTCATTTGATACCCATGTTGGGGGTCGGGGAGCACAATTGCAAAATTCGGCCGCCATCTTGGAACCGCCATCTTGATTTTTGTACAAAATGGTCAGATTGCATTGTCACTCGAACTATACATATGTGCAAAATTTCAAGTTGATCCGTTACCTAGAAGTGGGTCAAAATCAAGTTGCAAGATTTGTTTACATGAAACATACAACATACAACATACAGCATACAACATACAGGTCAAGCTAATATAAAGCGTATAAAAAATAAACGCGCTCAAAACAAACGCCGAAGGCACATTTCACGGATGATAAACAAACAAAACAAATGTCTCTTCAGCCCAATTACAACTCTACCCGCATGTACGACCAACGTAGGAGACCTGAGTTGAATTGATTGTACCCAATTTCAACTCGACCCCCGTTTATGACTGGGTTGAACCTAGTCATTAACGGGGTATATGGTCGCCAAGATAATTGCCTGTTTTCTTTGTCCTATACATATTATTTAAAGCCCCAAGGGAGCAAAAAGAAATGCAAAGTAAAATTTCAATCTTTTTCAAATTCAACTATTTAATCTAACCAAACGGGAGGTGGGTGCCAATTTAAAACAAAAACACGTATTTATAGTCCAGTAAAATGGTCCAAAAAAAGGGCCATCTGAACATTTTATGAAAAAGGCAATTTTTTTGCAATGTGTAGGGGAGGGGTTGGTTGGGAGTATAAAACCGAGTTTTTGGGATCCGGAGGCGTGACGTTCGGCCGCCATCTTTTATTGAGTGGTGAAAATGGTTTTCCTTATTTCTCGGAAACCGTGAGTCCTACAGAATTTTTGTCAAAGTATTTTTTTTAGATAATCAAATTATCTACAACTTTCGTAAATAATGTTTTGCCGTAATATTAATAATAAAAAAGATATGGACGAAAAAAGACAAAAATTTTGGGGGTGATGAGCTTAGAGCGCTATAACTTTTTTATTATTGATTCTACATTTGTTATAACTTTTCCGTTTGCATTGCTCAAAATCAACAAAAACAACCCTTATTCAATAAATGACCACATCAAATTATTCGCAAGAAAATGCTCTACAAAAAAGCTCTAAGGCTTTTTTTATGTAGAATCAATAATAGAAAAGTTATAGCGCTTTAAAGCTCATCACCCCCAAAATTTTTGCAATTTTTCGTCTATATCTATATCGACGCTCGCGTCGCATCCTGGACTGTCTAGCTGGTGACATATACAAGCGTACATGCATTGCATTCAGCGGCTCCCTGATATGCGGAGATTTTCCACTGACACATAATTGCATGGTTGCGTTCCGTCCCGGCTCTCACAGATAGCCCAAAAATCTGAGTAACGAGTCGCATGTGTTTGTTGTGTATGCTTGTGTGTCCTATGTCGAATGCGGCAATGCAGAAAAAGTTGAAAGTAGCCCGACATTTGCGTGGCCTGCGCAACATTCACGGAATATTTCGTCACGTCGTATTTGAATACACACATTTCTATATTATCTGTCAACGAATGCAACGCATGTACGCTTGAATATGTCACCAGCTTCTCGCACACGTCGCGTTAACGCGTTCTGTGGGCCGACACCTTAGCGTTAGTAGGCCCGGGAGCTTCCAGGTCTGTAGTTTCGATGGTCTTTAATAAGACACAGACTCGAGTTTCTTCGCCTCTTGTGCCCCGTCAAGACCGTCTCATGCTGTAAACACAATTGGAACCACGACCACGGCGGCGGCGACGGCCACAGCGATTTCCGGGCTGAAATTCGTTGTGTGCACATAATTGGAGCAATAGCGACCTAATATTTTTTTTTGTTGTTATCTGTCAAAACTCTGTGAAATCAAAATTGAGCGGGTGAAGAAATATTTTTTCATATAATCATGAGAAAAATGAAAAAAATAAGCAATATAAAAAATATTGGATCAATTGTGTACAAAGTATTTTTAGTTTATGAAATTTAAAAAAAAAACACATAAAAGGAATCGAAGATGGGCCGTAAAAGAAGTTAACCGATCCCGAGACCAGGAAGGGTTTTTCATCGATGATTCATGTGATTAAATCACAATGGCTTTGTTTAATCAAACCTCAAAATAAAAATACACAAAAATTATGAAAACATAACCCCAATAGTAAAACAACTTTGACAGGCGATAGCTACAAAATAGAAATTAGATTGATTGAGTCTTTAATCAGTTTAAAAACACTTTTTATTCAATTACCACGCAAATTCAAAATTTTTTGTCTGGAAAACACTAAAAAACCGCCGCGAATGTAAACAAAATTGGTCACCTTCACAATTAACACACTTAAAACACACTTAAGGGGACTTTTCGTTTCATAATTGAAATAAAATACACTTTTTAATTTTTTTTATGAAAAGACTATTATATTTACCGAATTGATTCCTTTTGGGCATTTTTATAAAACATATTAAGAATATAAAAATATTTTTTTTTTGCATTTTTAGTACATCTTGACCACTGCAAAGAGCATCTTCCAAAAGATACTTTTTAAACGGCTCCACAGTTTTTGGGCTTCCTGTAACAGATAGAGTAAAAATTCCAACGGGATTTTATTCATAAGCTAAATACTAGTAACTAAACTTAAAAAATTTTATTTTTAATTGTTTTATCATTTTTTAAACATTTTTCTGAAAAATCAAAAAAAATCTATATTTTTGAGGGCAAACTACTCCTGTATAAAAAAATAGGGGTGTGTAGTGTAACATAATATTTTAAAGGTTTAGTTACTAGTATTTTTTATAACGAATCGAATGGTTTTTGGATTATTGAAATCTGTTGAGTAGTTTTCGAGAAAAGTGTGGAGCCAAGTCAAAAAACGTGATTTTGAGATAAAACGCGTTTTAAGTTTTTGTAACATAATTTTTGCATATAAAACGCCGTACCGTACCGTTACAAATATAGGTATAACTTTTTTTCTTATACGAATTTCTTAAAACGGTTTTAGGTCTGTATTTCTGTGATGTTAAGGAACGTTTTTATGTAAAAAAAATCGAATATTTTGAACTTTTTGAAAAGAAAAGTCCCCTTAATCACTCATTTTTTTTTAATTTTCTTAATTAAATCGCTAAAGTACTAATCACTTTTTACTGCAAAATATCGCGAACTTTATGCCGGACGTTTGTCAAGGTTTGGCAAGCGTTTACAAATTCAAACGTGTGGATAAGGCGTTTGGCTTGGCTTGTGTAAGCTTGGCAACGCTTGTGGCCGATCCGGACGAGTGTGGATACACCGCAAACCAAAGCAAACGTTTTGCATTTGCGAACGCTTGCCAAGCCTTTACAAACGTGTGGATCCGGCGTTACACAAGCGTATTTGCGCAATTCTTGCTTTTTATGGCTTTTTATGAAAAAAACAATTTTGGGACTGCTTTTGGGACATCATTAAGCTTGCGCCCTTGAAAAATTACATAAAATTCATATCAGAATAATATTTGCACAAATATGCTTGTGTCGTGTGGACAGGCCATAAGATTCAGGATTTTTACGAAAAAACCGTTGGCAAAATTTTTAATTGGCTTAAACTCTAAAACTCCTATACCAATTATCGTAAAGCCGCATAGTTAGGCTTGTTTTTTAGGTAATTGTGTGTTCTTTCAAATAATGCATTCTCCTGAGAAAAATGCTAAAAAACGAAGAACTTTAGGAGGTTCAGATGCAAAATATTGATTCTAAACCAACCTATCTAGGATAATGGGTATAGGAGTTATTAAAGTTTAAGTGAATTAAAAACTTTTCCAAAGGTCTTTTCGTAAACACCCTGTACTTAGTGGATAGGGTCGATAGGCTCCCTCTCTAGAAAATTTTTTTCCCAAATATACCCAGGAATCACCCCTTAACGGATTAGCATCTTATACCCCGTTTATGATTAGGTTGAAAAGTTGAGTCGAGGTTGAGTTGAAATTTCGACCACCGTATATGATTCCGAGTTGAGTTCACTTTGGGTTGAAATCGGGTTTAACTAGATCAAAACATAACCTATTTTTGTTAATTCTTTTTCTATATTTCTGACTTTCTATACAGTTTTCCATCAAAATGGTGAAGGGAATTTTGTTCCCGCATTATTTCTAACATAGTTTTTGTTTCCTAATGCTCCCAAACATTTCTTTTAGCCATTGTCAAAATTAAATTTCCTCTGTTTTTACATATATAGTTAATATAAAATAATTAACGCACTACAAAAACGCCGAAAACAAAACTAACGCCGAAGGCAGACTTCACGGATGGTAAACATACAAAACAAATGTTACTTCAACCCAATTTCAACTCAACACGCGTTTATGAGGCGAAATATCAACTCGACCCAGGTAGGAGAGCTGAGTTGGGTTGAGTGGACCCAGTTTCAACTCGATCCCCGTTTATGACTGGGTTCAACCTGGGTTGAACCTAGGTTGAACCTAGTCATAAACGGGGTATTAATCTGAAACATCATGTATACTATAAGTTATTTTTCTCTGAGAGTATTAAGTACCGATTATTAAAGGCAAAGCGGGGTACGGGCTGTCACTTGAACCGCCCCTCGCAGCCTGCCGCCCCGTGCTATGGCCCTAGGGTAAATACGCCACTAGTCGTACGCGACTGTCGATAAACAGTTTGTCTCGTTCGCATTCATTCCTGGTAGCCCCATCCGAAGCGCGTTCAAAAACCTTATTATGGTTAACCATGGTTAACTTTGGTAAACTTTTGTCGTTAAAAAACTCTGTGGCTAACTACAACATAACCATGAACATAAATTTTTGACGTTCAAAAACTCCCGTGGTTAGCCATATTGTAATTAAGTTTTAACCATGCGCGAGAGCATGATTAGCGATAGGTAAGAAGAAGAAAAACAAATCTCTGACAGTTCTTTTAATGTTAAATACATGAACAAATCAAAGTGGGAATAGTGAGATTATTGCAAATGAATAATTAATGGACACATACGAGATAATTGAAGCAAGAAGCGGAGACTATTTTATGGAAAAAACATTTCTTTTTCTTTAACTCATAGTTAACCACGGTGCGTTCAAAAACCTCCTTGGTTAAACCTAAACTTTCGTGGTTAAGTGAAGTGACGCAGCATAACAAGAGTTTACCCAGGCGCGGATCTAGAATTTATTTTGGGGGGTCACGGAATTAAAAGTGGCGAAAAAAAATTTCTACTCCTAAGGGCATATTTAGACGGTTCGCTCCCAGGAGCATTCCTCACGAAGTTTGTGGATGGAGGAGGTAGTGGGGCAGTGCCGCGGCTGGCATATGTGCAGGATGTGCAACTGCACAGGGCGCCGTGATTTTGGGGCCCCGCTAGCGAGGCGAGCGAAAAATTATTTTGGAATAAAAATCATTTGAATTCATTATTTGCATTTTTACTTCATTGAGAATGGGCCATACAAATGAGTATTGGCCGCAGAAATCAGCATATGGGCCATTATTCTGTCGCGGGGAAGGGTTTGTATGAAGAGAAATGCGCGAGCGAAGAGACCGAAATTGTTTTTGGACTCTCCCCAATTGTCTGGCCGCGGCACTGTAGTGGGGTTGATGAGAGGTACCACTCCACCTCTCCCTTCATCCACAAAGTTCGTGAGGAACGTTCCCGGGAGCGAAGAGTCTAAACAGGCTTTTTTAGGGACAAACACAAAATTAACAAAACGAACAAAACTAACCGAATTTTCTCGTGGATTAAAAACAAAGGTAGTCCGCTCAAATTAATCAAAAAATCGCCGTTTTTAGGAAATTTTTCCACCAACTATGAGACCGGTGCCAAGTGAAGTCTCTATTTTAAGGAGAACCTATGCATTTTGGTGAAAATATCAAAGTTGGAGAGCATAAAATTACCTACAAATTTTACTTTTACAATTTTTCCCAACTCCGTATATTTTCGCCGATAGAGGCCGTTTTGCGCCATTTTTAGATTTTGAGCCAAAATTATGCATTTGTATGAAAAATTAAATGAGATCAAAGTAGTAGTTGTAGTTTTTCAACGGCCTTTCTTTGGACGCTTTGATTATCAACAGAGTCTGAAAAGGGAAGCAAAAAATAATTGTGTATTAAAAAACACAAAGCAGAAGTGATACTTCGCGTACATATTTATGTCTATATGATCTTTATTATTGTATTTTTTTCTTCATTTGCTCGTGTCTTGTGTTATAATCTAAAATATGAATGAAATAGGAAGTAAGGCTGAACCCACACTGAAGCAGTCAGAGCAAAACAAAAGCAAAAGAATTCAATTTTTTAGAATTTTCAATTTTAAATCCTCATGTTAGAATTAGTGCGCCCCTACTAATTCACACAAGTCAGAGCAAAACAAACAAAGCAGTTTTCTAAAATGTTCGCAGCACACTATGTATAATGTTTAAATGACACAACCCACACTGCGCCAAACAAATCGGTAGGAACACGCAAAGCACAGGCAATCCCACACAAGCACACACAGGCACACAAAGCAGTCAAAGCAAACAGACAAAATATACACGCATTCCAAGGAAGCAACTCACACTAAAGCAGTCAGGGCAAAAAAACGAAGGCAAGCAAACAAAGCATGCCTGTGATGACTGCTTGGTTTTTGCTTTGCCACACAGTCAGTTTTCAACTTCGATCCAGTGTGCTAATCTGGATCTTTCATTTAAATGATGCACCCAAAACTTTCTTACCACTTTTTCACTTAACATGACATAGCCCACTCCTCTCACTCTCTCCACCTGCAGCCTGTATTTTCGCGCACTCTACAAACTAGTAATTGGTTTCTAAATAGAACAACTCGATTGTGGAACAACCTCTCTCAGCCAGTATTTCCGAGCTCCCACAACATCCAAGAGCTCAAACGCAGGGTTCATCGCCACCTTCTCCAACACCCTCCCGAACCCTCATAACCCTTAACCTTCCTGTCCCGTACTAAGGTTACTGGAACGCGTTCAAAAACCTTACTATGGTAAAACACGAGGTAAGCTGTGGTTATGCTGCATAACTTCACTTAACCACGAAAGTTTATGTTTAACCATGGAGGTTTTTGAACGGACCGTGGTTAACTACGAGTTGAAAATGAAAAATAATTTTCCATAAAATAATCTCCGCTATTTGCTTCAATTATTTCTTGTGTCCATTAATTATTTATTTGCAGTAATTTAACAAATCCCCCTTTGATTATTTGTTCATGTGTCTACCATTAAAACAACTGAGTTGTTTTTATTATTCTTCTTCTTAACTATTACTAACCATGCTCCCGAGCAGGGTTAAAATTTAACTACACCATGGTTAACGACGGGAGTTTTTGAACGCCAAAAAGTTATGCTCGTGGTTATGTTGTAGTAAACCGCGGAGTTTTTGAACGAAAAAAGTTTACCATTGTTAACCATAGTAAGGTTTTTGAACGCGTTCCTGCTAGACATTGCACCATGACGTGACAAACGACATAACGGACTGGTAGTACAAAGGGTGACTCCTGAGCTTGGGACTACCACATAAAAAAAAAAATAATTGTGTATTAAAGAACACAAGGCAGAAGTGAAACTTCGCGTACATATGTCTTATGTTCTTTATTATTGTATTTTTTTTCTTCATTTGCTCGTGTCTTGTGTTATAATCTAAAAAATGAATGAAGCAGGGAATAGGAAGTAAGAACCATAATATTTTAACTCAATTGATAAATCATAGTATAAAAAATATTTTGAAAGTAATGCAGTACAGTGTATAAAATCAAAAACATTTCGCTACTTTTACAAAAACTTTATCTTTAATAAACAATCTTAATTTTTTAAAACCCCTACTCCTCATTTTTACTTTACCCATGCCTGCGCCATCTATGTACGAATTTTAAATAAATTGTAAATATTTTCCTGCTGGTTTAGTAGAATTGTTTATATAGTATGGCATCACTTAATTACTATCATGGCTGTCGCTGTCAGTTACTTGGTTGAAGCAGTGTGGAAAGTTGCTCTTCTGACGGTGATCTTCGCGAAATTCATCAGTTTAAGTTATTAAAAACCAAAATGTTCAACGAGATAGAGTGAAAACTAAATTGTTAGTTTAGTTGTGCATTCATTGAATTGTGAAATTTGTTTGTGTTTTGTTGTTTGCTGCCCTTTTGGCGGTGATATTCGCGAAATTCAGCAGCTTGGTTATTTAAATCCAAAATGTTTAACGAAATACAGTAGAAACTAAATATTTAGTATGTATACTTGTGCATTCATTGTGTTTGTGTTTTGTTGTACATATTTAATTTGTTTCAAGATTTTTGTTTTTTTCTCGTTATTTTGTAAACGAATGAGAAGGCAACTTCCGTTTCATACGGCAGTCCTTGTTTTTGTTGCCGATTCTGAATTGTGACAGTTGTAAATGAGTAAGAAGGCAACTTCCGTTTCGTACAACTGTCCTTGTTTTCGTTTCTGTTTTCTGAATTCACTCGTACTTGCTCGAATCACTTCAAAATCCCCGGAACGAGAGCAAGGAAGTTTCACTTCAAAAAGGCGCAAAACGAACTCTACCGGCGAAACAATGCCGAATTCGAAAAAACAGTGAAGGCAAAATTTGCAGGAAATTTTATGCCTTATAACTTTGCTCTTTTGATATTTTGACCAAAATGCATAGTTTCTCTTAAAAATAGAGAAAAGGCGAAAAAACTATAAAATTCACATATTTTTCAAAAACAACCTTTTTTCGAACTGCGGGTTATGAAAATCATGCTTAGACTCCCGAGAGTCTAGCAAGCTTATGTACATAATATATCCAGGAGTAGCGAATTTCGTATCAACGAGTTAACGTTCACAGCTTTTTGTTCGTTTACTTGTTGCTGAAGCTGGGCGATTTGCCGTTATACGGACAACAGAACCGCCATCAGGTTACTGTCTCCAGAGCTCGCAGTGGAGCAGCTTTTTGAGCTTCTTGTTTTATTGGCTGAGGTTGTGTCGCCATTTGGGCGAAGGACATTCCAGGGATAACAAAATTTTTAAACATTTGCGTTTTTCTCGCTTGTTGAACCTCCAATTTCTCCTTTCGGGCCTTATTGCGTTGCGCCGCGAGTCAATTGGGCAAGAAAGATCGGCAGCTGCCTCTCAGAGGAACACGAATGCGACGCACTGCAGCGGTATTTCGTACTTTTCTACAGTATAATATTGTCAGCCTCACATCCAACGGAAGATAGTTGTCTGAATGCATGCGCATTCCTACACTGCCTTCTTATCATTGCTTTGTAACGTGGATGAGTATTTCGACATTGGCAGAGGTGGTATTTTTCTGTTAGAATTAAATTTAATTATCTTATGAAACTATTTGCAAAAAACGAAAAGCATATAAAGTTATTGACAGTCAAATAAATTAATAATTTCAGCCGACTACATTGATTCTTGCAAAATTAGTGATCCAGGTCTTCCCAAATGTTTGGCAGCTTCTGCACAGAAACTTATACGACAAATTGGAACAAATGGTTATTAATAATTATTTTTTCAATACTATATTAAATAAATTAATTTAAAATTATTTTAAGGGCTGCCTGGTCTTCCATCTATGCCTCCACAGGACCCAGCCTTAGTGGATTTATTAGAAATTAACGATCCTGCCGCTAATTCCCCAGTGCGTTTAAATGCGAAATTTACTAACGTTAAGATAACTGGATTAAAAGACATGATTTTCAAGGACGCCAAGTAAGTAATATTCTTTATTTTTGAATTTCAGCTAAATTATTATTAAATGTATTATTTAAGGATTTTGAGTACTTCAGATTATAAGTTGCTCCCTTTGACAGTTTTAGTTTGAATAATATGTATAACTAGTTGGGACCCGGCGCGCCTATGCTGCTCCCATAAGCCAATAGTAGTAATCAGGTGATATGAATTTTAATATACAGTAGGAGAGTTTGAAAAAGGCAATTTTATGGTATTTTTGATTCCAAATAACAAAATGTGAAACTATTAGATATCTGACATTTTGATCGAGACAATAAAAACCATGCATTGACATGGCATTTTTCGAGATATGAATTTTCATACATAGATGAAGTGTCTCAATGAACCGCTTATTTTCTGTATTATGGATAGCTGGGACCCGGTGCGCCTCGCTGCACCCAACGTTTAAACATTTAAAATCAATCCAAACCTTTAAAATTCAACTCTTCTTAACCATTAACGAAAAACCAACTATTCCTATAAAAGTTGGAGTCATTAGATTCAAAATACATTTATTTGAACTATGACTACAATAAAACAAAATCGAAAAATGAAACAAAAGGCAAATATTGAAAATCAAACTATTCGCAATATCTAAGGAAAGAACCAATACTTATTTCTGTAAAATTTGGAGACATTAGATTCAATATGTTTTCATATTAAGTGTGACCAAAATTACCTATGTATGTATTCTTTTACAAAACTTGCCGGTAAACTATGTTTTTGGTTTTGTTTTCCGGCGCGTAAATAAACAAAGATGATGCCTTTCCGACTCGCTGCAGCCAACCTTAAGACATTTACAATTAATCCAAATCTTCAAAATTCAACTCTTCAACAAATATGTATAACCATTAACGAAAAACCAATTATTCCTATAAAAGTTCGATAGTTTGGATATTGGTTTGTTTGTCTAATTCTGCGAAGTATGTCTTCAGTAATGCCGTTCTTGTATTTTTCCCACAAAACCGATGGTTCTGTTGGGTATCATGTCGACAATATAATTGCGAACAGTTGACGAATGTTATTCGGCGTGGATGCAAATGCTGCATCAGTAAGTGTCAGATCCCAATGATTGTCGTCTTCCAGCAATTGCAACTCGCGACATGCATCTTGAAATGTATTGAATATTTGACCATTGACTGTTCGTAAAAATTCGAAAGACGTTGGTCTTGGAACATTCAACAACAACAAACGCAAAAAGAAACATTCACGTTGTTTTGGATGGATTGTGTAAAGTCGTCCCAATGTCTTTGCTTTCAATACGCATGCGATAGTTGGATGTGGTTCGCCTTGTCTACGTGGCTTCCATTTTTTACCTGATTTGTTCCATGTATAATAGCGAGGGACGTCGGTATATAACAATGTTGTTGCGAATTGTCCGAAAATATCAAGTTTTTGGCACAGTGTGAAAAATTCAGTAAGTGTAGTTTTTGGTGGCTGGAAAGCTCGTTGGAGACTATTTTCTTCAGTGAAATATACACGTTGACCGTTGTGAAGATGTACCGCAATCTGAGGCATAATGCAAAAACTCGACATTTATATATTTTCTTATTAACACCAATTAAAAGCTTTTACGCATCTTTCGGTGGAATCATATAAAGAACTATGGATATTTTACAGGTTTCCCAATGTTCACAAATACTACAAATGTTGAAGGTAATCCAGATGAGAATGATGGAGAATACCTTAAAGATGCTAATAAGATAATGTTTAAGTGTAATTTTCAATTATCTATATAAAAATCAATTGCCGTGCATTAGTCTCACAAAAACTCGATAATGGGTCGCCTCAATACAGGGGTGGTTAAAAAAAAAAGAAAACCCCAAAGGAACTACTGAAAAATCCAAAAATTGTCATTTTGGGAGTTTTCACTGCAGATTAGTTTTAATAGCTTCATGGCCAACCTATATATTGTTTGACAGCTGCGTAAATGTGAAATTGTCATTAAATTGGAGTTTTTGAGAAATTACCCAAAATTACCAATTTTTTTGGCTTTGCAGCTCTTCCTTTTGGTTTTTTGAAATGGTTTTTTTTCTAAAACCACCCCTGTATTGCGAACAAAACAAAAAAAATATTATTGAAATCGGTCGAGCCATTTTCGAGGTTTTGCGGGACTAACGCACGGCATTCATTTTTATACATATGTATATATAGATTTTTAATAATTGTGATTTTCAATTATCACAAATAAACAGTCAATTGCATAAAAGTTGGTGCATCGGCAATTAAATCAAGGCAATTGCACAGAAATTGATGTAGTCCAGGCGCTGGAGCATTTCCAGTGGTTTTGGCGTGATGTAACGGACTTTTTTGGTGGAATTGGTCAGGAATGGCATCCCCAACAATATCTAGGGGCGCTAACATGAAAACGCCTGGAAAATTTTTAATTTTTTTGTGGTCTTAAATAGTTGCCCAAAGTCCCTGAAAAGTTTCAGCCAAAACGGAGGGGGGTCGAAAAATTTTGTCGGATTTGACGTGGAATGTCCCAATACCCAATCATAAAATTGCTGTTTTTTAATTTTTTTTTGGTTTTTATTTTTTTGAAAAAATTGCAAAATATCATTACTCCGAAAATGCTCGGCGCGTTTCAAATTCGCTCGAAAAAGGACTCAGTTTCTATTGCACCAATTTACAAATTTAATTTTTTTATATCACTTAATTGCAAAATCCATTATGCAAAAACCATCTGACCGACAGTGATAGGGTTTTAGATATAAGTTAAACATACCTTAAACTACCTAATTCCAGAATTTCATTGAAAAATAATGGTGTTTTCTTTTGTTGGTATAACTTTAAAGTGGCGGTACCATTTGTCGCAATTTTCGGTATTTTGCAAAGCAAAAATTCAAATTTCAAAATCAAACTTACGATAAGTTTTAGCAAACCCAATAACGAGCAAAACGTGTCCAACAACCTTTTCGCCTAGAAGGCTTTGTTAAGAAATATTTATCAAGAAAGGTCAAAAAACAGGGAATTTTTCGTGAATTTTTCAGTTTTTGGGCTCCCATAAATTTTCCAAGCGTTTTCATGTTTGCGCACCCTCTAGATATTGTTGGGGATGCCATTCCTGACCAATTCTACCAAAAAAGTCCGTTTCATCACGCCAAAACCAAAATTTATACGTCTCACTGCTCTAGCCCTTGGACTAATGCATTGATAATTAAAATTGTTTTCAACAAATGCACAGTGGTTCAGCGCCCAAGCAAGCGCGGTCAAATTTACTTAATTCTTTTTTAACCTCCAATTTATGACCAAAAATTAATTAAAATGATAAATTATGACACAATTTATAAAATTTTTAATTTTTTACAATATAGTTGTATATATATTTCAGTTTTGAACGTGACAGTTGTATAAAAAAAAACTCAAATGTGCTGTCTCATATAAAAACATTTATTTGCGATACTTTAATTAAAACTTTCGAATAGAATTAAACATAACATAATGTGTGCTACAGATAAGCGATGTATTAAGTAAATAAAAAACATATTTTATTGGATTTTAATGTCCACAAACACATAGTAACACTCGTGTTAATTAAGATTCGAATTATGTACTTTAAACAGCTTAAAAATAAAGACTAAACAATATTAAGTGAAATATAAGCTAAACTATGCATAAATCTAACACTTGACTTGAAAAAAGACTCTTTTTTTAAGGGGAAGCTTACGAAGACTTGTGATGAAGGGATCCGAATTGATCAAAAGCCTATTTATTAAATCCATGTTTGCGAGTTCCCGTGACATTTTTCGAGTATGATCTCGGCGGCATTCCTTGAGGATTTTATTATTAGATTCAGCTGCTTCTTCGGAGAGTTCCCCGATTGACAATATCGCGTGTTTCATAACTTCAGATCCATGTATGGGGACTTTGTGGACGGAAGCCGGGAGATCGTACCATGGATATTCCTGAATCAAAAGTCGCGCAGTTTTAAAGCATAATTCCTGAATTTTTCCAAATGTATATTATATCCTGACGATAGGGCCTGTAAAATAATAGAACAACGATCAATTATATCTTTATTTAAGCCTGTGATTTCAGCCGATATTGCAGAATTCATGAAAAATTTCCTTGCGGTATTACCGTCGTTCGATGTCCCGCTTCCACCACTTCGTGGTTTATCTACGATTAATCCCAATCTAGATCTAAATTGACTTTGGATATATACATTTTTCGGTGCATTAATAGTTTTTTATCTTCTTCTGACCTAACCTGCCATTTTTTAATCTGAATTCTGTAAGAGAGATGAACAAAATATTCAAAGAAACGGATCCATGAATGTAAAGGCGATAAACCAAACTCAAATCTACTTTCCTCGCATTGTTTTTGCAAACAGAGATCTATGTTGCTCATCTCTTTGGGGGTTGCTTCACAAATATAACACCTAGCGGATGAGGTTTCACTCAAGGCACTGCATATTTTACCATCAACCATAGTTAGCTGTAAAGAATGCTGAATTGAAAAAACGCGATCTTTGACAGTGAATGTTGAAGGACACAAATTATTTATTTTTTCTTTGAAATAAGATTCTTCTTCCATAGATTTTGTAGTGTTTTCTTTCATAAACTGAAAACGAATAGGCCTACAATATCTAGTGGAAGAAGGGCGAGGATTTTTCCATAAAACTTTGCTGTTGTCTGCATGCTCATTGGCAACTAATTGAAGAGGGACGTATGAAGTAACAAACAAACTACTATCATCTAACCTCGAATCCGTAAATGATTGTTTATACTCACTATGACCTGTACTACCATCGAATCCCCATTTCCCAATTAAAGTTAATTCATTTGATGAATCTAGTGGCACGTTATCTAATACATTTTCTTGTGACTCAAGGATCCGCGAAGCTGTATGATCTAACAAACTTTGTATAGTTCGATTTCCGCTTTTGATTCAGACACTGAAATATTTTCCGGATAGCACTTCTTCTTAGCAGTTAGAACACTATGATAAGATGGTAAAATATTAGAGCCAGTTTTACTATTGATGAAGTTCATAAACAACAAATATTGATGTTTAGTCAGCTTAGCCTCCACGAAAAGTGACAAAACCTCATCAGTACTAATATTTGCTTTTATACTAGTATTGGATAGGTCGTCAGAAGAATTGAGCAACGTATTTAAAGCTAAGTCATCTACCTGAGACAATTTGGCCAATCGTCTACGTTTTGAGCGCTCACTAAGGTCGGAAAATTCTTTCTTAGGGCGCCCTACTCCGCGTGACGTGCTAGGTAGATTCTCGTCAGTAACACTTTGCACAATACTTCTTGTTAGTTCAATACATTCAATCATCTTTAACCAATCACCATACTTAATTAAAAACTTAGATTTATCTCTACGTACAAATTTCCAAAAACTATCGAGACTTTTATACAAATTATAAATACGTGTATGTAAAGCACTTACATCCAGGTTTTCAGCATCGTTGAAGGTTCCTAGTAAGACTGCCAATACGCTTTGGTATTTTTCCTTGATGGTCCCTGTAGCTGTAGCCCAAATCTCAAATAAATATATCGTTGAGAAAGAACATTTCACTAAAGTACCTGAAAATAAAACATATTAGTTTAATCAACTGTTTCGTAGAGGCAGGGTGCTACGACGGCAAAAGGCGCTATTACTCACGTGGGGGCAGCAAAGGGCAGATGAAACTATAATATTTTGAAAATATACAATTAGTACTTTATTTTGTATGTAGTGTGAATAGCTGCTTAACCCTGCGATTGTTTAAATGTCTATGTCAAATCAGTAAGGGAATCAAAATTTTTAAAAATTTATGTACCACGCGTAGCACCCAAATTTTATAAACAATACATGCAATATCTATATAAAATGTTATTAGACATAAAGTACATACCTAGTTCTTCGATTTCCATGTCACAAAAACACAACACAAACACCTGTATTCCGAGAATTGTTTTCGGCAAATACCAAAAAAAGTGAGTCACTTAAAACAATGCGTTAGAACAATGCAGTTGCGTTCACTTCAGAGCTCGAGAAGTAAATGATAATTAACTAATAGGGCTGAAATAGTTATACCTGAGGGTAGCTTATCCATCAGACTATTGATATATACCAACTTGTTTGATTTTTACGAGTACTCATTTTTCGGAATTATGACCTATGGGCGGAACCACTGTGAAATGGTTTGAAATATCTACGATACTACAACTATGCACAAAATACTATATATATATTAATGTAAGCTTCTGCTTCCTTGCTGTTGTAAGATGTTACTATTGACTCAAGATAAGAAGCTGTAGTATTATGCTTCGTTAAAACATGTTCCATTAGCTGTCAGTCCACCATGTACTTTATTTTATTTATTAACTAGCATTTACCCGAGGGCGCGTACAGCTACAAATGCCTTGGAAGGTGGTGGCACCCGATATGTCACTTCTCCAAAACCCGAGAGGAGTCACTACAGACAAACACCTTGCAGTTCTGTTAGCAACTCCTAAGACGGAAGACGGTTGAATGGCGAGTTCTCTGCGCCATAAAACAGAGTTTTGAGTCGTTTGAAATCCCATAAAAACACCATTGCTACGAACCGACAAGCAATGCCTCAGAACCGGATGGACAACACGACGACGACCTTTGCTTTTCGAAACAGAATACGCATCAGAACATGCAATATATGAACGCTGCTGTCTAATGGACGGCTGAATGAAATCCTCAACGAGATGAGATTTAAATAAAGATCATGTGACTTAGCGTGACCAGATGGCACGACGCGGGCAACATATCTGCCCAAACAGTGAGTCCTTCTTAGAAACGAAACCGAAAACCGTAGGAGTGGTGTTGGCAGAATACTCACCAAGAAAGCTAGGTCCAGCCTCATTAGCTGGTCACAAGTTTTTGAAAGAATTATTACTGTGCGCCTGCATACCAGACTAAGAAGTACTTACTACGATAGTCCAATGCTATGCTCCAACTGAAGACGCAGACGATGACAGCAAGGACGAGTTTTATATGCGACTGAATGAAGTTTTTCGCTCTATTCCAAAATCTGCACAAAATCTTGTCCCATATATTACTATCTAGGATAAGAGAAGCAGTAGGCCGAACGCATAGAAGACAGCAGTTTAAAGGTTAGCAAAGACCGCTCCTGCATAGACCGTATTAACACGTTGAGAATCGTGGTGGAGCAGTCTACTGAATTACCACCCCCCCCTTTTACATTACTTTCATAGACTATGGGAAAGCGTTCGACTCGGTTAATAGGAGCTTTATAACATGGATTGCCTGACAAAATAATAGAATTGATAAAAGCTCTATACAACAATTCCAAATGCAGAGTTCTTCACAATGGAAAATTATCCGACAGCTTTGAGGTGAGCGCAAGAATACGGCAAGGATGCCTACTTTCGCCACTACTCTTTCTGAGAGTAATAGGCAACATCCTTGCACTCTAGATAGTAGAGCAGGGGGCATACAATCCGGATTGTTAGATCGCCTTAAGGATTTCGACTACGCGGATGATATCTATTTGCTGACATCAGGACCTCAAAAATATGTTAAACAGTTTAGCAACAGAAAGTAGTTCAGCAAGCTTAAGGCTAAATCCAATTAAAACTAAAGAAATGCGGATTGTAGTGTTCTATTTTTAATATTGGGGTATTACAAAAGAAAAAACGCTTTTTATTAATTTCTTTTGCTACTACACTCCGTTTATTGATTTAGTTACACTATTTTTATTGCACTTATGTTAGGCACTGTGAAATCTACTATTTTATTGTACTATGCACTGGCAGCACTGACTCTCTCACTGCAATCTTTTAGTTTATCGCGATGGTAAAATAGTCGACAGATGAACTCTGATTTTATTTTTGCTTGAAGGCTTGACGACGATCGATGATCGAGAGTCAAGTCCTGATGGAGGCGGAGGCAGAAGTCGATCATCCGAGCTTTTCCTTGGCCTTTCGATCTGTGAGGAAAGCTTTTGGAGCTTTAGGGATTTGATTGCTGTGGGCTGCAAAACTTCGATTAAATTGGGAGCAGTTCCCACATGGATAAATGCAAACACCATTGAACGCACAGCGCTGAATAGCCGTGACGTAAAATTGGCAGATAAATACTGTTACCTCGGTAACATTATTACCAAAAACGGCGGACCATAAGAAGACATACATGCTCGTTTCGCATATGGAGATCGACGCAGATCTCAACTAACACCCATGACTCCTTTACCGTGGTCCACCTTAGTTCTTATAGTCCAGTGAGTGAAAATTCTATTTCGTCTAATCTCATCTCTCATGTCTGCCTTTGCTCCAGGTCTATATAATGTTCTGATATTATATCGTATTTCTGTAAGGGACATCGCTGAGGCCTTTGCCCTAAAGTCTGACTGCTCCGAAGCTGACTTCTCAATTCGCCTATTTACAAGCTCTAATTCCTGAACCAAGCAAGAAAAAACAATGGCCTAACGTTATCATTAGGCCGCGTTCCCATGGGCTGCATGCCGCACGGCAAAAGCTCAACCTCGGCTTGCCTTCGTGTAGTATTCGGAAATTTTCGTGAGAAGCTGCAAAAAGATTGCCGCATGCCTGCATCTCCTCGTTCACATGAGCGCATCTGCTGCTTGTCACAGTTCCGTGATTTTGCCGCATGGATAAGAGATTTCCTCTTTGCATGCTTTTTGCAGCAATGCTGTGCAAGAGAGAGAACATGTGCCGAGACAGATATATTTTCCTGGCCAATCAGAGAACATTAAGAGCTTTTGCCGTGCGGCATGCAGCCCATGTGAACGTGGCCTAAAGAAGCACAAACGAGACCTGCAGCAGTGAATTAAACGGTGATAAATACGAGTTATTAGTGAGGCACATTAAATTGCATGTGTAATAAGTAAACTTTTAAACGTACATTAAATTGTTAATAAAGAGTGTATTCCTTAATTAATCCAACGGATGTCCGTTGACCGTAGCAAGCAAACACATTCCATTGTGATATAAAACAAACGAAGGAAAGCCAGACAAAATTCTTTTTAATAGTTAACATTACCTTCAAAACTCTCTACCCTATAATGGTGTTCTTGAAAACATCACCACTATTATTCTCATGAAATAGTAAAAATAAATATTTAAACAATAAACAAATTCTTTACAGAATGGACCTCAAGGATTACACTTTCGATTTAAAAGTACTCCTACCAAAATTAGGAGTTGAATCCAACTACAAGCTCGATGGAAATATTTTGTTAGTTCCAATCAACGGAGAAGGTTTTATGAAATTGAACTTCGGTACATACATACATATAATATACATATTTAACAACAACAACAATTTTAATGTATATTTTTAGAAAACTTCAAAATGATTGGAATTATTAAAAATCGACTTGTTGAAAAAGGAGATTTTACATTCTTTGAACCGAAAAGTTTAACTCTCGATATTGGAGTCGAAGGTTTAGAATCGGATTTTACAAATCTCTTTAATGGAAACGAGAAATTAGGTAACTTTTGAAACTATATTCTAGTGTCCAGAATTAAAAAAACAATTTTTTACAGAGGAAAGTACACAAGCCGTCTTTAGAGAGCAATGGAAAGACTTGTTCGAAGCACTAAGGCCAAGTATATCGATGCTAATACGCGATTTCTTACTGAACATCTACAAAAAGACGTTCGCGTATATTCCAGCCAACTTCGTTCTGCTGGATATTCCGAAATCTACTGAAACTAATCAATAATAGCTTTTAACTCAGAATCTTTATTCACATTAATTTTACATCATAAAATTCAGTTTTTACAAGTTTTACATGAATGTTAATTATAATTACTTGACCAAAACAATTTACTGTAAAGTTAGTTGCTTTAAATTTACTTTTATATAAAGGTTTTTAACTGTTTTTTTACAATTCTGCCCTGTTGTTTAGTATAACTAATACCAACTGAATAACTTTTGGCGTTAAGTCTTACATATACAGGTGGGTAAATAATGTTCGAAATAAGTAAACGAACAAAGCAATATTCATTGCATCTTGGTGGATGATTACAGCCAGGGCCGGCTCAACCGATGAAGCAGAAGATGCAAAGCATCGGGGCGCCACACGAATAAAGGGCGCTAAAATCCATAATTTAAATGAAAATCAGGTCATTTGAAATTTTTTTTATATTTAAAATTTTATCAAATTTTATTTTTTTTTAAATGAGAGATGAAAAGTAGACGATTATCGAATTCAGGCTCAAAACACATTCGGGGCTGCATACTTCACGAGAATTTATTAATGCTGCCACATTGGCCGCTTCTTACTTCACGCTACAATGAACTATGAAGCCAGATTCAAAATTTGCAATTTTCAAAATTTGTACATAGTATGCGGCGTAAGTCCTGTCAACTTTAGAAAAAGGAATTGTAAAAACTGCCACATTTTATTTACTGTTTGCGTTAAAAAAGTGGAAAAGCGGAAATTTAAAATGAAAGAAAAAATAATAAATTTCGTGAGTGAAAATCCGAAAATTTCTTTTTGAAATAAAATGCTTCTTCGTCTCTGTACATTTAAATGCCAACAATTCCGTCAAGTTGCCGTTGGTTTTTGCAACTTCAAATGTAGCTGCAGTGGCTTCTTTCCATCGGCTTCAGCTTAATAAAGCTTGCGGCGTGAAATATGCAGCGCCGAATGTGTTTTGGGCCAGGGGTGGCGGAGCGCCTGGGGATGGAAGGAAAAGTGCACACGCACTTTCTGTTGGGAGGGGGAATCCACACACACCCAAAATATTTCATCCCAGAGCGTTGCAGGGCCGTCTCGGACGCTGGCGACGAAGGAACGTGGTAGAAGGACCTCACACAAGCAAGACTTTTTATACGAAAACTAAATATATTATATTAGAGCTATTAAGTACTTATAACTGCATAGCCTAAGCTTTTTAAACCCCACCCGACTAAAATTTAAAAAGTGGATTCCCTCACGGGCATGCCGAAAAGAGATTCCCCGTAGGTTCCCCATGAGGACTCCACGTGGCAAATGAGGGGCATGCTGAAAGGGGCATTTCCTCCTGAGCACCACAATGATAGGCTTTTCCTCATGAACACCACACAAAAAAAGGAATCAGCGATGAGGTATACCTTATCAATTTCTCATAGGGTCTTATGAGGCAAACCTCATTACAAATTAAATGGGGCAATCCCAAAATCTGGCTTACGTTTTCGGAAAGATTTTTAAAAAGCTTTAAAGAAGTACCCTTAAGCTTTAGTTTAATTCATACAAAGCTTTAGTTTTTGTTGTTACATTGGTTCTCAGGGAATCATGTTGGTGGCCGTGAATGGTGTGATTTAGCATACTCAATAGCCCGGTTCTGGTACGATTACAGAGGTCAAGCAGCATTGGATGTGATTAGTACTCAGTTGGGGGACGTATTGATAAAACCACAATCGCGTTTAAAAATATAAAGCTTTCAATACCGACGCAGTTATTACTCACATATCCACTCAGAAATGCTCAAAACCCACACGGGATCGGATATTAATGATTTTTCAAATGGGGCATTCCTTATGATGAGGCGCGAATGAGGAAAAACGTTAGATGCCCTGTGTGGGCCTTATAAGGTAATCCACCCGGGTGCACATGAGGCAGTGGGTCTAGCATCATAGGGGCCCTCTCTGTACCCCTTACCTCAAACAGCGAGATGGGCATAACGCCATAACAAAAGAATTTAAAACCACATAAATCAATAGCTGTTAAATAAATTGACCGATTAACTCTATACATTTTAACGTTAACTGTTCACGTGCTCCCCACCCACAATGATTATCCTCCGCCGCTCTAGTTTTGGCCCTAAGTTTTTTAAAATAAGGCTTTTGGCAGATAAAAAGACATTTCCTTTAATTGAAACTTTTTGTTTTCAGTTTTTTATGTGTTCCAGAGTCATGTTAATATTTCCATTTTTTCCAATTTCTGACATAATTTCCTATAAAGGGCGCTTAACAGAAAGTTGCATCGGGGCGCCAGCACCGCTAGAGCCGGGCCTGATTACAGCGAATCTCTTTAATATTCGGAGAAAAGCTTATTACAGAGGAATGTTCGCAGTACACGCGTCGCGGCTAGTTAAAATTTAAAATACATATATAAAACTGAATTTTTGTCTGTCTGCTCCTACACCGTTTAACCGATCTTAATGAAATTTTAACCATGTGTGTGAGCTTCGCGTAAAATCATCGCAGAGCTTTGAGTTTTTGCATGAAGGTCCGTGGGGGTCTCCCATGATGCACTTCGAAGCCAAATTTTCGAAATTCAAAATGGCCGCAAAAATATTGTTGAATTTGCCAATGTTATTCCGATTCCAATGAGGTGGGTATCTAGGGGTTTTTAAGATCGCAAATAACGACTTTGTGGTCAAAACTTATAAATTCAAAATGGCCGCGCCAACATGGCCGAGGAATTTGCAAATTGTGTTCCGATTCCAATGAAAGTCGGTATCTGGGATTTTTTAAGGTAGCAAATTACGGATTTATGATCAGAATTTATAAATTCAAAATGGCCACGTCAAAATGGCGGACGAATTTTATTAATTTTGTTCCGATTCCAATGAAAGTGGAAATCTAGTAGTGTTGAGCCGGACTTACACGAGGCAGTACATTTGTCCCTCACACGATGTAAATTGTACTGAGATAAATGAAGCGAGGTGTGATTGTAAATTACGTAGTGGAGAGACATTTCTTCCTTCTTTTGCGGCAGTAAAATATCCATTTTGAACTGCGGCGAGTTGAGATTGTACACACGAACTGGGGAGACATTTTCTTACTTCTTTTACGACAGTAAAATTTCCAATTTGAACTGCGGCGAGGTGAGATTGGAAACACGAACTAGAGAGACATTTCTCACTTCTTTTGCAGCAGTAAAATGTCCAATTTAAACTAAGCCGTAGTAAGATTGTAAATACGAACTGGATGGAAAGACATTTCTTACATTTTTCGAGGCGTGAAGTTTTGTATTGAAGAGCCAATTCTTACATTTTTCGAGGGAGTGAAATTTTGTCCTGGACAGACAATTCTTACATTTTACGAGGGAGTGAGGTTTTGTACTGAAGAGACAATTCTGACATCTTTCGAGGGACTGAAATTTTGTACTGGAGAGACAATTCTTACATTTTTAGAGGGAGTGACGTTTTGTACTGAAGAGACAATTCTTACATTTTTCGAGGGAGTGAAATTTTGTACTGGAGAGAAATTTCTTACTTCCTTTGCGGTACAAAATTTCCAATTTGCAATTAGGCGAGGTGGGATTGCAAAATATATATATATACGGCCACGAACAACTAATTAGAAACAGTTTCATAAAAATTGCATTTATACAGTTTTTATGTTTTTATGTAGGAATTAAATTAAAGAATTCCCACCACCTCCTCTTAAATTTTTTTTAAATATATAATGGTGGGCCTATTGAAGGAAATCAATCTCAATATCATAATGAATTCCTAACAGGATTGCTACATAAAAACATAAAAAATGTATAAATGTAATTTTTATGTAACTGTTTCTAAATAGTTGTCTGTGGCTGTACATTGTGGAGGCATTTCTTACTTACTCTAAGGCAGTTTAATGTATATTAGAATTAAATGCTAAAAATGATCTTCATTGGTATTTATTTTCTTCCTTTTTTTAATTTGCTTGGCATTACAATAGCACCTCGCCTCATTTGAAGTTCTACATTGTACTGGCTCAAAAGAAAAAACAGGCACCTCTTACAAACTCATTTTATAATCGTGTACTACCCAACACTAGTATCTAGGGGTTTTTAAGGTCGCAAATAACGAATTTTTGGTCAATCGGTATATGGGAGTTGTTAAGGTAGCAAATAACGAATTTATGATCAAAACTTATAAATTCGAAATTGGGGGGCTAAGCGTCATTTCCCGGTTAGCTGTATGGAGGATGTTCAAGAGTTGGAAAATGCGTAAATCTTGACATTCGAGCTACAAATGGAAAGTGTAAAGCTGGAAGGATGGCGTAGAACAGGGCGGGCTCAGCTTAGGAATGCCAAACTGGGTGACATCGTCTCAGAACGACAACATTACCACCATGGTAACACGAACTATTGTTCAATTGGTAGATCAAGGGGACAGCTGAGATAAATGGCAGCAATTAGAGCGGCTGAGACATGTGAACAGCGTGACGCACGCTTACAAGACAAACGGGCCAGAGCTTCTACTTTGAGAATGAGATCACGATTGTAGCATGCCCATGCACCCCAATGTTATGATTGGTCCAAGGGATAAATTGTGGCAATAATGTCATGATTTAAAATTTCAAAAAGCACCTGGAATGTGCTGTTCCAATGGCAAAGCTGATTTGTCGCAACTGAATATTCCATTTGAGTCACTTGGGGCTTACGTGGATATAACTTCTTAGTTGTTCGAACATGTTTTACTACTTCCTTTATCTCGCTTCGATGGGTGCAGCGAGGCGCAACGGGCTCCAGCTAGTAATTCTATATATAAAACAAAGTCGGATTAGTTACATCATTTATAACTTAAGAACGGCTGGACCCATTTTAATAATTTTTCATTTGTTGGATTTGTCTCCGCTCCGAGTAACAGAATAACTATTAAAACATCGGAAAAATTTAGTATGTTCTTAAGGACTAAGCAATTGTATTAAACAAAAATACGACAGATAAAACCATAAGTGTTTACTGTTTTCCAAAAATTTGCTTATGGTGACTTTAGTCCCTTTTGAACCGACACTCCTCATATAATGATCATTCAGAAATACGTTCTTTTCTCATTTTTGCTTTGTTTACCAATTTCCAATAGCTTTTCGCAAATTCACAAAACGATTACAACAAATTTATTGAAATATGGACAGGACAAGGTCTGTCGGGTCAGCTAGTTGATTATAAATCTTTCCTTAATCCTCGGCGCCAAATTTGCTACCTCTTTAACAATAAAATAATAATTTAAAAACAATAAAATAATAATTTAAACAATAATCCAAAACAACGTTGGGTAATCTTTATTTCTTCTGGGACCTTATTACCGAATACGATTCGATTCGGATAATCGTAAATAGTATACAGCAGCGGTTTCCTAAGGGGGGGCTTATTGCTCAAAGCGAGGCGCGGACGGAAACGTTATTCAGTACCATTTTAGCTATGATTCAACTTACACCGAAAGAACGTGCTGAAATTGTAGCGCTTTACATTGGTGAAGAATTTCTTTGAGAACGGGTCTGTAGCCACTCGCCAGGATCCCATTCGAGCGCGTGCGCGACGTTTCAATGAAGTTGTTAAAGCGGTAAGAGAATGTTGCCGATAATCGAAATGTGTCGTATCACCTCCGATCTTAAGAGTTAAACCGTGAGTGGAACGACTCTAAGGAGGACTATAAAGCAAGATCTTCATCTCCTTCCATACAAAGTGCAACCTACTCAAAGAATGTTGCCAACGGACAAGCCACGTCGCTTGCAATATGGAAATGCGCTCGCAAGAATGATCGATGCCCAGCCAGATTTTTGGGACAACATTTTGATGAAGGACGAAGCTCATTTTAACTCTCTGGCGGAGTCAATAAACAAAACTGTCGAATTTGGGAACAGAGAACATTCATTCACGAAATACCCTGCACGTCACTGTTTGGGCCGGAGCGTCCCCGAGAAACACCATCGGACCATTTTTCTTCAAAGTTCGAGAAACCCGCGACGGCGCACGCTATCGTTGGATGTTGCTGCACTTTGTGTGTCCGAAAATGCGTGAAAACCGTCTGACGAACTTCTATTTTCAACAAGATTTCAAGCTACGATGAAGTTCTTGCATCGCAAGTTCCCGAGAGACGTTGTGTCGAAAAATAGTGTTTTGGAGTGGCCTCCTCGTTCTCCGGATTTAACGGTACCAATTATTTTTCTGTGGGGTTATTTAAAAAGTAAAGTTATGCCAGCTAGTCGAAGACCATTGACGAACTTAAAGCTAACATACGAGCCCAAATGGCTACTATGACGCCCGAAATGCTGGTCAATGTTATGGAGGATTCCCGAAAAAGAAGTGGTTTTTGCGTATCGAATGGATGTGGTAATTTAATCGACTGATTTGAAATAAATGGTAGAGCATATCCTAAAGAAATCTTGCTCATTTGTCAAAATCGGCTAAAAAATGTCAGAGTTATTCATTGTTGCAATAGCAAAGGTCTAGATGGCGCACCCCATATAGTATGCAAATTTACATACTTTATTGGGGGCGGGGGCGCAAGGTTTTTTCCCATGGAGAATATACAAGGAGACAAAACTCTTATGGGGAAAATGACAGGAAATGGATGGGTAGAAGAAACTAAACTTCTAGTTCATTTTTGGCCACAGATGTCACCTTTGTCCGATGTACCCCACATGAATTTAATAAAAATTCATTGGAAACATCAAAAATTGATTAATTACGAATAATCGCATTGATATAAAATCTAATTTAGAAGCTGGTAAACAGCTGTAAGCTGCTAAACGTAAAATATATTAGTAATAAACGAACTTTACCATGAACCAGATAAATACAATCGGCCATGTTTTTTGGGGTACATTTGACTGCAGCGCCACCAATAATCAAACGAAAATTGACAACACGGAGGTTTATCTCCTTGTATAGCCTCCATGGTTTTTCCTTTTGTAACAGGGGCCGCAGTATCATAAAGTTTGTAAACCACTGCTATACAGGTTGTTTCAGACTTTAATGCTAATCCATTAAGGGGTGATTCCTAGATATATTTGGAGAAAAAAATTTTCTGAGAACTACTATACGGATTATCGTAGGTAATATACCCAGGAATGACCCCTTAACGGATTAGCATTTAAGTCTGAAACACCTGGAAACATGTCAGTGAAAAAATTTTTGCCACCTATGGAATGTATTGGTTCTATAAAAGTCTTCTGATGAGCAGTCCATTCTATACATGTCCTTATTAATTTCCTCCAGTGCGTTCACAATTAAAACGCTTATTCTGTTATGGCACACACTTTTTTCGGCTGGTTTTTAACCAAAAACAATCAAACTAAAGAGGGAGGATATGTTAGTATAGGAAAATTGAAGTAAATTGAGTGACCAACAAATTGGTTCAAAAAATTGAAATTTTGTCAAAAATAGATATTGCCATATGAATTATAGCAGTACTGAGATTCCGTAACGATTCAGAGTAAGATTTTAGAGACGAAATTCTAAATTTAGAATACATTGGTATTCTCTAAGCCTAATACCCAGGACAGACAGCGCTCTTAAATTCTCAATTAACGCTAATCATTGTCAACTGCAGTGTCTGTCGCCCTGAGTTGTTAGTTAATACCCAATATTTTGATGATTAGCGAGTTAATCGAGTTCATTACAGCGGTTCTCTTAGTTTTTCATTTTCTCATAGATGGCGAAACATGCAGATGTTTAATGTTTATGTTTAATATTATACATTTTTTGTCTTCTTTAATGCGAAACTTTTTAAAATAAAATGTTTTATAAATACTTCTTTGCGTATTGCGTATTTTTTCTTCTTCTTGTTCTGTACTGCTATGTTTATTGCATTTTTAAAATTTCAAAGTTTTTACTGTCAAAAAACATATGTTCATCAAAGAGCTTCAATGTCATGCAGATAGTGTCTGTCGCCTTATTTTTTAATGCACATTAGCGCCTAATGCCGATTTAGCAAATGTACATTAACAGCGTGGTCTGTCCTGGGTATTAGGCGCTAATGTGCATTAAAAAACAAGGCGACAGACACTGTCTGCATGACATTGGAGCTCTTTGATGAACATATGTTTTTTAGCAGCGAAAACTTTTAAAATTTAAAAATGCAATAAACATAGCAGTACAGAACAACAACAAGGAAAAATACGCAATACGCAAAGAAGTACATATACATATATAAAACATTTTATTTTAAAAAGTTTCGCTTAAGGAGACAAAAAATGTATAAAATTAAATATAAATATTAAACATCTGCGTGGTTCGTCATCTATGAGAAAATGAAAAACTAAGATAACCGCTGTAACGAACTCGATTAACTCGCTAGTCATCAAAATATTGGATATTCACTAACAACTCAGGGCGACAAACACTGCAATTGACAATGATTAGCGTTAATTGAGAATTTAAGAGCGCTGTCTGTCCTGGGTATAATGTCGATTTAGCAACAATGTACATTAAGAGCGTGGTCTGTCCTGGGTATAAAGGGGCCCATACACGGTCGAACAATTTGCGCAACGCAGCCCGTTGTGCGAACATTTTCCCCGGGTATGGGGCAGTTTGAGGTGTTGCGCAGCTGTTTGATGAAAATCAAACGCGTTTGAAAATTTTTGTGCAACGGCAGTGTTGCGCAAGTTTTTTCCTCGTGTATGGTGATGTTGGTGCATTCTAAAGTTATTTTTCTGCAAAACTTGCAATTATAATTGCCAAACACGCAGCTTCAAACATGTTTTCTCTACGAAAACATAAACGCAACTGAAGTTTGCGCAACTCGTTGCGTAGTGTATGGACAATCACATATTTTTTGGCAAACACAAATTTGGGCAAATTGTTCGCTCGTATATGGGCCCCTTAAGGTGTCTTGGGAGCAAGGTAAGGAATTTGTAAAAATGTAAGTTTATCCATTTTTAAAGGGTAATAAAAATAATATATTTGTTTTAAATATTCAAATAATAATTTTTTTTAATTGTTAGGGAAAATAAAACAACGAAAAATCTTCACAAGCTATGTTCCCTTTCTGCTAATTTGAACTATATCTTACTCGTGAGTACTCGCAACTACCCTTGCGCTAACATACGATACGAGTAGATAACACTTGTAGTTTACGCATTTGAAATCTGCTAGAGGAACGTCGCCATTTGGACTCTATTTTGAATTATTTTTCACTTACTAAGAAGCCCATAGAAGGCTTTTGATTGTTTTGAGCTTTCTTCACATACAAATGCCTATAAAAAAATCAATTGTATAATTATCTGAAACTATTACATTGGCTTTCTTTTGAAAATTGACTGCATTAATTTCTATTGTGCTGTAACTTCTTCTAGCTTTTACTTTGTATACTAATAAAATAACATCAAAAATGTTACGTTAGGTTTTACTCAAATCAACAAATTTTCGATATTTATTTATTTATTTATTGAAAATCTTATAAAAACAAATTATAAAAGTTAAAATTTTTACGATATCAATTATTTATCTAAGACCCCACTCAGTCAGCGAAGCTGGTATGAGAGTTGGGGTAGCCTACTTTTTACATATATAAGAACACATACATACATATTTCATTCAACAAACAGAAATTCTTTAAGGCTTTTTGTAAACAGAGACAAAGAGGGAGCCGATTTGATGGTTCTTGGTAACTCATTGAAAATCTCCGCAGCTGTGTTTAGAAGTCACGGTCTTTGTCTCATCGAATTTGACGGGATCATTCTTATATTTTTATCTTATATTGTCCTAATTTTCTTATGTTTTGGTTTGTATATAAACTTAGCTTTTTCCATTATGATGATCTTTTCGAGCGGTAGTTGTTTTGATCGGTTATACACCGCCCGAGTAGCCGCGCGCCAAGGAAGTCTATATAATGCTTTGGGCGCCCTATTCATTATTATTTTGACGTCAGCACGTACTCCGTGAGAGCACTGAGACCAGTTTAGAATGCCATAAAGTATACGTGACAGAATATGAGCATTATAAATCAGGCACGCAATTTTGTCGTTCAGCCCACTACACATTTTCATCTCTCCCATTAGTGGAGTGAGACTTCTTGCTAATTTGTCAATATGCTTTCTCCAACGCAGTTTATCGTCTAATATAAGACCCAGGTAGGTAACCCCCGTTGCCCTAACAATTTCTTCATCCCCAATTTTTAATGATATTTTGATGTCGGGTTTATTTTTCTGGAAGAAAATCATAAATTTAGTCTTTTTCTCATTTATTCTGAGCTTGTTTCCATCCGTCCATTTCTTTAGAGTGATCATGTCTTCGTTCATAATTTGTTCTAAAGCTTTTTCATTTCTTGCTCTATATATTAAATTAGTGTCATCGGCAAATACTTATATGATAGACTCCTCTTAGTTTTGCATATTTTATTTTGTTGATATATAGCAAGTACAGAAGTGGGCCTAGTATTGACCCTTGCGGAACACCACAAGAGAGAACAAGATGGTCACTCGAGGTACCATTGACTTTGGTTGACACACTCCTCCCTGAGATATAGCTTCCCGGGTGAAAATATACGACTGAAAACAGACTGAAAAATTTCTAATTTTTTCAATGCTTAAGAGCAGTCGGAAAACGAACCAAAACTAGACTGAGATAGTGAACAGGAGACGGAACTGAAAATGCATTGAAAATGATAGGTAATTTCGACTGAACGGAAATTAGACGGAATTTAGACGGAAACATTTAGACATTTGGATGAATGGAGTAACAATTATTAAAAAATTTCCAAAATTTTTCTAAGTAAAAGAAATGCTGAGTCCCGTCCTAAGAATATTCCAAATCTAACAATGACAAAAATTTCCGCCTTGTTTCGGTCTCTTTTCAGTCTTTTTTTGATACTCATGAAGGGTTACTGATATCAGTTTTCACTGTAAATAATAATTTACGCCTTATTTCGGACAGAATTCGATCTAAAATTCATTTTTCAGTCTCTTTTCAGATTTATATTTTCACGCGGGTTTCCAACAGGTTGAACGCTGTCCCTCTAATGCCAATTTTATAAAGAATGCTGAGAACAATATCATGATTCACAGTGTCAAAAGCCTTCGTAAGGTCAATAAACACTGCTCCTACATAGTATCCTGAATCGAGGTACTCGTTAATGAGGCTTAGGGCCTGTTTCACCGCTTGCTGATAAAGTTTCAGATAGTTATCTGCCTTATAACAGTATCTAACAGATAAAGGTTGCTGATATGTTTTTTCAGTTTCACCATCAAACTCCCTGATAAACTAACTGGCAGATAAATATATCTGCCACTTAATTTAGCAGGGTCACTCAATCTTTGCTTAATACGAGAGTCATTAAAAATAGTTTGTTTATGACTTGATCAAGGCAATCTGGCAACTATGTCCACGATTTAATTTGGAGTCCCAGTTAAAAAATATCGGAGAGTTATAAGCAATCGTTGCATAGGTGGGATTGCAAAGTTACTGAAAATCAAATCACTGAAAGACATTTTTAGTTACCACAACCAAAATATTACTAAAATTTTTTAGTTAAATACGGCATCAAATAAATATATTTAGTTGTCGTTATTAAAAAAAAATGCTTCTCATGACCTGAAAAAATCGTTGGAGTAACAAATATTTCCACTATAGTCGTAGAGTAATAGTTTCTTAAAGCTGATATTTCGTATATACATAGTGTGATACGCAGTTAAGAACGTATGCACACTCGCTAGCCCGGAGAATGGACCCTTTTGTAGATAGAGGGGTTGGGGGGGGGGGGTAAAAAAGGGGTTAAAATTGAAAAAAAATTCTGTCGTTGCGTATATAGGTTCTACCAATAATCTAATAACCGTTAAATACTAGTGGCAGAAATTTTTGAATATTTGCACCCTCCCCAAGCTAACCATAGCTGAATTTGCCATTTCGAAAACACACCCCCAAATTGGTTAGCCGGAATCAAAACCTAAAATCGAGTGATTCAAAATAATAAAATAAATTACTCGGTTCCTACGAGGTCGCGTAATATGTTCGTAATATTCATCAAATTCGTCTTCTAAGAATTCAAATAAATCCGTCTGGAACCCTTTTGTGACCACAATCTACGATTTTTAACGTAAAAATGCTTAAAGAGGAGTATTATTATACCAAAAAATGCTCTAAAACTCCCCCTACTTGCAACATTTTTTTACTATCTTCCAGATAAAACTTTTAACAGCCACTAGAATCGGCTGATAAGTTACCAGCAACTTTATCTGCAAGATATTTCTATCCAAGACCTGTGAAACCGAAATTTGTAGTTTATCTTGCAGATAAGTTCTGAATAGGCTATCAGGAGCTTAATATTTTTAATCTCCTTCTTCGAGATATTAAAAAATATAAATTTGTTCGATCTCTTCCTTGAGACCGAACCACAAATTCTATTAAATAAAACACGAGAAAAATGTTCACTGATAATAATACTAAGTTTATTAATTCACTTTTACAGGTTTGTCCTTTTAACTTAATTCACTTATTGTATTATAATAACTATCTCCTTTAATATTTGATGTCAAGATCGACAAAGGAAACTTGGAGAGACCGGACCGACGCGGTCGAAAATAATGTAAGAACTGAATTTAGATTAATTAATAATTCCCATCAACCCTTGGGTGCATTGATTTATTTGAATCAGTTCACACGCTTAACAAGTTCACACGTCCGTGCACCTGCAGTTCCTAGAACACGGGATGTCAACGAGACGCGGGCTTGCAAAAAGTAACTTGTGAAATCGTGTGAACCAGGGTCGCGACATTATGGCGAAATTGCAAGGGATTTGTATTTCTCAAGGTTTAATATCGTATGGGATAATATATTTATAATAAGCTTTTCTTAGGAGGTACAACTGTAACACCCCCACCGTTAGTTTGAGGCTCCGACGAAACTATGTCTATGTTTACGTTCTCTCCATTTTCCTTTCTCTCTCTTGTCCTTTTTATAATCATTTTATATAGTTTTATTACTATTACAATGGTAAGTATTACAAAAATAAAGGAATTTGTCCCTATATTTACCATGCTAAATTTATTACTTCTATGTTTTATTTCTTCTATTAATTCTTTATTATTTATATTTTCCAAATACAAGTCATTAAGACTAAGTTCTTTATATATATTACTTTCCTTAGTTCTAGTTAGAAAATTGGGTACAATTATTTTATCATGTATGGTTTGTTCAAAATTCTCAAATACTTTATCTAATATATTTATTTTGCAATTTTTAAATTTAATTAAATTGTTTCCGTGTATACTAATATTTAATTTATTACAATTGTGCGTAACCGTTGTATCAGTCAGACCTTTAGTAATAATTATGCCGTTATTTACTTCTTTAATTTCTTTTTCGGATTTAACTTCCTTGGTACAATGAGCTTCTCTTAACATTGCTATGTTTTTAATACAAGGATCGGTAATGGGAATCAGGTATTTCTTTAGGTTTTCTTTAACAGGGTATTCGTACGCGTTATTGCGTTCGTCAATAAGGATTTCATTTGTATATAAGTGTAGGCTTTTATTTTGAGAGTCGGGTATAGGTTCTATAAGAATTCTAGAAAATCGTGTGTTTAGAAGTTGGGGTATGAGAAGAGTTATGATAATCGAATCTCTGTAAGTCATTACTGTGGTTCTAATATTTTGATAACTGGTAATATCTGATATAAATTTAAGTTCTTCTTCGTTAAGAATGTTTTTAGAGAGGATACCTAATTTGCTCGAAAATAATACTTGTTCTATATCGTCTATATGATTCCTAAGTAATACTATGTCGTTATTAATTTGGTATGCGTTTTGCATTAGTTTTATTTCATCCTCAATAGTTGCTATTTTGTTCGAAAGTTCGCTGGTATAATTATTGATATAAGTTTTAATAATATTCTGTTGGTTATTAATATGGGTAGTTATGTTATGGATTTGACCTGATATTTGTTGATTGATTGACACCTGTTTATTTTCTTCTACTATTATTCTTTGTGTATTGTCATATAACTCATCTAATCTAGCCTTAATTTCTATTTCATCGTCACGGTCAGTAGTTATTGGGTCGGTTTAGCGTGGGAAAATTTTCCCCCAAGGTCAAGGCCAATGACCTTGCCCATCATCGGAACTAGGTCATTGACCTTGCGCATCATGGGAACTAGGTCAAGGCCGTGCTCATCACGGGGACTAGGTCAAGGCCATGCTCATCACGGTCAAGGCCATTGACCTTGCTCATCACGGTCAGGCCATTGACCTTGCTCACCAGGGGAACAATGTCAAGCCTGTTGGCCTTGGGTCGCTTGGCGTTGAGTCAGGGTTAGTGGCTTGGGACTCGGCGGTGACTCAGTTGGGGACTCAGCGGTGACTCGGCGGTGACTCAGTTGGGGACTCGGCGGTGACTCGGCGGTGACTTGGCGGTGACTCGGCGGTGACTCAGTTGGGGACTCGGCGGTGACTCGGCGGTGGCTCGGCGGTGACTTGGCGGTGACTCGGCGGTGACTCAGTTGGGGACTCGGCGGTGACTCGGCGGTGACTCGGCGGGGGACCCGGCGTGGGACTCGGCATAGCTTGAAAAAGGAAACACAATTGATGGAGCTGGTGGTGGTGGTGACAGTGTTCCTGGTAGATCTTTACCGCATTAGTCTTTCCCGAATGCTTTAATATGTGCACACCTAGGCGAACGACGTCTGAACATGCTATGACCTTGCAGTCGGGGCCAGACCAAAGCTGACGCATGTGTTCATTTGCCAGCGTGTACTAATGGGCTTCTATAGGAGCCCAAAACGAAACCTGAAAAATGGCTATTGTGTGATGTAGCAAGCAAGTGGATCTAGAAGCAAAGTAACAGGAACGCAGAATTGAAGCACATGATCTTGATCGCTGTCGTAAAGAGGCCGCAAGATCCGGTATAAAGAAAAAGGCAAATGCTCAGGCTAGCAACAGCCAGCAGCTTTCCAAGCGAGTGCATATCTGTAAAAACAATAGGGTGAAAGAAAGAAAAAGCAATTTTACGATTTGTTTATTTTATTGAATCATTATATTTTTCACTTATACTAATAATAACCTGAAAAATAAAATTAAAAAATTGATGGACCTGGTGGTGACAGTGTTCCTGGTAGATCTTTACCGCATTCGTCTTTCCCGAATGCTTTAACATGTGCACCCCTAGACGAACGACGTCTGAACATGCTATGACCTTGCAGTCAGGGCCAGACCGCAGCTGGCACATGTGTTCATTTGCCGCGGCGCAATGGCGTACCTAGCGTAAATGGCGCCCAGGGCAAGAATAGAAAAAGCGCCCTTTCGTAAAATCTTAAAACAAATAATAAATACACTGAATAAAATTCTTAAATCTCACAGAACAGTTTTATTTTTGGTATTATAACTAGAATCAGTTCTCTAAAGTGTTAATCTCACAATTGCATTTTTCTCGATTTTTGCGACGCAAATAAATTTATAATATCTTCAAAATCAGTTTTCTTCATTTCTTCTCGCTCTATACTTAACAACGCTAGATCACACAACCTTTCTTGGCCCTCAATTATGAAAGGATCAATTTCAGTTTACTAAAAGATCGTTCGCAACTTGCAATAGATATTGCAATTGTAAGAAGAATTTGAATGGATATGCGCAAATTAGGAAACACGCTTTCTTTCATCTCCATATTGAACAATGAATTCTAAAAGCTCTGCAGGTTTTTTTAGGTTCACATTTTTCCTGGTGGATATTAACATTCTAATATCTAATATTTCTTCGTACAACTGTTCTCCGTTAACATCACAGCCATAGAAATCGCCAAATGCATCACATTTTTTCTTCAAAGTATCACAGTCGTCGGCACCGTAACACAATGTTTCAATATCGAGAAGAAATGCAAATCTTGAGTCAGTTTCATGAAGAGGAGTAAACCTTTCAGTCATTTCACATATAATACGATCCAGGGACCCCTTCATTACTCGACTCATTTCTTCTTTAGCAGTCAATCCGGCATCATATGCAATCTCTCCAGCCATACGTTTCTTTCTTTTGACGCGTTTTTCAATCGATACATCCCAATCCTGACAAAGATTGAAACCTTTCTCGAGTGCATCATCAACTAGTTTTTCTCTTTCGTTAGAAAAATGATCTCTCAGAGCTTTTACATCTAACCCCGGGTCTACACGAGATACTTATATCTTCTGGTATGATATCTCTTTTGACATATGACAGAACATTTTTTGTGGGCCAATTCTGTCATGACATTTCAGTTGAAAATAATTTTCAACGAAGCAACATTGTTTTAAAAGCGCCAAAATCATCGGGAAAAAATGGCAAAGTGAACAAAATCGTTCGTAATCTTTTGCAGTTGATTCATTATTCTCGTCCTGAAATAATTTGGTTAGGTATTGTAAACATCCATTCGCAAAAAAACACTTCAAATCGACAAACCGCCATTTCTCTTTTACCAAATGTCAAAAATCTTTCTTAATCGGTGTCTTGCCATCGCCATCGCTTGATAGATATTTTCATGGCCAACTTGAGGGACTCTCTTTCTAACTTTGCATGCGAGCGAAAGAGAAGGGGCACATGTCAAGAGAGAATTTATGTCTGGTGTAGACCGGTGGTAAGGCCGCATCGTGGAAATTCATACTAGGATCTTGAAGTCGCTTTTGAACACGGTCAATAGGAGCAAGTACAGTTTTCCAAAATCCTAACAAAGTCAGGAAGTCGTAGGACAACATGCGATTATATAGAAGTCTTGCTTCACTTCTGGTTGCACTAGTTGGATTGTCATCTTCTGTCATGTTTTCAAGAAGTTTCAATATAACCTCGAGATATTTTTCAACTGGTTTTACTACTTCGACCCTTGCACTCCATCTTGTTTCAGAGTCTGATTTTACAACCACAGGCACGGACTCCTTGAATTTTTCCCAGCGCAAAGTAGAATGAGAGAAGAAAACGTAAAGAGCTTCGATAGTTCCAAAAAACGTGACCATAACGGTATCATGCTTAGCTGCATGTACACCAACCAAAATAAGAGAATGGTTACCGCAATTTACAAATATCGCTAGACTATTTTTCTCGGTGATTCGTTGTTGAACTCCAGTTATTTTCCCAGCCGTCACTGGAGGGTTGTCATAACATTGTGAACGGCAATCCTGTAGATCCATATCGTCTTTGTCTAGCTGTTTAAAGATTACATCAACTAAACTTGCAGCATCCTTTTGACTTATTTGAATAAAGCCTAGAAATGACTCTCTAATGCGAACTGATTTTTGCTCAAAATCAACCTCTACATATCGCACTACTTCTGACATCTGCTCACGATGGGCCTGATCAGGAGTTTAATCGAACATAAGACCATAATATTTTGATTCAGTTGATGCAACGGGCAGCGCTAAGCAGTTCACAGCCAATAAGAGAGAAAGAAAGAAAGAAGATGCAACGGGCAAAATCGGTTGAATCGACGATTTTTTTCCCAGTGTACTCACTGTTAGCCCCACGCCAAAAGCGCCATGCAAATTTATTTCAAATGTCTAAAGTTTTATCTTATGAACTAATGTCTAAACTTTTATCATACGGATTCTGTGAAAAACCGCATAAACTGAATTTCCATGGTTTGTGATACAAGAATTTTGCGCCCCCCTTTAATTGGCGCCCAGGGCACGTGCCCTACCTGCCCCACCCTAGGTACGCCACTGCCGCGGCGTATCCTAATGGGCTTCTAAAGGAGCCTAAAACGAAACCTGAAAAATGGCTATTGAGAGATGTAGCAAGCAAGTGGATCTAGAAGTTAGAAGTACCAATTAACACAGACATAGATATTCCCAAGTGTCTTTCTCCTGTTAGTCCCTCTGACTATCGACCCATTAGTATACTCCCATTCTTAGCAAAAGTTCTGGAAAAGATGATAGCCGTTCAAATTCTTGAATATGGTGAAAAGCTTAATTTTGCAAGCGTGTGGCAATCTGGTTTCTGCTCTCCTTAAAGTCACGAATGATATTCGTACTTCTCTTGATGAGCATTGCGTATGCTATCTACTGTTGCTTGATTTCTCGAAAGCCTCCGATAGCGTTAACCACACTTTGCTTTTGGAAAAACTCTCTTCACAAGTCCACTTTTCTCAAACTGCTCTAAACTTCTGCGGAGCTTCTTAACCTCAAGGTTCCATTCTCGGACCACTTTTATTCAGCATTTTTATTAATGATCTTCCTTTAGTAGTAAAAGACTCATATGTATGCTGATGATGTACAACTATATATATCTGCGCCAACAAGCCAAATTTTTACTAGTGTAGAGAAGATTACGGTAGATTTACGCCGCATTTCGCGCTGTATCATGTTGAACCTACTTCAGTTAAACCCACCGAAGCCCCGTTGTATATTTTTCTCTCTCACTCCCATTTCTCGTCCTACTCTACCAGAAATCGTTTTGAAAAGGACCCCACTTGCGTTGAAAAAGTAAAAAATCTAGAAGTTTTTCCGAATAGCGGTATGACCTGCTGCGACCACATCACTTTCATTATTGGCAAAACATATGGGCTTCTGTCAAAACTTAGGTACCACTGTGGTTTGCTCAAAAGAACTGTCCGCATGAATTTAGTGAAAGCCTTACTCCTTCCACATCTAATGAATGGCCTATCTATTTTTCCTTCTTGAAGGTGAAACCCCAATGAAGGCTTGGCTTGCTTGAGCTTGGTGAGCTTTTCAGGTACCACGTGCCAAACAAAACAAGCCCAACATGCCAAAGTAAAACAAACCCAAATACACGCTTAGCTTTAGTTACTTGACAGTTTGCTTTTCATGAGCACAGGACATAGAAATAGAACCCGAAAGAGGTAAGAGGTATGAATTTTGCGGAATTTTTCCTTTGGAATGGACATTATTGTTTCACAAAAAGAACAAAGGATCGTATGGAAATTGTATCTGTAAAAAAAGGAGAATGAAAATTTGAAATATTGTGTAGAGTGCTAAAGAAGCACATATGGTTTATGGCATTAACTGTTCAAGCAATTAGGAGAAATTTGAAATGGGATATAGAAATAGTTTTTGAACTCTTAAATATTTATAATTAATGTTATTCGCAAAAAACTAATTTCTTTATGAAATAAATTTTCTCAAAACTCTACATACATTTATATCTCTAAGGGCCGTTTTTACAATCTCCGGTTAAACGTTAACTGAAACTTTAACCAGCAGTTAGTCCATAGAGATAGAAAAACGAATTAAAACAGAACTGTATTTCTGGCAAAATTGCCAACTTTTGACAGTACGGCTAGGGCCACTTACTGCTGTTCTGTTGAGACATCGATTTTCTCTGAATCTCTTGAATCAGAAACGCTTATATATACAAAACTCCTCCCCCCATTTTACAATTGTTAAACAAATAAAAACTTGTAAGTAAAGTTGAGAGGCTGCAAAAATGAAAGTTAGACGACCGTTAGATAATCGGAATATTTACTTCTGTCTTCTCCTCCGCAAACGAGCTCGACTCCAGATAAAAGAAAAAAACACGGTAACTTCAGTCCCCCGCTTGCTAGGGGCCTTCAACTGATCTTGCAGACTTGCATTCCACATGCGCTGCCTGCTAAAAACCTGAACACAGAGTCGAGGACTAGATCAAGCGGCGAACATGCAGAAGCAAACTTCCACCTTGCAAACCAAACCTAGTTTCCTCGACTCAAAGTAAAGAAAAACGGCAATGAGCAACGGTGGAGGCGCTCGGCACACGGAAGAAAATGATGCAAGCACAGGTTAAGATGTCCATAGCAGCACATTGCTCAAGGCGTCTGCGTGATGTTCAGAGCAGTGGTTTACGCTGAGGCTGCATGATGCAAGTGCAGTGATTTGCATTATCACGGAAAATGAAAATTAAAGTACAGTTCTATTTTTCTGACTTTTTCCAGCAGTGGCAAAATATGATAAAACTTTTATCACCGCGTGCTCACGACTCAGAGCTGCAATTTGCACGACTCAAAGTAAAAGAAGAAGAAAACCTAGTTTTGTGTGATAAAAAACAAATTCACATCATATTTTTGAAAAACTTTTATCGCAGCATGCTTTGTTCCTGCAGTAAGCGATGGTTCCGATCGCGATATTGCAATTAGACTTGGGTGGTTTTCAAAGTTTGCAATTTGATCGACTGAAACTAAAAAAACCCACTCAATTATTAACCTGAACAACGGAGTCTGAAGCAAAATTAATCCAAGCGCAAAATAATAAATTACCGTCCTCGACATAATTACACTTAATTGTTGTTGTTTTTATTCAATACGGGCGCGTGGCAATATTCAACATGTTTAAAAGCGTTGCAACCGAAGTTTTGACAAAATGTGGCAATATTCAACATTGCAACGAACTTCACCAAGGAACTGGGGCAGTATTCATTGTGGTGGCATGTGGTGAGCTCAACAGTTGCACCGAATATTTTAAGTGGTGAATAGTAGTAGTGTGAATAATTTCGAATTTCAGCGACTATCTATAACTAAATCCTCAAATAAATTCATTGACAATTGGCAAGTAGCAACCTGACAGGAAGCTTCTTCTTTAAATGCTATGAGTTGCGCATCGGATGTCGACCATAGACATCGTTCACCACACTGTATCCATGCTAATAGGATTGACGAATGGGGGCGATTCAAAGATCGCTGTTATCAGCACTTACAGAACAACCTAAATCAAAAATCATACTTTATACACCCAACACTTCAAATTTTTAGCTGGTATTTTATTCGTTCTAGCAATTCATTATTATTTCCACGAGCAGCTATGAGGAAAAAAATAAGTTTCAATGATGACCCACAAGTTAGATATATGATAGTATGGAGTTTTGCATACAGACAAAGTAGGAAAGGACCGTGGGAGCAGTATGCAGTGGATACATTTAGGTTTAAGAACAGAATTTCACAACTGAGTGTAATAATTAATCCAATTTTAGAAAATAAAATAAAAATGTTCAGCAAGTAACAAGTTTTTTTATTCATTCGTCAAGAATTGCACATCGGCATCGCAAGTATCACTTTTACTTTCAATTACAGTGTCTGAATGTGGACAAGAGGCACATGCGCAGGCATTCATTCATGTAGTTATGTGATAAATCCACGGGTCTTTGCTTGTGTTTCCTTTGCCAAACCCCGCCGGGTCCCCCGCCGAGTCACCGCCGAGTCCCCAACTGAGTCACCGCCGAGTCCCCAACTGAGTCACCGCCGAGTGCCCGCCGAGTCCCCAACTGAGTCACCGCCGAGTCACCGCCGAGTCCCCAACTGAGTCACCGCCGAGTCTCCAACTGAGTCACCGCCGAGTCCCAACCCACTAACCCTGACTCTACGCCAAGCGACCCAAGGCCAACGGGCTTGACATTGTTCCCCTGGTGAGCAAGGTCAATGGCCTGACCGTGATGAGCAAGGTCAATGGCCTTGACCGTGATGAGCATGGCCTTGACCTAGTCCCCGTGATGAGCACGGCCATGACCTAGTTCCCATGATGCGCAAGGTCAATGACCTAGTTCCCATGATGGGCAAGGTCAAGGCCAATGACCTTGCCCATCATGGGAACTAGGTCATTGACCTTGCGCATCATGGGAACTAGGTCATTGACCTTGCGCATCATGGGAACTAGGTCATGGCCGTGCTCATCACGGGGACTAGGTCAAGGCCATGCTCATCACGGTCAAGGCCATTGACCTTGCTCATCACGGTCAGGCCATTGACCTTGCTCACCAGGGGAACAATGTCAAGCCCGTTGGCCTTGGGTCGCTTGGCGTAGAGTCAGGGTTAGTGGGTTGGGACTCGGCGGTGACTCAGTTGGAGACTCGGCGGTGACTCAGTTGGGGACTCGGCGGTGACTCGGCGGTGACTCAGTTGGGGACTCGGCGGGCACTCGGCGGTGACTCAGTTGGGGACTCGGCGGTGACTCAGTTGGGGACTCGGCGGTGACTCGGCGGGGGACCCGGCGGGGTTTGGCAAAGGAAACACAAGCAAAGACCCGTGGATTTATCACATAACTACATGAATAAATGCCTGCGCATGTGCCTCTTGTCCACATTCAGACACTGTAATTGAAAGTAAAAGTGATACTTGCGATGCCGATGTGCAATTCTTGACGAATGAATAAAAAAACTTGTTACTTGCTGAACATTTTTATTTTATTTTCTAAAATTGGATTAATTATTACACTCAGTTGTGAAATTCTGTTCTTAAACCTAAATGTATCCACTGCATACTGCTCCCACGGTCCTTTCCTACTTTGTCTGTATGCAAAACTCCATACTATCATATATCTAACTTGTGGGTCATCATTGAAACCTTTTTTTTTCCTCATAGCTGCTCGTGGAAATAATAATGAATTGCTAGAACGAATAAAATACCAGCTAAAAATTTGAAGTGTTGGGTGTATAAAGTATGATTTTTGATTTAGGTTGTTCTGTAAGTGCTGATAACAGCGATCTTTGAATCGCCCCCATTCGTCAATCCTATTAGCATGGATACAGTGTGGTGAACGATGTCTATGGTCGACATCCGATGCGCAACTCATAGCATTTAAAGAAGAAGCTTCCTGTCAGGTTGCTACTTGCCAATTGTCAATGAATTTATTTGAGGATTTAGTTATAGATAGTCGCTGAAATTCGCAATTATTCACACTACTACTATTCACCACTTAAAATATTCGGTGCAACTGTTGAGCTCACCACATGCCACCACAATGAATACTGCCCCAGTTCCTTGGTGAAGTTCGTTGCAATGTTGAATATTGCCACATTTTGTCAAAACTTCGGTTGCAACGCTTTTAAACATGTTGAATATTGCCACGCGCCCGTATTGAATAAAAACAACAACAATTAAGTGTAATTATGTCGAGGACGGTAATTTATTATTTTGCGCTTGGATTAATTTTGCTTCAGACTCCGTTGTTCAGGTTAATAATTGAGTGGGTTTTTTTAGTTTCAGTCGATCAAATTGCAAACTTTGAAAACCACCCAAGTCTAATTGCAATATCGCGATCGGAACCATCGCTTACTGCAGGAACAAAGCATGCTGCGATAAAAGTTTTTCAAAAATATGATGTGAATTTGTTTTTTATCACACAAAACTAGGTTTTCTTCTTCTTTTACTTTGAGTCGTGCAAATTGCAGCTCTGAGTCGTGAGCACGCGGTGATAAAAGTTTTATCATATTTTGCCACTGCTGGGAAAAGTCAGAAAAATAGAACTGTACTTTAATTTTCATTTTCCGTGATAATGCAAATCACTGCACTTGCATCATGCAGCCTCAGCGTAAACCACTGCTCTGAACATCACGCAGACGCCTTGAGCAATGTGCTGCTATGGACATCTTAACCTGTGCTTGCATCATTTTCTTCCGTGTGCCGAGCGCCTCCACCGTTGCTCATTGCCGTTTTTCTTTACTTTGAGTCGAGGAAACTAGGTTTGGTTTGCAAGGTGGAAGTTTGCTTCTGCATGTTCGCCGCTTGATCTAGTCCTCGACTCTGTGTTCAGGTTTTTAGCAGGCAGCGCATGTGGAATGCAAGTCTGCAAGATCAGTTGAAGGCCCCTAGCAAGCGGGGGACTGAAGTTACCGTGTTTTTTTCTTTTATCTGGAGTCGAGCTCGTTTGCGGAGGAGAAGACAGAAGTAAATAAGTGTGTTCGATGACTGCTTAAAAAGTTCAGAGCAAAGCAGAGCAGCCCAGTTGGGAGCAGCTGCCAAATTGATGTCAGAGCAGAAAAAATCAGAAAATAGCAACAATCTCAAAAAACAGTTTTCTGCTCAACTTTGCTCTAAATTCCGTTTTTAGAGGTTAGATACGAATGACAATTTTAGAAGAAGAAATATATGCTAATAAAAACAACTGAACAATATCGAAATGTTATTTTTATAAATATTAATGTTTAAGTTTTAATATTTCCAAGTATTTTCCGAATAAATCATTCATAAATCAATTTTCCGATTATTCATGTTTTCGATTTTACAATTGTCAAAAGAAAAAGAAGAAGAAGAATTTTGCTGCTCTGCCTGCTCCTACAAATTTAGTGGAGCAGAAAAAGTGAGAATTCTCAACCCAGAGCAGGCTCAAAAAACACAGAGCAGAGAAATTGTGAGCAGAAAAGAACTGTCAAAAAGTCTCAATGAACGCAAATTGCTGATTTTTTCTGCTCTAGCTTGAGATGGAGCAGTCATCGAACACACCTAATATTCCGATTATCTAACGGTCGTCTAACTTTCATTTTTGCAGCCTCTCAACTTTACTTACAAGTTTTTATTTGTTTAACAATTGTAAAATGGGGGGAGGAGTTTTGTATATATAAGCGTTTCTGATTCAAGAGATTCAGAGAAAATCGATGTCTAAACAGAACAGCAGTAAGTGGCCCTAGCCGTACTGTCAAAAGTTGGCAATTTTGCCAGAAATACAGTTCTGTTTTAATTCGTTTTTCTATCTCTATGGACTAACTGCTGGTTAAAGTTTCAGTTAACGTTTAACCGGAGATTGTAAAAACGGCCCTTAGAGATATAAATGTATGTAGAGTTTTGAGAAAATTTATTTCATAAAGAAATTAGTTTTTTGCGAATAACATTAATTATAAATATTTAAGAGTTCAAAAACTATTTCTATATCCCATTTCAAATTTCTCCTAATTGCTTGAACAGTTAATGCCATAAACCATATGTGCTTCTTTAGCACTCTACACAATATTTCAAATTTTCATTCTCCTTTTTTTACAGATACAATTTCCATACGATCCTTTGTTCTTTTTGTGAAACAATAATGTCCATTCCAAAGGAAAAATTCCGCAAAATTCATACCTCTTACCTCTTTCGGGTTCTATTTCTATGTCCTGTGCTCATGAAAAGCAAACTGTCAAGTAACTAAAGCTAAGCGTGTATTTGGGTTTGTTTTACTTTGGCATGTTGGGCTTGTTTTGTTTGGCACGTGGTACCTGAAAAGCTCACCAAGCTCAAGCAAGCCAAGCCTTCATTGGGGTTTCACCTTCAAGAAGGAAAAATAGATAGGCCATTCATTAGATGTGGAAGGAGTAAGGCTTTCACTAAATTCATGCGGACAGTTCTTTTGAGCAAACCACAGTGGTACCTAAGTTTTGACAGAAGCCCATATGTTTTGCCAATAATGAAAGTGATGTGGTCGCAGCAGGTCATACCGCTATTCGGAAAAACTTCTAGATTTTTTACTTTTTCAACGCAAGTGGGGTCCTTTTCAAAACGATTTCTGGTAGAGTAGGACGAGAAATGGGAGTGAGAGAGAAAAATATACAACGGGGCTTCGGTGGGTTTAACTGAAGTAGGTTCAACATGATACAGCGCGAAATGCGGCGTAAATCTACCGTAATCTTCTCTACACTAGTAAAAATTTGGCTTGTTGGCGCAGATATATATAGTTGTACATCATCAGCATACATATGAGTCTTTTACTACTAAAGGAAGATCATTAATAAAAATGCTGAATAAAAGTGGTCCGAGAATGGAACCTTGAGGTTAAGAAGCTCCGCAGAAGTTTAGAGCAGTTTGAGAAAAGTGGACTTGTGAAGAGAGTTTTTCCAAAAGCAAAGTGTGGTTAACGCTATCGGAGGCTTTCGAGAAATCAAGCAACAGTAGATAGCATACGCAATGCTCATCAAGAGAAGTACGAATATCATTCGTGACTTTAAGGAGAGCAGAAACCAGATTGCCACACGCTTGCAAAATTAAGCTTTTCACCATATTCAAGAATTTGAACGGCTATCATCTTTTCCAGAACTTTTGCTAAGAATGGGAGTATACTAATGGGTCGATAGTCAGAGGGACTAACAGGAGAAAGACACTTGGGAATATCTATGTCTGTGTTAATTGGTACTTCTAACTTCTAGATCCACTTGCTTGCTACATCTCTCAATAGCCATTTTTCAGGTTTCGTTTTAGGCTCCTTTAGAAGCCCATTAGGATACGCCGCGGCAGTGGCGTACCTAGGGTGGGGCAGGTAGGGCACGTGCCCTGGGCGCCAATTAAAGGGGGGCGCAAAATTCTTGTATCACAAACCATGGAAATTCAGTTTATGCGGTTTTTCACAGAATCCGTATGATAAAAGTTTAGACATTAGTTCATAAGATAAAACTTTAGACATTTGAAATAAATTTGCATGGCGCTTTTGGCGTGGGGCTAACAGTGAGTACACTGGGAAAAAAATCGTCGATTCAACCGATTTTGCCCGTTGCATCTTCTTTCTTTCTTTCTCTCTTATTGGCTGTGAACTGCTTAGCGCTGCCCGTTGCATCAACTGAATCAAAATATTATGGTCTTATGTTCGATTAAACTCCTGATCAGGCCCATCGTGAGCAGATGTCAGAAGTAGTGCGATATGTAGAGGTTGATTTTGAGCAAAAATCAGTTCGCATTAGAGAGTCATTTCTAGGCTTTATTCAAATAAGTCAAAAGGATGCTGCAAGTTTAGTTGATGTAATCTTTAAACAGCTAGACAAAGACGATATGGATCTACAGGATTGCCGTTCACAATGTTATGACAACCCTCCAGTGACGGCTGGGAAAATAACTGGAGTTCAACAACGAATCACCGAGAAAAATAGTCTAGCGATATTTGTAAATTGCGGTAACCATTCTCTTATTTTGGTTGGTGTACATGCAGCTAAGCATGATACCGTTATGGTCACGTTTTTTGGAACTATCGAAGCTCTTTACGTTTTCTTCTCTCATTCTACTTTGCGCTGGGAAAAATTCAAGGAGTCCGTGCCTGTGGTTGTAAAATCAGACTCTGAAACAAGATGGAGTGCAAGGGTCGAAGTAGTAAAACCAGTTGAAAAATATCTCGAGCTTATATTGAAACTTCTTGAAAACATGACAGAAGATGACAATCCAACTAGTGCAACCAGAAGTGAAGCAAGACTTCTATATAATCGCATGTTGTCCTACGACTTCCTGACTTTGTTAGGATTTTGGAAAACTGTACTTGCTCCTATTGACCGTGTTCAAAAGCGACTTCAAGATCCTAGTATGAATTTCCACGATGCGGCCTTACCACCGGTCTACACCAGACATAAATTCTCTCTTGACATGTGCCCCTTCTCTTTCGCTCGCATGCAAAGTTAGAAAGAGAGTCCCTCAAGTTGGCCATGAAAATATCTATCAAGCGATGGCGATGGCAAGACACCGATTAAGAAAGATTTTTGACATTTGGTAAAAGAGAAATGGCGGTTTGTCGATTTGAAGTGTTTTTTTGCGAATGGATGTTTACAATACCTAACCAAATTATTTCAGGACGAGAATAATGAATCAACTGCAAAAGATTACGAACGATTTTGTTCACTTTGCCACTTTTTCCCGATGATTTTGGCGCTTTTAAAACAATGTTGCTTCGTTGAAAATTATTTTCAACTGAAATGTCATGACAGAATTGGCCCACAAAAAATGTTCTGTCATATGTCAAAAGAGATATCATACCAGAAGATATATCTCGTGTAGACCCGGGGTTAGATGTAAAAGCTCTGAGAGATCATTTTTCTAACGAAAGAGAAAAACTAGTTGATGATGCACTCGAGAAAGGTTTCAATCTTTGTCAGGATTGGGATGTATCGATTGAAAAACGCGTCAAAAGAAAGAAACGTATGGCTGGAGAGATTGCATATGATGCCGGATTGACTGCTAAAGAAGAAATGAGTCGAGTAATGAAGGGGTCCCTGGATCGTATTATATGTGAAATGACTGAAAGGTTTACTCCTCTTCATGAAACTGACTCAAGATTTGCATTTCTTCTCGATATTGAAACATTGTGTTACGGTGCCGACGACTGTGATACTTTGAAGAAAAAATGTGATGCATTTGGCGATTTCTATGGCTGTGATGTTAACGGAGAACAGTTGTACGAAGAAATATTAGATATTAGAATGTTAATATCCACCAGGAAAAATGTGAACCTAAAAAAACCTGCAGAGCTTTTAGAATTCATTGTTCAATATGGAGATGAAAGAAAGCGTGTTTCCTAATTTGCGCATATCCATTCAAATTCTTCTTACAATTGCAATATCTATTGCAAGTTGCGAACGATCTTTTAGTAAACTGAAATTGATCCTTTCATAATTGAGGGCCAAGAAAGGTTGTGTGATCTAGCGTTGTTAAGTATAGAGCGAGAAGAAATGAAGAAAACTGATTTTGAAGATATTATAAATTTATTTGCGTCGCAAAAATCGAGAAAAATGCAATTGTGAGATTAACACTTTAGAGAACTGATTCTAGTTATAATACCAAAAATAAAACTGTTCTGTGAGATTTAAGAATTTTATTCAGTGTATTTATTATTTGTTTTAAGATTTTACGAAAGGGCGCTTTTTCTATTCTTGCCCTGGGCGCCATTTACGCTAGGTACGCCATTGCGCCGCGGCAAATGAACACATGTGCCAGCTGCGGTCTGGCCCTGACTGCAAGGTCATAGCATGTTCAGACGTCGTTCGTCTAGGGGTGCACATGTTAAAGCATTCGGGAAAGACGAATGCGGTAAAGATCTACCAGGAACACTGTCACCACCAGGTCCATCAATTTTTTAATTTTATTTTTCAGGTTATTATTAGTATAAGTGAAAAATATAATGATTCAATAAAATAAACAAATCGTAAAATTGCTTTTTCTTTCTTTCACCCTATTGTTTTTACAGATATGCACTCGCTTGGAAAGCTGCTGGCTGTTGCTAGCCTGAGCATTTGCCTTTTTCTTTATACCGGATCTTGCGGCCTCTTTACGACAGCGATCAAGATCATGTGCTTCAATTCTGCGTTCCTGTTACTTTGCTTCTAGATCCACTTGCTTGCTACATCACACAATAGCCATTTTTCAGGTTTCGTTTTGGGCTCCTATAGAAGCCCATTAGTACACGCTGGCAAATGAACACATGCGTCAGCTTTGGTCTGGCCCCGACTGCAAGGTCATAGCATGTTCAGACGTCGTTCGCCTAGGTGTGCACATATTAAAGCATTCGGGAAAGACTAATGCGGTAAAGATCTACCAGGAACACTGTCACCACCACCACCAGCTCCATCAATTGTGTTTCCTTTTTCAAGCTATGCCGAGTCCCACGCCGGGTCCCCCGCCGAGTCACCGCCGAGTCACCGCCGAGTCCCCAACTGAGTCACCGCCGAGTCACCGCCAAGTCACCGCCGAGCCACCGCCGAGTCACCGCCGAGTCCCCAACTGAGTCACCGCCGAGTCACCGCCAAGTCACCGCCGAGTCACCGCCGAGTCCCCAACTGAGTCACCGCCGAGTCACCGCCGAGTCCCCAACTGAGTCACCGCCGAGTCCCAAGCCACTAACCCTGACTCAACGCCAAGCGACCCAAGGCCAACGGGCTTGACATTGTTCCCCTGGTGAGCAAGGTCAATGGCCTGACCGTGATGACCAAGTTCAATGGCCTTGACCGTGATGAACATGGCCTTGACCTAGTCCCCGTGATGAGCACGGCCTTGACCTAGTTCCCATGATGCGCAAGGTCAATGACCTAGTTCCCATGATGGGCAAGGTCATTGGCCTTGACCTTGGGGGAAAATTTTCCCACGCTAAACCGACCCAATAACTACTACGGTCCATTGTACCTGCTATGTACTTAAGTCCTTTACCTACTATGTCGAGAAGTCCTCGTCTGTTTCTGTAGTGTGGTCTAATGTTATCTAACTTTGCTTCTAGTAAAAATAAGGTTTTGGCTTAAAGTATTGTACATGGGCCCTAAAAGTGTACTCTTGGGTTCTAGCGTAATAAGATTATTTTTTATTAAATCTTTAGTTGCTTCAATTTGCGTAGTATTAATGATATGCAAAATCTTATGGTAATTTTTGGTGATTTTAACTATTTCTAGTTCCAATGTTAAATACCCGTTGTTACTGTTTAGATCCTGAACTTGTATCTCCTGAGTCCTTGTCGTTGTTAAAGCCAGCATAATGTTTATCAAGGTCTGTAGTATTAATATGTTCGTCATCGTAATTTCCTGCAAAAGTTTGACTTTTTATTGTTGTTTAAACTTTTCCTAAACTAATATTTATTCTAACTCTTGATACTTTTTCCTATCTTTTACGTGAGCTCTATAATATTTTAAGTTATTTCCTACGTCTATAATATGATCGTTATCTATCTTTCTAGAATTTATTTTCCTGTACTTAGAGTGGTTCTTGCCTCCTCTAATTTCTTTTATATAATTCTTTCCTGATTCTATCGTATTATCTTCCCTATTTTTATTTAATCTATTGATAACCTTTTGTTTTCTTTCTTGGATTCGTTCATAAATTGCAGGGTATTCGTCCTGGTGTATTTTCCCATTGACGAAGTCTATAGGTTTCTTACCTGTAGTAGAATGTATGGTATTATTATAGAAAGTAATGATGCGAAGAATCTTCTCTTCGACAGTTCCCTTGTTATTTTCCCTATCATGTTTTAGAAGGCGAATATGCTCGTTGATAGTGTTATGTAACTTTTCAACATCTGCGTTCGAAGTATGGTTACTATTGGAGGTAAAATGTATCTCAACATTATGATTCTTTAAAAACTCACCTAACGGTATGGCTTTAAAGCCTAATTCGTTATCTACAACTAGTTTCTTGACGTTACCAAATTGTCCAAAATAGTACGATAATGCTCTTTTAAATTCTGTCCACGTTCTGCCCAAAATCTTTATTGCGCACGCGTGTTTAGTGAATTTGTCGATTATGGTTAGGAAAAGATTGTTTTGTAGAGAATAGAAGACATCTACATGGATTATTTGATTTGGTTCGTTAGCCGTTTCTGTTAGTTTGAAAAGGGGTTTAGGTGGTTTCCTTTCGTATTTCTCTAAATTACATATATTGCAGTTATTTATAAACTTTGTTACACGCTCCCTCATCTTTGGATTATAGTATGTCATTTTTAATTCTTTGAACACTTCTTCGATACCACGATGGTTATTCTTGAGGTGTTCCTTCTCGATTAATTCTGCTAGTTTTCCTTCATCTGTTACATCTTCTAACAAATAAGTACAACGGACTACTCGGAACTTTTCATTATTTGAAAAATGTTTGGAGTATACGTCCTCTAGCGTTTTATAGAATTCTTCCTTTGTAATAAGGATAGCATTTAATCCTTTAGGATTGAAGTGGGTTTTCATAAGAGTAATAACAGTCTCTTCATCTAGGCTTTTTGTATAAAGCGTTATTCGATTCTTATCGAATACCTTTTGCCTTTTCATTCTCATAGCGCCAGTGCTTGTTTCATTGACAATAATTTGCGTTTTGAATAAATTAATAGGGGAATTACTAATTGGTATTAAATTGCTTTCTTCGGTCATGTTTATCTCTGGGATCTTTATCCTCGAGAGGGCATCCGCATTGCTGTTTTTAGTCCCTTTCTTATACCGAATTGTATAGTCAAATTCTGACAACTTCAAACGCCATCTAACCAATTTCGAATTGGGTTCTTCAAGAGAAAATAGCCAAGTAAGAGGCTTGTGGTCAGTCTCGATAATAAATTTCCTGCCAAAAAGATATGGGCGGAAGTACCTTGTAGCCCACACTATTGCCAATAGTTCTTTCTCAATAGTACTATAGTTGGCTTCGTGGTCATTCAGGGTTCTGCTGGCGTAACATATCGGGTGGTCATCTTGTGACAATACAGCGCCCAACGTATCCTGGCTTGCGTCAGTAGTAAGAACAAATGTTTTATTGAGGTCAGGATAGCGAAGTATAGGGTCATGAGTCAATAGAAGTTTCAGAGTTTCAAAACTCTGTTGGTATTCCGGATTGGAAAAATCTAACTTTATTCCTTTCTTCAGGAATTTAGTCATAGGTTTCGCGATTTGCGAGTAATCCTTTATAAATTTCCGGTAGTAACCGGTAAGGCCTAAGAATTGCTTTATTTGCTTTGGAGTCTTTGGGATGGGGAAATTTTGCACGCACTCTATCTTTTTAGGATTCGGTTTTATACCATCTGGGGTAACGATATGACCTAGAAATTCTGTTTCTCTTTTGAGAAATTCGGATTTATCCATCTGTACTTTAAGATTCACATCTTCTAATCTCTTTAAAATCTTCTTTAAGGAGTCTGTGTGTTCTTGTAAGGATGTGGAGAATATAATTATATCGTCCAGATATACCAAACATATTTTGTTTATGTAATCTTTCAGGACATGGTTCATCAAACGCTGAAAGGTTGCGGGAGCCGTTTTCAATCCGAAGGGCATCCGCAAGAATTCATAGTGTCCATTCTCGACACTGAAGGCGGTTTTGTGAACATCTCTTTCATCAATTTCAATTTGGTGAAAGCCTCGGGCCAAATCGAGTGTTGTAAAATATTGGCAATTTCCTAATTTCCCTAAAATCTCATCAATATTGGGTATAGGATACTTGTCGTCGGTTGTGACGTCATTAAGTTTCCTGTAATCAATGACGAGTCTCCACTTTGCTTCTCCGCTGGCATCTACCTTCTTTGGTACGATCCATATTGGTGCAGAGTATGGGGAATTACTATTTCGTATGATTCCTTTCGCTAACATTTCTTGGATTTGTCTTTCCACCTCTTCTTTATGCACATAAGGATACCGGTAGGTTTTACACTGAATAGGAGTGTCATCTACTGTACGTATCCTGTGCTTTATAACATTGGTGAATGAAAGATCTGAGTTCTCGTCGTAGAATACGTTAGTGAATCTTTTCACTACGTTCATCAATGAACTTCGTTCTTCCGAGTTCAAATGACTAGTCCTCAGTTGATCCATCATTGGCGGCTTATCATACTCCTCTATTATATTATAGTTATTATCGTCTACTGTTTCCAATTGTATAGGTTGTGGGATTACGAAATCCTCTTCGTTCTTCCCTACCTTTCTAACCTTGGCTCGGATCTTGTAGTTTTCTACATTGTAGATCCCTTCTTCTATTTGGAACAATTCGTTCCCTAATTCTTTGGTGAAACCTAATCCCTCCTTCTGTGATACGGATAGGTCCATTTCTACTTCTTTATTTTCGTTGTCTCTAGGGTTTTCGTTAGCTTTCACTCCGAAGTGTAGTTTACTCTTTTTCCTACCAGAGATCAATCGCTTAGTTTTATAATTAATGATTGCGTCTAACTCTATTAACAAATTATTGCCTATCAGGCCGTCGAACACGTCGTGAAAATCGCAAACTAGAAATTCGACTTTCCTATTGGGGTTTCCTATTTCCTTAAATGTCGGTATTTTTACCTTTTCTGTTATGTCTACAATATGCTTAAGGGTTTTTACTCTAATGGGGGCTTCTAAGTTAACCTTCCATTTTGGATGGCAGAGGTTGGGGTTAATGACGGAATGGGTTGACCCAGAATCTACCACAAATTTAAGTGGAATTGTTTTTGACTGGACTATTATATAGGGTAATGTGTGGATGAGGCTCGAGATTGAAAATTTACAGGTTCAACGAAGTCTACTTCCATTGGTTCTGGTCTGTTATTATCCCCGTTGTTTGCTGGGAATCTTTGACTTGGGTGATTATTAAAGTTATGCGAGTTGCGCGGTGCGTTATTGTTAACTCGGTGCTGGTTATTAAAATATGGATTGCTGTAATTGGCATTAAGGTTCGCATTGTTGAAATGGTTGTTAGGATTACCATTATATCTATTAAAGTTTTGCCTATTAAAATTTTGGCTGTTTTGCGGGCCTTTTTGATACTCGTTGAAATTTGGCCTAAACATTTTATTCCGATTTACAGGTGGCATGTTATTACGCTCATTTGTAAATGGTCTCTTATTAAAATTATTGAGATTATTTGAATTGTTGGGGTTATAACCTCTATCCTTGGGTCTATTAGTTTGGGGATTGTTATTTGTTTTCATGGATGGGTTCATAAATGCGTAGCCACACTCGTACAGGATATTCATACTTTCTTCTAAACTAGAAGGATTCCTGCAGTGCATTATAGATCGCATGGGTTCTGGTAGTTTATTTTTAAATATAATTAGAGCCGAACTTTTATTCGTCTCTATTAAGTTGTGAGTGTTTTCTTCGTCTGACGATACTTGTTTCGTCTTGACGTTCAATCTTCTTAAGATTGCTTTCATTTCACTGTAAAAATCTACCGCACTTGTTTTAAATCTGACGGCTCTTAGCTCATCGAATAATTCTTCGATTGACAGCCTATCACCGAAATTTCTAATGAGTGTGTCTTTTATATCACTCCAGGAGGACACATGTGTGTTTATCTCCATCACTTCTCTTGCCCTACCTTTGAGCTTGGATTTTATGTGATCCGAAAATATGCTCTGGGCGAATTCATCGTATTTGAGGAGGAATGGGTGAACTTTATCGATTAGATCGATGAAATTTTGGAGTTCTCTATAGTCTCCATTAAATTCAGGAAGTTTGGATAGGTATCTAAGTGGATCAAGATTAAGCGAAGCCATTGTTTGTTGTCCGTCTTTTAGGGGAGTGAAAAAATTGTTAACTATCTGCGAAAGTTCCCTCGACTGACTTCTAGTAATTTCAATTTGCTCAATTAAATCGATATTACTAGGGACTGACATTACACGGAAAGCACGAAATTTTATAACTTTAGATTTCGATTTTCATTTTAATTAAGAGGAAAGAAACAATATAGATACAATCTTACACACGGAAACTTGTAAAAATCGTGTATTTGAAATATTTCGTAGCACTTTCTAATTTTCAAACCGTTTAACTTTTATACGTAACTATATGTATTTAAAATCCCTTAAACCTTTTAAACTTAATTTATTCAAATTCCCATATATTTAAAACCATTAAAACTTTTTATTTTTAATAAAATCTTTTTAATTTTTCATTAAAACCATTTAAATTTTGTAAAATCCTTTCATATATAATATATATTTAAAACCATGTTTTATGTGGTAATCTTTCAATTTAACTTTTCAACCTTTCATATAAAAAAAAAAATTTGTTTAAGATCTTTGATATCACTTTCTTATTAATTTAATTTTTTGTTAATCACTTTTAATATATGATATATATGTAGTTTATTTATTAAAAAAAAAATAATAATTTCTCTTTATTTATTATATAAAAAAAAAATATATCAAAATGATATGGGAAGATCTAACCTTAAATTTATAATATCCTGATGTTGGTTAATTTCCCTCGGTGGTTGAGTCCTTAATTTTTTTCAAATTCCCTCGGTGGTTGGGTCCTTATTTTTATTTTATAAATTCCCTCGGTGGTTGGGTTTTAGTTTCCGCAGTTTTTCCCACGGTGATTGAGTCCTTACTTGTTTTTATTCTCCCTCGGTGGTTGGGTCCTTATTTTGAATATTCCCTCGTTGGTTGAACTTCAGCTTCAACTTTTATTTTGTATTATATATATATCTTTATATATATTTTTGTTTCACTTACACTCATAAATCTTTATACGAGAGTTAATTATTTTTGCAGTGATGCGCACTAAAGTATAAAAATACACGCGAGAAATAATTCTTATTTAACTCACTATACGCATCCTACCGACTGCGCCATTTTTAATCTCCTTCTTCGAGATATTAAAAAATATAAATTTGTTCGATCTCTTCCTTGAGACCGAACCACAAATTCTATTAAATAAAACACGAGAAAAATGTTCACTGATAATAATACTAAGTTTATTAATTCACTTTTACAGGTTTGTCCTTTTAACTTAATTCACTTATTGTATTATAATAACTATCTCCTTTAATATTTGATGTCAAGATCGACAAAGGAAACTTGGAGAGACCGGACCGACGCGGTCGAGAATAATGTAAGAACTGAATTTAGATTAATTAATAATTCCCATCAACCCTTGGGTGCATTGATTTATTTGAATCAGTTCACACGCTTAACAAGTTCACACGTCCGTGCACCTGCAGTTCCTAGAACACGGGATGTCAACGAGACGCGGGCTTGCAAAAAGTAACTTGTGAAATCGTGTGAACCAGGGTCGCGACATTATGGAGAAATTGCAAGGGATTTGTATTTCTCAAGGTTTAATATCGTATGGGATAATATATTTATAATAAGCTTTTCTTAGGAGGTACAACTGTAACACTTAATCAGCAAGTGGTGAAACAGGCCCTTAGAGTCTCAGACACAGCCAATTCGGAGTTGCTTTGTTCTTGAAATCCGAATTGTTTATTATCCATGCCACCATTCTTGGCAATAAATTTTCTAATTCTTTTCTCAACGATCTTTTCGTAGATCTTGCCAATATTGCTAATTAAGGCTATGGGCCTGTAATTGTTCATTACTTCCGGATCACCAGCCTTTAGTACTGGAGTCACAATAGTGTCCTTGAGGCAATGAGGAAATATTCCATTGATCATTGACTCATTAATTAACTCTGAGAGGGGTTTCTTTATGATATCTATAACATCTGTTATGTCCTCCGTGGTAATTCCATCCTTACCAGGAGACGCGTTCTTTTTCAAATTCAGTGCCACGGTTTCGACCTCCATCATGTTTGTAGGAAACATAAAGATTGAATTAATCGCCATTGGGATACCGACAGGATGTCTTCTTGGAATATCATCTTGAATAGTTTTTCCACTTACATTGAAAAATGTGTTGAAGTTAGAAGCGATGTCTTGAGCCTTCTCAAAAGTCGCCTCATTTGCTATGATTCTTTGTATTTCCCTTTTTGAATTAAAGTCGTTCTTGTTTAATATGTTACTGTTTATGACTTGCCAAAGTTTTCTGGAGTTGTTCCCTGCAGAAGTTAATTTACTATTTATGCAGTTCGTCGTATCGATCGTAGGATTATCGATTTCAGCGAGAATTTTTTTTACATGAAATCTGTATTTTCCCCTATTTTTTGTAGTTATAATTGATGTTGTCATTGGTTTTTTGACTTTCTTTTTTTTGTAATGCAGATTGTCATATATCTATTGTCTGAGATTGCAGTTGTAAATAAAAGGATACGAATCTTGACGCAGTGTGGTAGGTTAGTAATGCAATGATCTATGATTGTGCGAGAAGTTTTACCCTGTCGAGTATAGTTTTCCGCATCGATTACGTTCACAATTCTGCATCTATTTGCTAGTGCCATGTTTCTGAGAGTATTTGTCGTTCTATTGTTGATTAATAAATCGATGTTGGAATCACCTATATAAATTAAGTCCTTGAAGGAGTCCAATTTATTTTCCAAGCATAAAATGAAGTCTATAGCGTTTTCTTGAGGCGATATGTACATGGTCATGATATTGAGCATTTTTCCATCAGAAGTTTTTATTTCAATTATAATAGTATTATACATAGTACTATCACCCTTAAAAACAACTCTGTAGTCAATGCCTTTCTTAACGAAAATTGCTGTACCACCACCTCTAGAGTCATCTCTACAATTGAATTCTGCTGTGAAACCAGATAAGTTAAAAAAACGAATTTCATTAGAATAAAGCCAGGTTTCATTTAAAACTATTATCTGGACCTCTGGATGTTTTTCTGATAGAGCCAGAACTTCATGCAGTTTGTTTCTCATACTTCGAATATTTAAATATAGGAAATTTATATTATTGTGTACTGCTGCCATTTATTATATTTCTTTCACTGAGTAATTTGTCCTATTGTGAATTAATTCAATGTGCCTTAAAAATTCAGGACAGACCCCACTGTCAGCTGCATGATTTTTGTTAGCTTTAGAGCCGGTTTAGACGGTGCGCTCCAGCGCATCTGCCTCACGAACCTTTGGTGATGAAGGGAGAAGTGGGGATGATGAGAGGTACTACCCCACTTCTCCCTTTATCCACAAAGTTCGTGAGGCACATGCGCTGGAGCGCACCGTCTAAACCGGCTCTTATTTTTGCTTCTTTGACAGTTCGCGCATGTGCGAGTGATTGAGTCGCATTCTGTTGTCTGGTGTTCTCCTGCACATTTTCCACAAACAGTTTTATTAACACAGTTTTTTGAGGAATGATTGAACTTTTGACAATTGTAGCATCTCTTTACTCCAAAATCTTCTCTGACGAAGTGTGATTTCCAGTCAATATTAATATAGTTGTTAACCATTTTTCTATAAGTTTCACCGGAGGTTTCAATGAATAAAGTCCATTTATTGTTTCTTTTTTTCCTACTGTAAACCACTTTGACGTTGTCATCATCATTAATAAAGTGGTTCAGTAGTTTTATTTCGAGTAGGAGTTCCGTTGTAGTGAAATTTCTTTCTAAATTAGTAATGAATAATCTGGGGATTCTTTCCTTACTAATGTATACATCATAGGGTAATGACTATTTGTTTGTTCTTCAGAGACTTAGAAAGTTTTTCGTTATTTTCATTCGAGTCAGATTTAATGAGAACTCCACCCTTTTTTATGTTTTTCATTTGTACCACCGGAGCACCTATTTTGCTCGGCTGCACATTTTTTTAATCATCTCTTTGGTGTCATCACCTTTTTGCTCTTTTTTAGGTTTCACAATTATACCTTGAGGAGTTGTGCGTAATTTTTGGGAGGTGTTCGGCGAGTCATCGACTTTCCGTTTTATAACGGACGCGTATGTGGCCGTTTCAATATTTGCTTGACTCTCGATGCAATCTTGAATATTTTCAATGCCTTTTCCATGTTTTTGTATTGATTTATCAACACGATCAACCTTTTCCGTGTTTTGTTTTTGGATATCCAGCATTTCCAGCAACTTATTGTTGGTCAACATCTTCGCACTGTAGTGCTTTATCGGTCGAATTAACCACAATATCACACTTTTTGCAAAAGTAGAAAAGGAACGCAGCTATTGGCGCTAAAGCCCTCAGTGAGCCTTGGTCTCCTCAAGAATTTTCTTCCAACGTTCTCGGTCCTGTGTCTCTCTCTTCCCGTTGGTAATCCCAATTGTGCGTAAGTCCATTTCTATCTCTTCCTGGGAATTCCTTATGACCTTCTTACTAACGATATTGCAAAGTATTAACAATTTATGTGCGTGTATCTGAACGTGATCAATGTCAAGCTTATCCCGTATAAATCCACGGATATTTTTTGCTATTCACGGACAGCAAATATGCCAAATTAAAATTTTTACAGAATTACAAATTCATTCATATTGATTCAATATTTGATACTTGATTTAATTTTTTTAATTTTCACTCACAGCTTTGTTCAATTTTGAAATTTCGAAACTTCAGAGGTTAGAAATCATCGGATAAACTTAGTACCAGGTCGAACTGGTATTAACTTTATACAAATCGCGGTCGGTGAATACGAAATATCCATGATATTTATATGCCGGTGTTGCTCAATTTAGGCATACAAAAAACCTTTAACAGTTTTTATTTTAATTAAATACAAGTGGTTTGCTGAACTTGGAATATTATCACACAATTTGATGGTTTTGTATGGCCGCACTTATCTGTCGATTCGGTCGTAATGCCAAATATAAAACTTAGAGAAAATCCACAAGCTTTTTTTGTCAAGTCGATTCATCGCTACTGCTACTGGGTGGTGTGAATAAAAACTGAGTGCAAGTGTTCACTCCATTTTTTGGAGTGAACACTTATTTTGGCGTGAATAAAAATAACCTTCGTTAGGTTTCGTTAAGTACTTCACTCTGTCATTTCTCCATTTAGAGCAGTGATGCCAGATGCACCGCATTTCCGCATTTTGTACCACGTTTTGGTAGTTAAATCCACAATCCGCATTGACTGATGCGGATTCCGCATTTTCCGTTTTTGAGTTAAAAAAACATAAAAAAACAAATTTGACCGACGTCTAATCAGCACACAAAACAAATAAACGAACCAATCTAATTAGTGGCTTAGAAAAGCAAATAATAACAACAACATCAATGGCAAATATTTACAAGCCGACATCGACATCAGATGAAAACCCGACGGTTGAAACAGTTGAAGAAGACGTAAATGAAAATATTTTGTCTGGTTTCGAATCTTATAACGATCTGTAAAGTGCAATCTAAAATTGCGATTATCTAAAATCTTTAAAACTTTTATTTATTGAATTTTAAATAAAACATATTTTTCTATCTACAATCTTCTCTCTTTCTTTAAACATTGCTCAGTTATGTTCGTCTTATTTTTTTGTAACATATTTTCCTATCTACATTCCTCTCTCTTTCTTTAAACATTGGTCAGTTTTGTTCGTCTTATTTTTTTGTTGAATTTTGTTAAGTTGATTATTAATTGTATTTTTTAAAAAGTCCGCATTTTTTTGCTTAATTCCGCAATTTCAAACACTCGAATCCAAAATCCCCTATTTCAGGTCTGGCATCACTGATCTAGAGTGAACACTTCATTTTGATGTGAATAAAACAAAGTTTTAACGTTTGTCTGTGAGTGAACACTTGTAAAATTTGAGGCTGGTTGCGAAGACCTTTTTCGTTCATTTTAATAAAATAAATTAAAAAAACTTTTAAAATTAATAACTTTTATAAATGAAATGCACTAAAAAGTAAAAAATTATTTTTTCTTTGGCAATGATAGGTATACACACGAAAAGTTTCATTGCACAATAAGTAGTTTAATGTGTATTAACAATTTTAAAATTATATTCTCGTTTGACTTTGAATGTTTGAACTCTTATCAATGGATTGTGTAAATTTACAACATTTCAAGTGCATTATTAAAAGTTTGGGCATGAGTTGCAGTTAGACAATTGTGATTATAGTTATGGATGTCCAAACTTTTATTAATGCATTTGAAAAGCTGTAAATTTACACAATTCATTGATAAGAGATCAAACATTTAAAGTCAAACGAGAATATAATTTTAAAATTGTTAATACATTTTAAACTTTAAGATAAGCCTGAGTTCTAGAATTCCTTATTTTGCAATGAAACTTTTCTTGTGTATACCTATCACTGCCAAAGAAAAAATTATTTTTTACTTTTTAATCACAACTATAAAATTTTAAAATTAATCCATTTTAAAAAGCAGCAGGTAAGTTTCTCATGCGCTCCATTTCCTCAAGAGCATCAGTATTGCATGATTTTTAGCCTGTTAATTGTACTGGTTTTGTGTTTTCAATTTTCAATCCGTTTAAAGATCTTAATCTACTCAGCATTAGATAAATGCTTGACCTCGCAACAAAACCACTTTTTGCCCAAACTAAATCCCGCAAAGGTAAATTTTTCCCACAGAACCTCATTTAGCCTTAAATAAATTTTCCCAAAGTAAAACTCCTAAATACATCCACGTTTACTAGCCTACTAATTTCACAAAAATGACGTTTCCCTTTAATCCCAAAATTTCCCATGAGTGAACTAAAATTTCCCATGAGTGAATAGTATTTGAATGAGAGAATTTTTATTCACACTAAATCGAGTGTTCACTTTTAACGAATCACTCCACTCAGGAGTGTTCCCTTTAAGTGTACACTTAGTTTTTATTCACTCCACCCACTATGTAAGAAAATTCCATCGGAATCAATTCCAGCATAGTTAAAATTGGCCTGAATACTTTGTTTGACTGACTAAAGGCCCAAACATATAGCAGAAACCGAAACGAAAACGAAATGAACTTGAAAATGATAGCGATTATATAGGTGCCTGAACGAATAGGTTCTTGACATTTGTTGACAAGCTTTGCATTGAGTAGAAGAGTTTTTTATTTTCGATAAATACACATATTATACACTTTATATAATTTATGGCGGATGTCGAGAAATCACAAGAGAAATCATAATTTAAATTTTTTCACCTCGTATTGACTGCATTCTTTTAAAATAACTTCTTTTTCGTTCTTTCAACTACTTTAATTAAATTCGAAAACAAACTGTCTGTCGAACTGTCAAAGTAACGGGCTGAATAGCTGAAACGAATACCGAAATGAAATAAATTTATATCATTCGTTCTGATTCGGTTCTGTTCGTTTATATAACCGAGTTCATACATTTTCATACGATTTATTTTTTTCTTTTCGTTTCGGATCGTTTTCGTTTCTGCTATATGTTTGGGCCTTTAAGTAGTTTGTTTGACATACAATACACCCTTTTTTCATATAATACTTCATAAATTCATGAACATAACTACTTAGAACAAAATCTATGATTTTTTTGCAGTCCCGCAAATCCCGCGGATTCGCGGGATTGATGACCTTGATCCCGCAGGCTTGCGGGATTGGATTCTCTAGTCAAGCCTAATAAGCCTCCATGCTTCCGATCCGTACATAAGTATTGGTTTTATTACGGTTTTGTATAACTTAAATTTTATACTCCTGCGTATTCTTTTGACTTAAAATATTTCAACATACTGTAGTTTGCTTTGTTCGCTAGCAGTATTCTTCTTTCAATTGCCGCCGTAATGTTGTTAGACCGTCAGCTAGTGACAGATTTAGATGCCCCATTTTCTCATGCTAGCCTCGAAGGGGGTTGAAAGGTACATCGATGTTGAGTTGTAAAAAGTTATATTAAGGGGCCGCTTCTGGGGATGACATAATTTAAATGTATTTTTTATTAACAGAAATAAGAGGCGTATCTCGCTCATATTTTCACGCTAGCCATGTTTACTACATGATTTTTTAATCGAAACTGGCTCCCGAAAAGTGAAGGCTTGAGTGTAATTAATGGCAAAGGGATGGAAACAAGAGTGCAATCTTGTCATAATAAATCGACAATTTGACAGATTTTCTTACACAAGCAAATCGAAAGTGTGAACACAGTCATCGTGACCAGTCCATATAAAAATATGGGCTGGAGTTGCGCGAATGGATAAAACCATCTGGGAGTTGGTAACTGCGACGGAAATTATTTTGGAATTTTCAGTTATTTTCTCATGCATGCCTTTAAAACTATAGCAAGTTACTAATTTTTTAGGTATTATAATATAATTGGCATGACTCTGGGATGTGGACGCTACAAAGGCTTGCATCATAAAGTTGCAAGGAAAATGTACGCAAATTGCCATGATTTCCTCCCCAGCGGGAAATGGAGTGCTCCAATAGCGCTGTTTGAGCACTCCTTAAAAAGCTTACAGCGCTCCCGTTAAGCTGCTGACAGAAACAGGCGCAAACGCCGTGCGGGCAATGACAGAGAGAATAGAAGTAGTGTATTCAAGTGCGCACTAACGAAATGCTGTTTTACGCTTCGCACACACCGCGCAAGTTCCTTTACTTTCTACTTTTTGCGCGTTGCCGCCGCGTAGTGTCAAGAGATGTTTGTGTTTTGAGTCGGGTTTTGGTGGTGGTGGGCATATGTTTGGAGTCGTGTGTTGGTGTTTGCTGTGATAGCAAATCTGTTGAATGTTTTATTTAATGAAAATCTTTATTTTTCCAAATTGGTGTAATTAAATTAGCACCTAAAAGAAAGACAAACCCTGTAGGCTAGAAAAATTATATGTAAATCATTCAGGTTTTTCAATTTTTTTCCTATCACGTCCACGGTATACAGAAACAAGGTAATGTAACAGAGACTGACAGCTTCGAATATCGTAGAAATTTCGTGCCGAGTGACGTCAGCACTAATGTAGAAACAACAACACAACTCCGATTTTATATGGGAAGAGCGTGCCAAGTGACGTCAGCACTCAAATGACATTTCTCCATTACATTACCTTGTTTCTGTATACCGTGATCACGTCCACTTGTCACTTTGATTTCGTTGTTGTGTTCAAAGTCAGAGCGCGCCGCCGACACCGCAACATCATGTCAGTGAAAAGTCGCCACATACCTCGAAGCCAATGTCCGCACCGCGTTTGCCCCTGTTTCTGTCAGTAGCTTAACGCTCCAGTTCCATATACTTTTTAACATTGCATGTCATTGCAGGGGAGCATACGTTTTTATGCTCCTTCAAAAGCATTCTAGGACCATTATAAAAAGCTTTTTAATAAAGAATTTTCATGGACGCCTGTGAGTTGATATGATATGTGATCCGGGTATCGAAAAACTTTTATTTTGATTATCTTTTGCAATTGCCTTTTCCTTTCCAAGCGCGAGTGTGGTTTTATCAAAGCAGTCCCCCAACTAAATTCTAACCACTTTTAAAAGCTGCTTGTCCTTCATATCGAGCGAGAGCCCGTCCATTACCATCCATACCATCCTTTATGGTCATCAAGATAATCGCTAATTTTCTTCGTTCTATAGAATTTATGAAAGCTCCGGTATTGCTCCCTTGGGAGCATATTTAACAGCGCTCAAAGTAAGCTCCCCTGAACAGCGCTCCCAATTTTTTATCTTTTGGACAGATTCTATTCGGTTTACACTTATTTGAAATATAGGATCGACTGTAAAAAGGATACATCAGCTTGAGACTTTATAGCTCTATAGATTTTAAAATCCTCGGCGTAAAAGAGGTGCGGAATGCCATTTAATTTTTCAGATAGATCGGAAATTAATATGTTGAATAGCAGTGGTCCTAGGTGGCTGCCCTGGGGTACACCTGAGGTTACATTGATTTCTTTTGAAAGGAAATCCTGAAAACTTACCACCTGAGTTCTCCCGTTAAGATAAGAAGTTATCCAATCCAAAAGGGGGCCGGATATCCCAAATCTTAATAATTTCTTAAATAAAATATGGTGGTCTACTCGATCAAATGCCTTGCTAAAATCAGTGTAGACAGCGTCAAACTGGTGGCCTTGTTCCATGTCGCATAGTAATTCGGAGGTCAGTATCATAAGATTGGATGTGGTGGAACGACCTTTTCTGAAACCATGTTGCTGATCGTTTAGGTTCGGAACAATTAGAGGGGCTATCTTGTCATAGATAAGTTTTTCAAAAAGTTTAGGGATAACAGATAGGACAGCAATGCCACAAACACAATAAAGGTCCAACAAAAAAAAACTAAAAATTAACACCATTTTCTCACACAAGCCGTTCGATGTATATTTAGGAAAAGTGATCAGCAGACAATATAATTAAAGGCTAGGGCCCCGGAAATTATACATATTATTTATTTAATGAAAACTTGACAAAAAATTATATAATCAAAAGGTGGCAATACATAGTGCAATTATTTATATTGCAGAATGTAAATGACATTTTCTTTTGCAGTATAATGGTTTATATTATTAAATAATGTGCAAGATAGCCGCTACACATGAAGTGTAATTTGAAAATATACTGCTTGTAAGTCCTGAAATAAAACATATTAAAACGATTTTCTCTTTAAAGTAAATTAAATATACCTCGGGACAGGAAGTATATCTACACACAGAAGATACTAATTTATTGGAACGAAGAAAATGAGGTATGCTGTATGTGAATGCGTAAACAAATCTTGCAACTTGATTTCGACTCACTTTTATATAACCGATCAACAACGTGACAATGCAATCTGACCATTTTGTAAAAAAAATCAATATGGGGCGGTTCCAAGATGGCAGCGGATTTTTGCATTTTTTGTGTTTCCGGACCCCTGACTTGGGTATCAAATGCAAGGATGTCACAGCTAGAATACGATTAGCATAGTAGGGTAGCGTCATTCCAAATCCAAAATAGCGCCCAACACCAAATGGCGTAATATATAATAATGTACTATGATTACATGCATACTTGAAGCCGGCTTCAAGTAGTCTTGAAAGTCATGTAATCTCAGATCGACTTCAAGTCTACTTCACTTAAGTCGGTCCAAAAATTTGTCGATAATATTTGTTGAACCAAGCCATGTAACCCCTGCTTCAGTGCTTGAGTTTTGAAATGAAGCTCTCTGTTGATTATGCAAATAATTTTATTTTATTTATATAAGCTGCTTGAAGTCAAGCTCTCAAGTAGGTAAGCTGTAAGCTGCTGCGGTTTAAACTGTCGGCTCAAGTTCAAGTCAAGTCCTCAGTCCGACATGTAACCTTAGTAATAGACTAAAAAGTGGAACATTTAACCGATTGACTTCAAATTTTGCACATATCCGTAGCGTGCTTGACACTGCAATCTGACCATTTTGTAAAAGATTTCAAGATGGCCGCCGATTTTTGCGTTTGTGTTTCCCGGCCCCGACATGGGTATCAAATAAATGGGCCTATTCACACCATGCCATAAGTATGGTGAGCAAAACCGGTTTTATTCAACTCCTAGCAACTCACACGCAGCGTAAATTATGGATAGTAAATTTGAGTGCTATACAGGAACATTTAAATGTACGGCAGATGAAATTTACTTGTTAGAGAAAAACAGAGCTAAAGAAAGCAAGAGATAGAAGTAACTTTTTATATGTGTGTTAATTTTCACGCGTTTGTTTTTGCGTGAAATATGTTTCATTAAGTTCTTCCGCTCCCTTCCCTCTCTCATCTATAAAACCGGTTTTACTTGTCATGAATATGCACTGTGTGAATAGGTTCAATGGGTATGACAGGTAGAATACAATTAGCGGTGTAGCGTCATTCCAAATTAAAAATGGCGGCCTACACAAAATGGCATAAGACATAATAATAGAGCAAAAAGTAGAAAATATATGATAACCACAATTAGCACTCAAGCCTTTTTTTAATACATTTAGAAATGCTTTTTCTTTGCATATGTCAAACGGCTTGCGTGAGAAAATCATAGGAATTTGCGTACCTGTAGCAAGTTTATTACCTAAGTAAGCCACGCTCTACACTCAAGCCATTATTTTTTTAGAACTGAAAATTCCAAAATAATTTCCGTCGCAGTTACCAACTCCCAGATGGTTTTATCCATTCACGCAAATCCAGCCCATATTTTTATATGACTAGTCACGATGACTCTGTTTACACTTTCGATGGGCTTGTGTAAGAAAATCTGTCAAACTGTCGATTTATTATGACAAGATTGCACTCTTCTTTCCATCCCTTTGCCATCAATTACACTCGAGCCTTCACTTTTCGGGAGCCAGTTTCAGGTTAAAAAATCATGTAGTAAACATGGCTAGCGTGAAAATATGAGCGAGATACGCCTCTTATTTCTGTTAATAAAAAATACATTTTAATTATGTCATCCCCAGAAGCGGCCCCTTAATATAACTTTTTCCAACTCAACATCGATGTACCTTTCAACCCTCTTCGAGGCTAGCAAGAGAAAATGGGGCACCTAAATCTGTCACTAGTTGACGGTCTATGTTGTATTTGTTAATTTGAGTTCCCAAGTAGGTGAACTCGTTTACGGATTCTATGTTGTATCTTTCGATTATTATATTTTGTTTTTTGTTATATTTGTTCTTCCTCTATTATTTTCATTAGGGATCTACAGGCCCGCCACATAGGGGGGGCAACTGGGACGAATTGCCCCGGGCCCCAGGCCAGAGGGGGCCCCGAGAATAGATTGAAACCCAAAAATTAAAACCCCATATCCCTGCATACTTATTGCCTAGGGGCCCCGAAACCATCTTGAAACCCAAAAAGTCAAAACCGCCATATCCCTGCGATCTAATTGTCAATCAGAGCCTGAAACCCAAGCATGCAGCACTCTAAAATATATTTTACGTTGGTATGGATATGGATTCTTTTGTACACATCATATTTAAATAGTAAACACTATTTTTCTTGCCTTAATTTCCGCAAAGTCGTCGATTATCTATATTTTTTGCCAGCTGTCGTTCTATTGCAAAGATTTAAACGTGACTGACCTGTACATGATCCTAGATAATTTTATCTCATTTTTAATTTACTGAAACCGCGCCTACCAGTTGCAACATCAATAGGTATCACAATAAAAAGGCGTAAACAAATCCATAATTGAGGAAAAACAGATTGAAGACCTTTATCAGGATTTAGATTGGGAGATTTGGCTAGCCCTTAAGTAGTCTCTTTACAACCACTGAAGTAGTATAAGCTCGAATTGAGTATTAAGAAAAAGAGAAAACCCAGCGGGAAATGAAGCTAGAACACTATTAAAAAGTTTGGGGCGTTCCCCTTCCCATCCAATTTCTATATCTTTTTTAATATTGCATGATCACAGTGCACTCCTTTTACTGCTGCTTTTTTTAGAAGCGTTTTTGAGCAGTTACAAAAGTAGAAAAAATTTTCTAACCCTCCAATTTATGTTATAGCGCTTGTGGATATGAGAAACAACTGCAGTGTCGAAAAGGTTTATATTTTTGTTCATCTTGTACAATGCCTTTTCATCCTTCCAAACGCGAGTGTCGACAGCGGTTTTACCAAGAGGTCCCCCAACTAAGTACCAACCGCGTTTAATATGCTGCTTGACCAACGCATCGAACGAGAACCGGTCTCTGTTTGCCGTTTTCTTCGTTCCATACAATTCCTTAAACATCCAATCGGAGCATATTAACAGCGCTCCGAATTCGCTTCCCTTAGTAGTGCTTTGAATTTTTGGCTCTGGGATAGCTTCTGGATTGATTCTGCCAAAAGAAAGATGAGTGCTGAGCCCCAGAGCTAAGCACAAGGGCCTGTCTACATAAACCTGTTCCATTCTAGGTTAAACTATGTAACTTTAGGTTCACCCGCGAATAAAGCGTGGTTTTCACTTAGCTGGCTACCAGCGTTGGTTGTTCTGGTGGTGTGTTGTAGCTGGCAGCCATCCGAAACTTGGAAATTTCTGATTATTCTCGAGTTTTTTTTAGCCAAAGATTTTTTGGAATTTTAAATCCTTAAAGGGGCCCCAAACATATTTTAGCCCCGGGCCCCCGAAGGTGATGTGGCGGGCCTGGGGATCTACATCGTCTCTTCGCAAGAATAGTGGCACAACTCAAAAATTTCCAATTTCGAGTTTATTTTTAAAATGTATCCGCATATTTTTATTTGGTAAAACACCATATTATTACTTCCAAAAATGACCGCAGGAAACCCGCTGGACTCCAAGATCATGACAAGGGCTTGTATGAAACTAGAAACTTTTTAATGGCTCCCTTGTAAATTCATTTGTTTTTGAGTTGTGCTACTATTCTTGCGAAGCGACGACATGTTTCGTTTTTTTTCATTGATGTTAAGTCCAGATTTCGATGCTGCTTTTTCTAGCGCTACATAGCACAGTGGGCTAGATTTGAGCCGTAGTGGACGTTGAGGACGTAGTGGGACACATGAAAATGAAGTAGGTTTTTTTCAAAAAAGTAATGATGGGATTTAATTCTATTAGTTGATACAATTAACAATTGTTATATGACTTTTTTCGTTTAAACAAATATTATCTGAGTTTGGTTAGTTTTAAGATTTTTTTGTATGGAGAAAAATGAAATAGATGATTTTCTCAAAACGGTTAAAATCGCTTAAAATACTGCTTATAGTTTCATATAATAGGAGTGCTGAACTAGTTGCATGCTAAGGCTTTCGCCGCGGTTTTGTGCGATTACGCGGCAATTTGAGTTTTTGTATTTGGATATGTCCACTTTTCCGGACCACCTAAGACCGATTCTACATGTTCAATTTTCTGTTCAATTTTGCGAAAATAGGAAAAAACTGGTTAAATGTGTTGTTGTTAATTGTAAGAACTATGAAAACAAAAAATATTGTGTAGTGAAGATGAAAAATTTAACTTTTCCGACAGATGAAAATTTGTGTGATATGTGGATACGAGCTAGTGGAAATAAAACTGTTTTCAATGATAATACCGCAAAAATGTCCGTTGACCAGATTTTAGAGCAGGACTATAGATTAGAAAACATTCTTTTCAAGACACCAAGAGTATAAAAAAACCGAATAAAGGAGCTATTCCTAGTCAAAATTTGCCAGTTTCTCATGCTGAAATTTCCGGACTAGTAAAATTATTATAATACATTATCAGTGACTCACTATACTTCAAGAAATTTTTTTTAAAGAAAATCAATAAAAGAAAAAAAAATTGAGATAATTTGTGAATAAAGCTTTTATAAAATTTTCTTAAATATTTGATTTTTTCTTGCGAATTGTTGAAATGGAAAACTTTTTTTGTGAAAATATTAGTATACCTAGAGTGAAACAGCAGAAAAATGGAAAATGATGAATTATAATGTTGATGCAAATAAAAAAGGAGATCGCTCCTATCCGACAAATTAATATGATTAGAATATGCTTTGTAGTGAATGTGTCACAGATGAAGTAAGAAAAAAAAAGAAGAAAAAACGAACAAAAGCACATTAACATAATCTTTGGTTACTAAGAAAAAAAAACAACCTTTATATATATATAATCTTCTTTCATAAAACTGATTTTAGTAAATTAAAATGGGTGCTCTATTAAGTGTACTATCAGCTATTGCTAATTAAACTTAAAATAATGTAAATATTAGTTGTAAACACAAGCGTGGTTGAAGAAAAAAAAAGAAAAAAATTCTGTTAACATGTTAATATGTATATGTTTAACCATCAGTATTAGTAGTAATTTATTCTTTCTGTGTTTAAACTTACGACATAAAAGAAAGGAAACTTTGATTTTTTTGCCACCAATCGGCATAATACTAAAAGAAAGAAAAAAAAATTTTTTTGTGCACCAACAAGCAAAAGAAAGAAAGGAGGAAAATAAAGGTATAAAATGTGTCAATTAATAATTTTCAAATAATCATTATTTTTTTTATTTTAATTTTATCTCACAAATAAATATATATATATATATATAAATACACAAAGAAAAAAAAACCCAACACAGAAAACACATAAAGAAATTAATTAATTTTTATAGTAAGAATTTTAATATATAAATTTACATTTAAAGAAGAAAAAAAACAAAATTTAACATTAACAATAAAATACTTGTCCTTTTTGTTTCTAAAAGTTTTTTTGTTTCTCTTTTGCTCCTGAATCCTCTTGTTTGGAATTTTTTTGAGTAGGAAATAAAAAAAAATGGGTGAGTAGAAGGCGCGGTTAGTGTGGCGCTCTATGGGGAGGAGTTGTCCTCCAGTATGGTGAGTACCCCATAGTTCTTTTTCAGATACTCCCTGTATCCCTGAATCGGTAAGCATGGCTGCTTGACGTCGTTTCACCCCGCCCCTCTCGTATGGCTACCCAACCCTATTTAGTCCCTATCTCGACAACCCACTTTATATTATTTTGTCATTTTGACACGCGAAAGTATAGTTTTTTTTTTATATCAGGTAACTGTCTTTTAATGACGAGCCCCTGCACAACGAACCCCCCCAACGGCGAGCTAGCCGCAGCACCGCCAGGCGTGTCCTTGTGTTAGTGCAGAGGGTGGCTCGAAAATACTCCGCGAGATAGTTTCTTTGTTCTTATTAGTAACATATTTCAAATATTTTTATTTGTACTGTCTGTTGACGAATAGTTTATTCAATTTTGCATTTATGACAGTTACAAATATGACGCCTCAGTGGTGTCCCGTGCGTATGCTGGAAATTCAATTCTTTTTTCAAAATAAAATTTTTATATGACAGTTACAAATATAGCGCCCAACGTTCGGTAATCCGGACTTTAAATTTTCTTAATGTTAGACTAGAAGTTCTAGTATTGTTTACTTATGATCAGTTTGTTGTCACTAGTTGACAAATTAATTCCTTTTATATTGCCAGTTTCATTCGTTATAGATTCTTTAACTCAATTTATTCGTTAGTATTAAAAACCTAACTTCATTTAATGACTTTTAATTGGGAAAGCCATAGAGAGGGGCCACAAGTCCTTCACAAATTTTTTTTGGAAAACCTTAACGGTTCCAAGTGAATGAAGTATTTTATTTACTATCTGCTCTGTTTCGGTGGTAGCTTCCATTCCTTTTCTGATGTTACTCATGCATATCGTCGGTACAATAGTAAACTAGTCTATCTGAAAATTCCTTAATTTTGGGGAGACGCAAAACAAAATATAATTAATGACTGAAAATCAGGCCTTTTTCCGTAAATATTCAAATAAATCAGTTGTATTAGTCTTCGACTATGGTCTTTTGGATCACACTTTAAATAATCACAATACATATAAATCAAAATAAAATAAAAATTTCTCTAGTTAAGTCAAAAATTCCAAAATGTCAGATAGGTTAGTTTACCATTGGACCAACGATATGTGGGGATGCCCTCATCTTGGGTTCAGGCGCTTCGCTTGCCCATGTGACATCCTATGTTGGCCAACCTGGCCCTACTGCTGTCGATTGCAGGTGACTTATGTTCATCTGGCTTGCGCAGAGGTGCCCCTGACTCGGGTTGTCCATCCCTTGTCGTAGAGTACAGTGCTCAAATTCTTTTTCTGATTCATTTTGGTATGGCCAAAATGTTTGTTTGGTAGTGAACTTGCCTTCTGGTTACCAGGCGTCCGCCTGACTCTGCGGTAAGTTCAGTTGTCTCTCAACCATTGCGGCCCCGTTTAATAATCCTCTGTTTGTACCTGCCTTCCGGAATTTCAGCATTTCGTCGTTGCTGATCCGTCGTGGCGGTCGTCCAAGATTAAAATTAGTAATTCCTTTGGAAGCTTCCACAATGCCTACGTCACGTTAATCACAGCCATGCGAACTGTTTTTGGGATATCGGGTTATCTGTTAAGGTCTCTTTAGAGGAGGGTGGTGTTACACCTGGTCTAACACCACCCCCCTCCAACGAGCCTGGTATAATTTTTGGGGTGCTCATTGGTGCCATCTGACACCAATACATTTTGGGGGAGCGTTCCTCTCTCTGGGGTCCACACTCTCTCGTCATTGATAAATATACATCGTTGGTATATAAATATATATTGTTTTTTGAAGTGAAAACTTCTATAGGCACGTTGGGCACTTTTTGGCCTGGGGAAAAAACTAAAAACTCGCGTCACGCGCACTTTTTGTGTGCCATCACGCGCACGTACCATCACGTGAGAAAAATGTTTTCTTTTGGGGTTTTAGTTTTAATTATGTAGTATGAATTATATATTATATATTAAATATTATATATTAAATATTATATATTAAATATTATATATTAAATATTATATATTGAATATTATATATTTAATATTATATATTAAGTATTGTGTATTATGGACTATGTAGTGTACTACGTACTATGAGCTATGTACTAATTATTATGTATTAATTATTATGTTCTATGTGGTATATATTATGAATTATGTAGTATGTACTATGTACTATGCACTATGTACTATGCACTATGTACTATGCACAATGTATTATGTACTATGTACTACACACTATTTACTATGTACTGTATATTATGCACTATTTACTATGTACTATATACTATATACTATGTACTATGTATTATGTTCTATGTACTATGTACAATGCATAATGTATTTACTATTTACTATGCACTATGTACTGTATATTATGCACTATTTAATATGTACTATATATTATGTATTATGTTCTATGTACTATGTACTATGTTCTATGTACTATGTACAATGCATTATGTATTATATACTATGTAATATTTACTATGCACTATGTACTATGTACTATGTACTATGTACTATGTCCTATGTACTATGTTCTATGTACTATGTACAATGCATTATGTATTATATACTATGTACTATTTACTATGCACTATGTACTGTATATTATGCTTATTTACTATGTACTATATACTATGTATTATGTACTATGTACTATGTACTATGTACTATGTAATACGTACTATGTTCTATGTACTATGTACAATTCATTATGTATTATATACTATGTACTATTTACTATGCACTATGTACTGTATATTATGCTTATTTACTATGTACTATATACTATGTATTGTGTACGATGTACTATGTACTATGTACTATGTACTATGTTCTATGTACTATGTATAATGCATTATGTTATATATACTATGTACCATTTACTATGTACTATGTACTATTTACAATGTATGCACTATGTACTATCCACTATGTACTATGGCCATAGAAATCCACACATTTGAAAATTAGTATGTGGGTATAAAGTTTAATCGTGCATTTCCGAAGCTTGGCTTAGCCTTCCACGCGACTCATCGGATACCAAAAATGTATGTACATCGTTCATTATATTTATAGGAAGTGACTAACTACTTTTGACTGCATTAAATTGATAAAATGTCTGTATCCATCAATCTTTCTCATGTAAGCATAGTTATAATAAATATAAAAATATAGGTATATACTATGTATATATATATATATATATGTATATATATATATATATATATATATATATATATATATATATATATATATATATATATATATATATATATATATATATATATATATATATATATATATATATATATATATATATATATATATATATATATATATATATATATATATATATATATATATATATATATATATATATATATATATATATATATATATATATATATATATATATATATATATATATATATATATATATATATATATATATATATATATATATATATATATATATATATATATATATATATATATATATATATATATATATATATATATATATATATATATATATATATATATATATATATATATATATATATATATATATATATATATATATATATATATATATATATACAGTAGAACGCCGATTATCCGAACGCCAATTAACCGAATCGCCAATTATCCGAATCGATTTTCGGGGAGATAGTAAAAAATTTTCGCTAAATGTTCATGCCCACACATTTCATTTTTATATATTACCGGTACTATACATAAGTATGTATATCTTCTAACAACATTTTTTCAGTAGATGGATTACTTTTTGCTTAATTTATAACAACTTAATAAATTCTGTTCTTCAATGTACAATATGTTACCTCTTTTTGTTTGATTCCCAATCTATATCCAATTATCCGAATATTTGATTATCCGAACTGCCCCCATCCCCAATTGATTCGGATAATCGGAGTTCTACTGTATATATATATATATATATATATATATATATATATATATATATATATATATATATATATATATATATATAAACAAAATTTATTGATCCTTATCCTATTGTAATATTAAGATTGATTTGGAAATATAGACTGGCCGGCCATAGAAGTTTTCACTTCCAACGTGTGGTCCTACGCACACTCATTTTTTTTTTTGTGCGTTTTCGCTGGGGAACATACCCTTCCACGTATTATATTCGAAAAATAAATCTTCTTCATATTTTTCTAGTCATAACGTTTATCTTACCTTGCCATACGGGTAATATTTGAAGGTAATAAATCATTATCGTCGCTTGATTTTGGACCAGTCCATAGTTACTGAACCTATATTTTTATAAGAACTGTCCAGTCAAAATGGCTGATGAGCAGAATAATTCAGATGCTGGCGGAAACGCTGATGCAATTTCCGACTCCCCGCCATTCCACGGTTTCGACAATGAACCGTCCACTGTCCAGAATAATGACGAAGTGCAGGAACTGAAAAAGCAAATAGCTCTCTCGCAGGCTCAATTGTTATCCATGACAGTCCAGCCCGCGACGAAGGATAAGAATGATCGGTCAAACTCACCTAATGAGCGAGTGCAAGCGGCACAAATATCCTCACCGGACTTACAGTTTATAGCTAGACCCAAGGGGTCCCGGCAGGCTTCACGCCATCCCTCTGTAGTGTTATCTTGGAACATAATGTTCACAGGACATGTTAGCCGCCTCACCGCTGAACAATTTATCTTTCGATTAGAAAGCAAGGCAAATGACGCAGCGGTGTCAAACCAGGAACTGTGCGCTAACGTATCCTCCTTACTTAAGGAAAGGGCGGCGACCTGGTACTGGAACCAGTTCCGAAGAGAATTTACTGTTCCCGAATGGACAGATTTTCGGAGAAACTTTTCGGCCCACTACAAAGGGCATGACACGGACTTACACACCATCAAAGCCATGGTTGAATTAAAACAACACCAAGACTCCTTCGATGAGTATATGGAAAAAATGATTTCGTTGTTCAACAAGATGGAGAACCCAATCACTGAGGCTCAGCTAACAGTCATGTTAGTAGACAATTTGAATTATACTACAGGAAACTCCCTGATAGGTATGCGATTCAAAAACCTGAAAGAACTTCGAGAGCAATGTCTTAAGGTGGAGCGTTGGCACTTAAATAAAAAAGTGGAACGAAGAACCAACCTGCGAGTCCATGAGCTTGATGTAGATTTCGCGGACAATTCCGCTTCCGAGCCATATGACCCTTACTCTCAATCTATTGACGAACTTCAGGCACGAAATCCTGATCTCATTAGGAGACAACTGATATGTTGGAACTGCCAACAACCTGGCCACGCTTTCTATGATTGCCAGTCGGAAACTCGAAACATTTTCTGCTATCGTTGCGGTAATCAGGGCGTAGTGTCACCCAAGTGCAAGTGCCAGGGAAACCGGCCAGCGGGTGCGAGGTTTCACGGGAACCCGCGCCCTCCTCAAGCTGCACTGCCACCCCACGCCCGTCGAACCAGTAAATGTCGAGTGTAAACCAACGGTAGCACACAACCCACCGGACTTGACAAATTTTCATCCCTGCCTTGACGATCCCCCTGACTTTCCCTCTGATGAATCCAAAGCTTCGTTCCTTGCACGATGGAACAATTATCATGTTGTCCGTGAACGGATCTTTTCCGAACATCCACGAGTTTCATCCATACATAGAATTCCTATCATTAATCGTCTGGCCAAAGAGAAACGTCTTCTGGCACGTAAGAGTGTTTCTGCAATTTTCTCTGATCACTCAGATGAGCGTCCTTTCGCAAGGATAACTCTTGCCGACGTTGCTATGAACGGTCTGCTGGACAGCGGTGCTAGCATTAGCTGTCTGAGAAGTGGTGTCGAATCCTTTTTATCAAGCCACCCCGAGTGTAAGCTTTATTCTCTGAACACTTCGTTACAAACTGCCGATGGTGCATCACAGCGGGTTATCGGTTACATTAAAGTACCAGTCTCCTTTGGAGAACGGACTCACTTAATGACCATATTCGCAGTACCCAGTTTAAGTCAGAGTTTATACCTCGGGATTGACTTTTGGAAGTTATTCGGCATCGCTCCCCAGATAGTTGGTGAGCTTAGCGCCCCCGCCATCGTGTCCACGGCCCATGAATTGTCATCCGCCCAATTTAATCAGTTGGAGCGAGTTAAGGCGACATTCCCCTCTTTTGATATTCTGGGACTGGGTAAAACTCAGTTGGAAGTACATGTAATTGATGTTGGTGACTCGGTCCCCATCAAACAAAGACATTACCCCGTCTCACCTGCCGTGCAGAAATTGATGTATGATGAATTGGACAGAATGCTCAGCTTGGGTGTCATAGAGCCATCCAACAGTCGTTGGAATTCCCCCGTGGTTTTGGTCCGCAAGCCTGGAAAGGTACGATTATGTCTCGATTCTCGCAAAGTAAACATCGTCACCGTCAAAGACGCATATCCTCTTCCTCATATAGACGGACTTCTTGGTCGTCTTCAAGACACCAAGTTTATTACTAGTCAGGATTTGAAGGATGCCTTTTGGCAGATACCATTAGATTTTAAATCTCGCGAGAAGACAGCTTTTACCGTTCCTGGTAGGCCCCTATATCAGTTTACTGTAATGCCTTTCGGCCTATGTAACGCTCCGCAACGAATGTGTCGATTAATGGATAAAGTAATCCCTGGACACTTACGGGAGCACGTGTTTGTTTACCTTGATGATCTTTTGATCGTCTCTCCCGATTTTGACTCCCATCTCAAGACCCTTGAAGAGGTTGCTGGTTGCCTACGTCGTTCTGGTCTAACCATTAATTCGTCTAAAAGTAAATTTTGTGTACAAGAAGTAAAGTACCTGGGTTTTTTGATTGGTGATGGAACGTTGAAGACCGACCCTGATAAAGTAACTGCCATTTCAGAATTTCCTACGCCGAAATCTCACCGGCAAGTACGAAGATTCTTAGGCATGAACGGTTGGTACCAACGGTTCATTTCCAATTACGCCAGTGTGGCTGCTCCTATCACAGACTGCTTGAAAGGCAAAAATTTTGCTTGGACAGAGGACGCACAACAGTCCTTCCTTAAGTTGAAAGAGTGCATGACCCAGGCTCCAATACTGGTCACGCCTGACTTTTCTAAACCGTTTCACATTTAATGCGATGCGAGTAAGACTGGTGTCGGTAGTGTACTGTTCCAACGGGACATGGATGGAAATGAACATCCAATTGCATATATGTCCAAAAAGTTGAACAGTGCACAACGGAATTACACGATTACCGAACTTGAATGTTACGCAGCCGTATTGAGTGTGAAAAAGTTTTGGGGCATATGTAGAGGGCCAATCGTTCACAATTATCACTGACCGCTAGTCTTAAATGGCTCATGAATCAGTCGGACCTGAACGGTCGCCTAGCGAGATGGAGTTTAAAATTACAGGGCTTTGAGTTTTCAATAGAGCATCGGAAAGGGAGCCAAAACGTTGTCTCAGATGCGTTGTCTCGTGTTGATTGCGTTGATGAGATTTCATTTTGTCATGATGTGGACTTAATGTCCCCCGCGTTCAAATCTCCAGAATATTTGGCACTACTTGAGCGCGTAGGCGGAAAGGCAGGACAGTTGCCTGATCTTAGGATGTCCGACGAATATGTGATCCATCGTACTACTCCTCGTACAGGAGATCCAATCTCTGATGATTTAACCTGGAAACTATGGATTCCATCTGATTTGACCCCTGCGCTGATTAAATCAGCCCATTCACCCCCTCAAGCTTCTCTCGGAGGAATAGGAAAAACTCTAGCACGGTTACGTAATAAATATTTTTGGCCTGGCATGGTAAATCGGGGGGCGAACGGCTAACAAAAACCTCGGAAGGTGGTGGCACCCGATTTGTCACTTCTGCCAAAACCCGAGAAGAGTCACTGCAGACGAACACCTAGCAGCTCTGTTAGCAAGTCCTAATCCCACCTCCCCGCGGTGCCCCCTGGGGTACTTCTTCGGAAGGAGCTAACGGGAGACGGTCGAATGGCGAGTTCTCTGCGCCACAAAACAGAGTTCTAAGTCGGTTGGGCTGAGGGTTAGCAACCCGCTCCCACAAAACACGTAATTGCTACGAATCGGCAAACAATGCCTCGGAACCGGACGGACAACACGACGACGACCTTTGCTTTTCGAACCAGGACACGAATCGGATCATGGAATGTGAGAACCCTGCTTGCTGATGGACGGCTGGATGAAGTCCTCAACGAGATGAACCGCTATAAAATCAAGGTCATGGGACTCAGCGAGACCAGATGGACCGATGCGGGGGAACATATCTGCCCAAACGGTGAGTGTAGGAATGGCGTTGGCGTAATACTCACCAAGGAAGCCAGGTCCAGCCTCATTAGCTGGTCACCAGTTTCTGAGAGGATTATTACCGTGCGCCTACGTACCAGGCTAAGAAGTACTACGATAGTCCAATGCTACGCTCCGACTGAAGACGCAGAAGATGACATCAAAGACGAGTTCTACATGCGACTGAATGAGGTTTTTCGCTCTATTCCAAGGGGAGACATCATTGTTTTGATGGGTGATTTAAACGCACAGATCGGCCCCAACAACACCGGCCTTGAGCACACTATTGGAAATCAAGGCCTAAGCCAAGTTACCAATAACAATGGTGCTTTTCGTTGACTTCTGTAGTTCCCATCAACTCATGGTGTTTAAGCTCAGCACTTAAACCAAAAGCTGCATATAATTTAAATAACATTAAATCTTCTAAATCAATAATTTCAATTTCCCTTTAATTCACTTTAACTTATTCCTATTTAAAAATTGTCATCAAACTTAGCATACAATGTCCAGACGTAATCTGAGACAATTGTTTTTTGTTATCAGTAATTTAAATTCCTTCAGAATTTACAACACAAACATTTCTACGCCATCAGCGAGAAATGCTTTGTGCAGCATACATTGTAAAGGCAACATAAGTGCATACTCGGCTATTTTTCTATGAACTCTTTGAGTTCCTTATCAATCACGTTGACTAAGAACTTTATCCAAACATTTTTTATCCAAACATTTCTGCGCACATCAGCGAGAAATGTTCCCACCGAACTATGCGTTTATGTTGCCTTTTGAATCCAAATACTTGTTTTTATTGTATTACTATTTAAGCCAAGGAGCTTTACCAAAATATATTCAGTCAGTTTCAGTTCGTCTTTTAATTCGTACACGTTACGCCATCACTATCGCCAAGCGAAAGGGTTAAGAACTCTTAAGCCACTTTTCTACACCGGTTAAGCACTAGTGTATACTTACATTACAGAAAATTAATTTTCCATCGCACGCTCTTCAGGTTAAGCACTTGAAGAAATCGTTAAGCGGTCAAGTAAAATAACTCGGTCGCGGTATAAACATTTTTGGTGACCCCGACGTGATTGCTTAGCATAGCAGCAATCACGTCCATCATTTAACATATCAGCACATCAGCATCAATCATCAGTCAGCACATCAGCGGTAACAGTGTGATCATCATTACCAACATTATCAATATTAGCGTACAATCAACGCCACCAGCAGCGTCCACAAAATTATCATAAGCATACCTAACATATCAATTAAATTTTAATACAGCAGAAGATAATCATTAGCGATGGAGAAGCTCCTCATTGAGCAAGAGGGAATAGTGACTGAACTGCAGAAGTTCATCAGCAACTACAGGAAGCAACCAATCGCTAAGAGGGATTTTACGTTCTACTCTGACCGTCTCAATCGCCTAGAGCACATCTGGCATAACTATGATGGAAGAGATTCTCTCCTCAAGAAAGAATACTCTGATCTCAGCGTGGAGTACCTGAACCAATATGAGAAAACCAGGAACTCATATGAAACTATAAAGGAGGACATCAACAACAACCTGCAGGACTTGCGACCACCAAGTCCACAGCCAGGCTTATCCGTAGAATCCATCACAGGGACAATTCCAAAACAACCTCCCTCTAAATCAAGCTCACCAACACCACAACCAATCTCGCCCACTCCAGATCAAGACGATGATCAGAAAGGCATCAAATCAGGGAACATCGACTTTAAACAACCACCTCCAGCAACTCGTGACGTATCAACCATGCGGCTAATCCGAAGACAACTTTTTATTATCAACAATCTTAAGCGCACCTTAACAACCCCGCAATTTCACGACGCATCCAAGGCATATTGCACCATCAAGATAGACGCAATCAACGACCTATGGAACCAGACTAGGGAACTAAATCAATCCATCTGGGAGCAGACAGAAGAACTCTCCAGCATCAAGGAGTACAATATCACCGAGTATTATGAGCTTGAGGATCAAACACAAGATGTCCTGATAAAGCTCACGCAGAAGCTGGACGAACTATCAATATCAACAGCTCAAACCTCAGCTTCTTCCCAGATGAAGCCACCAAAGATCACTCTGCCACAATTCGATGGAGATTACCTTAAGTGGAAACAGTTTCACGACCTCTTTGATCAAATGATCCACAAACAGGACATTGGGGAATCGCAAAAAATGTGGTTCCTAAAAACTAACCTCACAAGCGAGGCTGAGAGGTTGATAAGACATCTGCCCATATCAGCTATACAGCCGCATGGAACTTCCTAAAGGAGCGCTACAACAACAAGCGTGTCCTAACAAGAGCAGTCCTGGAAAAATTGCTGGGGCAACCATCATGCAGAGCCGATTCTGCCGCATCGATGAAGAGGCTTCACGACACCACTCGAGAGTGTCTCATGGCTCTTAACAATCTTGGAGTCCCAACAGACAACTGGGACCCAATTCTGCTGCACCTATTGTTAAAAAAGGTGGACAAGCCCACGCACACAGCGTACGAGCAAGGGCTCAGCAAACCACGGGAGCTTCAGCCGGTGGACCAATTCCTTAAGTTCCTAGAAAGGCGCTTCCAGTCGCTGGAAACTCTAGGACCCCAGAGACCAGAATCAAAGACATCTTCTCTCATAGTAAGAGCAGTCAGCCACAACTGCAAGTTATGCCAACGCAACCACAAGCTTTTTGAATGTACGCTATTCCTTCAAATGACCAAACCAGACAGATTAAGGGCAGTAAACCGATTAAAGGTCTGTGCAAACTGTCTCAGGGACAATCATCAACTATCCGAGTGCACATCAGGAGGCTGCACAAGGTGTGGACAAAAACACAACACATTACTTCACCCGCAAAACAACAATCAATCAGGTCCCAGACAGCATCACAAGCAAGCCAACGACCAGGTTAATGGCAAAAACTCCGCAACTTCGCTAGTCGCAGGATCCCAACATCTTAAATATGCACTCCTTGCAACTGCAGTAGTCACCGTAATTAACAACAAGGGTCAGAAGATAACTTGCAGAGCTCTACTCGATTCCGGCTCACAACTAAACTTCATAACAGAAAGACTAGCAAGGGCTTTGCGTTTAAAAACCACATCAGAGCCCATGAACATAGATGGCATTTGTGAAATAAGGGAAAAGGCCCACACCAAGACCAGTCTGGAATTCCAGTCCAGAGTCACTAACTACACAGCGCAGATTCAGGCATTTGTTCTCCCAGAAATCACATCAATGCAGCCAGCAGAGCAAATAAACACAAGCTTATGGAAAATACCAAGAAATATAACCTTAGCGGATCCAACCTTCAATGAACCAGGCAACATTGATCTCTTAATTGGCATTGAGCTATACCATGAACTCCTGGCGATTGGTCAAATCAAATTAGGGCACAACATGCCCATAATACAAAATACAGTACTAGGATGGATTATAGGAGGAAAAACACCACAGATGAATCAACAAACAGCGGTCTGCGGAGTCTCAACGGTAGAGGAAGACCTTGAAGCAAAACTGGAAAGCTTTTGGCAACTAGAGGAGGCACAATCAGCCACACCAAAACTAACAGCCGAGCAAGCAAGATGTGAATAACACTTCATCACAAATGTTAAGAGGCTCAACGACGGGCGATTTATAGTGAAACTACCATTCACCAAGGATCCTTCCGAACTGGGAGAGTCCAAAGACATAGCATTCCAGCGATATCTATCTCTAGAACGGAAGCTCAACAAAAATCCAGAGGTGGCCGAACAATACAAGGCGTTCATGGCTGAATATTTACGCCTTCACCATATGAGCCCAGCAGACTCCAATTGTCTAAGCAAGCCCCATTACTTCGTGCCACATTATTCTGTCACAAAACCAGACAGCACAACAACAAAATTAAGAGTAGTGTTCGACGGATCGTGCAAAACTACCTCGAAAGTCTCCCTAAATGATCTCCTGGCTACTGGACCAACAGTTCAAGATGAATTATTCACAATATTGCTGCGGTTCCGGCTACCACGCTTCGTCTTCACAGCAGATATCGAAAAAATGTATCGGCAGATACTTGTCGACCCGGCCGACCGTAACTATCAACTGATTTGGTGGAGAGACAGCAGCGCAGAATCAATCAAGTGCTATAGTTTAAACACTGTAACTTATGGCACGACATCAGCACCATTCCTTGCAACGAGATGCCTGCAACACCTAGCAAGGTGCTCAAAACAAACGTATCCACTTGGGCCTGAGATCATAGAGAGACTTCTACGTTGATGATCTCATGACAGGCGCAAACACCTTATCAGAGGCTTTAGAAACACAGAAGCAAGTGCAAACCGTCCTCAACACGGGAGGATTCAAACTTCGAAAATGGTGCACCAATCATAAGGGCTTGCTCCAATCAATTGCTGCTGAAGACAAGGCTATAAATTTAGAAATAACGGATTCTCAGGAGTCAATAAAAACATTGGGTCTATTATGGAATCCTAATTTAGACGAATTCTGCATCAAGTCTTCCCCAAGCCACTCCGCCCGCATAACAAAAAGAACAGTGTTATCAGACATAGCCCATCTCTTCGATCCACTAGGTCTTATCAGTCCTGTGATAGTTTCAGCCAAAATATTTATGCAACGCTTATGGCGCCTTAAATTGGACTGGGATGCAGCACTTCCCATGGAACTTCACTCCTATTGGGTCAACTTCAGAGCTCAAATTGCAACACTTTCAGAGCTCCGAGTTCAACGCCACATGTTCGCTGGAGCAGTACCACAACAAGTGCAGCTACATGCATTCGCAGACGCCTCCGATAGGGCATACGGAGCAGCAATTTACCTGCGATCAATCAACAAGGATAAGGTGATCATTGTCAGACTGCTATGCTCAAAATCAAGAGTGGCTCCTGTAAAACCATGCACGCTTCCTCGACTAGAGTTGTGTGCCGCGAAGTTAGCTGCCGAACTTGTTAGCCGAGTAAAATCCAATTTACGACTAGACAATATGCAGTGCTACTACTGGACAGACTCTGAGATCACCCTAGCCTGGATTAATGCAGATCCAGCGTTATACCACACATTCATTGCAAACCGAATCACAACAATCCAAGAGCTTTCGCCAAAGGAACAATGGCGACACGTCAGATCCCAACACAATCCTGCAGATATGGTATCGCGGGGAGTTCATCCAGAATCATTATTAACACAGGATATGTGGTTCTATGGACCCATGTTCCTACACAGTCCAGAAGTCAACTGGCCGCCTAAATTTACCAGACTCGACACTAACGCGGAAAAACGACAATCAGCAGTAACACTAACTGCATCCGTCGAAGAGGGCAACATCATAGAGTCCATATCACACAATAACAGCATCTCCAGATGGCAAAGAGTGGTGGCCTACGTTTTAAGATTTATATACAATTGTAGATCTAAAGGGGAAAAGGCTGTCAACAAGCAATTGTCAGCCGAAGAACTGGACAAATCAATGAAGGCCATCATCAAGGTAGTCCAGTATAACATCTTCAGAAATGAAATAGCACAGATAAATCAAGACGGCCAAGTCCATATCAAGAGCTCACTGTCCACTTTGGCACCCTTCATAGACGACCAAGGTCTAATTCGAGTAGGAGGCAGATTGGAAGAGGCAGACATACCATACAATACAAGACATCCTATAGTCCTCCCATACGCTCATGATCTAACAAGAATGATGATGAGTCACATACACATCACTCACTTGCATTGCGGTCCTCAATCATTACTGGCAATAACACGCCAACAATATTGGCCCATAAAAGGGAAAACGGTGGCAAGATCAATAGTTGGAAGGTGCATTCGCCGTGCTAAAGCAAGGCCCAAGGTCATGAATCAATTCATGGGCAATCTCCCTGCATCAAGGGTACAACGACTTCTTAGGACCAATCTGGATACATTACCGACTAAGAGGGAAGCGGCCCCAGAAGGCGTACGTTGCAGTGTTCTGCTGCTTTGCAACTAAAGCAGTGCACTTCGAAGTGGCAAGCGATTTAAGCACAGCGGCATTCATTGCTTGCTTAAAACGCTTCGTTGACAGAAAAGGACATTGCACTAACATCTACTCAGACAATGCCACCAATTTCAAAGGAGCCAAAAATCAGCTGGAAGAACTTAAGGAAGGCCTCTATTCGGAAGGAGCAATGGACAAAATCAGCAATTATTGCACAACAAAGGGCATCACCTTTCACTTCATCCCTCCGAGAGCACCTCATTTCGGTGGACTCTGGGAAGCAGCCGTCAAATCAGCGAAGCACTACCTGCAACGGAATCTTGGATCAGCCTCCTTGACTTATGAAGAACTCGAAACACTTATGGTAGAAATAGAAGCCATCCTGAATTCCAGACCGTTAACACCATTATCAGCAGATCCAAACGACTTGACGGCACTCACACCAGGACACTTCCTCATTGGCGAGCCACTCACTACAGCCGCTGATCCGACAGCAAGGACGCCTGGCAGCACTCTAGCTCAGCGATGGAAGCAAGTATTCCAATTAAAAAGGCAATTCTGGCAGATGTTCCATGGAGTACCTTAGTGAGCTCCAACACAGGTACAAGTGGAAGCAGGAAGCTTCAAATGCATGCCCAGACATGATGGTTCTCATCAAGGACGATAATTGGCCCATCACTCATTGGCAACTCGGTAGAATAACTAACATCATCAAAGGCCAAGATGGGCTGGTTAGGGTAGCTGACGTAAGAACTGCATCAGGTATTCTACGCAGACCTATCCACAAACTAGCACTGCTACCCGTCGAGACGGAAGACGACACCACAAATCCAGTAGACCAGAAGTTCACACACAGCATTGAGAATGCTCCAGTCGCTTCAGCTAAGAGAAGAGCCGACCCAGTTCCATCAACATCAAGGGCTTCACAATCAGAAGTACCAAGGACAAGAGACCTTAGTCCAGTCCCATCGACCTCTAAGGCTTCTACATCACAACCAACAACGTCGAAAAGAAGACGCCACAGTCCAATGTTAACATTTTTGGTTGTCATTGGGTTAATCTGCCATCATTTGGCTAAATTAGGATAACTAAATTAAGCAAACAGCCGGGCATTTACTATGAGAGTCTCGGAAATGTGCACCTCATATCAAATGAATGGTCTCTCGTCATCCACTACAACATGAGCATCATCCGACAGGAGCATGAGACAATCAAGAGTGGAATCAACAAGCTCAACCAACTATGCAACATGATTACCGAGAAACCAACGTGTGAACCAATAGTTCAGCAATTCCTGGACTCTCAGCTTCAACTTGAGAGTGGCAAGAGACCAAGACGAGCTCCACTAGATATCGTAGGCAACTTAGCCAGCTCGTTATTCGGCGTACTTGATTCAGAGTATGCAAGGCAAATGTCGGGCATCATCAACGACCTACAACATAACGATCGACATCTATTGGACCTCATAAGGAATCAAACCTCCATCATTGATTCCACAGCTAATATCCTCAAAAAATCAGAGGAGAACAATGCTAGGTCTCTCGAAGAATTGAATCAACATCTACACGAACTCTTGTCACAGGTAAATAAGGTGGCACAGGAGAATCAGCAACAAAGGATATTACAAGCATTCACAACAGTATCTGTAAGACTAGTCTTGGCCATCAATAACTACCAAAGGATACAATCAACCCTGTGGGACGTTCTGCTAGATACCCATCAAGGGAGAATAAATCCATACCTACTAGCACCAGACCAGCTAAACAAGGCACTACTACACATTCAGGAGCAACTCCCACCATCGTTGCGGTTACCATCAAGACCAGACGATCTAGTAAAGTTGTACAGCCTCATGAACGTTGAAGGACGAGCGGAGCCCGACTTTATGATCTTCAAATTGACCTTGCCTCTATTCACGTCCGAGCAATTCGAAATGATCCACATTGTGCCAATTCCGTTTCAACAAAACAACAGCTTCATCAGGATAAACCCATCATCAGAGTTTATCATAATCAACCTCCATCGAGATCAATACTATCCACTGAGTGAAAATGAGATGAGATCATGTCGATTGAGTGAGCAGCAATTCATCTGCAAGCAACTTCATCCCCTCTACAACAAGAGGTCAAATCGAAGTTCGTGTGAAATCAGTTTATTCACGCGATCAATTCCCAGGGAGTGTCAACTTATTCCCACGCAGAACTACCATTGGATACAGCTAGCAACTCCCAACAAGTGGATCTTTACTTGGGCAGGACAAAACATTGTCAACATTGTCTGCAAGGACTCAGTAACTCAAGACATTTTAGAGGGCACAGGAATTCTTGAAATTAGCCCCGAATGTTCGCTTCGTGACGATACCATCACCATTCACGGACACAATACCATCTCTACCTCATTACAAGGTAGATTCATCAGCACCAAAGACTTCGCGGATTTTCTCAACGCAACAGTACTTGATAACATCCAAGTCCAACCGCTTTCAACAATCAAACTGAAACAGGACATTGAGATGCTCCAGGAAAGGATCAGCACCCTTAAGGGTCAAGAAATACTACCAGATGCTACCATCAATCACCATGACGTACATCAATAGACCATCTCATATGCAGGACTGACAATCATCATAGTCATCCTGGCATATATACTAGTGAAACACCGAAGGTCAATCATCAGACGAACTTCAACAGATCCTCCACTTCCTGTGCCACTACCAAGAAGCACATCAACCAGACATCTTGAGCAGGCTCAACGCGGGGAGAATGTTTAAGCTCAGCACTTAAACCAAAAGCTTCATATAATTTAAATAACATTAAATCTTCTAAATCAATAATTTCAATTTCCCTTTAATTCACTTTAACTTATTCCTATTTAAAAATTGTCATCAAACTTAGCATACAATGTCCAGACGTAATCTGAGACAATTGTTTTTTGTTATCAGTAATTTAAATTCCTTCAGAATTTACAACACAAACATTTCTACGCCATCAGCGAGAAATGCTTTGTGCAGCATACATTGTAAAGGCAACATAAGTGCATACTCGGCTATTTTTCTATGAACTCTTTGAGTTCCTTATCAATCACGTTGACTAAGAACTTTATCCAAACATTTTTTATCCAAACATTTCTGCGCACATCAGCGAGAAATGTTCCCACCGAACTATGCGTTTATGTTGCCTTTTGAATCCAAATACTTGTTTTTATTATTGTATTACTATTTAAGCCAAGGAGCTTTACCAAAATATATTCAGTCAGTTTCAGTTCGTCTTTTAATTCGTACACGTTACGCCATCACTATCGCCAAGCGAAAGGGTTAAGAACTCTTAAGCCACTTTTCTACACCGGTTAAGCACTAGTGTATACTTACATTACGGTCGCGGTATAAACACATGGTAGGTGGAACCTACTTTTGTCACAAGAAGATACACAAGGAGACCTGGGTATCGCCCGATGGTAGAACGAAAAATCAGATAGATCACGTGGCCGTCAGCCGCAGATGGAGAACTATTCTGGAGGATGTCAGGAGCTTTAGGGGTGCAGACACTGGAAGTGACCACCATTTGGTAGTAGCAACTATCCGCCTAAAAATCGCCGCAATCAGAAACGTTCAACGCGATGCCATAAACCGTAGACGGTTTAACGTAGACCTTCTGCGGGAGAGCACTAAAAGGAGAGAATTTGCTGGAAATCTGCAACAAATCTTAAACCAGCAAACCGTTTCTGACGACACGAATATTGAAGAGCTGTGGAGCACAACAAAGGGCGCTATAATAACAGCAGCGGAAACAAGCATCGGTTATGTCCAAAGAAACCAGCAACACTGGATCTCGGACACAACCTGGCAAAAAATAGAACGCAGAAGGGCCCTCAAAAATAACGTGAACTCTACAAGCGACCCGGAAAGACGCCAAACGTCCAGCTGTAAATAAAAATGACAAACCATCTGCTTATCCTGATCGTACACCGAATTCACGGTTAAGCTATTCAACGGTTTTGCAATCAAAAACGCCAGTGACGTCACAGCCATCAATATCAAATGTGATGTCGGGCAAACGCAAAAGAACCACCGAACTTGTTATGATTGAAAATTCAACGTCACAAATGATAAAAAAGGTCAACGTTCCATCTCCACAACAGGGTACGAAAAATGTTCAAATTGGCAAACCGATTGAAGCACGAAAAATTTTACCGAAAAAAATTAATCCGTTCACCAAATCGATATGGGTATCAGGATTTCATCCAGATACAACGAATGATGAAATTTCAAATTACATCATTGAAAATACGGTTGTTACCGACAAAACGAAATTTAATATCTCTAAACTGGTGAAAAAAGATCATGACGTCACAAAAATGACATTCATTTCTTTCAAAATTGATGTTTCACCGGAAGATTTTGATGTCCTTTGCAAATGTGAAAATTGGCCAGAACAAAATAAAGTTCGTGAATTCGTAAAATTGTTACCACCAAAACGAACACTCAATCAATTTATGCTAACACCGTTATCCAGCCAATTGTCGCCTGAACGTAATGCCAAAATGAAAAAAACTGAAGAACAAAAGGAAAACCAAACGAAAAACACTTCCATGGAAATCGCTGATGAAATGGAAATAAAAAACAACAACTTATCGACAAAAAACTGATTAGCTTTAGTCACCGTAGCCCAACGAGTCGTATAACAATAAATGTAAACAGTGGTGAAGGTGGTTCTACAGGGAACTCATTTAATATTATGGAATGTTCTCCGCAAGGGAGATATGATGCTACTGCTCGTCTAAATTCGAGTGTTATTTGTACCACACAGAAAACACGCACACAATCCAAAATCACGAAATTCTTCCGGTCAAATGAAAATGAACCAGCGCACACAGAAAGAATAGCCGATTCACCGATGACACAAAATTGCAACTCTTGTTTCATCGATAAGCAGCGCTTGCCGATTTATTACAACAACGTGAGATCCATCGTAAACAAAAGGAACGTAAACACGAAAATCGAGCTATCGCCATACAAAATTTTGTGCTTCACTGAAACCTTTTTGGATGATAAGGTAAATTTCAATTTTCCAAATTCATTCAATGTGTATCGATGTGATCGTGCTACGAGTAATGGTAATTCAAGAACGAGACGTGCTAGTGGTGTTGCTGTTTTGGTGCATAAATCATTGAGATGCAAATCGATTGATGTTATTATTGATCCCGATTGTGAATTTTTAGCAGTGGAAATCATCTTGAAGCCTAAGTCAATGATTATTTATTTATGTTACATGAGCATTTTCGAGTTGAATATCGCGAACAAACACTATGAGCACATAAAGTCATTAACAGAAAATTATCAAAGTCATCAAATCATGGTGTTGGGTGATTTTAATTTGAAAAAAATCGCATGGGAAGAAGATGAAGATGAGCTGAATGTTTTTTATTTGCCAATACTATCGACAACAAGTCAATCGCGATACTATGTTGAAGCCAATGATTTTATCGTGCGCATGTTATCGTTACCGATGTTCCAGTTATCGAACGTCAAGAATTCTGCAGGCAATGTACTTGATTTGGTGTTTGTAACCGACAATATTGATGTGAGCCCGTGTGTTGACCCGCATACGATCATTGATGTCGACCAACAAGATGAATACCATAAGCCATACGACATTACCATTGATTATTGCACAAAAGGTTCATTGTTGAATGATGATGAAAATATTCAAGTTTTCTGTTATCGTAAGGGAAATTATGAGCGCATGTGTCAGCAGCTTGAAAATATCAATTTCGCACACGAATTTAACACCCGTTCAATTGATTCAACATATGAATTTTTTCAATGCAAAATTAACGAGTTAATATTAGCAAATGTACCACAAATAGTGCGAAGAAAGTATGCAAACAAGCCGATATGGTGGAACAGGGTACTACAACAAAAGAAAAATCGTCGCGATAAATTGTATAAGCGTCAACAGAAGGGTGTTGTTTCAAACGAGCATATAGCAGCTATCGTCGAGTTCAACGCACTCAATGAACGCTATTACAAGGGATATATGCAACGTGTAGAAAACAACATCAAAAATGATCCAGCCACATTTTGGCGTTTTGCTAAGCTGAACAACACAACATCGACATATCCAAGTGAAATGCGACATGAAAACATCACTGCCAATACACCAAATCACATTGTTGAATTGTTTGCAAATCAATTCGAATCCAGTTATGTTACCGATGATCGCTTATGGAGTCTTAATGACTTTATTCAGTCATTACAATCGACAACGGAAATCAATGTAACACTGGATAATATTGAAATGGCAATTAATTCGTTAAATTGGAAAAGTGGTGCTGGTCCAGATGGATTGTCACCGTTCGTTATTAAAATGTGCGTCGATTCAATTGTTTGGCCAATTTGGTTGCTGTATCAAAAAACGTTCAATGAAGGGTGCATTCCAAATGAACTTAAATTATCAAGAGTTGTTCCTGTGCACAAAAAAGATGATAAAAGTGATGTTTCAAATTATCGTGTGGTTGCTATCAGCCCAGTGGTTTTAAAAATATTCGAAATAGCAGTAAAAAACCGGCTAATGGTCATCATCGAACCAAAATTGTCAAATACTCAACATGGATTTCGACCAAAACGATCGGTAACAACGAATCTATTGAATTTATCCATTGACGTCAATAAAGCATTTCAAAGAGGCAATCAGGTTGACATTTTATATGGCGATTTCAAGAATGCATTTAATGTGGTTGTTCATCGAATACTCATTGGTAAAATGGGGCGCTTTGGACTTGGGCCAAAAACTGTCAAATGGCTTTATGAATTTGTTGCAAATCGAATGAGTTATGTCAAGATTGGTAATGCAACATCACGGAAATATCATATGACATCGGGTGTTCCAGCTGGTAGCACCCTTGGGCCAATATTGTTTTTAATGTTCATAAATGACTTGCCTGATGTGATTCAACATGCAAAATTATTGTTGTTTGCTGATGATTCAAAAATGTTTTGTGAAATATGGAATGCAAGAGACACCAAATTATTACAAGCAGATATAAACAAGATGATGCGATGGTGTAATGAAAATATGCTGCCATTGAATCTCAACAAATGTCACATCTTCACTGCATCGAGAGCGACAACACCAATTCATGTAAATTATACAATGGCTGGTCATATTATTGAACGCAAGGAAACGATTCGCGATTTGGGTATCATTTTGGATAGACGTTTTTCATTTGCTGATCACATTGAGCAAACTACAGTGAAGTGCCGTCAACTGATTGGGTGCATCAAACGACATTCAATTGGCAAATTTACAATTGATACTCAGCGAATTTTATATTTAGCATATGTAAGGTCTAGACTTGAATTTGCATCAGTGATATGGAACCCGTATCAAGGAATTTATATTGATGACATTGAATCGATACAAAAACAATTTGTGATATATTGTCTAGATAGTAGAAGAAATGCAACATCGTTCCGATTGGCTCCATATGTAGATAGATGTAAATTATTAAAATTGCAACCATTAAGTTTAAGAAGAAAAATTGCTGATTCACTTTTTTCATTTGACATTTTTAAAGGCAAGATAAATGATATAAATATTAGTTCTAATTTTGTTTTAAGAGATCACTATCATGTAACAAGAAGAGCACGATTAATTGATGAACCATTTTATAACAGTGATTATTTAAGAAATCAACCAATAGCTAGATTAATCCAAATTGTAAATCAAAATAATGTAATTATTAGAAACACAGTTAATAGAAATGTATTTAAAAGAAAAATGGAAGCTAAATTAATTGAGAATCAAAATTAAAATAACAATGTAAATATTGATGTACATATTCAGCCAATATAATGGTGGTGAAACAAATAAATCAAAACAAGCATCGGTTATGTCCAAAGAAACCAGCAACACTGGATCTCGGACACAACCTGGCAAAAAATAGAACGCAGAAGGGCCCTCAAAAATAACGTGAACTCTACAAGCGACCCGGAAAGACGCCAACAACTTGAACAGGAATACTCCCAATTACACCGGGAGGTAAAGAGAAGTGTCCGGCGTGATAAAAGACGGCAGATAAATGAGCTCGCAGAGAAAGCGGAAAACGCGGCAAACACAGGCAACAGTAAGGTGCTGTACCAAATTACTAAGCAGCTCTCGGGAAAGCGCTCTACTAAAAAGCATGCCGTAAAGAGTGCGGATGGAAGGCTACTGTGCAGCGACGAAAAGCAACTCCAAAGATGGAGAGACTACTTCTTCGCCGCCCTGAATGGTTCCTTTTCGCAGGAACCTGAAGAAAATAACAACAATGCACAGCCAATAAGAATCGCCACTCGTGCACCATCCAAGACAGAAATAGTAACCGCAATTCATGCAATGGCCAATGGTAAAGCAGCTGGAAAAGATGGCATCCCGCCAGAATTGTTGAAAGCCGACTCAAGCCTCATAGCAGATGCGCTACAGCCAATCCTGGAAATAGCATGGAATACCTGTACCTTTCCGGAGGATTGGACGGAAGGTATCATAGTCAAAATACCAAAAAAGGGGGACCTAACAATATGTGACAACCGGAGAGGCATCTGTTTATTATCTACGGTGGGAAAAATCTTGTCCCATATATTACTATCTAGGATAAGAGAGGCAGTAGATCGAACGCTTAGAAGACAGCAGGCTGGATTCAGAAAGGGCCGCTCCTGCATAGACCATATTAACACCTTGAGAATCATAGTGGAGCAGTCTACTGAATTCCGATCCCCCCTTTACCTTGCTTTCGTAGACTATGAGAAAGCGTTCGACTCGGTCAATAGGAGCTTTATATGGCGAGCTCTACGGAAACGTGGACTGCCGGACAAAATAATAGAATTGATAAAAGCTCTAGCAGAGTTCTCCATAATGGAAAATTATCCGACAGCTTTGAGGTGTGCTCAGTAGTACCACAAGGATGTCTACATTCACCATTACTATTTCTTATAGTAATAAACGACATTCTTGTCAGCGCTCTAGATAGAAGAACAGGTGGCATACAATGGGGATTGCTAGACCGCCTTAAGGATCTCGACTACGCGGATGATATCTGTTTGCTGGCCCACAGACACCAGGACCTCAAAAACATGTTAAACAAATTGGCAACAGAAAGTAGCTCGACGGGCTTAAGGTTAAATCCGACTAAAACAAAAGAAATGCGGATAAATGCAAACACCCTTGAACGGACAGCGCTAAATAACCGTGACGTGGAACTGGTAGACAAATTCTGTTACCTCGGTAGTATTATTACCGAAAACGGCGGTACAGAAGATGTCAGTTCCAGAATAAATAAAGCAAGAAGCGCATATGCATGCCTGTTCCACATATGGAGATCAACAGAGATCTCAATTAACACCAAATTGCGGCTGTTCAGCTCCAACGTTAAGGCAGTTCTTTTGTACGGTTGCGAAACATGGAAAGTCACCCAATTCATCACAGGGCGCCTACAAGTTTTCATCAACAGATGCCTACGTCGTATCCTAAAAATCCGCTGGCAAGATAGAATTTCAAATGAAGAACTATGGCGCCGTGCCGGCCAAGAAAGGATAGACGACCAAATCAGGCGAAGGAAATGGAATTGGATTGGCCACACCTTGCGACGCGAAGACGATAATCCAGCCAAACAGGCCCTTGACTGGAATCCGCAAGGATCCCGTCGAGTCGGAAGACCTAGAACAACGTGGAGGAGAACCCTATTATCAGAGGTCGCAACAACTGGGAGATCCTGGTCAGAGCTGAGAGCTCTCGCGCAAAACAGAGTCCGCTAAAGGGCAACTGTTTCCGCCCTATGTCCCATGAGGGATTAAAGGAGCAATTAGTAGTTAGTAAGCATGGTAAATCAAGTCCGAACCTTCGTATCTCAGTGTCAGACGTGTAAGTGCACGAAGTCTCCCAATGCAATCTTACGACCGCCCATGGGTGAAAAACTGGAAGTGGCTAAGCCGTTTCAATTCCCGTATGTGGACTTTTTGGGTCCCTACCCCCGCTCCAAGAGAGGTAATACTGCTGTGCTGGAAGTTTTGGACTCATTTAGTAAAATTGTATTCCTGTTTCCGGTCTCCTCCGAGACTGCAAATTCTGCAATAGAGAACCTGGAGCATCGTGTGTTTCACACATTTGGAGTAACAGAGATAATTTTTTCCGACAATGGTCGACAGTTCGTCTCCAAGGAATTTGCTAAATTCTTGGACGACTATGGAGTCAAACACTTGCGTACGGCGGTACATTCACCACATCCCAACGCCTCAGAGCGAGTAAACAGGTCTACCTTAGCAGCCATTAGGGCCTATTTAAAGGACGAACACCGTGATTGGGACCGCCACCTTTCTTCAGTGGAATGTGCAATGCGAAGTTCAGTTCATGAGTCAATAGGAATGGCACCTTTTCAGGCTCTCTTCGGAAGCCAGATGATCTTACACGGATCAGCCTATGCGGTCTTAAAAAATGACACGCTTTACAAGACGGAGACATTGCATTCCTGCCAACATCATGGCTAAATTCTTGGATTTCCGGCCTTTCCACAACGGGTCCAATCCAATGCAGAATCACCCTAAGTCAGGTTTATGCAAGTTATTCCGTCCTTTTAGATTCATTGTACGTATTTTCGGAAACAAGTAGAACGATATCTGCTTTAGTACAGTATTAAATTAATAAATAATAGTGAACGATTATATTAAAAGAAATTAAATTAAAATGGACAAATTTGTGGCAAAACGAAGTGAGCCGTCTACATCTGGTGAAATAGTGAAGAAAAAGACCAGGTTATACAACGATACATATTTAAAATATGGATTTATTGCATTGGATGACAAACCTCAATGTGTTATTTGCTATCAAGTTCTGTCCGCGGAAAGCTTGAAACCTTCAAAATTAGTTCGGCATCTGGAAACAAAACACCCGTCTTTACAAAGGAAACCCTTGGAATTCTTCGACATCTATAATGGACTCCGACAAGGGGACGGTCAGGCCTGCCTCCTTTTCAACCTGGCGTTGGAGAAAGTGATCCGAGATTCGGGCGTGACATCAAGGGGCATCATCTTGCACAAGTCCACCCAATTACTGGCTTACGCAGACGACATTGACATCATTGGAAGAACATCAACAGCTGTACAAGAAGCTTTCATCCAGATTGAGCGGGCGGCAGGAAATCTAGGACTGCACATCAACTAAAGCAAAACAAAGTACATGATGGCCTCGTCTGCAAGAACACCTAACTAACAAGGTAGAGGAACACGAGTTTGATGTGGTAAAATCATTTACCTACCTTAGGTCAATAGTAGCAGCCGACAATAGCATGGAACCTGAAATACGCGCACGACTGCTAAAAGCCAACAAAGCCTACTATAGCCTGTCAAGGCTCTTCAAATCCAAGCATCTAACCATATAGTCTAAACTTTTACTATATAAGACGATGGTCTTGCCGGTCCTCACATATGCATCCGAAACGTGGGTGCTTAGCAAAAAGCACTCTAACCTCTTGGCGGTGTTCGAGAGGAAAATACTTCGGAGGATTGTTGGCCCCTTATGTGAGGAAGGACGATTCCGGAGACTCTACAATGACGAGATCTACGAGCGCTATCGCGACATAGATGTTGTGAAGAAAATAAAGCTCGGTAGACTCCGGTGAGCAGGACATCTAGCTCGTATGAGTGAAGATCAGCCTGCTCAGAAAGTTCTCTGCGGTAAGACTTATGGGGTGCGACAGTGAGGGAAGCCTCCGCTGGAAGGATGGCGTAGACCAGGACGCTCAGAGCATAGGGATGCCAAACTGGATGACATCGGCTCAGAATCAGGACCGGTGGAGAGAACAGTTGCGAGAGGCCAGGACCGGATCCCGGTTGTAGAGCCGGATTCAAAAATGAAAATATCAATCCTTAAGTCCAAAATTTTCAAATCCAGCCCACTGTACATAGGCTTCCTTTGCTGCAATCATTGGGCGCATCCAGCGCACTCAGCGGAAAAGGCGCTTAGCTAAGCAGCACAGCGTAAAAAGTAACTAAGCGGTGTGTGTCCGCTGGATTGGATTGGTAAGTTAGAATTTATTTTGACAAGTATATGTATATTTTTTTCTATTTTATAATAACGTTGTGGCGACCCCACCGGAAACGGCAAAGTGCCAAACTAATTAAAAGATTCGAAGATCAATATGGCACCACAAGTTCACGAGATCACGAGTTCCGGCAATCCCAAGGAGGAGAGCGGTCGAGTCTTTTCTCAGCGATACCAACCATCGGACCGGTCGCCACGTTACAAAGTCTATAACAAATAAATTTTATTCCGAGTAATTGGTGTTATTTATTTGTCCCAATATTCTGACACAATTATTTGATGTTATTTATATAAAGTGATTATGGGTCGATGCCCATAAATGGTGACCCCGTAGAGAGTGAACAAAAAAAAACACAAATCAGTGACCAGATGTTCGCAATCAAACAGGCTGAAAAATAATCGGCAAACTATACAAAAAGGAATACACAAAAAAACAAGAGAAGAAACAACGTTCATCTTAAAAAGACAACACATGTACCAACAAAAAGTACTACAAAGAAAAAATACCAAATGAAAAATCAATCAACATCCAGGATTTAGACATCAGAACAACAAAAGAACCAACCAAAAATTTATTTTAAGTAGTTTAACATCATACCAGTATCTAAAGTCATTTTTTTCTTTTAGGCAAAAAATAAAAATAAAAATTCATAAAAAATGTTCATCCCGTATGCAACACACAACTAACAAGATTGTTGGAGTATATAAGTCAAGATTCATAATTTTCATCAAATCTCACAAAATTATTTTAAACGCAAAAACGCAGTGAGTAAATCAAACTCTCATTTTCCATTATATAGCAATATATCAAATAATAAAAAATTTTGAAAGAAATACAATGCCACTTAGTAAACAATGAAGCAGTCTCAGTGCCGCCTACAAATTTAAAATAAAAGAAACGGTATAAAAATTCGTGCAAATTGATTTAAAAATAAAAAAACCCTCACAACTAATATTTCAAAGCAGTTTACTCTTATTAAAAAATAAATTTAACGTAAAAATTTCAATAAAACTAAATCGTGTTTCTTTGGTGAGGCAATTGAAGAGTGAGGACGTTATGACACACATTTTTGTAATCTATAGAAATTAAATTTTAAGTATTAAGGAATGGCATGATTTTCATAAGTAAAACTACGATCGTCAATAAAGTATAAAATAAATAGGGAAACAGACTTCCCTTGAATATTGTGCAGACATTAGAATTAAAAAAAAAATTCATATTTATTATTTATTTGCTTTCTTGCTCCCTCACCTGTCAGAGGATCAAGAACATCATACAATTGGCGTACGTAAACATAACCACGCGGTAGAAACAAGGGCGGTTTCAGAGGGGGGTAATTGGGTAATTACCCCCCCTAAGAATTCTCGTTACAAACAAGTTAAGTTATGGTGAATCTCGTCGGCGATCTATGAATTTTTCCAAAACTGCTGGAAGGGACCGACCCCAGCCGATTTTTGATCGAACACTTTGACAGCTCTTGCATTGTTGTTTTTTTTTCTTCTGAAATCCCCTTTTGCTCGCAAAGAGAATGTCTTAAATAACAACAAAGACAGTATGATTTGTTGCCTGCAAGTTGTTCGCTCATGTAGAAGCTCATACGATTTTTCAGCGAAGACAAAAGAGAATTGACGATTGCAGACGAATCTGTCTGTCGTGTGTACGCTCGTGTGGAAACAGCCTATGTAAACAAAATGAAGTTAACTGCTCAAGCGCCGTAAAGGCCCGTCCTCACTACGCGGACTTAGATTCCACGCGCTTTTGGTCGTACGGCCAGCAAAAAGCGCGCGTGATCTTTTAATTTTCTGAATCATGAGTGAGAAAAAATCAATTCTCATTTGAAACGGCGTACGCGCTTTTGAAAAGCTCATAGTGTGTGGACGCACAATGTACCTTTTTAAGCACAGCCTTTTGTCGGCGTTGTTTTGCCGCACGACCTTTACCATGGACAAAGTCGTAAAAAAGTCGTAAAAAAGCCATAAAAATCTATATGAAAAAAAAGGCAAAAGCGCGTACGACCCAAGTCCGCGTAGTGTGGTCCCACCATAAAGCTGCTGACAGAAACAGGCGCAAACGCCATGCGGGCAATGACAGAGAGAATAGAAGTAGTGTATTCAAATGCGCACTAACGAAATGCTGTTTTACGCTACGCACACACCGCGCAAGTTGCTTTACTTTCTACTTTTTGCGCGTTGCCGCCGCCTAGTGTCAAGAGATGTTTGTGTTTTGAGTCGGGTTTTGGTGGTGGTGGGCATATGTTTGGAGTCGTGTGTTGGTGTTGGGTGGGATAGCAAATTTTTTGGATTTTATATTTAATGAAAATCTTTATTTTTCCAAATTGAGGTAATTAAATTAGCACCTAAAACAAAGACAAGTCCTGTAGGATAGAAAAATTATATGTAAATCATTCAGGTTTTTCAATTTTTTTCCTATCACGTCCACTTGTCACTTTGATTTCGTTGTCGTGTTCAAAGTCGGAGCGCGCCGCCGGCACCGCAACATCATGTTAGTGAAAAGTCGCCACATACCGCGAAGCCAATGTCAGCACCGCGTTTGCGCCTGTTTCTGTCAGTAGCTTAAGAGAAGTTATGACTTTCTTCCTTTTAGTAGGGGAGCTGGCACTTGAAAAAATCGTGTCGTCCCAACCACGGTATACAGAAACAAGGTAATGTTAAAATACTGTATATAGTAAGACGGCAACGTCACTCGGCGACCTCTTCCCATATAAAATTGAAGTTATTGTTGTTGTTTCTGCATTAGTGCTGACGTCACTCGGATACCTTTTTCTACTATATTCGAAGCTGTCAGTCTCTTTTAACTTTTACATTACCTTGTTTCTGTATACCGTGATCCCACCCTTCTGCTGTTTGGTATATAAGCTTTTCAAGTAATTTCAAGCATTTTTCATAATATGACATTTTTACGGGAAGTGGACCCACCTCGAGGTAGATGGTTCGGGGGGGGTTAAAAAGGGGCTAAATTGAAAAAAAATTTCTGCTGCTGCTTATGTAGGTTCTATTAGGGCTAAATAACCGTTTAATACTAGTGGCAGACATTTTTGACCATTGTCGGGGGGGGGGGGGGGTGTGAAATGGCAACTTCAGCTCGCGGTGGCTTGGGGAGGGTGCAAATGGAATTTATGGAATAAAAAAAATATTTAAGTTTTTCTTTTTTTTAAATTACCGCCCCCTAAGACAGTTGGCTGGAAACGCCCCTGGGTAGAAATCCTAAAAAAATTCAAAAAGTTTCCCTTTGTTCCCCGAAGATAAATCAATCTCTTTAAAGTTTAGGTAGAACAAACAAAAAAGAACATTTTTAAATTAGAAACTTGATAATGGTTGTCAGAAAAGTGTTCTGTTTTTTTTATTATTAAATATGGAGATATCGAAACAGGAGAACACTTCTGTTTAAATTTAATGACAAAGATTGTTACTATAATTGATTTTTTTTGAATATTGGATACTATATGAAGGAATTTTGAATTTATTGGTAGTATCTGGAAGTTGCTTATTCATATTTAATATTCATCCTAATTTTACATAATCTAATTCTTTTTGTGGTTGATCTTTGTCAAAAGGCTTTAATACATATTGAATTACAAAATACGACGACCAGCGCAAACACCCTTTCAAAAATACATAATAATAACGCGTTATTAGATTATTAGAAAATGAGTGAAGATTAGACAGGGAAAAGTTATGTACATCTCTAATAAATCGGCTTAACACCTGCCGCGTTTTCGAAACAAAATCCCAATTTCTACTGCAGGCAAACACTTAAAAATAAACTTTCCTATTATTAACTTTCTTAAAAACATTATCCACCCTAATCGTAATGGAGCCAAACATAGTAGCAGGCCCACACACGTCAAATAATGGCACCCAAAAGTCCGAAAATAACAACACGGAAAACATATCGAACACAATCATTGCAACTTTAAAAATTCCACCATTTTGGCATAACCGACCAGATTTATGGTTCATACAGGTGGAAACACAATTTCGTGTTAGGGGCATAACTGCCTCTAGCACAAAGTACGACCATCTTGTAGCATCCTTGCCACCAGAAACCATGGAGGTAGTAGCGGACATTATATTGAATCCACCATTGGTCAATACATAGATATGAAAACTTGAAACAAATGTTATTAAACAGAAGTCAAGACTCAGAAGAGCGTAGACTGGATTCTTTGCTACATAAGGTAGAATTAGGCAATTACAAACCCTCCGAATTGTTCCGTCATATGGAATCTCTGGCGGGAAGCGGTAACAGTCTCATAAATACGCAGCTATTACGCAAACTTTGGCTTAACAAAATGCCAACCCCCATGCAAAATTGCCTAATCGCAATAGAGTCCACGCAAACGCAAGAAGATCTATTCCGCGTAGCTGATCGAATATACGACTCAACGTCGACGGCTAAGGTGTCCTCGGTGCAACACACCAAATCAACGGATATAGAAGGATCGCTTCTAAATCTCCATGAAATGATCGACAATTTAGGAAATCGTTTGAAACGCCTCGAGTCAAGGCAATCTAGGTCACGCGCGAGAAACACTTCCAACCATAGCTACCATTCAAGGTCTCCATCTAGTCTAGAGCAACCTCACAAGAAAACGCATGCTGGTACCACAAAAAATTTGCGGACAAGGCACAAAAATGTAACTCCCCATGTAAATACAACTCAAAAGTTGCGAAATACTCCAAAAACTCCCCGCATGTCAATGCGTCAAAAAACTAAGCTGCACCACTTCGACCGCGGCACCGAAGGTAGATCGCACATCACGCCGCTTATTTGTGTGGGACAAAATAAACCCAAAAACATTTTTTAATAGATTCGGGCGCGGATATTTCAATTATACCCAAATCAGCGGGAATCAAATATACGAAAAAAGCAGAAATGAACCTAATATGTGCGAATGGTACACCAATACCCACTTACGGAACAAAAGAATTGGCAATGGACCTAAACCTACGTCGAACTTACATCCACACATTTGTCATAGCAAACGTAGACTATCCAATACTCGGTGCAAATTTCCTATATCAAAACGCCCTGCTAGTAGACCTACGCCATCGAAAACTGATAGACGAAACAACCACCTTGTCAATAGGGTGCATATGTCGTAAAATAAATACGGTATCACCCAAACTTTGCTCCGTACAAGGAGAATTCGGCTCGATACTAAACAAATTTCCGTCACTCAAATCCCCTCCAAATTTCAACGAACAAGTTCAACATAACGTGGTACATCGAATCATCACCGAAGGGCCTCTACCAGCAGCAAGACCAAGACGTCTTAATACAGCCAAGCACAACACAGCAAAATCTGAGTTTGAATTAATGGTAAAAATGGGAATTTGCCGTCCATCAGCATCTCCTGTAGCTTCTCCCCTACACCTAGTACCCAAGAAGGGCTCACTCGAACTACGACCCTGTGGAGACTACAGACAATTGAATGCGGTGACAATCTTCGATAAATACCCATTACCAAACATTCAAGATTTTACCATTAACTTACATGGCTGTAACATCTTCTCAAAAGTCGACTTGGTCCGAGCCTACCATCAGATTCCCGTAGCCCCAGATGATATCTTTAAAACAGCAGTAACAACGCCCTTTGGACTCTTTGAGTTTCTGCGCATGCAATTTGGAGTCAAAAATGGTGCGCAAACTTTCCAACGCTTCATAAACGAAGTCTTATCTGGTCTCCATTTCACCTTCACATACGTGGATGACATACTCGTAGCGAGCAAGAGTCCACAAGAACATAAGGAACACCTACAATCATTGTTCGAAAGATTAGAGAAGTATAATATGAGCATCAATCCGTCCAAATGCGTATTCGGTGTCAGCGAACTAGACTTTCTATCACACAAAATCACAAAAAACGGTATAGCTCCTGCACAATCACGTATTGAAGCCATCAGAGATTTACCAAAACCCACAACAATAAAAGGACTACAACGTTTTTTGGGAATGGTAAATTTCTACCACCGTTTTTTACCAAACATTTGAAAAATATCCGGCCCCTTGTACGACTTGTTAAAAGCACCAAACGACAAAACAAAAAAACTACTTAAAGAAATACAAGAATGGTCAGAGATACACCAAGAAGCTTTTGATAAAATAAAACTAGCACTACAAAACCATACCTTATTAGTCCACCCAATTCCGGACGCAAAAATTAGTTTAATGGTAGACGCGTCTAGTGATGCAGTTGGAGGAGTGTTACAGCAAGACAATGCAGGGAAATGGGAACCCCTCAGTTTTTTTTCAAAACGACTAAAAGAAAACGAAAGAAAATATTCTACTTTCGATCGAGAACTTTTAGCCGTATTTTTAGCCATAAAGCATTTCAGGCACATGGTGAAAGGCAAAGACTTCACTGTCTACACCGACCATAAGCCACTCACAAATGCTCTAGATTCAAAAACCGAAAAGTCTCCATGACAAACCAATCACTTAAACTATATCTCACAATTTACCGAGACATACGGTATATCAAAGGGAATGAGAATATAGTCTCCGACGCATTATCCAGAGCTCATGTAGATCAACACAAACTTTAGACGCTACAACTTTGTCTCAAGAACAAAGAAAGGACATGCAACTGACGCAAATACTACGAGCGATGCGAGAAAACAAAATGAAAGAACATTCCTTCCAACTAAAGCCTGAACTATAATAGACGTAGATCGACGTACGTTTTTAACGAATGTAGACGTACGTATCTGTCATCGTAAACCGTGAAGCACAATCAACCATAATAATCGCAGTCAACATTGTTTGAATTTGCTACGATTTTGACATCACAACGCCGTCAACTGGGATCCAGGTCCCATAAGACGGCGTAATACTACGTTTAACGAAACATTAACGAAAACAAGTACATGTGATGTACGTTTATTATAGTCAATCATTAATTCTCATCATAGAGCCCTGGCAACGCAGGTATTGACGTACGTTCTTTCACGTCTATTATAGTTCCGGCTTAAAGAAAGTTTTCGATTCCGTTTCCCATGAAAAAATTTGGTGCGAAGTAACCACCAATAAAAACAGGCCATACGTCCCAGAGACCTTACGACGCTCCGTTTTTGAAAACTTACACAACCTCTCACACCCAGGCATTCGTGCCACGAAAAAGCTAATAACCTCCAGGTACTTTTGGCCCAGTATGAACAAAGCCCTCGCCATATGGACAAAATCGTGCGTTCCTTGCCAAAAGGCGAAGACACATCGCCACACAGTCTCACCACACGGTACATTCGACGTGCCCAGTGGGAGATTCGAACATATTCACATGGACCTAGTAGGCCCACTACCTCCTTCAGACAGATATACATATCTATTAACAATCAAGGACAGATTCAGTCACTGGCCCGAGGCAATCCCGATTAGGAACATAAATGCGACGACAATCGTCAATGCTTTCACACGCCAATGTATAGCCCTATACGCGGAGTGCCAAAGACCATAACTACGGATCAAGGGACACAATTCGAGTCTGCAATCTTCAAAGAACTGTCCTCAGTAATAGGAAATCAAAGAATACGCACAACATACCATCCACAGTCGAACGGATCAGTTGAGCGTTTCCACAGACAGTTGAAGACAGCCATTCGTGCTTCACATGATCCTAAGGAATGGTACAAAAATTTGCCGTGGATACTCTTAGGCATCCGTTCAGCCATCATAACCGATCTCAACTTATCACCAGCACAACTTCTTTTTGGCCATGCCTTACGCTTGATCGGAGAATTAGTCGCCCCTGACGCCCCTCGCGAATTACAACTAACGACTCAACTCGCAAAAGACATCAAGACCGCGATCCTAAACGTCCGACCACACAGTGAGAAAACAAGAAAGCAAAACAAAATATTCGTACCACAACACTTACATAAGTGCTCACATGCATTTTTAAAGGACCAAATATACAAGGGAAGTCTAAACCCCCCCTATACAGGCCCTCACGAAGTAATAACTAGAAATGACAAAACTTTCAAAATTTTAATAAATGGAAAACAGGAATTGATAAACATTGACAGGCTAAAACCAGCACACATATGGAACCCAGACTTATCTACACCAACGATAACAACCAGATCTAACAACAAACCTAACTTTTGCTATTTGAAATTGTAAAATAATTGAATATATACAGAAAACATTCCAAATTATGTTATACATGAATAAACAAAATCGAAACACTATATTATGAATTAACTAACAGACACAACAAACAATTCATCATCATCAGGAGCTCCACAGCCTATTGTTGGCCTTGGCTTCCTCCAGCATTCGCCTCCATGATTCTCGATCTCTGGCTCGACTTTTCCAGTTTCTTATTCCCAACTGCCTCAAGTCTTCTTCGACGTCATCTATATATCTTTTCTTAGGCCGGCCGGGTCTGCGTTTTCCTGACGGTACTTTCCCCAGCACTATCTTTGTTGGGTTCCGTTCCGCACCTCGTTGGACGTGACCAATCCATCGCAGTCTGTTTATTTTGATCACTTTGACAATGTTTGGAATCTTACTGATTTCATACAACTCTGAGTTGTATCTTCTTCTCCAAATGCCATCAACCTGTATTCCTTTGTAGATCGAACGAAGAATTCTCCTTTCAAATCTTCCTACCAATGCTTCGTCTGCGTTTTTCAATGTCCACACTTCCGAACCATATAGTAGGACAGGCCTTATTAGTGTCGTGTAAAGTGCCAGTTTCGTCTTCCTTGATATATTTCTAGACATCAGGTGCCTGCGTAGACCAAAGTAGTATTTATTAGCCAGTGCTATTCGTCTTCTGATTTCGGCCCATGTATCATTCCCTTTTGTTATAATCGTGCCGAGGTACACAAACTCATCTACTGCTTCTATATTGTAGGTGTCTATCGTTATGTTCTGTCTGCTACTTCTGCCGTTTTTTGTGTACATATACTTTGTTTTGTGCTCGTTTATTTCCAACCCGATTTTTTTTGCGGCTTGCTCAAGTGCTACAAAGGTCTCCTTCATGCTCTCAAATGATCTTCCAAGGATAGCTATATCGTCGGCAAAGGCTAATATTTGCACTGACCTATCGAAGATGCACCCTGATGTGTTAATCGATGCATCTCTTACTGCTTTTTCTAGGGCCACGTTGAATAACAAGCAGGATAGTGCGTCGCCTTGCCTTAATCCTCTATTTGTTCTGAGGGGTGGGGATAGTTCACCATCTATTCTGACTCTACACCTTGCATCTTTCATCGAAATTTTCGTCAGTTCTACTAGGTGATTAGGTATTCCGAGCTGATCCATAGCGTCAAATAACTCATTACGGTTCACACTATCGTAGGCATATTTGTAGTCGATGAATAACATGTGGATGTTTATGTTAAATTCAACAGCTTTTTCTAGGGTTTCTCTGAGTACAAATAGCTGGTCGGTCGTGGATCTTCCAGGACGAAAACCGCATTGATACTCTCCTAATATTCTTTCCACGTATGGTCGTAGTCTAATATAGAGTACACGTGAAAATACTTTGTACGTTGTGTTCAATAGCGTTATTCCTCTATAGTTGTTGCAAGATAGAGGGTCTCCTTTTTTGTGTAAGGGACACACTATGCCCTCGTTCCACTCATCAGGAATTTCTTTCCGTCTCCAGATTTCCACTATTACTTCATGTAGTTTTTGGATAGTTTCCTCTCCGCCTTGCTTAATGAGTTCTGCAGGTATGCTGTCAGACCCTGATGCCTTATTATTTTTTAGTGCTCGCAATGCCAGGCGTACTTCCTCTATGGTGGGGGCTGCTGTGCTGTCATTCTCATCGTCCGCGTTCATGTTCTGCACATTTCGGGTACCAATGTGCTCCTGCTCTGGGTTCATTAGTAGTAGTTCCTCGAAATGCTCTGCCCATCTAGCCAATACTTCGTCCTTATTACTTAATATCTCCCCACTTTTATCCTTGCACATTGTCACTCTAGGCTTAAATTCTTTCCGTTGTTGGTTTACCTTTTTGTAGAAGTTTCTTGCATCATGTAAGCTGATTCTTCTATTTTTTTCATTTGTTCTTCCCAATACTGCCTTTTTTCGCTTTGTGCATTCTCTTCTCAGCTCGCCTCTTTTCTTTATACTCCTCTTCAGAGTTTCTTGTTCTGTGCCTACTTAGCATGACTTGGTAAGCTCGGTTTTTCTCCATTGTCACCTGGGCGCATTCTTCGTCAAACCATTCTACTCTTCGTTCTTGTTGAACGAAACCTAGAATATCTTCTGCTGATCCTTTCACTGCTCTTTTGATGTCATTCCATTGGTCGTTCAAGTTTTCATGTGTGTTTTGACCAATTTCATTTATTCTTACGTTGAGCAGGTCAACAAACAATTACAACAAATAAATATATTAAATTAAAAAATAATAATAATAAATAAAAAATAAAACATTATGAATTAATATCATTATAATTAATAAAACTTGAATTCAAAAAAAAAAAAATTTTAGCTAATTGTAAGAACTTTAAAACATAAATTGTAATCATGCATGCAATAAGAAAACTGTACAAACAATAAACATAAGAAATTTCCTTCGAGGGGGAATGATGTGGCGACCCCACCGGAAACGGCAAAGTGCCAAACTAATTAAAAGATTCGAAGATCAATATGGCACCACAAGTTCACGAGATCACGAGTTCCGGCAAGCCCAAGGAGGAGAGCGGTCGAGTCTTTTCTCAGCGATACCAACCATCGGTCCGGTCGCCACGTTACAAAGTCTATAACAAATAAATTTTATTCCGAGTAATTGGTGTTATTTATTTGTCCCAATATTCTGACACAATTATTTGATGTTATTTATATAAAGTGATTATGGGTCGATGCCCATAAACGTCAATTCACTACCGCTGAGTTACTTAGTGTAGTAGGTTTAAGGAGGCCAGAAGGCAAAACACTTGTATGTACATACTAATTGTGAGTTAGTCAATAAATGATATTTGAACAAGCAACATTCGCTTTCCGACTATTTATTTTTCCCGTCACATTTTCATCATTCTACAGTTCAGAAGTGGGATAACCGTATATTGGAATATCATATCCGGGCATTTTTTTAAAAAGGAAAAAAGGAAATTCTGCGCCGAGAAATAGGTTTCTGGATTAAAGGCTTGGGCATAGGTGTTAATCGGTTGACACCAGCCGCTAAGCCAAGCTGCTTAGTTCAGCTAGCCATCCAACGAGCTTAGCAATTACCCGCTGCTCAGCTGCTGAGTTCGCTGGATGCGCCCATTGTTCTGCTTATGCTGACTATATCATCTGCATATGCCATTAGCTGAACAGACTTGTTTAGAATTGTCCTTCTGGTTTCAATGCGTGCCTGTCGGACTGCTTTTTCTAATAAAATGTTAAATAGTAAGGAGGATAGTCAGTGTTCTTGTCTGAGGCCTCTGTTCGTTTCATATGACACCGATACGTTGCTCTGTATTCTTACTCTGTTAAACACTCGGCTCAATGAGGTTTTAGTGAGCTGAACTAATTGGTCTGGAAAGTTCCGTTCCACCATTGCTTCGTAGATTTTTGATCGTAGCGCTATGATCTTCTTGATCGTTTTAAAGTCAATGAAAAAGGCATAAAGGTCTCTATATTAAATTCTTTCGTCTTCTCAATTACCTGTCGTAATGCCAATATGTCATCGGTAGTGGATTTTTTTTCCTGAATCCGCACTGGTAATAGCCAAATACTCTTTCATACTGGTACAATAAGCGAGTATACAGGATATACGAGCATATTTTATATGCTACGTTCACTAACGTAATTCCTCTGTAGTTTGAACAATCAAGTTGGTCCCCTTCTTTGTCGAGAGGACATATTATTCCTATGTTCCATTCGTCGGGTAGGTCTTTATGTCTTCATGGCCCTATCTAAACTAGTATTGCTTCAGCAGCAGTAGAACCGGGTTTTTAGGGGAGAGGTATAGAAAGGGCAAGAGGGAACTGTAGTAACCTGTTCACCAGAAAATTTTAGCGTGAAAACTTACATATACACAATTCGCCTTCGCCTACTTTTCTTCATCGCAGGTAGCAAGTATAATATATCGACAGGCATACAGAAATCTCTTCTTCTTTCTTGCCTGTAACGTTTACATAAAATATTTGCTTTTTATTCGTATGCGGTCGCTTGAAGTGTAACTTTCAGTTTTAAAAGATTAAAAAAATGGACAATTGGATCAAAGAACAAGTTTTGGTGTTAGTTAATTTATATAGAGGGTGTGAGTGTTTATATAATGTAAAACACAGGGACTATTTAAAAAGAAATAGAAGAGGTGAAAAAATGTTATATCTTCAAAAAGAACTAGAAAGCATTAAGCCGGGAGTGACAGTCCAAACGATTAAAAATAAAATACGGACGCTGACAACACAATTGTCGAAAGAGAGGCAAAAAGTGGGTAATTCATCAAGAAGGACATTTACACACCAAAATTATGGTGTTTTAAGGATTTGGAATTCCTTTTTCATTTAAAGGATGAAAGAATAGGAGTATCCAATTTGAAGGTAAAAGTGACAGTATTTGTGTAATTCCAAATTACAATTTCTGTTCCATTATAGGAAAATAACGTTAATATGAATATGTCAAACGTAGATGAAGCTGAAGCAGAAATCCAAGTTCCAGTTAGTCTTTTATCTTTAATGTCATTAAAAAGTATTTTATTTTATATATTTGTATATTCCAGAAGGAAACAAAAAAAAACAAGAACAACTCATACGGCGAAGGTGTTCCGTTCCCAGGTGCAAACAAATTTGGATATCGTTCATCAATTGTTAAGTAAAAGAAAGGAAAAAACCAGAGGATACATTTTGTGAGTATTTGGCAGAGCAATTGAAAACCCTCATATTGCAGGAGACATTTGAAGAGGTAAAATTTGACCTTTTGCGTCGGGTGCATGAAGCAAAATCAAGAGAACGAGATAAGGCAGAAACAGATTGCACTTAACAACGCGGCACGACAACGCGGCAAAATTTAGGCAACGCTGATTTGCATTGTACAACACGAATTGAGTGCGGCACAGCAACGCGTCTTTTTTTCTTTTTATTTATTCGACTTCATATACCATTACAAAAATTCAACTTAAAATAACTTGTTTCACAATTATTGATGGACTATAATGTTCAGTCCATCTGACTGAATTTTGATTTTGATACTGCCAAGCTTTGCACAATAACTATTATTTATTCAACGCATTTGCGACTGATGCGTCATAAAACTTTAATGTTCCCTGAGGGGGAGAAAAAAAACTTACATCTAACTTAACCTAAAGAACACGGCATCTTAAAACAAATAGCAAGTGTATTAGAGCAAGCTCCACACACAAGAGTTGACGTGGTCTATCACAGTGTAAACTGTATATGATGTCAGACTTTCTTTATATATTAAATTATAGGGAAATATACCCCAATACATAGCAAGTTAACTCTTGTGTTCTATAAGACATATTCATCAATACATGTATACATAGGCCTCAGACACAACCTTCTATATTTACAAGCCATGAACAAGAATCTCAATTGAGAGAATCGGACCACCAAATTCTCCCAAATTCTCCAAATTACACTAACAACATAACGTGATTTCACCGAGTTGTGGTCCGATTGAGCGGAAATTCGCTCTCAATATTTTCCTTGTTCATGGCTTGTAATATAGAAGGTTGTGCCTCAGATCAAAGCCTTCTACATTTACAAGCCATGCACAACGAAATCTCACACTCGCATTCAAAGAAAATGGGACTTCAATTTATCTGACAGAATGGACTTCAGTCAGAATGGACTTCAATTTAGCTGTGAGAAAAGCAATTTTTTAACTTAGTTTTTGCAATAAAAAGTGGTAAAATATTATATTTTATCACTTTTTACTGCACACGGATTATCAGTGATAAGTTATTTAGTGATCTGAGTTTATAAATTAAAAAAAATTGAGTGGTTAAGCGTATTTTAAGAGTGTTAATTGATTAGGTGACGTTTTTGTTTACATTCACGGTGGTTTTTTCGTGTTAATTTAGAGAAAAAATGTTGAATTTGTGTAGTAATGGAATTAAAAGTGAATTTAAAGTAGTTAAAAATTATTATAGAAGAGTTATTAAAAACATAAGTGCAAGCACTACCACACAAAATGAATAATAATAACTTTTTCACCTTTCCTTCACATTTTTCTGCACTTATGTTTTTAATAACTATTCTATAATAATCTTTAATCACTTAAAAAGCACTTTTTATTATATTACTACACAAATTCAACATTTTTTCCCTAAATTAACACGAAAAAACCAACGCGAATGTAAACAAAAACGGTCACCTAATCAATTAACACTCTAAAAATACACTTAACCACTCACTTCTTTTTAATTTTTTTTATTAAATCACTAAAGCACTAATCACTGATAATCCATGTGCACCAAAAAGTGATAATATACATTATTTTACCACTTTTAAGTGCAAAAACAAAGTTAAAAATTTGTTTCGTACGGCTTCAGCAATGTTAATTCCACAATTTTGGCACTTCATACACATACATGCACATACCTGGGGCATGGCTTGTAAATGTAGAAGGCTTTGCCTCAGATATAATGGAGTATATGTTATACATGTATAACTAAATTAATAAAAAGAAAAAGGAGATAATTTCGTCCTTATACATAATTAAGTTCTTAATGTCTACATAAATAATTAATTTGGAACAATAAATTTTTTTTTCTTTTCCTTTTGTTTATAGATTTGCTTTTACATATTAATTTATAAGAAATGTATACAGTAATTATATATTGAGAAATAAAAATTCATTAAAAACATTTGTTGTTGTTGAAAAATAAATTCAGTAATCGGTATTATTGTATATATGTAAAAATACTAGAAAAACCAAAAATGAATATGAGCTCCGATAATATTTCCAATGGGAATATAAATTATCTTCTATTTTGCGAGAGCGCGAAGCTTCCTTCATAAAATTTTGGGATTACGTTAATTTCATCAAGCGGATCAAATAGGGGTAATGAACTAGGGTTACAAATACTTAAGGGAGTAATATAAAACCTTTCAGACAGGGGCACAGCAGTGTCTCTTCTGTATATCCCTTTCAAAAGGATGTTCTCATGGTCTTCAAGTTTATTTAATATTTATAGCATAGGTTAGAAATGAAGTTACTTTGGCTTTACCATAAATGTTTTTATTAGAGAATCTTTTATTTTCAGATTTAAAGTATAGATTGGTGCAGGCTCTAAGAATTTTCCTTTCGAATCGTTCGATTTCTTTTCTCATAGATGGGTAAATAGAAAACCATATAGGAAATCCATAAATTAAAATTGTTCTGATCATCTGTTTATAGATCAAAAGCTTAGATTTGGTTTGCAAAGATATATTTCTTAAAAGTGGCATAAGGGCCTTAGAGACTTTAACAGCTTTAACAAGAGCTCTTTTACCTTGTAAGTTAGGTTTAAAGAGGCTATTAAAAAAATACCAAGATATTTTAGTTCGTTAATAATTTTAATCGGCAAACCATCTATAAAAAGTTTAATATTTTTACATTTTTTGACTATATTATTAATTCCCTTCCCCGATGCATTTCTAAAGCATATCATCTCTGATTTATTAGAATTTATTTTATTTCCGCAGTCATTATAGAATTTATTAATAATCGTAATATATTCTTGAACAACTTGGCGAGCCATATCAGGGATCCTAGCACTACCGTATACTAAGGTGTCATCTGCGTAAAGGATTGCTGTGGAGTACAGGTTATCAGAATTATTATAATGGACATGTGGAAAAACAGCAAGAAACAAGTTATATAGTTTTGGGCCCATTAGGGAACCTTGAGGTACACCAGAATGGACCAAGACCTTTTCTGATAAAACATTACCAAAAGAGACATTTAAACTACGGTTCTCCAAGAAACTGAGAATTATTCTAACCCAGATGTGAGGGATTCCAAGACTTAACAATTTATAGATTAGGCCATTCGACCACACAGTGTCAAAGGCTTTTTCAATTACCAAGTTTATAGCAGCAAAATTAAATCGATTTAAGTATCTTAAAGTTACGCCAAAATTTCGAATTAACGTATAAACGGATCAACTTACATTCTTATAATTTTGGCTTAAGCCGAAAAATTTCGGTTTAAGCCATAATTCGAATTATCCCGTTTATATGACAAAAAATTTTGGATGATCCATAATTCGAATTATTTTTGGAGTAGCTATAAATTAGGTAAATGTCCATTGCACATGCAATTGTAGTTTCTTTATTCCTAAGACTAGCAGAAATGTCACTATGAATCTTGAGTAAAGCATGGGTAGTACTATGTTCCCTCATAAAGCCAAATTGAAAATTCGGAATAAGTCTGTCTTTAAAGATGATGTAATCTAATTCTTCAGCTATTATTCTTTCGTAAAGTTTACCTAAGTTTGATAACATCTGAATTGGTCTAAAGTCGCTCATCTCTCTAGCTCCAGGTTTCTTAGGAATTGGTTTTAGCTTAGCTATCTTCCATGCTTTAGGGAAATAACCGTTGTTAATACAATTATTAAATAAAGTTACTAAGACTTTAACGACTTCTTGAGGAAATTTCTTGATCAGAAAGTTATCCAAACCCATGGTCTTTTTGCCATTTAGAATCTTGATAAGACTTTGCACTTTACTTAAGTTAGTAAAAGTGCTCTGATCATTTGGGTCTAGAGCGGTATTACTCCGATCGAATGTAGTAATATGATAAAATTGTCCCTCAAAAATACTATTTCTGTTTTTAAATTCATCAATCGTTAACTCGACTTCGCTTAAAAGGTCATAGCATGAGTTGGGTTTTTTAACCTCGTATACCTTGCCATAAAATTTACCAAAGGCATCAACAATTTTACGACCATCCCCAACCAGTTCTCCATTCAAGACAATTGCCTCCTCTCTCTTAAATTTACTGTTACCGATAATACTATAAATGTTTTTAAAAGCAAGAGGACCAGGACGAATATTTTTCAATCTATCCTGGAAAACCTTATTATTGAAAATTCTAATTTTATCTTGAAGGATTTTATCAAGACGTTTTATTCTGGAATTTAATAACTTATATTCATGATTACTACGGTTAAGAAATCTATGAAATAACGATTTAAGCTCTTTACACCACTTGTGTTTAATATAAGAAAGTCTTTTAATTTCTGTGCGAAAGTCTATGGTCTTAGGTTTTTGGTCCCTAACAAAGTAGGTCTCATTAAGATCGTTTAATACGACTTCAAGTTTATGGACCCAAAGATCTATCTCGTCGTTTTTTAGGTTACCAATAATGGGTGGGGAAGTACTACTAATTTCTAAGGACAAGTCATTTTTCCAACTTGACCAATTAACATTTTGAAAGTTAAAAATCTTTTTATTCCTTAAAAGTTGTAAGGTATCTTGTCCAATAAAAACTGTTAAGAAAACTGTATGATGCAAGTTACACTTTCCATCATTTCGTTTATTACCCCCATACACAAACCGATTTTTTAGGCAAAGGGTCGCAGCGATGGGGGCAAATTACATGCATGACATATACTTCCCTGCGACCTCTTGCCTAAAAAATCGGTTTGTGTATGGGGGTAATAAACGAAATGATGGAAAGTGTAACTTGCATCCATAATGATCAGAGAAGGAGGCAACCGTCTTACATAAGAATCAAGGCCGTAACCAGCTCCGAATATCTAAGGGCGCTCATCGCACAATTATTGGCGCCCGAAATAACAACAGTTCGGAAAAATAGAAGATGCAAATATATAGTGTTTTTGTTAACTTGAGGCTGGTTTTGTACTAAACATTTTCTGAAAGTGAGAACGAAAATAATGAGTAGAATTCAGGTCAATTTGAGAATATTTATTAAATCAAATTAATCATTTGAGCAATGACAACACTTGCCTTCATGTGATAAGAACATTTCGAAAGACTTCACTCAAGTAAACAATCCGCGCGACCACTTGTTTTCATGCACTGTCACGTAATAACGTTCATCTTGCAAATCATGCACACAGCCTTTTCTGCAACGGCTACTACGATGATATTTGTATTTGACAAAATAATGCTAAGCCACAAATAAACTCTTGACGTAGTCTTCTTCTATTTATGCTGTTATGACACTTACTTTTTTTCAGACAACACTTACGCTTTTTAGTAAGTTTAGAAAGAGACAAAAAATCTTTACGGAGATTTGGCATGAGTGCGAAGAATTAGCTATATGCTTAAAATTGAAGCAAATCTACGCGAAAAAGTTCAGCTAACTCGAAAAGTGCCAGAAAAAGTAGGAACTTTTCATACTTTTTGGGGATCTTCATCTTAATTTTTGACAGTTCAGACTTCATTGTTAATAGTATTGAAAGTTCTTGATTTATTATTGTGTACATACAGTGAAATCGAAAACAAACTTGCAAATGTATGCGTATATGATAATATTATGTTGCTATTGGATACGAAAAAGTATATTTATTGTTTGAAACTGCACGAAAATGCAAAGCCACCTACTCGCTCACATCAAGCTGTCCCTGTCTTTTCGCACTTAAAATTCTACGCTAAAAAAAAGTAAGTGTCATAACAGCATTAATTCGGAAGAAAATTTAAATTTAAGTTTAAATCAAATGATTATTTACGGTTTGACAAAATAATTTTTTTCTCATTGCAATTAAACGTGCTTACCGTAAAGGGCGCTGTGCGCCCTTTCGCGCCCCCGTGGCTACGGCCCTGAAGAATGTATTTAGAAGTCTATAATTTCTACGAAGTGAAGAAAGGAAAAAGTCAATAACAGATTCACTTTCTGGAAAAGTGCAACTATTTGGGCCAACCAAATAGAGGTTGGTTCTACTGCTATTGTTGATAAGCCAATCATAAAGTGTTTTACCATTTGTGTTAATCCTTAAGTCACCCCACGAGGAGTGTCTGCTGTTCCAATCTCCACCAATAATAATATCACCATAACTATTCGCCAAAGTATTAATAAATTCTAACGTTCTTAACATGTTTTCTTTGTTAAAAGATGAGCTGATGTAAATGCTACCAATTATTAAAGTTTTATCAATTACCAAGTTTATAGCAGCAAAATTAAATCGATTTAACTCAAGATTACGCCAAAATTTCGAATTAACGTATAAACGGGTATTTAATATCGAAGATTCTCACAATTACATTCTTATAACATTTACCTTGTTTATGCGTAAGGCGGTTTTAAGCTTAAAATCGGCTTAAGACGAATTTCCTGTATAAACAGATTCGGATTCTCTCTCAGACAATTGAAAAGTTACTTTCTATATTATGCATTAATATAACTTTAATCATTAACCGGAATAGAGTGACATTATTCTTTTAATGTAAGACGAAAATCAGCCATTTTGCGAACTCCTCACACATACACACAATAATTCGTCTTAAGCTGAAATAAATTAAGCTTGAGACGAATTTCGACTTAAGACTGTTTATACGGAGCCGGATTCTGTCTTAAGCCGAAATTCGACTTACGCATAAACAAGGTAATTGGCTTAAGCCGAAAAATTTCGGTTTAAGCTATAATTCGAATTATCCCGTTTATACGACAAAAAATTTTGGATGATCCATTATTCGAATTATTTTTGGAGTAACTATAAACTAGGTATATATTAAGTTTATTTCTAAGTTTAAGCTGTATTAAAACAGCTTCTGTATTAATCTCGAAGTTAATTTCCCGAAAATCTAGGTTCCTTTTAATAAGGATGGCAACGCCGACTCCAATGTCATTTCTAACGACATTATAACCATTTACTATTAAATTGTGACGTTTTTTTAATCTAGTTTCCGACACCAGGATAATATCAGGGAAACCGTTGTCACTAATTAGATTGAATAAATCCAGTCTTCTTTTAACAGATCTTATAGATATGGTATTAATCTCAAGAATGTTAATTTTGTGATTAGGCATTATTAATTCTAGAGCTTATGAGATATTTAACTGTCTCAGGTAATTGAGTAACAGTATCATATAATTTAAGCATCATATTGTTCATGAGCTGTAACTGGTCTTGCATATTTGACGGGTTTTCCCTGATATTACCCCGTTCGACGTTTCGCTTGAGAAGATCCGCGAAAGATTTATCCTTTGAAAATGTGACCGTTTTAGAAGGTAGAGCTCTTTTTTTCTTGTTTTCAGTATAATGTTTATAATTAGGACAGCCTCTATAGCTAGCAGAGTGGTTCATATCACAGTTAACGCAGCTGGGTTCTGTCACGCCTTTTATAGTTTCACAATTCCCCGGACCAGGAGGATGGGCTTTAGTGCATTTAACGCATCTATAGTCGTTGAGACAGTATGCTGCCCTGTGCCCGAAGGCTTGGCAGTTAAAACATTGTATAGTATCTTTACTAATTAACCTTTCAATTTTAATTTTTTGGTGAGCCAAATATTTTAATTTTAAAAGATCACTAATATCCTGGTTAGGGGAAATTTTTAATAACATTATATCAAGAGATATCTTTAATTTTTTAGAGACGTTCGTCTCGAATTTAGAAATTTTAATAAAATTAATATTTGGGAAAAGGGTATTGAGCTCGATAAGAATATCTTTTCTGTCAAATGAACGATTTATATCTTTAATGAGGAGTGTAATTGGTTTCTCCTCCTTACTGGAGTATGTGAAGCCATTAACTTTTTTCTCCTTTAAAAGATTCATAACCCTAGACTTATTTGAAAAGTCCTTAATATAAATTTTAGTAAAATCTCCTTTACCTTTAACAAAGAAGAATTCTATATTTTCCTTCCTAAAGAGGTCGGACCAATTTTTTAAATTTAAATTTTTAGCCAAAATTGGGGGTTGAAATTAAGATTTGGTTTTGGTTACATTCGGGTTAATAGAAGTGAAGTGCTGTGCCCCTGTCTTATTTAATGAAGGGTTCACAGAATCAAAAATATTATCGGAACTAACTTGGGAGGAGATACAAGTTCTATTCTTATTATTACAATTGTTAGTATTAACATTAGGGTTAATAATTTCTACATTTTCTAAGTTTTCTAAGCTACTGAATCTATTAGATCTATTGTTAGATTTATCAGCATTAAAAATAGAAATTTTTTTATTATTATTATTTTTTTTTATAAGCATTTAACTCAAATAAATTTTCACCTTTTTTGTGTCTTTTATTAGACGGAATTATCCAAGGATTAGATTCATCGTTAATGAATTCAGACGATGTAGTCTCTTTTCCATGATCACCTCGTGTCGCCATAGCGCCGAATTGTGGTATATTTTCAATAATAGTTCCCTCTGTGCCGGAAAGGAGAAGGCTGCTATCTGAAGAACCTGGATTATTTTCCAAAACACTAGGAGATGGTTTTCTTTTAACACCAACCTCCGAATTTAAGCCGCTTACATCTGTCTGCGTTGGGGATGACCTTGTGGTTACCACTTTTGACTCATTATTTGCAGTATTAGACATGTTGGGTCCACTAATCAGATTCCTTCTATCAGAGTAAGGAATCGATAAAGATGTTTTGTCGCTATTCTTGAAAATGCGGGATCTTCTGCTTTTTTCCAATTTATTTGTTGCACCTGGCTTAGGCATCACGAGCAAGGCCCGCTAGCCGCGGCATCAGGTTCCACGAGTTAACAGCTGAGAAGAAGAAATCTCCGCAAAGACACTTTAAATTATCGGATTATTAAAACTATTAAGATAATTTCTATCTGACACCTCGTGCCTATGCTTGTCGAATCTAGTAATCCACAGCAACGCGTCAAAATATTTTGCGGCGTAGTCATCTCTAATCCTAATTTTGCCGCACAACTTCAGTGCTTCCAACCAAAAAATTTAACTTTAAAATCAGGGGTACATTGATACCGTATTAACCGAAGTGTCAAATATAATGCCGCTTCCATGTGCAATCTGGGTCACACCGCAGCACTGCCGCCGTGCCGCCCAATTTGCCGCGTTGTTAAGTGTTATCTGTTTCTGCCTATAAGCTACAACGCAGCACGCAGCAACATTCATTTAGTAGTTGCATGGACACCGTCTGCCTCACCAATTCCAATCAACTATCATCATATTAAATAATCCTTCAACAGCATCCCCACTTTCATCATCGTCGGATATTTTAGCTACTGCCACAGCGGGGTTATTTCATTAAAGAATTGATCTTTTTATAATATTATTATATTTGAAGTTTTTTTTTTAATTTTAGAAGAAATTATTTTATTTTATTTGATTTGAACTATAAGAATTTGTTTTATTTGATTTGAAGAATAAGAATTTATTTTATTAGATTTGGAGAATGTTAAAAAAGAACTGTTTTGTAAAAACTATTATTAAATATTATATTACAATAAACATGTGCATATTAAATAATGTTCGAACTTCTTCGTTCCTTCCTGTAGGTACTGTAGCTTGCACTATTCCATTTGATTCATCGACAGGGCCGTCCTAAGATATTCGTCGCCCGTGGGCTACTAAAAATAATGCGCATAATGGTAAAGTTATACAAAAGTGGGAGAACTAGAAAAAGTCAATTTATCTATATTAATAAAAGAAAGTTTCTGTATGTATGTATGTATGGATGTGTGCGCTATAGCGCGCACCAGTCATCGCAGAGCTTCGAAATTTTGCACGAAGGTCCGTGGGGGTCTTCCATGAAACACCTCGAGGGCTTATCGAAATTCAAAATGGCCGCCGAAAAATGACCGAAATTCAAAATGGCGACCCAAATGTGAATTTGCAACTTGTGTTCCGATTTCAATGAAAGTTGGTATCTGGGGGTTTTTAAGGTCGCTAATAAGGAATTTGTGGTCAAAACTTATAAACGCGCCAATATGGCCGACGAATTTGCCAATTGTGTTCCGATTGCAATGAAAATCGGAATCTGGGGTTTTTGAGGTGGCAAATAACGAAGGTTTGATCACAACTTATAAATTCAAATGGCCGCACCAATATGCCCGACGAATTGCCAATTGTATTCCGATTCCAATGAAAATCGGTATCTGGGGTTTTTTAAGGTAGCAAATAACGAATTAATGATCAGAACTTATAAATTCAAAATGGCCGCGCTAACATGACTGACGAATTTGCGAATTGTATTCCGATTCTGATGAAAGTCGGTATCTGGGGTTTTTTGAGGTAGCAAATAACGAATGTTTAAACAAAACTTATAAATTCAAAATGGCTGCGCCAATATGGCCGGCGAATTTGCCAATTGTGTTCTGATTCCAATGAAAGTGGATAGGGTTGTAAATAACGAATTTATGATGAAAACTTATAAATTCAAAATGGCCGCACCAATATGGCCGATGAGTTTGCCAATTGTCGGTATCTGGGGGATTGTAAGGTAACAAATAAAGAATTTATGATCAAAACTTATAAATTTTAAATTCTGTGCGGGACGAATTTTGCCAAATAAGTGTCATTTCCCCGTCAGGTTTATGTAGGTTGTTCAACAGTTGGGTAATCCAAATGGATGAACATTGACCTGGTCATTAACTCTATTGTGGCGAAGTTTTCCACATTCTTAAATGTAGGAAATTTCTTAAATTCCCCTTACCGGTATAGAAACAGTAAAAACGGTAGAATTGGTAGAAATAGGTTTTCAAATTAATATGAAGAACATCTCTATATAATTCAATAAAAAACGCTGTACAGGACAGTTATCCACAGCCTGCAAGGATGATTTTCGGGAAACAGATTACGCTGCCAAGTGATTTAAAGTTTGGAATCGCGCAACAGGATTAAGATCCGCTACGACCTAAGGGCGAACGGATCTAGGTTTAAGGAAGGCAATCGAATCTAGCTATTATCCTCTACGAATAAAAGGTAACTCGCCAAAACTACAAAGGAAATGGAACGGCCCCTCCACGGTCATCACGAGGTTAAACGATGTCATCTATCGCATCCAAAAAGGTTCGATCGGTAAGAACGGTACCTGTAGAAAGCTGTGTTCGGGACGAACACTAAGTAAGAAGGGGTCAGTGTAACGGCTAACCGAAAAGAGAAAGTTAATTTTTACATCTCAATTTAGTATGGTTGTTCTAACTGCACCGCCAAGAAGAGGAAGGAGCAACACATGTGGGCAAGAAGTTTTGTTTTGAAATTAAAGTTGTTAAAAAGAAACAAATTGTTCCAATTAATCACTGACGAATCCGACAACCCTCCAGAAGAAATATTACAATATTTTGTATAGGTAACTCTAAATTTCTGTATGGTATCCAAAATCATTTTCCAGATTTTTTGTTGTTTTTATTATACTTTAGTCCTATCGCAGACAGTGTCACATAAACTTTTTTTATTTAAAGGCGTTGCAACGCACGCGGGTTTTATGCTAGTACTCAATAAAAACAAAATATTCATACAAAATTAAAAAAAACTACAAGCCAAAAAACAAAACAAACAACTAGCCAAAAAACGCACGGAAGGAGACAAAATTCCAAAATGGCTGAAAATTGGTCCACAGCTTCCTTGGGACTTTTTAAGAAAACAATTTCGGAATCACAAAAAAAAAACATGGTCGCCGGAGATATCGCGTTTTTCCCGTGTTTTCCTTGTATCTCAGTTTCTATAGGTCGTACAACCCCGTGCGTGGGCCAAAATGTTGACACTGAAATGCTCTACAACTTTAGTTCTTGCCAAAATGTTGACCCGATTAACCCTTTAAAGTTATTCAAGGTCAAAGTTATCAAAAACCACTTTTTGGCCAAAAAAACGCCCAAAATCTTTATCGAAAATTTTTTGATCAGTCAATATGAAACGTTATTTCCTACAAAAAAGCCCTCTTGTCATTTTTTCGAAAACTCAACCCTTTCGAAGTTTTTCAAGGTCAAAATTTCTAACAATTACTATTCGGCCAAAAAATCACTCAAAAATTGATTTTTGCATCTTTTGTTTTTCATCTACTTATACAAAACATTATTGCCTACAAAATACCCCTCTTGTCATTTTTTTGAAAACCTTTCGAAATTTTGCAGTAAATAGTAAAAACACTAGTAAATTTTGCAGAAAGTAGTATAAATACATTTTAAAATAAAATAACTTGATTTGACGTTAGTTAAGCAGCACTTTGTAAGGATGTTTCCTTTACTACTTTAAAAATAATTTTTAAAATATTACAAATTAAAACAACTCAATAATGCTTTCAGTTACAGTCAGGCCCGCCACATACCCTTTCGGGGCCTGGCTAAAATATGATTGAGGCCCCTTTAAGGAGATTGAAATTTCAAAAAATCTTTTACTAAAAAAAATACCTAATACTTTTTAAAATCCTTGGTGAAAATAAGTTCATTCAGAACGGCCGCTTCTTGATTTCCGAATAGGCCTTAAGTTACTTAGTGCAGCCAGGTCCACTTTTTGGCTTGCAATCCATTTTTGGGGCCTATGAGCTGAGGCCCGGGCAATTCGCCCCATTGTGGCGGGCCTGGTTGTAGTAGCAACTTTTTGAAGTGATATATTAGTTTTATCTATGATTTCTAATATTTCGCCCCAAAATGCTGCCATAATAGACTTGAGCTCATTTTACAACCCCTCAGCTTCAACTTTTGTTACAGTCTTTTGGCTCGACTTAACCGGTAATTATATTTAATTTTCCCAGGGTCCCTAGTTGTAAACGGGTATGGCGTCATCAAATTAATTTGAAGGGGGAATGCGTTGTCTCCAATAAATACATACGGAGCAATTCTGTTGTTCCCAATTTCGCCAGTCGCAGGAAGATATTGATCGGGTTTTTGTAATATTCCCATAAAGTTGGAACGATTGAGGACCCCTCCATCGCTGATCCTTCCGTTACAGCCAACATCTATAAAAATGAATTTTCCGGATGCGTCCGCAACCGCTAGAAGCACAATGCTCTTAAACCCCTTGTAATTGTGGAAAATTTGAGCATTGTGCTTTCTGGGCTTAAAAGCAATATGCTTTCCATCAAGAGCACCTAGGCAGTGTGGGAACTGCCAACGACACTCAAACTCCTTGGCGATCTGTATGCTGTATCCACTCACTTTTTGTGTCTGGAAACTGAAAAACCGTTATAATAATATCTTTGAAGATTTGATAATTACATAGCTGTTTCTGTATATAGCCGTTTCTGTAAATGGCCTCGCAGGCTTCTATTACCGCTGTCCTAATGTAATCCTGCGACAATTTAGTGTTTTCGTCGAGTTCTTTAAAATTTTCACCTGTGGCCAAATAACGCAACACTACTGCTAACTTTTCATCGACGGGTACACAAGGTCGCAATTTGGCGTCTTGCCTGGAAATGTCATCTTCGAGAAGTGACAACAACCAGCAAAAGCACACTTCATCCATTCTCAAGTAGGACTTGAATCGATCGCCATCAAACGCCAAATTATATTCATTTAATAATGATTGAGTATTTCCGCATTCCGATCTTGTTTTCCGCCATTTCTTGACCCAGCATCTCTTTCCTGAAGCTTCGACTTCTTCCTCATTTGCGGCATCTGCGGCTAACAGCAAATCCATCGACGATTGAAGTAAATATAACATGGCTGTTGCCTCCTCCACATCTATATCATCCATCACCATATAAAAATTACTATAATAAATTTTTTTTTCTGTATTATAAAACTAAAATATTTAAGGACTGATAACTTCAAAAATTGGTCATTTTTTTCTTTCGTTTTTTATATAATTATTTACTCTTGTTTTGTTATTATTTTTTTTCTTATTATTATTTACTAGTTGGGTCCCGGCGCGCCTCACTGCACCCATAAACCAATAGCCCTAAGTATAATAGCCTTAAGACGTCTTAAGATTCCTCGTCAAATTTTCTTAAGACTGGCTAATTTTCTGTCAAAACGTAATGAATAAGTTAAGCTATAATTGCCTTAACAGGTTTTTGACATTTGTAAAAAGTAATAAAAATTCAAGGGCCAAATATTGCATTATTCAATATCATCAATATCAACACAGATTATATATACATATATATCATTTATTATATATTATTTATTATGTTCTCACTAATACTTTAATTTTCGTAAAACACCAAATTAAATATTAATCGCTAACGTTATGCCGGATCCACACGTTTGTCAAGGCTTGGCAAGCATTTGCAAATTCAAACGTGTGGATAAGGCGTTTGGCTTGGCTTGGGTAAGCTTGCCGGCGCTTGTGGCCGATCCGGTCGAGTGTGGATTCTCGGCAAACCAAAGCAAACGTGCGAACGCTTGCAAAGGAAGTTTGCGGCAAGCGTTTGTGATGCGTCCACACGTTTGTTTTAAAAGAGCTTTTTCAATTTGCGAACGCTTGCCAAGCCTTGACAAACGTGTGGATCCGGCATTAGTTTCTTGAAGAATCTAAGATTCTGCGGTCCTGAGCGTAGCCTTATGACTTAACGAAAGTTTCTGAAAGAGAAGTTTTAAGACCATTCTGGTTCGCATAGAAGCGTACACTATCTTAAGTTGTCTTAAATAAAAAAAGATTATGTGTGCACAGTCCGGGTCTGCAAAAAATTATTTTGGAAACAAAAAAAATTTAGATTTACTTTAAAAAAATATCGGGAAAATTTTGTACTATGTACGTACAATAGACACCTAGGCAAACATATTCAGAAAGTTTGAACTCAATCGGACGGTTAGTTTCGGAGTCTATAAAACTTACAGCGATAAACAGAAAATCATTTTTATATAACATAGCTTACCCGACAGACGTTGTCCTGTCTTAGCAATGAATATTCAATTCGAACTGGAATAAATATTAAAAAAAAATTATTTCATAAACATAATGTATATTGTAATGCCTTTTGATACACAACATTGTTAGTTTTCTTTTCTGGCGCGTTAATTTTGATGATATTCCGACACGGGAACAGGCGACATACAATTGGTCATGTGAAAAAATGGATTTTCAAGATTAATGCCACAAATACTTAACGACTGCCCTTGCGATTTATTTATCGACATTTACCTAGTTTATAGCTAATCCAAAAATAATTCGAATTATGGATCATCCAAAATTTTTTGTCGTATAAACGGAATAATTCGAATTATGGCTTAAACCGAAATTTTTCGGCTTAAGCCAAAGTTATAAGAATGAAATTGTAAGAATTTTCGATATTAAATACCCGTTTATACGTTAATTCGAAATTTTGGCGTAATCTTGAGTTAAATTGATTTAATTTTCCTGCTATAAACTTGGTAATTGTCGAATGGCATGTCGTTCGGAATCATAGGGATCCGTGGGATCAAAACGTCTCCCCCTTTGTACTTCCCTTTCAAAATTGTGGGACTTATTGTTGAATCCGCCGGCAGGGAAGTGAATGCGGATTTGACAGATTCTGATTGTTGAATCCCCCGGCGGAAAGTGAATGAGAATTTCACAGCCGGAAGTGGAAGTTAAACTAAAAAACCACTTGTTTGGAGTTTTCGATCCAATGCGAACTGTGCATTCGATTGTCATTTGAATTTCGAAAATGAAATATGTCAATTCATATGGCAGTTGCGCCCGGCGGATTGAACAATCGCAGCGACAAGTGAAAGTGAAACTCTTTAGCGGCGGGAATCCCAAATCCGACGGATTCAACAATCAGGCCCTGTGGCTTCGATTATAGTCCAGGCGCTGGAGCATTTCCAGTGGTTTTGGCGTGATGTAACGGACTTTTTTGGTGGAATTGGTCCGAAATGACATCCCCGACAATATCTAGGGAGTGCGCAAACATGAAAACTCCTGGAAAATTTATGGGAGCCCAAAAACTGAAAAATTCACAGTAGATTCCCTGTTTTTTTACCTTTCCTGATAAATACCTCTTAACGAAGGCTTCTAGGCGAAAATTTTGTTGGACATGTTTTGTTCGTTATTGGATTTGCTAAAACTTAGCGTAAGTTTGATTTTTGAAATTTGAATTTTTGCATTGCAAAATAGCCGAAAATTGCGAAAAATGTATCCACACTTTAAAGTTATGCCAACAAAAGAAATTACCATTATTTTTCAATGTAATTCTGGAATTAGGTTGTTTAAGGTATCTTTAACTTATATCCAAAACCCGATCACTGCCGGTCAAACAGGCGCGGATCTAGAGTTTTTTTTGGGGGGGTCACGGAATTAAAAGTGGCGGAAAAAAATTTCTACTCCTAAAAAAACAAAAACAAAATTAACAAAAAGAACAAAACTAACCGAATTTTCTGGTGGATTAAAAACAAAAGTGCCCTACAAAAACGTGCCCTAATGTGTTTTCGAGACGCGCCCTTTATTGTGAGTGCAGCTAACTTCAGAGTTTGCAAATTAAAACATATAGAAAGAGGTCATTGAAGGCCTTGAAGGTCATTTTTTAAGGTTGTTTTTTTAATTTGCAAAAAAGTTGGGTCGGTTTTGGGCGTTTGGTTATTTTTTGTTTTTGTTTTTTGAGTTGGAACAATTTTGTTTTTTAAACAGCGAGCGCTTTAGGGCAGTGCCGTTGCCGGCATATGTGCAAGGTGTGCAACTTCACAGGGCCCCGCGTTTTTGGGGCCTCGCGAGTGAAAAATTGCTTTGGCAATAAAAATCATTTGAATTCAATATTTGCATTTTCACTTCATCGAATGGGCCACCCAAATGAGTATGAGCCAGACAAATCAGCATACGAGCCATAATTGTGTCATGGGGACGAGCTTCTGTGTAGGATAAGCCGCGAGCAAAGCGAGCGAAAAATTTTTTTGGACTCTCAATTGCACAGGGCCTCTCAATTGTCTGGCCGCGGCACTGCTTTTGGGGGGGGGGGGTCATGACCCCCGTGACCCCCCCCCCTTGAATCCGCGCCTGCGGTCAAATACTTTTTGCATAATGTAGCTCCCATGTTGGTCCTGATTTTTTTACGTATGCTGTAAAGACTCACTTTACAATATCCAATCATAAAATTTCTGTTTTTTTAATTTTTTTAAATGGTTTTTAATTTTTTGAAAAAAAACCCTTAGTTGCAAATTAGGGTCAGAAATGTTCGGCGCGTTTCAAATTCGCTCGAAAAAGGCTACCCTAATTGAAAAAACAGCTAATTTGGTGCAATAGAAACTGAGGCAGGGGTCAAGTTGCCGAAAGTGTTTGCAAAAGTGATATTAAAGGTCCCGAAATTCTCTACCAGATCTGATAAAAAAATTTAATTTTTTTTTCAAAGTGGCCCAAAAATGCAATTGTTATTATTTGAGTTATATAAACAAATGAAAAAAAAAGTAACCAAAATTACATTAAATTTTTTTTAATTGCATTAAAAGGGTGGCATCGAGACCTACATTTTGAAAAAAGAAATTTTCATTTTGGACTTAATGGCATAAAATGGCGGGCATTTCAAATTTTAGATAACAAATGCAATTTTGGCCAACGGGTTCAATATTTTGACACCAATTTTTCAGGGTCTTTTTATAACATCAAAGAGTATATTTTTTGAAAGTGTGATGCAAATTGGCCTAGTTGACTGTGTTGGGGATTAAATTGAAAAAATACTGTTTTTTCCTCGTTTTTTTAGTTTTGTAGGTTATGTATGTACTGTATGTATCTACTTGAAACCAACGAAGATTTGTTGGAAATTTTATTACGAAGAGATTGGTATTTAGTTTGCTTCGATCCGACTTATAGAACCGGAGTAATTCACATTTTAAGCTCGAAAAACGTGGTAAAAAAACTTTAATTGTTTATAAAAAAAGTAGCTCAAGTTTTTCGAGGTCCAAAACTTAATAATATACTCCTGGTAATATCACAAACAGGATAAAATCATAATCTTGCTGTTACCAGACTATGCGTATTTTTTCATTTTTTTTGGCCTTTTTTTACTGCACTATTTTGATTAAAAGAAATTTACTGAAGGCTTTTTCCCTAGACGCCACTGACGGTGTCAAAACCAATATTAACCTTAGAGCAACACAATTTTTTCGTAGTTTGCTGTCAGAAATCTATACAAATACAACTATATAGTCAAAACTATGTCAGTGTGCCATTTGAAAGCATTTTGATGAAAAGCCTCGAATCGATTAGAATTCATTTAAAACTGCAAATTGCCCCGGTGGCCCCCGCTCTGTGCGCCCCTGGTTTTAATCTCTTTTTCTTAAAATGGGTGGTGCTACACGGAGACACGAGAAGTCGGCCGAAATCAGATTTGAGTCTCGTTATTTAATGCTACACGAGGCTGCCTTCGGCTTATAATAATTATTTACTCTACATGAAAGCTTTGATTGCGTACGTATACCGCGGTCATTAGCTCTGTTCGCGTACTTTTCTGGCTACGAGTTTTCTGGCTCAAAATTACGCCAAGTGTTCAATGTAAATAGATACATTGACATTTTAATTACAAATCAAAATTGCGACAAGTCATCACGATCACACAAAACATCCAGACGTAACGCGACACCGCGCACTGATATCGTGATGACGATCGTTCTGTATATGAAAATTGTGGAAAATAAATATTCAGTTAATTTCTGAATTTAAAGGAACACAGAAGCCTTTTATTTAAAGAACTCTCAGCATTTTATTCCGGTTGCGATACAAGCAAGTACCTTGACTGCATATAAAGAAAAATAAGGCCTTTCCCTAAACACCAAGAGTGAGGAAAATTGTATCAAAAATATGAAACGTAAAAAAACGCTTCTCGGGCGATTTCTGGCCAACAAGAAGTTGAATTCTCGAAAATTTTCAAGAAGACCAGTTATTTTTAAACTTGCCTCTGCCATTTTCAGTATTAATGTTTTATTTCGAAAATTTACCGTTTATATTGCACCTTTTTAAATACACAACGGAATAACCTCATACTCAACTTTGACAAATGATAACTGAAAATAGATTCTGACACATCGCCAGTAAACGCCCGAGCTAAAACCTCTGGCACTTTCTGGTAGGCATGCCGATTCATTCAAAAAAAATCGATCTTCGATTCGATTCGAATCGAACGCACTAATATCGATTCTCCATTAAAACGAGCATTAAAGGATCGATTCTCGATTAATCGAATCGTAAGTCAATTTTTGATGAGCCACCGACAACTAATTAGAAACAGTTTCATAATATTTATACATTTTTTATATTTTTATGTAGCAATCCTGTTAGGAATTCATTATGATATTGCTATAAGTCCTGGGAAATTAGCATTTTAAGGAAACAAAATTCCAAAATGGCTGAAAATTGGTCCACAGCTTCCTTGGGACTTTTTAAGAAAAAATTTCGGAATCACAAAAAAAACATGGCCTCCGGACATATCACTTTTTGGCAAAAAAATCACTCAAAAACTGTTTTTCGAAAAAAAAATTTTGATCAGCCAATACGAAACGTTATTCCCCACAAAAAGCCCTCCTGTTTTTTTTTCGAAAAATCGGATGGGCTTCCTCGCGAGCGAAGTTTAATAATCAACTGTACTCCACAATGTTGTTGTTTTTTGTCTAAATTCTCTTTAGACCCCCATCCACGGTCAAACAAATCATCAAACCAATTTTCGACAAACAACGCACACATTTATGCTTTGACTTTTGTTGGCCATCAACGAAACTTTCATATGCTTTACATGGCACACATAAAAAATCCACACACACATTTAAGCTGTTTGAAGGAAATATTAAACCAGACAAATATTTTCTTCAAACAGCGGCCAACTTCGAAAACTAGTATTTTACACACGCACACTTAGAATTTTTTCGATGTTGGCCACAAATTTGATGGTTTGTTTGACCGTGGATGGGGGCCTTTTTGCCTACTGTTATTTCCCTTTCTTTTATGCTCCTAGCAAAAGGGAATTTCAAAAAAAACAACAACAACCACATAGCTGTCAAAAAGTTGGCTAAAAAATCCATTGAAAAAGTTGGTTGGAAAAATCCTCTCTCGCCCTCTTCTCTACAAAACGACGTTTTCAGCGTGTAGAAGAGCCGAATGTGAATCGAGTCCGATTCGAGGCGTTTGTGAATCGATTCACTGAATCGATTCAGTATTTGAGATCGATCTAAAAAATCGATTATTTCAATCGAAAAGATCGATTTTTCAATTAATCGCTTTTCAATCGACATGCCTACTTTCTGGCTGTAGGAGAAGTAAAAATTTCCCCGCTTTTTGTAGCTCGAAAAAGTAAACGAACAGAAATCTGGCGATTTCGGGCGCTTTCTGGGGCACGAGGGATCCCGCAGGCGAGTACGCGAACACACTTATTGTTTACATCTGAGAAGGGAGAAGACATAACCTTCTATATTTACAAGCCATGAACAAGAATAGATATTAAAAGAATCTGGACTACCAAATTCTCCAAATTACACTAACAAAATAACGTGACTTCACCGAGTTGTGGTCCGATTGAGCGGAAATTCGCTCTCAATATTTTTCTTGTTCATGGCTTGTAAACAAAGCCTTCTGTATTTACAAGCCATGCACTAGAAAATTTGGCTCTCAAAATTTGCTCTCAATAGGACTTCAAATCTCTGTTATGTTGTTAGTGCAATTTAGAGATTTGAAGTCCTATTCAGGGGAAATTGGCTCTCAATATTTTTCTAGTACATGGCTTGTAAATATAGAAGGCTTTGCTTGTAAATATAGAAGGTTATGGAGAAGAGAAAGAAATGTGCGTGTGAGTTAGTTTTCACACAGGGAATTTTTGGGTGAAAATTCTTTCGTCATGTGCGTCCTTCTTTCTCTCCTCTCCTTCGTTTCTTTCCTATAAAACCGGTTTTTCGTTCTTTTAGTCTCCGTGTAGCATCCCACAATAAGATGGAGAGGCTAAAAACTGGAAATAACTTTCCAATTATTGCTGTCACTTCGATTGTCATTGGTGGCACTTGACATTTAAAAATATTATTTTCCGTTAGTTTTTAAGCAAACGTTTTATTTTCCTTCTATTTTCAATACTCTTTTCAACACATATAATAATAGTTGCAGATCCATTTTCCTAAAAACGTTTCGTCACCACAATCGCTAAACTGAAAACTGTCAAAAATTATAATGAAAAATATCAAATAAAGTTTGCCATGTATCAACTCCTAAAATCTATATACATATATAAAAGTGAAAGTATGTCTGTCTGTAAATGTTCAATAGACTCCGAAACCGCTCATCCGATTGGCCTGAATTTTTGTATATAGGGGTTTTCGGGTACGGCTGGTGTTCCTACGCGGTCTATTTTGCTCTATCTCGAACACTTCGGGTGGCTGTAGTGTACCGATATCCGTAAAATTCGACCTTTGTATGGGAGGTACTCTTCGATTTACTGCTAAAGAGCTCAGATCTATATTATTTTGGTTTTTTCCGAAAAAAATACGATTCCCAAAGTTTCAGATCGATCGGTCCAAATTTAAAATGGCGGCCAACACAAAATGGCGGATTACCTTTTTCTTTGCAAGCCATTCGGTATGGGTATTAAATGAAAGGGTATGATAAGTAGAATATAATTAGCTCTGTGTGGAGTCATTCCAAATTCAAAATTCATATCACCTGATTACTACTATTGGTTTATGGGTGCAGCATAGGCGCACCGGGTTGCAGCTAGTTATATCCATAAATAGAAGATTAAGATAATAATTATGAGCATAATCGCTGCCGTCTATCATGGGTATTACTCGTTCACTTGATTTCTTTAATTCTTCTATTTTATATTTACTTTGAATAATACCTGCGAGGCGCTCTCAAATTAATCTTTCCCCGAAAAATATTTTTAACTTCGTTTTGATCACTAGCGACCGAATTTTCGATGCACTGCAAGAAAGCGTCCGTACAGCTCCAAATTGACGGTCCGAATCCAATATCTTGTAAAATCATTTGGTTTACCATAGGCCGGCTCCACACGTTGGCACCAAGGTTAGCCCCAATGCTACTTGTCCAGCGTGTGGATCAAGAAATTTGCATTGGCGTGAGCATTGGGGATTGGCCGTCGCGTGTCGGAATCTGCGCCAACGTTCCGCTGTGGGACCAACGTGTGAAGCCGGTGTTACACATTTCAATTGTCATGTTTTTATTGTTGAAGAAAAACCTTTTAAAAAATTTAATCTAGTTTGTTTAAAATGACATATTACTGCACCATTTTTAAGGGCACACTTCAAAAACATCAACAATTTAAAAAGATAAAATGGGGTTGTTATTTTCAAATTTTTTATCGCGTCTGTTTGAATCAAAGCAAGTCCGGATTTTAATGGTTGGCTTAGATGCAGCTGGGAAGACAACGATTTTATACAAGCTTAAACTTGGTGAAATTGTAAATACGATACCAACGATTGGATTTAATGTAGAAACTGTAGAATACAAGAATATTTGCTTCACAGTTTGGGATGTTGGTGGACAAGACAAGATTCGCCCCTTATGGCGGCATTATTTTCAAAACACGCAGGCCATTGTATTTGTGGTGGATTCTAGTGATCTTCTTCGAATGGAAGACGCAAAGAAGGAACTTGATGGGTTACTGTTAGAGCCAGAATTAAAGAATGCTATTTTATTGGTTTTTGCGAATAAACAAGATCTTCCAAGTGCAATGAAAGCATCAGAACTAGTGGGGAAACTTGGATTAGATAAAGTGCGTAGAAGATGGTATATACAAACGGCCTGTGCAACGGACGGATATGGGTTACACGAAGGGTTGGATTGGCTTAGTAGAGAATTAATGAATATTTGAATAAAATATATATAAAGAATTTGTGATCCATTGCCAACAATACACTAATAATTGCAAAACAATATGCAACGCTTTTCTCCTTTATAATTAAACATCCACACGTTTGGTCGCAGTAATTAATTATCCTAACGGTGGCTGTTTGCAGCTAGATAGATACCTTAGCGCGGACAGAAAATCATCTTTTCACGGGGCCGGCCATAAATCTGCAAATTGCCCTTTAAGCCCCGTTACCAACCTGAACGGTTTTGTCTTGTTTTGCTTTTTGTCTTTATATGGAATATATTATTTCTTGTTTTCTTTATGTGGACATTTTGCTTGTACCCTTTATTCGAAAAGGCGTTGTTGAATTGTGAATCCAAATAACTCCCTTATCCAACCAGGGTTGTGCTAACAATATTTTTGATTCGTTATTTGTAAAAATGCCGTCTTTCCATTGTTGCCAAGCTAGCTATACGCCTTCGTAGATGACGGTTCTCGGCGTTACTCTTATTCTTGATCTTATCTTCATTATCGTGAACTGATGCTCAATTCAGTCAAAAGGAATATCATTCTTGATTGGGGTCGCAATTCAGGAATTCATTCTTGATTGGGGTCGCAAGAATCGTTTCTAATTTAACGGCTCGAAAACAAAGCACTGACTTATCTCCAAGAAAACCTGCACCGACCTCCTCTTATAGACATAACTTTAACTGAGGATCTGGAATGGAACGACCACATATTCCAAGTCACCAAACAAGCATTGCAATGCCCGGGATTCCTTAGTGCTGCAAAGAAGAAGAAGAAGAGCGAATATATCAAAGTTTTTTGACAGCTATAAATTTTATATATTTTTAATTAATTTAAAAGTATTAAAATGTTATAACTCTTATTTTTAGTTAAGAATTGAAATACGGACTATAATACAACATATATCGGTTTTTGATTGAGTGACAAAAAACTGAAAAGTGACTAAAGTGGGTTAGCAGGGAATAAACATAACCTTCGAACAATATGGCAAACCAAGATGAGAACTGTGGGAAATGTAAAAAGAAGATTACTGGTGATGATTGCATAGGATGTGAAGGGGTCTGCCAAAAGTGGTTCCACTCAACCTGTGTAACAATTACGGGTGCAGAAATGAAAATTATCAAAAAAAATAAAAACTTAAAATGGATGTGTGATGATTGCAATGAACAATATGTTCATATGATTGATACCTCAGTTAAGAAAATCATGACTGAAATGATGGAAACGATGAAGATAACAATGGAACAGATGGTGGCAAAAAAATTAAATGAAATCATGAAACAAAATGTGCAGATGAATAACAAAAAGAAATTGTATGCAGACATGGTGAAAGAGACTACCCAAGAAGTACTTATTGTGCACCCAAAAAAGCACAATCAGACCAGCGAGACTACAAAGAGAGATTGCAAGGAAAAACCAAATCCTGCTGAGATAAAAGTTGGTATTGAGAATGTTAGGAAAATAAGGAATGGTGGAATTGCAATAACATGCAACACCAAAGAAGAAATCCAGAAGATTAATGCTGAAGTTGTGAAGCAAATGGGAAAGGAATATGAAGCAAAAATCCCGAAATTGAAAAATCCGAGATTAAGAATATATGATGTTGAAGAAGAAATGGAGGATGAGGATTTGTTGCAAGCTATACAAAATCAAAATCCACAGATAGTAATGACAGACTCAGAGATGGAAGTGAAGATAAACAAAAAAACTAGGAGCGCATATATGGTGGTCATTGAGACTGATCCAAAAACTTTCAGGAGAATGATGATAAAGTGGCAAAGATGTACTGTAAATGAATATCTGGGAATCTCCAGGTGTTTGAAGTGTTATTCTTATGATCACTGGAGTGAAAATTGTGAAAAAGGAAAAATTTGCATGAAATGTGGAGGGGAACATATGGCCAAAGAATGTAGATGTAGAACATCGGAAATAAAATGCATGAATTGTGTAACTGCAAATGGAAAATTAGACTTAAAACTAGATGTGAATCACAGTGTACTCAGCAACGAATGTCCAGTGTACCAAAGGAGAATAAATATAAAACGAAGGACAATTATGTATGAGAGTATATAGCAATACAAGAAGAAAGAAAATATTGGTAATGGGGGTGTACTAGTTTGGAATGTGAATGGTTTAATTGCTAAAAAGGATATGATTGCCTTACTTATGGTAGAAACTAAACCAAGTATAGTAATAATTGTTGAGTCACATGTAACAGATATAGATGAAGATGCTCTAATAGAAATTAAGGGATATAGCAGTATAAGATGTGACTCTAATTCTAGGCACACAGGAGGAGTGGTGATATATGTTACTGAAGAATTGTCGTATGAAATAGTTAAAAAAGAAGTCAAAGAAAGGGAATGGTGGATATTGGCCGTAAAGGTATTTATTCACTCATATCTTTTAGGAACTTTTGCAGGAATTTACAGGTCACCAAGTATTAGTAAAGGTGAATTCTTAGATAGATTCTCTCTAATAATGGAAGAATTGCCAGACCTTAGTCAAAAAGACTGTACTGCTGGAGGAGATTTTAATATCGATTGGTTTAAAGAAGAGGATTATTATACAAGAAGACTGAAAACATGCTTAAATGTAATGGGTTTGAAACAAATTGTGTCGAAGGCAACAACCAAGAAGAGTTACTAGTGATAGTGAAACTTTGATTGATCTAGTTGTAAGTGATAATAGAAGTATGGAGTGTGATGTTTTACAAACACTAAGGATATCGGATCATTATATAATAAGTATACAAGGGGTATTACCCAATAATATAAATAGAAAAGGAAAGTTCCTAATGAAAGGAAAAGTAGATTTTATCAAAGTGTCAAAAATACTTGAAAGCAAACTAAGGGATGATAATGATGATACATTAAATCTAGATATTGGGAATAAATATAACAAATTAAGAGAATGTATGACTCAAAGTGTACAACAGGGTAGAAGACCAGATCAGTGGGTAAGAATCAGACCATGTCCATGGTTTTCAGCAAAGATAAGACTGTATGGTACAACGTGATATAGCTTATAATAAGTTTTTAATAATAAAAGGAACAGGACAAGGAGTTGAGGAAGCGTGGAATATGTATAAGCAATACAGAAACAATTTTGTAAATAGTTCGAGGGAAGCAAAGAAAGAATATTATGAGGATAGTTTCTTAAGACTGAGTAATGAACCAAAGAAACTCTGGAAACATTTGAAAACACTGTATAAAATTGAAACAAAACAATTGAAATATGTTATATTTGGGGATGAAATGGTAATTAATACAGAAGACATTGCAAATAGGCTGAATCAATTTTTTGTAAATAGTGTTGATGACATAATTGGAAATATACCTGATTTGATTCCTAATTATCAAATAGATAGGGGGAACTGCAATAATTATTTAGAAGAATTTAACGAAGTAAACAAAGAAGTAATTGAAAGAATTGTTAAAAATTTAAAGGATACTAACGGCTCGGAAAAGATCAGCACTGAAATGATTAAAAAACTGTGGCCGGTGGTTGGTGATAGAGTAACTGATATTGTAAAACAATCAATTACACCACTAAGGATGATGCCAAAGGAATTAAAATTATCTGTGATAGTCCCTATCAGTAAAATTAAGGGAAGTGCAATATGTAGTGATCTTAGACCAATAAATACTCTTCCAATAATAGAAAAAGTAGCAGAAACATATTAAAGAAAATAAGTTATTGACGGATCATCAATCTGGATTTAGGGAACAACACAGTACTGAATCAGCACTCCAATTAGTGGTGGAAGAGTGGCTACGAGCAATGGATAGAGGAGATGGAGTAGTAGCAGTATTTTTAGATTACAGAAGAGCTTTTGAAACGATAAATAGGGAATTGTTATTAAAGAAACTGTGGGAGGTGTATAATATAACTGGCGGAGTTTATGAATGGATCAAAGATTATCTAAGTGGACGGCACCACACTGTCCGATTTAGGGCCAGTATGTCTAGTGAAAAGGAGGTAAAACATGGTGTCCCACAAGGAAGCAAATTGGGACCTCTGCTATTTGTACTATACATAAATGAACTCCCAGGGGTGATTGAACAATGTAAAATACACATGTTTGCAGATGATACATTAATTTATCTATGTGGACAAAATATACAGAATGTAATTACCAAAATCAATGAAGAACTATCGCTGGTATATGAGTGGCTTTGTAGAAATCAATTGTGTGTCAATGTACAGAAAACAAAATGTATGGTATTTGGAAAGTTAAGATTTAGGGAAGAGGCAGAAAGAGGACAAAAAGTTTTAATTATGGGTTCAAAAGTGGAGTGGGTTCAAAGATACAAATATCTTGGAGTAATTATAGATAACACCTTAAGTTTCAAAGATTATGTTGAGTACATAAATGGAAAAATGGCAAAGAAAGTTAATTTATTGTACAAATTAAGAAAAGTCTTTTCAAGGAAGGGAAAGGAGTTGTTATTCAAATTAATTTTAGTGCCACACATAAAGTACTGTTCCACGATATTAACAATGGCAAATAAAATGGAAATAACAAAATTGCAAAAGAGCTTCAATAAAGGAATGAGAGCTGTACTAAACAAAAGACGTACTGAAAGTGTAAATGGTATGTTGAAAGAGTTAGGATATCTTACAATAGATAATGAAGTTAAAAGGGATGTACTAACATTTATCTACAGATTAGAGAATAAACTGCTGCCAGAATATTTAGAGTGTCTGGTTAGAAAAAATGTAGATGTGCACACTTATTCAACCAGACAAGCACACAAATTTCATCTTGTGAACGTAAGCAGCAGTAAAGCCTCTAAATCAATATTTCAAAATGGACTTATATTATATAACCAAATACCAGAGGAAATAAAACTAGTAAGATCAGTCAAAACATTTAGGGAAAGGGTAGGCTTGTGGCTTGATAGCAGTGTAATATGAAATTATGGAGACTTTTTATGGGATGTAATGCAATAGATAAAAACTGTGATAAAAATATAATGTGATAAAAAGTTAAATCTATAATAGTTATAATATTGGCTGTTGATGTAAAAAAAAATATATTTGTATATGTATATGTATTAGCCGTAGGCTATTTGTGATTAATAAAATAAAATAAATAAATTTCTCCTTCAGCCAGCAGCCCGGTCTACAATCTACCTTTATTCGGCCCCGCAAGTAAATCATTCATCTCTATTGACGGTCCTATGTAGCAGCTCTCCAGTTCGGAATGTTGAGCATTGCCTCGGGGTCAGCCATCACAGAGTCTATCCATCTCCTCCTGGGTCTGCCTACTGGTCTATTTCCCGAAATTTCTGGCACCATGAGCCGTTTTGGAATGAGGTACTCCATCCTGACTACATGGATGGCTAGTCTTTTTTTTTTTTTACTTGTGTGAGGTACTGGGTCCATAGGTACTGCGGCCATTCATTTGGCCTATTGTACTACACCCCTATACCTCATATTTTTAAGCCAGACCGTTTGAACAAGTTCAGCAGTCTGCCTAGTGGCTTGCCGCTTAGACTTGAATAATCGAGCAGGGACTCTTCGAATAAAGAAACCCTGCTCCTCGCTATTGCGGGGCATTCACAGAGGACGTGGATTGCAGACTCATCCTCCTCCAGGCAAAGCCTGCAGGTGGGGTCCTCCGCTTTTCCTATCCTCCATAAGTGGTAATTTAGGGCGCAGTGTCCGGTAATCAAGCCAACAAGTGTCCTGACATCGTTTCTACTGCGCCCTAACAATTTCTTGGCCGTGTTAGGAGACGGCCCAGGCAGGAACCGCTTAGAGTTAGCCAATCCAGGCGCGGACCTCCAGCGTTCAGTATGTTTCATTAAAGTCCGATCGGCTAGGGCCCTTCGCAGCAAGCTGGTAGGTGCTCCGATAGCCGGCTCTGGACCGATGAATGCAATGTCAGAGCCCTGCTTAGCTAGGGCATCCGCTTTTTCATTGCCTTTGAAGCCCCGGTGTCCCGGGACCCAGACAAGGGTAACTTGATTGAGAACGCCCAGCTCACCAAGAGCACGTTGGCAGTCCCAAAGGGTGCCTAAGCTCATCGCTCTACTGAATCTGGGGCTTTCGCTCCAGATTCCGGCGCCCACACCTGCCTCTGTTTTGGAGCCATCCGTGTGACATACTAGTCCATCCGGCGATACCTTAGGAAAGGTCCAGGTTAGCCTATCTTGTATGTGCACAGAGGATTGCTTAAATTTTGAGATTTTGAAAGGCATGCAATCGGAGAGCATCCCCGCTTCCGAAATCCCTTCTATAATGTTGATAATTGTAGAATGTCCTCGCTCGAGACCAGCGCCTCGCGGTGGTTTTTTCGTTTTTATTTAGCGGAAAAATGTTGAATTTGTGTAGTAATATAATAAAAAGTGCTTTTTAAGTGATTAAAGATTATTATAGAATAGTTATTAAAAACATAAGCGCAGAAAAATTTGAAGGAAAAGTGAAAAAGTTATTGTTATGCATGTTGTGTTGTGGTACTTGCACTTAATGTGTTTAATAACTATTCTATAATAATCTTTAATCACTCAAAAAGCACTTTTTATTATATTACTACAAAAATTCAACATTTTTCCCCTAAATAAACAAGAAAAAACCACCGCGAATGTAAACAAAATTGGCCACCTTCACAATTAACGCACTTAAACCACAATTAATCACTCGATTTTTTTAAATTTTCTTAATTAAATCACTAAAGCACTATTCACTGGTAATCCTATTGCAATAAAAACTGGTTAAATATATTAGTTTATGGCTTTTTACGGCAAAATATCGCGAACTTTTACGTCCTCCATATAATTTCTTCTTATCTGACAGATAATGGGTCTATTACCAACACAAACCCAAACTCTGCTTCCAGGCCTGTACTTGAGACGGTCTTGATGTTTCTAAAAAAACATACACACGAATTTTGATTTGTAAAAATAAAAAAGTAAAATCGTAGAAGTAGTAGTTAGAAGTTCAACTGAATAGGAACTTTCTTTATTCAAGTTATGTAACGGTTACATAACTAAATTTGTAAAATAAAATTTCTAAAAATAAATAACAGTTACATCATTTATAATTGCGTCTACAAACTTTGTGACCGGTAGTGATGAATTCATTTTGAAAAATTGCATTTCCTGCAATAAAAATATGCATTTTAGAAGTGCATCTCAAAGAGGCATTCTACCACTCGGTAAATATTGATGGAAATGAGTCGATTTTTGCTACTCGGGGGTTTTGGGGTCGCTGAACACGAATATAATGACGGCAACGGTCTCCGAGGTACCTGGTGCCCAGGGTGGACTGTAACGCCCCTTTTTAAGGGTTTTTTTTGCGATGAATTCAATAATAATGAAAAATAATCCAATGAAATACACGTTTTTCAATAAGGGACAATCTTTAAGGGTTAAAAACACCCCTAAATCGACTGAAAATAAAAAACATTGTAAACATTTTTTTTTCATATTTATGCTTTAAATTCCAGGCAAAAATAAATTTATTTTTAACCCTTAAGGGGTTAAAACTACCCCTACAATTTGAAAAATCAACTTTAAATAAAAAAAATTTCCAAAACAAATTACCCTAGATTAAAGTTAAATTTGAAAAAAGATTAAATTATTTTTTTGCATATAATTTTTATTTTTGATGAAATATTATTAAAAAATTTGGGAAATTTACTCTAACCCCTCCAAACCACTCCTAAATCGAAACAGAATAAAAAATACATTGAAAAAAAATTTATTTTCGTAGATGCAAATAAAATTTAAATGCAAAAAAAAATTCAATCTTTTTTCAAAAACAACTTTAACCTAGGGGTAATTTTACCCCCTCAACTTACTTAATTGCTCCTTTAATCCCTCATGGGACATAGGGCGGAAACAGTTGCCCTCCAGCGGACTCTGTTTTGCGCGACAGCTCTCAGGTCTGACCAGGATCTCCCAGTTGTTGCGGCCTCTGCTAATAGGGTTCTCCTCCACGTTCCGACTCGACGGGATCCTTGCGGATTCCAATCATGGGCCTGTTTGGCTAGATTCTTGTTTTCGCGTCGCAAGGTGTGGCCAACCCAATTCCATTTCCTTCGCCTGATTTGGTCGTCTATCCTTTCTTGGCCGGCACGGCGCCATAGTTCCTCAATTGTGATTCTATCATGCCAGCGGATTTTTAGGATACGACGTAGGCATCTGTTGATGAAAATTTGTAGGCGCCCTGTGATGAATTGGGTGACTTTCCATCCCCCTCAAGGTTTGATAATTATATATTCTTGGCTTATAATACCTATTCAACCAAATTTCAAGCAAATAGTTAAAAAAATTTTTTTGTTGCATCATTATATTCGTGTTCAGCGACCCCAAAAACCCCCGAGTAGCAAAAATCGACTCATTTCCATCAATATTTACCGAGTGGTAGAATGCCTCTTTGAGATGCACTTCTAAAATGCATATTTTTATTGCAGTAAATGCAATTCGAAATGCTCTCACGAATCGAACACAAAAAACCGCATTAAGATCCATCTTACTGTTCAAAAAATCCTAGGTTCGGCAGTTTTTAGTGCTTTATTTCCTCGACTGTTCTACGATTTTATTTTTTTATTTTTACAAATCAAAATTCGTGTGTCGACGTTTTTTTAGAAACATTAATACTTGTACATTGTCTGCGTACGTGATTGTGATTTCCCTAAAGTGTATTCTCAAAGGAGTAGTGAAAATCCAAAACGATGACGTAACGCACACTGTACTCCAAAATCGTAAGTACCCATATTTGAATTAGATAATTAATAAAACTCGTAACAAGAGAAAAATTAAAAATAATGCGTAGCGACTGCTACATACGGTCAAAAATGTGCAGTGCTGGATTACCCATTAGGCCGGACTAGGCCATGGCCTAGGGCCCCCGACGAGCAGGGGCCCCCACGAAAATCTGATATGAATTTTTTTTTTAATGCAATTTTTAATTTCAAGTTAATTTTTTTCTTTTTTTTTTTAAATTTTATTTTTTTTTTCCAACCAATTTATTTATCATATTAATATGTATTTTTAAACGCAAAATATTAAAAAATGTTTATTCATTTATTCTTTCGATTGTTATTTCATCTGACGATTCGAATTTCAAATCGCGCGCTAAATACCCGCAAAAGCGCTTACAAACTCGAGAGCTTGTTTATATAAACAAAACCGATCCAGTGTTTTTAACGTCACAAAACCATTTGGTGCTTGATCGTTTTGCAAAACACATTTGGTCGGTTTTCTTGATAAAAAAAGAACGTTTTTTCAATTAGTGACAAATTAAGATGTTGTTATTTATGTGAAATTGTGATTTTGCGTGCAATATTGATATTGAAAACTACGGTTTTAACGGTGTCAACGGTTTTCTTGTAATTATCGATACGCTCAAGATCGAAATCAACATACGAGCCCAAGTTTACTTTGAGGTTTCGAAGAGATTTTCATTTTTGGCAGACTTTAGTTTGACAGAAAATGAATACCGCGAAAAAATTGCCGGTTTAGTTGACTTTTACCCTGACGATTTGGAAGATTTTTATCCTGAACTTAAACAGTTTCACGATTTTATCAAATCAAAATTTCCATCAAAACCTAAGTTCACTCACTCTGAACTCTACGAAAGTTTGATTCGAGATAATCTTGAAACTGTTTTCGCAAACGTTGACATTGCTCTTCGCATTTTTTTAACTCTTATGATTACAAATTGTACAACAGAGCGCTCTTTTTCAAAGTTGAAACGCATAAAAAACGAGCAAAGAAGTGTTAAGCGTCAAGAACGATTGGACATGCTAAGTCTGATGTCCATTGAATCGGATGTTCTTCGTCAAATTGATTTTGAAGATGTCATTAATGATTTTTTTAGTGATCTGAAATGTAGGAGAAAAGTTTTTTAAAGATGAACGTCGTTTTCATATTTAAAAGAGATGTCCAAAGATTATTTTATGAATTACTATACTGTTAATTATGTAAAATCAAAAAGTATATAATTTATCAGAAAAAAAACTATTTTGATTGTTTTATTGTATTTACAACCTGTAATGATATGAATAAGCTGTTTAAATTCTATAAATGCATAAATAAAGAATAATTTTACAATTATTAAAAAAAGGGGGCCCCAAAATTTGAATGGCCTAGGGCCCTCATTTGGGTTAATCCGGCACTGAAAATGTGCGAAATCTGACCACTTATGAAGTGTGAGAATGGTTATTTACAAAAAGTATGAAACCTTGGCTCTAGCCCGGGAGTCGCGCGTTTTTGCACAATATTGTTATAGACATGTAAGAATTCCGGTTCAAATGCGAAATATGACCAACTATGAAACTTTGGCAGTATGTAATTTATGGATTGACATTAACGAAAAACCATTTCTTACACCAGGAGGACGGGGCAAAATGGTTCTTACACGCTGATAATTATGTAAAAATTTCCGTAAGACTCGCTCCTTCTTAGCCTAAAACAGGTAAGCACAGCGTCAATGGCCTTTGTTGAGCCTTTCCTACCTTTTTATATACGTTTCAGTTTAAATTGTTTCGTATATCACCGTATTCCTTTTTGCTTTGTAATAAGAATCATTTATGAAATTCTCATTGCTTTTGAAACTCTGAAGTTCAAATACCTCTCGACAGGATTATATACCCTTTGTTTTTATTATGACAAGTTTCCGCCACACCAGATATGTCAGAAGTTTCCCGTCTTTCACCTTTACACTTTTTAGCCCATTTCAATACTTTGGTGCCATTAACGTATAGTTTGTCCGCCATCAGTCATATATAAAATATATGTATCCATATTTTAAAACGGCATTTGGCTCAGAAATTTAGTCAGACATTGTAAACTATAGTACGTTACGATTTATAGTTTTGCCATAGGCAGGATTCTAAATAAACCAACCACAAAAATAATTGGAAAAGATAACTTTTCAACAAATTAAATTTTTTTAGATCCACTGTAGAAAGGACCCCGCACTTTACCTATGGAAATGGCATTATCGGAAAATGTACACCTCTGCTTGGAAGACAGTTGCTAGGGTGCCTAGGCTTATCGCTTTATTGAATCTGGAGCTTTCACTCCAGATTCCGCCGCCCACACCTGTCTCTACCATACATGCCATACATGTACAATACTAGTCCACCCAGCGATAGTTTAGGAGCACAAAAAGTTGCTCAAATTTTGAGAGTTTAAAGGGCATGCAGTCCGATAGCTTCCCCGCTTCCTGAATCTCTTCTATAATGTTGATTATTATAGAATTTCCTCGCCCAAGACCAGCGTCACGGTAGCCATTCGCTTTCAGCCGCAGCGCCACGTTTATTGCGGATTTCTCTACCTTACGGTAGAGCGGTACTGGATTGAGGAGAGTCTCCAGCGCTACCGTCGGGGATGTGCGGATGGCCCCAGGGATGGAAAGGCAGGCCATTCTTTGAATTTTGCCCAAATTAGTTATGAAACCCTTAAGCGCCGTTCTGTGCCACCAAACTACAGCCCCGTAAGTTACCATGGGCCTAATGATAATGGTGTATATCCAGTACGTGGCTTTCGGTTCCAAACCCCATGTGGATCCACAAGCTCTGTGGGAAGCCCACAGGTATCAGCGCGTCCTGCTCATCAGAGTGCCCATGTGATGGTTCCAGTTGACCTTGACATCTAGCGTCACTCCTAAGGCCGTCCGTATACCAAAGCTTCACATGCTTATTAGCGACATATTGCACTTTTTTTTAATACGGAACAAATCGTCACATGCCGCTTTGCTACATTTATCTCCAAGCAATAATGACGAAAAGCTGTTTATGAAGCTTCGGTATACGGCCGGCCTAAGTATTTGGCTTGTTGTTTTGCCTGCGAGTGTAGGTTCCGAAAGCCCTGGTCGTGATCGTTTTCTGGTGAAAAGAACCAGAATCGTTTTGTGGGGATTGACTTTTAGTCCTAGGCTGGTGCACCACCTAGATACCAGATCTAGTACCTGCTGCAGACATCTTGACATGGCTCCTTCAGTTTCATCCGTTACTACGATGACGACATCGTCTGCGTAACCTTGGGCGAAAAAGTTGCGCCGTTGAGTAGCTCCAGGAGTTCATCTACAACAAGGCACCACAGAAGTGGGAATAAAAGTCCTCCCTGTGGACAACCTTTTGCTATAGTGCCCTCCAGAGACCCCTCAACATGAGAGACCATTAGTTTGCGAGTTCTTAGCATAGAGTCGATCCAGTCACAGAAAGTGCTACTTAGACTTCGTCTACTTAGAGCCCTAGCTATAGTATCAAAGGATGTATTGTCGAGCACCAGATTATGCAGTGCTGTCTCAGTGAACTTGCCGGCCTGGTACACATGCTGATAGGAGCTTAGTGGTTAGCGCTGAAGATAAGTTTCGCTTAATTTTCTCCATTGTTTTCAAGACAAAATCGAGAGACTTATCGGCCTGAAAGCTTTAGCCGAGGTGTAATCGAGGTTGTCTGGGATGTCTTCGACGCTCTTGCAGAAATTTCTCCAGCTATTTCTTTTTGTTCGTCTGATCGCCCTGTTATAGGTGGTTAGCGAGCTTTTATAACTCTCTCTCTCTATATCCCACCTTGGAGTTGTCCTATTACGCGTCCTCATCAGAACGGGGCAGTTATAATAAGAAAGTCCGCGGATGGTTCTACATCCATCGTAGATTTGATTGAGTACTTTTCAACAAATTAAATTTTTAGATCCAGTCTAGAAATTTATAGCGCGGATTGATTGTCTTATAAATCACCAAAAATTCGTACATAGGAAAATGTATAGCTTAGAAAGTATTATGGATGATAATTCATTTAATATTACACATAACAAGAGCATAAATGAAAATAATTCTTTAAATTTAATCGTCCATAAAGCTTTTATAAAAATCTAACATTTTACATTCATTATTTAGTTTCTTCCTCAATTTGTTTTTACAATATTCATTCAATGTGGAATCGCAAAAACCAAAGCCCTTTTTAATTTTCAGCTGCGATGGCTTTGGAACAGGTATTGACGGATTGAAGGCCATTTCGGAACTGTCATATTGTGCAAATAATTCTTCAGGAGACCTTTAAGAAAATCATATCAATTATAATCATAAAATCCAAATAATATAAAAAACTTACAATTTTCCAATTTCAGGTGGAAGTGAACCTTCTCCTGAAGCAGGCACCCCTGAAGCCAAGTGCATTGCTAACTTTCTTACCGTAGGATGATAATGCCTCAGCAGAAGTGCAATTTCATAGAGCGCTGTACAAGTCGCATTACAATATTCTGGATCTTCAAGTTCTGGATCGTACCTGCCTGAGCCAACACTTGTATCAGTGTCTAAAATAATATCTAATGTTGAAGTTAATTGCATAACATTTTTAACAATCCCTAAACTAGCCAATGACCCATTATGTTGCAGCTGCAAGCTTAACGTTAAAATTCTTTTAACAAAAGCCAGAAGCCTATGCTGCGTAATATTTCTTCTTCGTTTAATTAGTACTTCATTCAATGTTTTTAAAATTATTAAGAAGTCTGCATGGTTCTTTCCAGCATTTGGAACCAACAAATTCTTGTATAAGTGGCCGTAGAACCGTATTGGATCAATATTTAATACTTCTCCTTGTCCCGAGAGAATAACGAAAATTGTTTGTATACAATGCAGCTGTTCTCGATATCCTAATTCGGATGTTTCCAGGAGATTATTTAGAACTTCAATTAAATCAGAGAAGAACTCAAGATTAATTACGTGGGCGAATCTGAAAAAGAAACAAAAAAATATAAAAGGGACCTTTGCACAGTAACAGGTAACTTACTCTGCAAGACCTTCTAAACATGCACTTAACAGTTTAGAACTAGGATCATTTTTCAAAATTCTAAAATAAATGGTGAAAACCATTTTAACAATTTCAGTTAGTTTATATTGCTTTGTTTGTTTATTCTCCTCAGCTTTAGTTTCTTGGAGTTCTTTATTCAATTCAGTTAAACGTTTTCTTCGTTTGCGTTCTTTCTTGGACAAGTTTAGAAGTCTCTGTCGATGTGATTCCAATTTCTTCTGCTTTAACTCATTTTCTTTTTCAGCATCTAAATTAATGTTTTTAATCCGCAAGGAGAGCAGACATGCAATAACCTCTAAGTGTACATTATTTAATTGGCTTTTCACTAGATGATTGATTCTTCGGACAATAAACAATGTCATGTCCAATTTTTTATCGGTGCTGAATAAGGTACGGAAACATTTATTTATATTTGCTCTTATAGATGCATAACGACAATTTAACATATAAACTAGCAATTGTGCGATATTTTGGACATAATTGAAATAAGGATGCGAAGTAAGTAAATCGCACAAGCAAACCACACAGACTTCTGCCATTTTAACATCATGAGGAGATCTTTTTCCTGCTCCCCTTTTCGTTACACCTGAAGTAATTTTTTCTAATTTTTGTAGAAATTTTTTAAATTGCTGTAGAAGAGCATTTTCGTATGTCACACGCTCTAATGTTGTTTTTCTTACTATAAACAAAAAAGACGTTATTATATATTTGTGTAAGTGACAAGAAACGCTTCTTAATTGCTTAATCCTAAAAATGAAAATTTAGCACGGTCCTGCCATTCATTTCTCATTTCTCAGCTTATTTATTTCTTCTCCAGTAAAGTTAGTTCGAAAGCGTAAAATAGGTGAATGGATAGAATAGGAGAAAATCGGGTCGAATTTTTAACTAAGGTTACGGGAAGATGCAAATTATAAGCACAAAGAAAGAAAGTGAGTTTTGGAACACGTTTAATAGTTATTGCGCAAAGACTTCAAAAAATTGAAGCCTGAAAATTATGTTGGGATCAACATTTGAGCAAATAAAAGAAAGGAAATTGAAAATTCGCTGCTCATAAAAAGACAAAGGAAAAATTAATCGGTACAACTATACTAGACGCGCACTTCAATCTGAGTGGTGTTAATATGCCTAAATTATAGACTTTTAACTATTATTTTTATATTTAATTAAAATAATACTGATCAAAAAATAGTAAGACTTTTTAAATAAAACACGGCCTTTAATTATTCCAAATGTGTGTCATCCCCTTCAAAGTAATCCCCTCCGGATACAATAAACTTATGCCAAAGTTTTTCCCAGTGGTCGATTTCCGGAATGGCTCTCAAAACCTTCTTCGATTCGGCTTCCATCTCATTAATCGAGTTAAAACGATGTCGTCGAAGCGGTTTCTTGAGTTTCGGGGATAACCAGAAGTCATACGAAAGTAACTGCCTAGTGTAGGCTACTTGTTTTTAGCTCGAGTCGGGCATTTACACAAGAAGTAAACAAGGGCTTCCCTCTCACTCCTCCGGCGCCCGCCAGCTGCGGCAACATACCTTGCCCGGGATACCCAGCTTGGTAGCGTGTTCCCCTATGGGCCAATTCCGCGTGATGTTTGCAGTATTTCTGGGTCTGTTTAGAAGGCTCATTTTTCTTTAAGTGGGCGAAGACGCCCCGAGAGATAATACAGGTCTACACTACAGTGCGCTCCATCTTATTTATTTACAGATACTTAATGAAATCCAGCTACTTTTAGATTTATAGCGCATGGTGAAAAATAATTTGGCTACATGTCTGTTCAAAAGGTCTTATTTCCATCATAATCAAACTTTACAGAAATCGAAAAAAACTACCTGTTCCTATAAATAAAATGCTAAAATATATTTATATTTTTATGCACATTCATGTGAAGGTTAAGACTACAATATGATATGGGTTTTTTATATAATAAAATACACATTAAATCTGTATTTTTTTTAATTATTTTTTAGAAATAGGGCTCTTTGATTGTGAGTAATACGACCGTTTGATTAGTCACTTCAAGAAAGAAGACTTTTTGAATAGAATTTTTGGAAATACTTGCAGTGAAGTTTTTTGGAGTTCTGTCAAAAGCAAAAATCCTTTTAGCAAGATTTCTATGTCCACCTATCCACTCCTAGTATAACTTTGAGCTAAAATTAAATTTTCTATTGTGTTAGGGCTCTAATACCAAAGTACCAAATAAGGCCAACTTTAACATCAAAGTTTGCTAATATCTTCAAAAATAAAGGCCGTAACACAAAAATTTTTGGACATTATTTATAGGAAATTGTCCATGCTTTCCAATTTTGAAAAAAAATATTGACTAACTACGTATTTTTGGGGAAAAAGGTAGTTGAAGTTGATAGTTTTGTTAAAAGAAAACAAAATTTTGACTTTGATGACTCATTACTCTGGAAGGGGGTAGGGTAGAACCTTCACTTATACAGTTTTAGATAGGTGGGAGTATTCTGCGTGCAGTGCAAAGTTTGTAGTTTTTTAAATAAAATATTTTAGTACGGTGAGAGTATTTTTTCTAAAAAACACACTCTTCCTTATAATTCATTAACTAAAGGTGATATAAAAAAGCTGATAATATATTTGAAATCAGCGTAATTAACTTAGAATGATGTAAAATATTCAACAGTCAGTTGAGCAGTGTTATAATTGGGCGTTCCTTTCGCTTACAGTCACAATTATATGAAACGAAAATTCAAATCGTATTTTGAAGTAAACCTTCTTTTGCTGAGGGGTTCCGGTTTTCCGATCATGCTGAAATTTTGCACACAGCTTCAGTTTCGAAGACAACATAATCTAGTATACTCAATAGATCTAATATGGCCACCAAAAAAATGGCGGATTACCGTTTCCTTCACAAGATGCAGAAATACGCCTTTTTGATTGGAATCCTAGTTTTTTTTGGAGTTTTTTATATGGAAAGTACGTTTTTAGGCTCATTCGATGGACTTTTATGCCATATTTTCAAAATAATTTTAAAATAAAAAAAGTTGAAAACGAAAATACGACCTTTTGAACAGATGCTCCTCATATAATGTGCAAAGAAAATATTGACCGAACAGGAAGGAAGCTCTACAAAGGGTGGAAAAATCGCAGTCTGATTCCAAACAAGGTGATGTGTTTTTAGTTCAACTTGAATTTAATTATCCACCGGGGAATTACCGCCTGACTAAATAATTGATCTCTACTCTCTATAACTTCTTCTTCTTCTTTAACGGATCTACAACCGGGATCCGGCCCTGGCCACTCGCAACTGTTCTCTCCACCGGTCCCGATTCTGAGCCGATGTCATCCAGTTTGGCATCCCTAAGCTCTGAGCGTCCTGGTCTACGCCATCCTTCCAGCGGAGGTTGGGTCTCCCCCGCTGTCGCACCCCATGGGTCTTACCACAGAGAACTTTTCGAACAGGCTCATCTTAACTCGCCTTGCCCACCGGAGTCTACCGAGCTTTATTTTCTTCACAACATCTATGTCGCGATAGCGCTCGTATATCTCATCATTGTAGAGTCCCCGGAATCGTCCTTCCTCTCAAACACTGCCAAGAGGTTCGAGTGCTTTTTGCTTAGCACCCATGTTTCGGATGCATATGTCAGAACCGGTAAGACCATCGTCTTATATAGGAAAAGTTTAGACGATATGGTTAGATGCTTGGATTTGAAGAGCCTTGACAGACTATAGTAGGCTTTGTTGGCTTTTAGCAGTCGTGCGCGTATTTCTGGTTCCATGCTATTGTCGGCTGCGACTATTGACCCAAGGTAGGTAAATGATTTTACCACATCAAACTCGTGTTCCTCTACCTTTATTGTGGGACCAATGTTAGGTGTTCTTGCAGACGAGGCTACCATGAATTTTGTTTTGCTTTCATTGATGTGCAGTCGCAGATATCCTGCCGCCCGCTCAATCTGAGTGAAAGCTTCTTGTGTAGCTGTTGATGTTTTTCCAAGGATGTCAATGTCGTCTGCATAAAGTAATTGGGTGGACTTATGGAGGATTGTGCCCCTTGATGTCACGCCCGAATCTCGGATCACTTTCTCCAACGCCAGCTGGAAAAGGAGGCAGGCCAGACCGTCCCCTTGTCGGAGGCCATTATAGATGTTGATTGGCCACAGTGATTTGGTCAGTATTCCGGATACCTTTACTTGGCTTGTCACATTGGTCATGGTCAACCTACATAGTCTTGTCAGCTTGTTGGGGATCCCGAATTCTCTCATGGCTTTGTAGAGTTCTACTCTGGCTATGCTATAATAGGCGGCTTTAAAGTCTATGAAGAGGTGTTGGATTGAGTTTTGAAACTCTAGACATTTTTCCATAGCCTGCCTCAAAGTTAAAATCTGATCGGTTGTTGATTTGCCTGGGCTGAAGCCACACTGGTATTGGCCTACGATGTTTCTAGCGTATGGGGCCATCCTCTTTTGTAGGATGGCGGAGAACATCTTATACGGGATACTCAACAACGTTATACCACGATAATTGCTGCACGTTGTGATGCCGCCTGCACCCGAGGCCTTGTTGTTTTTGAGCCGGGTGATGGCACTGCTAACTTCTGCTAAGCTTGGTGGTGGCAGCATAGCATTATCGTCGGACATTGGTGGAGCCTCCAAATCCTCAATTAGCTCGACATTTATCAATTCATGAAAGTGCTCTTCCCATCGCTCTAAGATGCCTTTAGGATCGGTGATCAGATTGCCTTCTTTATCCTTGCAGTATGTGCAATGTGGTGTGAATTGCGTCATACCGCGTACTCTTCGGTAGAACTCCCGCGCCTGGTGCGGCCGTCGCTCTCTGTACTGTTCTAGTTCACAAACGAGATTTTTCTCCCAGGCTTCCTTTTTTCGTCTGTGAATTCTCTTTTCTTCTTTTCTGAGCTCTTTATATTTCTGAGACTGCTGCAATGCTCGGTACGCAACATTCTTACGTTCAGTTGCAAGCTTGCATTCATTAACGAAACAGTCGTTCCGATCTCTACGACTATAACTACTTGACAAAACTACTTGATAAAAATTCAGATAGGTTGGTTGTGAAGTTTTGATGAATCCACAGTTTAGCCCATTAATCTCGATCTTAGACTAGCTTTTGTTTAAATCTCTGCAAAAATCTTAACACAGTTCAAGCACGATTTTCTCATTCATGCCTCTTGGAGTACCGAAAGTTACATCAGAGATAAGTAGAATCATCGCAAAATTGAGCGGTCCCCGCGGGCCAACATTTTTTAAACAAATTTTTATTTTGTCACAAATTTTTGCTTTCTAAAACAATTTTCTCACTTCTGCCAATATTATAAAACGATAGTTAAGCACCGACTTTATGATCGATGAGCTAGGCATAAATGCAGCCAGGGTTCTAAGGATTGATATGGTAGGGTGAAAGTGTAAAGAAATGTGGGTGATAGTAGGTAATTTTCTCACTTTGACTTTTTACTTTTTTGCCAGTATATGAATCTATAGGTAAAGACTGACATTCTACATGAAAATGGGAAATTTCCTATTTACCTAAGTGCATTTTATTTTTGGCAGGCATCGATATTCATTTCGAAAACGGGTCATCTCTCGGAGATGAAGAGAGAAGAAACGTAACGCGAGCCCTGTATTCCCACCCATTACTTCTTAATCGTTTTGGAATTCAGTTTCTATCATGAAGAACTTGCGGTTATAGTTTATAAGCCATACATCGATAGTGTAATGAAAGAACTATTTCTCCTATTAAAGGCCCTTAAAAATAATAATAGTCCACATCTGGCCAGCTTATCAGGGAAAAATTCCAATCAATTATAAAAAAATTTAAGATATAAAAAAATGTCAACAATATATTCCAGAGACTTACAAACCATTTTACGATGAGATCTGTGAATGGACCACCATCAACGCTGATTTTTCTTTAAGCAAACCCAATACATTTTGAAAAGAGGTCATCTCACACCAAAAAAAAATTTTTTTTTCTTTTGTCATCCTTTTTAAAGAAAAAACAAGTTTGTACTTCTTTTTTTTCCAATGAACGCCCCGCCCCGTACGAGTTTTTTTGCTTCCCCTGTAAAATTTTAAAAACTAGAGTTGACCCCTTTTCAAAATGACCGATTCAATTGATTTAACAATTTTCTCAATTATGCTATTTTGCACGTGGGTAGAAACAAATGTTATAGACCAATATTGAAAGAGACATAAGCGTCACAAAGAGCCTTATTATTAAAAATTATTTCAGAAGTTATAAGGATGTATACTGTATTTGTATACAATTTTATTATTATAAAGACAGTTGAAATATTTGTAAAAATTGCAACCATCTTCTCACTTATTTTATGTAAAATACATAGAAAAAGTTAATTTAGAAAGTATAATAAAGAGCATAAGTGTCGGAAATGATATTTATATTATAGTGGAGTTCCTGGAGCGTTAAAAACATGAAAACCTCGGATTTCAGTTACGGTGAATGAAATTTAAAAATTCAAAATGGAATGTTTAGCAAATAATATATATAAAAAAGTTTACCTATTAAAAAATTGTGATCTTGATTTGAATGACCGAAATTCAAAATGGTCAAAATATATTTACGAACATATGCAAACTGTAAACGGTAATATCTTACACAATTTTTCTACAAAAAAAAGAACCAAAATTTTCAGAAAAGCAAAACCTACGATTGTGTACTCTACAAAATTTTGCGTATCATTAATAGTTTTTGAGTTATTTTGAAGAAAACGCAATATTTTGCAAAATTTCAAAAATGATCTCTTCACTCCAAGCTAAAATTTTTTCAAAACTAAGCACTGTAAAATGGTCAAACTTCTAGAGCATATTACAAGTACATTAATAAAGTGAATTGTGAAGTGGTACCGATTATTTTCAAGGGGAGTGGTGATTTTCACATTTTTTTGTCGCCGAAAAAATAGGGACCAACTTTATTTTCGTCATAACTCGCTTAGTTTTAATGCTAGGGCGTTTTATAAAAAAAACAAAAATAAAGGTTTTTTCAAGCACTTTAAAAAAGGTTTAATGAGTTTTTCCCGCAAAATGCATTGTTTTTTGTTAATTTCAAGTTGAAACTTTCAATTTTGACGTTTGACAAATAAGAACCAACCTTCAGCAAGGTATTACTATTATTGTATTGGGTCTAAAGACACCATAAACCCACCATTTTTTTGTTTTTCTATAAGCCACATTTTTAATAATAGTAATTTTTTCGCTAAAATACTTACTTATTCGCGAAAAACCTCCTGAAAACGTGGTTTTTCGGTTGTAAAATTGACATTTTTACTCGCGAATAACTCGAAAAGTATTGACTTTCAGAAAAAACTTTATAGAACAAAAGTTGCTTAGAATTAGCCAATCTATCTATTTCACCCCCGAGTAGGGGTGGCATTCACCCACAGGGTCAAAGCAAAAAAAACCTTTTGGTAAACTTTGCAATTTATAGTATAAAAAACAAAACCTCGACCACGTAAATTCATTCACCGTAACAAAAGTCTGAGGCAGAAACCCACAGGCACTCCACTATTAAATAGAAATAATTTTTATACGAGAAATTCCAACTGGAAAATTAAAAAAATAAATATTATGTATAATTCCCTTATATTTATTATGCATATAGTGTTGGAAAAAACTAAAGCAAATTGCTTTACTTGTCGAAAAATGTCAATAAAAAGTCCTTTTTTTGGCGGAACGGTTATAAAAATATATTTTTGAAAACCTTATAACATTCTTCAGTAATGTCCATTCAAAGATTTCTTAACATTATTTTCAAAAAAACTAAAAAAAAATATTTCACTTTGAATTTCCTTCTCAAAAAAAACGGAGAAAAGACCAGTCATAGTAGGTACTCTATGATGTCTTGCGCATTCGTGTGGACATCTGTACGCCTTATAATATGGAAGATGTGACGATGATGATTATGAAGATGACAATAATAATGATAATGATACTGATGATTATTAATATTGAATTGTAATTCATAATATAATTTTTAAAAAATTTTCAATTATTTTCTACCATAAAGCCCTTTGTGGCACTTATGCCTCTTTCAATATTTGTTTATAATATCTTTTTCTACCAATATGCAAAATGGCATAAGTGAGAAAATTGTCAATGTTTCCACCAATTTCCTACAACTATTCCGATAATTTGAAGTATAAAAACCCGCCCAGGCACTTATGCTATTCAAACTAATGAATTTTTTAATTATTTATATTATGTTGATCTTTGTTTGATTAATGAGAAAATCACAGAACCAAGCTAAAAAATTTTATCAATTTTTGCAGAACTGAAATTCATTCAGCCCTTCTCTGCCCTTATGCAAATATTTTTAAAATGAGAAAATTACCTACTATCAACCACATTTTTTTACACTTTCACCCTACCATATCAATCCTTAGAACCCTGGCTGCATTTATGCGTAGCTCATCGATCATCAAGTCGGTGCTTAACTATCGTTTTATAATATTGGCAGCAGGGAGAAAATTGTTTTAGAAAGCAAAAATTTGTGACAAAATAAAAATTTATTTAAAAAATGGTGGCACCGCGGGGACCGCTCATTTTTGCGATAATTCTACTATCTCTGATGTAACTTTCGGTATTCCATGAGGCATGAGTGAGAAAATCGTGCTTGAACTTCTGTCATCATCTATTACACTGTGTGGACTTGTGCCGAAAGTCGTAATTCGCCTGAAACGTAACTTTCTTCAACTCAAACAACTTGTCAGCCGACACGACTCGACTTTCAGCACAGGGGCCTACGTATAGTGATTAACACAGACTGGCAGGTAACATAATCTCAAATAAATATATCAATTAAGGGTTTATCAGTTTTTAAAATCCCAAAGCAGACTTTAAATTGTAAATATCATATCATGGGTGAATAAATCCAACCCCGATACTCTGGTGTTTCTTTAACAGACTCAACACTTACCTGTAGTCATTTTAGTATCAACTTGTCCAACTCTATACTCAGGAAGGATGTCCTTAAACACTTCCGCTATAGACATCGTTGCAATTTTTCTTACACTTAAAAGATTTGCTGCTCCACTTTCATTCTTTTCATCCATTAACTCAAATAACGCAGAGAAATTCTTTATTTTATCCTCGGGCTTTTCAAGCAGTCCCGAACAGATGATTCCTATTCTGTATTTTTGCTTTTCTATTTCTTGTTCTCTCCTAATTAACAAATCAGCAGTTGAAACTACTTTCTTGGGAACTTCATCTTCTGCATTTTCGTCACCCCCTTGAACAATATCATCATCGGAATCTTCATATTCAACATCTTCTTCTTCAATGTCTTCCACATCACTATTATTTTCGACAATTTCCTTTTGTTTATAATCAATTTTGGCAGTTCTAGTTATAATTTCCCCTGCTTTACTTTTTATTGGAAGTAAGTTAATTTCCAATTTATTGTCTTGATTATCTTGAAAATTTTGTGCAGCGTATTCCAACTCAAGACGTTTCGCCTCAGGATTCTCCGATCCTTCAGTTTTTCGCTTTCGCCCTTTATTCATAGCTCCTTTGAGGACCTCCAAATCCTCTTCATCAAGTATGTCCATGACGTTCTCAACCAGCTGCTCATCATCTTCCGAGTCATCGACAAATCTCTTTGTACCTTGCGTTTTAGGTTTATCTTTTTTTTTAGATTTTTTTGAAAATATATTTCCAATCTTCTTCGGGTCTGATTTCAGCTCTTGCTGCTTTGATTGCGACTTCTGTGGTTTGGTCACTTTCTTTTTATTTTTTAAGTGTAGGGCACGTTTTACGGCACTAATTTTTACCTTTTTCTAAAATAAAAATATGTTTATATTAATATTATAGATATAAATTGCAGAATATACCACTGCCATTGTAAATTTTTGAAAATTTTATTAAAGAACTAGATCAATTGAAAAACACAATGCGGAAAATTTCACATTGACAGTTCCCGCTAGCACATGTCAGGGATTTAGTACATTTACCCCGTTTATGATTAGATTGAAAAGTGAAGTCGAGGTTGAGTTGAAATTTCGACCACCGCATATGATTTCGAGTTGAGTCCAGTTTTGGGTTGAAACTGACATCAAAACATGGACTTTGGTTTTGTCTCGGAGACTGAGCAGACGCATTAACCAAGTGCTAGTTATATATAAAAAAAAAAATCTTTAAATTTAAATTTAAAACTCTTGAAGACTCTTTATCACAAGAGAATCAAAAAAGAAAAAGAGTGAAAGTTTATTTAGTTTAAAGTGCTCCAGCTCCAGAAAATCATTAGTGATTGAAGCTCAGGCTTCTCTGAAAGTCCCGGGTGGCGACCATGGGAAATCACCCGAGGATATACAAATGGACGTAAACAGACGTATTAAATTGTTCAAAATGCAATCGTCTCTGGAAAAAAATGCTAATAGTACTACTTCTATAGTATGGATTCCCACGTGGATGAGGATATACCGGCGAATTTTTCAGGAACGGTACTACCATCACCGTTACACCCCAATACAGAGACGTCTAATACTGCAGCAAGTTCACATACCATCACAGCTAAAAACGCCAACACCGGAATAGAACCGGCTACAAAAAGAACATATACAGAAAACCTGAATGCAGATGATGACGACATACTCGATAGCGAAGCCGAAAAAAAAATTGGACTCTTGTAACCAACAAGAAACAAAGAAAAAATCAAACAGGTGACATTGATCATGAATTCTCATTTAATAAAAATATTTCAATAGATAATACTTACTCAAATAGATTTAAGTTACTAAATTATACTAATTCTGAAGTAATTCATACTAAAAATAGAACTAAAAATGCAAAAGATAAGAGTGATAATAATGGTGAAGTTCCTAACAATATCTCAGAGAGGTTTCAACTTCCGATTATAGTGAGAAACTTAAATACAAAATTGTGTGTGGATTTCCTCAAAGCGAAGGAAATCGATTTCCACCTTGTAAGGGTCAATAATGGTCTAACTAAAATTTTTATCAAAGGTAGAGATAAAAAAAAGTTAGTTTTAGACAAATTAAGAGAATAAAGGTACAGTAGAACTCCGATTATCCGAATCAATTGGGGATGGGCGCAGTTCGGATAATCAAATATTCGGATAATTGGATATAGAATGGGAATCAAGCAAAAAGAGGTAACATATTGTACATTGAAGAACAGAATTTATTAAGTTGTTATAAATTAAGCAAAAAGTAATCCATCTACTGAAAAAATGTTGTTAGAAGATATACATACTTATGTATAGTACCGGTAATATATAAAAATGAAATGTGTGGGCATGAACATTTAGCGAAAATTTTTTACTATCGCCCCGACAATCGATTCGGATAATTGGCGATTCGGTTAATTGGCGTTCGGATAATCGGCGTTCTACTGTAGAAGGCTTTACATACTCTAATGGAGAAGACAAACCAACTAACTTGCTTATCAAGGGACTTTGTCTCTCCTTTGATAAAAAGGATATTCTAGATGAGTTAAGATTATTATTTCCTAACCTAAAATTCAATAAAATTAAAAAATTCGAAACAATAAATTCCAGAAATAACAAAACAAAACTAAATACATTATTGCTTCAATTAGCACCCAACCAAGATCTTAAAGATATTTTAAAACTCAAATATCTTGCTTATCAAAGAGTCCGAATTGAACGTCTCTTAGGAAATGGCCCTATACAATGTCATAACTGCCAGGCTTATGGTCACAGGGCAAGTAACTCTTTGAACAATTACAGATGTGTTAAATGTACCCTGAACCACGAACCTGGCAAGTTTTTAGTGCAAAAAGGCGTAGATCCCCCTCAATGTGTTAACTGCGGCGACAAGCACCCTGCCAGTTTCAGGGGTTGCATTAATTATAAGAAATACTTAACAAACAGAAAAGTTAGGAAGGAATCTCAAAAGGTAAGGAACACACACAAACCATTTTCAAATTTATTCACGCAGGGGGGGAAAACCTTCGCTAATGTAGCAAAAGGGAATTACGCAAACCAAAATAACGAAGTAATAGATATCCAAAATTCGAATAATACAAATAATATGAACAAAATGTTCCAAAAAATGGAAAATATAATGGCTGAAATTAAAGAAATTATGAAATGTGTGTTATCTCTTCTGTCAAAAAAATGATAAGAAAAAACTTAAAAATTTTAGAATTAAATGTAAGATCTATTAGATCAATTAAAAGACGTCATGATTTAGTCAATTTAATACAGAATAACAATTATCAGGATATCATCTTGATATCTGAAACAAGATTAAACTCGACACACAAGCCAATTTTTAAAAACTATAAACTAATTAGGAATGACGAAGGGATAGGTGTAGCTATCCTCATTAAGGAAAACATTAAAGCAAAAATTATGAAACTAAATATTGGTACTCCCGCTGTATTTATCTCCTTCCAATTCAAAACAAATAATGGCACTCTGAAATCCTTATTAATTGGTAGTATATATATATCGTCGTTAAGTAAAAAACTTGACATAATTAACATCATGAATAATATTAACAATTTGGCAATAACTTATGGAGATATTATCATCGGTGGAGACTGGAACAGTCGACACCCTAACTGGAGCGATTCAAAATATAATAATAATGGAAAAACCATTAGTGAATGGCTCCGTAATAACAGATCTTCAGGTCTCTCGATTATTTCTCCCCGCTTCCCCACATTCCCAGAAGGTGACTCAGTGATAGATTTTTTCATTACCTCTTTACCCAAAACCGATGGTTACAATTATATATTCAACTGTTCAACTCGTGCTTCCTTTTCGGACCACTTTGCTGTTGAATTAAATACTAAATTAGATTTGGATAAATTTGTGCTTAAGGAACCAAAAATAACTATTAATTATAAAGACGCCAACTGGGCTGAATGGAGGCGCTACATCCTTGTTGCCTTGGAAGGTAACTTCCCCTCGGAAGTTATATCCCTCGGCATCACCGACGTAGATCATTGGATCGATCATCTCGAGGCAACCATTAATGAAGCTAACAGATATCTGGCCAAGGAAATTAAGAAAATGACTCCTAAATCCACCCCTGTCATTAGGAAACTTATAGAAACTAAACATACTTGGTGTAAAAACCTGAAAAGTCTATATCATAAATATCTAAACCGATCAAGACCCGACTATAGAATCCTCAACTCCCAGATCAAATGTTTAAACAAAATTATTGCTGAAAAAGTAAGACTACATAACAACCAAATTTCCCAAGACAGAATGAAGAAGATTGTACCCGGTCCAAATGCCTTCAAAGAAATCTACAGTATAATCGGTAACCCCAAATCTCATAAAAAATCTCCCATAGTTGTAGATGGAGTCGAAACCGAAGACGAAAAGAGAATAGCCGATGGGTTCCAAAAACATTTTGAGTCCATATACCAACTGAGAAAACCCGCACATTGTCAGGAACTCCTAAATGAGGCAGAACGGGTAGTAAGACTTTAAAAACACCTATGTCCAGGAAGATAACCAGCCTTGCAATTTAACTGACTTTAGCATAGATAATAGAGCGTCCAATCCCTTGAATCGAAGCATATTTACTAATATCGAAAAAATTAAAGGAAGTATCAAGAGATTGAACAGAAAAAAATCTGCAGGTGAGGATAACATCTCTAATATTATGATTAAAAATCTACTTAATGCGGCTATCAATTTCATGGCAATAATTTTTAATAACTGTATTAATATTGGATACTTCCCTAAAAGATGGAAAATAGCCAAACTTGTACCGATCCCCCAAAAAAAACGTCTAGAGAAATTAATGATTTTAGACCAATTCAGATGTTATCGAATCTAGGCAAACTATTCGAGAGAATTATCTCAAGAGACTTAGACTATATATCTGAATCCAAGGATTTAATACCCGCCTTCCAATTCGGCTTTAGAAGTGAACATGGAACTACACATGCCCTTATAAAAATACATAGCGATATTTCCGAAAATTTAAGCCAACAAAAAACCACAGTAACCTGCGCCCTAGACATTGAGAAGGCCTTTGACTCAGTGTGGTCCACGGGTCTAATTTACAAAATCCTTAGTTACGATATACCTCATTACCTGGTAAGATTAATCATGAGTTTCCTGGAAGAGAGGAAACTCTATGTGGTATATGGCGAGGCTAAATCAAACTTAATTGAAGTAAACTCAGGAGTACCGCAAGGCTCCCTGATGGGACCGAAATTATACAACCTATTTCTAGCTGATTTTCCTCATGTATATAATAATGAATACAACGAATCCTGCTCCTAAGCCATTCTTTACGCAGACGATATACTAGTATATGCTGAGGGCAGTGATCCAAAGAAAACCTGCGACTTAGTTCAAGAACACCTTATAGAAATTGATGACTATTACTTAAATTAGGGAATCAATATAAATGCGGACAAATCCAAAATTATCTGTTTTCGAAACGCCACCGGTAAAGGCATTGCTAACATTGCTAAAAAAAGCAAAAGAATCCAGCTATCAATAAGGGGGCAAATCATTCCGCTAAAGGAAGAAATTAAATATCTTGGTCTTCTTTTTAACAACCTCCTTAAACCTAACCCACAAGGCAGAGCTGCTCTTTCCAAGGCGATTAGATCCTCCAAAGCACTAATGCCTCTTCTAAGGAAAGAGTCTCTTTAGAAGAAATCCAAATTATTAATTTACAAGCAATTGATAAGACCGATTCTCATTTACGGGTTCACGGTTTGGTTTGCAATCTCTCCCACTGCTGGGAAGGAAATAGAACTCTTCGAAAGAAAGATTCTGAGAGCCTGCACAAATCTATATTTCAAAGAGGAAAACAAAAGATACTCCAATAAACAACTTTATGAAAACGCTAAAATGTCCCCATTTCTATCCTACGCAATTGAACTTAGCCTAAAAGTTATTATGAAAATAGAAAATCATCCCAACTTCCTTTTGAGGGAAATTTTTACTTAAGAGTCCGCTTTGTCGTTATTGGACAGATTCTATGTAACCCCGACAAGTATGTGCAATCCCGATTCTAAACCACTTCTTGATCCAGTGAGTGAAGATATTAAAATACCTAAGTTTTACGAAAACAGACTAATCCCTTCACAAAACCGAAGATAACATAACGACCCTTGCTAATCGGAATCCACCCACAATTTAAGTTTACAATTGATACCATTACTTAAGTCTTTTTCTTTTATCCTTTTATTTCTCTTATCATTCAATAATGCTTAGAATTATTAATATGTAAAATAATAAATTACAATATCAAATGTCTTTAAAATTAACATTCACAAAAAAAATATATATATATAGAGGAAAAATTAAATTAAAAATAATAAAAAAAAAAGAATTTTATATACATACGTTGTTGTAAATATGCTTTAACCTAATACACATATAGAATTAAGTATATAGGCACATGAATGAAACTTTAAGCAGGCTAGAACACGTAAGACGACCCAATAAATAACCACAAGGGTGAATTCATAATGCCATACCTCCTTCAGAAGTTTTCATCTCGATACTGATTGCCATTCACCATAGTTTATAAGATTGTTTATTAGGGGAGTTGATCTTAGTCTAATTTAAGTAACTTTTGTATTTTATTGTAAGTTTGTAGTTAGGGGAGTAGATGCTATCGTGATGAAAACTTCTGAACATATGAGCGAAAAAGTCAGGTATAAAATTGTGATTCTCAGCTTAATATACTGTGAAAGCAATGTTACCGCAAGATGAATTTTGAGAGTAGTAAAATCTACTACCTTTTTGAAAAAAGAGGTAGTAAATTTTTTTGATTTCAAATCAATTTTAAAATACCCCATTAACACTATGAACCTTAGAATAGAGAACTACAGGAAAGGCCCTCGCGTGTAAAATCCCTGTACGTGAGCGTAGTGAAATCCGGGTATCAGACAACTGTCAAACTGGGCTATTTGTTTGTTAGTTGACTGTCAAATTATAAATTGTTTTCTCGCGTTCGGTAGTGCATTTTCTTTGAAACGAGTGTTTTTTAACAAATTTACTTCGTTTTTTTTTCAAAACTAAATTAAAAGAAAAAAGAAAGTTCAAAGAATTTGTTTTCAGTGCGATTAAAGTTGTTACAAGTGAATTTTAAGTGAAATAAGAACAATGAAGTGTGCAGTTTTTGGATGTACGAAAAATTCGCTAATTCCGCGAGGAAAATCCTTTTTCAGGTAAGTGGGTAAACTCAAATACTTCCTAAACATATATATTACATATTTCCTTTAATAATTGTGGAAATCACTGAGCTAAATACTCGAAATAATGTAAATTTTGTGTGCTTGGATTTCTTTGTTTACATTAACTAATGCCACCCAAAATTCAAGGGGATCAGCTGATTAGAATGCGTAGTGACGGCGTGTAAAAAGTTCATTTGTAGGGGCAAGATTTTATTTTAGTTAACTGATTATTTCAACTCGCTCTTGCCCCTCCTCTATTCCATTCGCTTTATCCGCTTGTAATGGACAAGCAACTACTAAAATGTGAGCACTCACACAAAAAGGATTTCACTACGCTAAAATTCGGCGAGGGCCCTTCCTGTAGTTCTATATTCTAAGCTATGAACACGCATATAATTTTATCATTAAGAGTATTCATGTTATTGCCGTATTTACAATGTATTGACATAATCAGCGTAAAGTATATGGGTTTTAATGTGATATCTTAGTTCATCTGCAGCCAAAATAAAGTTTACTGTTTGTACCTAAGCGGTTTGTTTTTTCATTTTTAATCCCATTGAGTTTGGAAAATGCACACTCGGCTTCAGCACTATAGCACTTCAAGGCGGACACAAATTTACAAAGATTCTCGAATGAAAACTCTCCTACTGCATATGTTTTAAGAAGCCTCCACTCAGTGAAATTTGTTCCACATCATAATTAGAGGCTTTAACTATATGCGAAAACGACTTAACCAAATTGGCGATAGATGAGTATTCAGGAGATTTTCCCTTTTCTGGATTTAATATTTGTAAATTTCGAATGCAAAATGAACCAAAGTAACAGAATGGAATGGAAACATGTTCCTGACAGCGACGAGCTGCGACCGATTTAGCCATAAATAAAAAATATTAAGGCTGTGTGCGAAACCGGCTAATTGCTTGCTAAACTTCCAGATTTTTGGAAGCTTCCCAGTCTAATTCCAGTGCTGTGCGAAACCAAAACTGGAATTGCTTGCTAAAATTTTACCGGTTGACATGTACTTGACGTTTAATTGAAAAGTAATATTTGAAATATTATTTATTTAAGATTTTTTAAAATGGCCGAAAGCGGTGGACAATGAAATAATGATAAAATTATGGCAATAATAGTTTTTGCAAAATTGTTGTTCATGTACGGCAAAATGTTATGTTATTATTAAAACCGTCACCAGTAGCAACCAATGTAAATATTTCAAATATTAAGCAAGAGAAGAAGAAGAATTAGCAAGCTCGAAAATTTACTAAATGAAAAAGTACTAGAATTAGCAAGCAATTAGCCGGTTTCGCACACAGCCTAAAATTATAAAAAAAAGGTAGTAGAATGATAACTTGAGGTAGTAGTGTAGTAGATTATCAATTTTTTTAAAAAAGGTAGTAAAACTACTACATATGTAGTAGAACGGTAACGCTGTGTGAAAGAAAATGATAATTTAATTCCCTCTTTGTGATCGAACACATTCACAATTGTGGTTGAGTTCTTCCAAGAACCTCGTAAGTACAGGCCTGGAAGTAGCCAGGCCAACTAATACTAACATAGCTGAAAACAGGCCAAAAATATTCTGACAGTTGTGGAATTAACATGGCCGAAGCCATACGAAGCAATTTTTTTAAGTTTGTTTTTGCACTAAAAAGTGGTAAAATATTGTATATTATCACTTTTTGGTGCACATGGATTATCAGTGATTAGTGCTTTAGTGATTTAATAAAAAAATTAACATGAAGTGAGTGATTAAGTGTATTTTAAGAGTTTTAATTGATTAGGTGACCATTTTTGTTTACATTCGCGGTTTTTTTCGTGTTAATTTAGGGGAAAAATGTTGAATTTGTGTAGTAATATAATAAAAAGTGCTTTTTAAGTGATTAAAGATTATTATAGAATAGTTATTAAAAACATAAGTGCAGAAAAATGTGAAGGAAAAGTGAAAAAGTTATTGTTATTCATGTTGTGTGGTAGTACTTGCACTTATGTGTTTAATAACTCTTCTATAATAATTTTTAACTACTTTAAATTCACTTTTAATTCCATTACTACACAAATTCAACATTTTTTCCCTAAATTAACACGAAAAACCACCGCGAATGTAAACAAAAACGTCACCTAATCAATTAACACTCTTAAAATACACTTAACCACTAATTTTTTTTTAAGTTATGGACTCAGATCACTAAATAACTTATCACTGATAATCCGTGTGCACTAAAAAGTGATAAAATACAATATTTTACCACTTTTTATTCCAAAAACTAAGTTAAAATATTGCTTTTCTCACAGCTAAATTTCCATTCTGTCCATTCTGACTGAAGTCCATTCTGACAGATAAATTGAAGTGCCATTTTCTTTGAATGAGAGTGTGAGATTTCGTAGGGCATGGCCATAACCAAGACCTTCTCAAGTACAGGCCTTGAAGTTGCCTACCTCACTAACACTAACGCAGCTGCTCGTAGTCCCAGAATCTGTCACTTTTGTTGGATTTATACGCCGTGATGTAAAGTTCGGAATATTTTTGCATTAGTTTGGCGTAAAAAGTCATAAAATAATATATTTAACCAGTTTTTATTGCAATAGAATTACCAGTGAATAGTGCTTTAGTGATTTAATTAAGAAAATTTAAAAAAATCGAGTGATTAAGTGTGTTTTAAGTGAGTTAATTGTGAAGGTGGCCAATTTTGTTTACATTCGCGGTGGTTTTTTCTTGTTTATTTAGGGGAAAAATGTTGAATTTGTGTAGTAATATAATAAAAAGTGCTTTTTGAGTGATTAAAGATTATTATAGAATAGTTATTAAACACATTAAGTGCAAGTACCACCACACAACATACATAACAATAACTTTTCCACTTTTCCTTCACATTTTTCTGCACTTATGTTTTTATAAGTGCAGAAAAATGTGAAGGAAAAGTGGAAAAGTTATTGTTATGTATGTTGTGTGGTGGTACTTGCACTTAATGTGTTTAATAACTATTCTATAATAATCTTTAATCACTCAAAAAGCACTTTTTATTATATTACTACACAAATTCAACATTTTCCCCCTAAATAAACAAGAAGAAACCACCGCGATTGTAAACAAAATTGGCCACCTTCACAATTAACTCACTTAAAACACACTTAATCACTCGATTTTTTTAAATTTTCTTAATTAAATCACTGAAGCACTATTCACTGGTAATCCTATTGCAATAAAAACTGGTTAAATGTATTATTTTATGACTTTTTACGGCAAAATATCCCGAACTTTTACCTCCTCCATATAATATCTTCCGATTTGACAGATAATGGGTCTATTACCAACACAAACACAAACTCTGCTTCCAGGCCTGTACTTACGAGGGTCTTGCCATAACCTTCTATATTTACAAGCCATGAACAAGAATAGATATTGAGGGAATCGGACCACCAAATTCTCCAAATTACACTAACAACATAACGTGACTTCACCGAGTTGTGGTCCGATTGAGCGGAAATTCGCTCTCAATATTTTTCTTGTTCATGGCTTGTAAATATAGAAGGTTATGGCATGGCCATAACCTTCTATAATACAAGGCATGCGATTCGTCTCGACACGCATACATGCACACGCAAAAGTGGTCCCGCGTCACGGTATCCAGAAACGTAATGTAAATGGTTAGCTGTCAGATTTGAGAAAAACAAAAATTGTTTCATCGGTTTTTTATTAAAAATTAATAGTTAAATTGTGAATTAAACAAGATAAATTGCCAATAAATTAACTCGGACGTGTGTGGAAATTGTGTGGAAGTTTGATTTGTTAGAAGTGAAACTTTTTTTTTGTTTTCGGATATGTCTGTTGTATCTAGAAAGGTAAACAGATTTAATGTGGAAAATAGACATTCAAGAATAAATAAATAGAACTAATAGGTAAATAAACAAACAAATAAGCTATGGTGCAGGATTTCCAGCTCAAGAATCAATAAATTGAACTAATAGCTTGTACAAAATTTGGGCAACAATAACTAAATTTAGTGAAATTTGCTGGGAAATTGTTATCATCCTAAATTATTTACACATGAAGTATTTAGCATGGGCTTTGAAAGGTAAAACTATTAATTAAAAATACTACTTTCTACTTTAATTTACCAGTTTATAGAGTAGTCAGGAACCAGGGGTTTTAACCTGACATTAAAACCAATAGAAATGATATTCAGCGCACTTTTTGAAGAGTACTTTAAGAAAAAAAAATGTTCTGCGGGCGAACACCTATGGAAACTGGGGAAAACCCCCTGGAAGTCTCGAAAAGTTAGTATTTCCTCTATAACGTGCAAGGCGTTGAAAATTTCGATGTAATGTATATAAACAAACTTGTAAAGCGTGAAAATCTGCACAAAAAACGTCTTTACATGTTTTTTCGAAAGTTGCTTAATGTGAGATAATGAGCTATAATTGGTATTTTCAGATTTCCGCGCGAATAACTCGGGATAGCATAAGATTTACCCTGACGGTCGTCTAAAATCTCTATAACTCCCTTCATGCTGAATTTCCTCCAGTCAGGCCAAATTTTTTATATAGTCCACCCCAAAAAAGACTATACGTACATTTGCGCTAACTCTGTCCCCGAGGTGGAATATTGCCGCTTGGAATTTCAAAATAAATTGGCTTGAGTTTTCCAAAAATAGAATGAAAGTCACCGCGAGAAAGAGCAGATTCTCAACTAAAGATTTTCGCATTTATAAAGCTATAGTCGATAAGATAAACTCGGTAAACTTATCAGAAGAATTTTCATGCATGATTTACTGAATCTTGTCGAGCTAATTCAATAGGAAAGCAGAAAAAATTAGTAAAATTACATTGTTTATTTATCAAAGATCATTATTTCACCTTTGAATATCAAACAGAAACCACTTCTGTCGATACCTGCCAGCTATACATGGCAATTGTTGAAGAATTCTCTTTTAATATACCTTATGAATTTTAGACCAAAGACAAGGGAGTTACAGAGATTTTAGACGACCGTCAGGGTAAATCTTATGCTATCCCGAGTTATTCGCGCTGAAATCTGAAAATACCAATTATAGCTCATTATCTCACATAGGAAGCAACTTTCGAAAAAACATGTAAAGACGTTTTTTGTGCAGATTTTCACGCTTTACAAGTTTGTTTATATACATTACATCGAAATTTTCAACGCCTTGCACGTTATAGAGGAAATACTAACTTTTCGAGTCTTCCAGGGGTTTTTCCCCAGTTTCCATAGGTGTTCGCCCGCAGAACATTTTTTTTCTTAAAGTACTCTTCAAAAAGTGCGCTAATATCATTTCTATTGGTTTTAATGTCAGGTTAAAACCCCTGGTTCCTGACTATATAAACTGGTAAATTCAAGTAGAAAGTAATATTTTTAATTAATAGTTTTACCTTACAAAGCCCATGCTAAATCCTTCATGTGTAAATAATTTAGGATGACAATTTCCCAGCAAATTTCACTAAATTTAGTTATTGTTGCCCAAATTTTGTACAAGCTATTAGTTCAATTTATTGATTCCTGAGCTGGAAATCTTGCACCATAGCTTATTTGTTTGTTTATTTACCTATTAGTTCTATTTATTTATTCTTGAATGTCTATTTTCCACATTAAATCTGTTTACCTTTCTAGATACAACAGACATTTCCGAAAACAAAAAAAAAGTATCACTTCTAACAAATCAAACTTCCACACAATTTCCACACACTTCCGAGTTAATTTATTGGCAATTTATCTTGTTTAATTCACAATTTAACTATTAATTTTTAATAAAAAACCGATGAAACAATTTTTGTTTTTCTCAAATCTGACAGCTAACCCATTTACTTGTTTCTGTATACCAGAGCCATAACCTTCTATATAGCAGAGCCAGACCACATACTAACACATACACAACTGTTGTTCATGGCTTGTATTATAGAAGGCAAGACCATAACCTTCTATATTTACAAGCCATGAACAAGAATCTCAATTGAGAGAATCGGACCACCAAATTCTCCCAAATTCTCCAAATTACACTAACAACATAACGTGATTTCACCGAGTTGTGGTCCGATTGAGCGGAAATTCGCTCTCAATATTTTCCTTGTTCATGGCTTGTAATATAGAAGGTTGTGGTCTTGTAGAAGGTTATGTTCTTCCACATGCCAGTGTGCATGTGTTCCTTAGTATATGTAAGTTTAGTATGTAAGAATATGAATGTTTCCCAGTGAGGCCAGCACTTTGTTATGCATACCGGTCGCAAGTGTGACAGTTTTATATTAAATATTGTTAAATAGCTTGGCTGATTGTTATATTTTAGTTAGTGGCAAATGGATAAAACATTATAATCCATAAATAACTTTATTGTAGTTATTAGTGTGTTTCATATGTAATATTGATTATATAAAGTCGAATAAATGAATTGAATTGAATTGACATCAAAACATAACGGGTGGTTCTACACTAGCGTACATATAGAAGTTACATGACATAGGGTGCCTTCCATTTAGACACAGAAAGACAATTGTGTCCGACACAGCGTGTCGCTCTGTGCGGTTCTGTGTAAGCCCAAATGGAACACATAAGTTCATGAAAAATCCGCCACGGCGCACTTTCCTCGTTTTTATTTTTGTTTGAGAAGTAAATCGTAAATTTGATGTTGATAATTTCTTTAAATTAATCACCCGAGATCTTATAAATGCTGGGAATCTTAAAAATTAAACAATATTGTTGTAATTATAAATTAACGATCACATTTCAATTGGCGAGGGCTGGTAGCATTGTCTTAGTTGTGCCCGGCTTTGTCTAGCTGTGTCGTTGATGGAACACTTCTGTGCCGGACACAGTGTAACACTGTGTCTAAATGGAAGGCACCCATACTCAACACGAACTGAGTATAATTTTCGGTTCGATTTGAGTCATGTAACTAGTAACCGACCGCAAAAATTGTGCCGAACGTGTTCTGAGTGGGTTCACACGTTTTTGCTCGGTTGAGTACACTTTTCGGTCGGAATGTCATGTAACTAGCGATTGAAAAACCGAGATTGCTTTAACAAGGCGAAAAACTTTTTTTGTTGGAGTATTATAATTTCATTAAATACTTAAAAAAAATTTCCATTTTCACGAATAATTTCACTGACCAACTGACAATAATAAAACCAAAGTTACAACTAAAAACTCAAGTTCGGTATGTCATATAAGACTCGACCGAAACTGCAAGCTCAGATCGAGTTGAGTTCGGTTTACTTTCGGTTTGTCATGTAACTTCCATAACAGCGGACGAACAATTCGAACTCACAAACGGGAGTTTATGGGAAAGAGGGTGAGAGAGGAGGTGGAATTCCATCATCCTCTCTCACCCTCTTCTCCACAAACGAGTTTCGAGAACACAAAAATGTGTTCGTTGTATGTACGCTCGTGTAGAACCACCCAACCTATTTTTGTTAACTCTTTTTCTATATTTCTAAATATTTCTGACTTCCTATACAGTTTTCCATCAAAATAAGGAAGGGAATTTTGTTCCTGCAATATTTCTAGCATAGTTTTTGTTTCCCGATGCTCCCAAACATTTCTTTTAGCCATTGTCAAAATTAAATTTCACGTGTTCCCTCACACCATCTGTCTCCTCTCCCTTTTACACCGAGCAAAGTTAAATGAAGCTTTTTGTTTCGTGTTTCATCATGTAAAATGGGCCATAATATAGTAAATATAAAAAAAACGCGCTACTTGAAACTGGGTCCACTCAACCCAACTCAGCTCTCCTACCTGGGTCGAGTTGATATTTCGCTTCATAAACGGGTGTTGAGTTGAAGTTGGTTTGAAGTGAAATTTTTTTTGTTTATTTACCATCCGTGAAGAAGTCTGCCTTCGGCGTTAGTTTTGTGTTCGGTGTTTTTGTAGCGCGTTAATTATTTTATATTAACTATTATATGTAAAAACAGTGGAAATTTAATTTTGACAATGGCTAAAAGAAATGTTTGGGAGCATCAGGAAACAAAAACTATGCTAGAAATAATGCACGAACAAAATTCCCTTCATCATTTTGATGGGAAACTGTATAGGAAGTCAGAAATATAAAAAATAATTAACAAAAAGAGGTTGTTTTGATGCATAGAAATATAAACTAAACACGGAATGGCTGTAAGCCAGATTAAGCGTACCACAATTCCTGATGTGTTTGAGTTCACTCGGTAGTAGTGGTCAGGCAGTGCAGGCCAAAATATGCAGAAATAATACTCAAGAAGCTACCCTTGACAGTTCAGCAATTTGTGTCCCACTTGTGCACACGATTGCTGTCTCTTTAAACAAGCTACCTTTAATGTGGTCGCTCACGTACAGGGTTTTTACACTACACAGCCGTTCCATGTTAGTTTATATTTCTATGTTTTGATGTCAGTTTAACTCGATTTCAACCCAAAGTGAACTCAACTCGGAATCATATACGGTGGTCGAAATTTCAACTCAACCTCGACTCAACTTTTCAACCTAATGATGCAAGTTACACTATCCATCTTTTCGTTTATTACCCCCATACACAAACCGATGTTTTAGGCAAGGGGTCGCAGGGAAGTATATGTCATGCATGTAATTTGCGCCCATCGCTGCAACCCCCTAAAAAATCGGTTTGTGTATGGGGGTAATAAACGAAATGATGGATAGTGTAAAGGTAGAAACAGAATGGCACGGCGACCGTGGCGGAGTCCGCCGCTCAGAGAGTTTCCCATACATTTAATTTCTCCCCAGGCGGCGCGGACAAATTAAATGTTTGGGAAACTCTCTGAGCGGCGGACTCCGCCACGGTCGCCGTGCCATTCTGTTTCTAAAGGTACTGACAGAAACATGCGCAAAGGCGGTGCGGACATTGGCTTCGCGGTATGTGGCGACTTTTCACTGACATGATGTTGCGGTGTCGGCGGCGCGCTCCGACTTTGAACATAACAACGAAATCAAAGTGACAAGTGGACGTGATAGGAAAAAAATTGAAAAATCTGAATGATTTACATATAATTTTTCTATCCTACAGGACTTGTCTTTGTTTTAGGTGCTAATTTAATTACCATAATTTGGAAAAATAAAGATTTTCATTAAATATAAAATCCAACAAATTTGCTATCCCACCCAACACCAACACACGACTCCAAACATATGCCCACCACCATCAAAACACGACTCAAAACACAAACATCTCTTGACACTACGCGGCGGCAACGCGCAAAGAGTAGAAAGTAAAGCAACTTGCGCGGTGTGTGCGTAGCGCAAATCAGCATTTCGTTAGTGCGCATTTGAATACACTACTTCTAATGGGTGCCTTCCATTTAGACACAGAAAGACAATTGTGTCCGACACAGCGTGTCGCTCTGTGTCGTTCTGTGTAAGCCCAAATGGAACACATAAGTTCATGAAAAATCCGCCACGGCGCACTTTCCTCGTTTTTATTTTTGTTTGAGAAGTAAATCGTAAATTTGATGTTGATAATTTCTTTAAATTAATCACCATACTCCCATACAATGACGTGCTTTAGAAATGTATTACAAAAGCGGTATATAGGAGGAACTTTTTTTTAAAACCAATGTATTATGCAGACAAAAGTATACATTATATATAAATTTCATAAAAAAATGTGGTGTACTTTGGCAATTATCGCATTTTGGAAATTTAGTACTATAAAGTAAAATAAAAAAGTAACGGTGCATGAGGGCCAATTTTTTTTCCTATAAATAAATTGTCCAGATCGAAATATGCATGTGTGTAAATTTCATCAATATTGGTGAAATAATATGGCAATAATTGCATTTTGAATTTTTAAAATTTCGGCACTTTGAGGTGGAATTACAAGATAACGGGACTTGACCGACACTTTTTATTAACATACCTGTTTTGTACGTAGTTAACTGTACCTTGTGTAAAAATTTCATCAAAATCGGGCGTGGAGGAGTTAAGGCCGTATCAGAACCTAAAAATATGCAGCGTGCAGCAGCAGCACCAGAGCAACATGCTGCAGTCGGTATCAGATCCTAGTCTTTTCCGCTGTGCAGCGCACTTTTTATTTGATAGCTAAACCTCAAATTAAAAATTTAAAAATTGCACTAGTTCTACCAATTATTACTCCATGTCCTTTTAAATAATTTAAAACAAAAAATCCCGCGTCTCCTTGTTTAAAATCACTTGCCGCATTACGAAGTGTCAAAAGTGCTGCATATATATGCAGCAAAATTAGGATTTGAGATGAAAATGCAGCACGCTGGTCTGGTGCTGCTTTGCTTGTCATTTTACCAGCCTCAGCCAATAGAAACACTTGTCGTTGCAGCGCTGCAGAGGTTTTGATACGGCCTTTAAGGCCGTATCAGAACCTAAAAATATGCAGCGTGCAGCAGCAGCACCAGAGCAACATGCTGCAGTCGGTATCAGATACTAGTCTTTTCCGCTGTGCAGCGCACTTTTTATTTGATAGCTAAACCTCAAATTAAAAATTTAAAAATTGCACTAGTTCTACCAATTATTACTCCATGTCCTTTTAAATAATTTAAAACTAAAAATTCCGCGTCTCCTTGTTTAAAATCACTTGCCGCATTACGAAGTGTCAAAAGTGCTGCATGTATATGCAGCAAAATTAGGATTTGAGATGAAAATGCAGCACGCTGGTCTGGTGCTGCTTTGCTTGTCATTTTACCAGCCTCAGCCAATAGAAACACTTGTCGTTGCAGCGCTGCATAGGTTCTGATACGGCCTTTAATCTGAACATTTACCAAAGTTGGTAAAGCAGTTTTTTACCATGGCAGCCTTGGTATTTTTGCTATGTAAAGACGCGTTCTGTCAAATGTGGAAAAGTTTTGCTTTTGTCGCAAAAAAAGGAAAGTGAAAACAAACCAAAAAGGTATATTGAGATGTCTTCCGAAGAAGAGGATTATATGTCAGATTTTTTTCTAACAAAATGGTAATGAAATAAATTTCAGTGAAAAGAATAATACGAGCTTTAGCGTTACTAGCATCAAGAAGGATATTCGACCTGGTTTAATACGAGATCGGTCCAAGCAGAGGGAAGTTGAGGTCGCTGCAAAGAAGGCAAGAATTGACGAAGAGTATAAAAAATATACAAAGCCAGATCCTGCTGAACGTCTTTTAGAAGGGTTAAACACAGCATTAGATTCAGGTAATAAAGGATTCGCCATGCTTTCCAAAATGGGATACAAGCAAGGGCATGCGCTTGGAAAGAGCTCAACCGCAATAGTTGAACCTATTGGAATATCATTAAAGTATGATAGAGCTGGTCTAGGTCGCGCGGCTGCTATCAGAGAACTTCAACAGAAGAAGCAAGAGCTAAGAAGGAAAAAGCTTCTCGATAAGGCTTGCGGAGCCTCAGTTTCTACAGAAGAGTACAGGCAAAGAATGATTCAAAAGGCAGAAGAAAAGTTTATAGAACGTTCCTTAGAGTAAGTAAATTTGAAACTAAAAAGTGTATGGTAAAAACCTTACTTGAACCATATACAACATATTTTCATATCCACATAAAATTTGAAACATTTTAAGCCACAAGGAACATTTTAAGCTAAACTTAACTTTTCAGCAACATTTATTTAGTTTTCACGAAATCTTAAGGAATCCGTACACGATGAGATTAGATCCTTGAAACAAATCGTTGGGCTTATATACAAGCGTTCTTTTCCAATCAATTGTACAACATTTATTTGTTCGTTAGAGTTTCTAACTTTGTTTTGCTTTTTGTCCTTGAAAAACGAAATTTAACAAACTCAAAAAACCACATTGGAGCATTAAAAACGTTGATCCCAAGTTTTCTGGAAAAGTCTGCCATTTTTTAAATCATGTCTCATACAAAGCATGACTTGTTATTCATTCATTGGAAACAAAATTCTGGCATATTTCCTCCGAACCGAACCGACCTGTTAAATTATCAGCTTAGTTCCGAATTTTAGCGCATCATTTAATTTTCAATTTTTACATAAGACCGACATATCACGTATTTCCTCAATCCTAACGGTCTTAATGCCAGATCCTTCGCCAGGAATAGTTTTAGAAGAAGCACTCAGATATTAATAAATAGTTCCTTTTATTCAAATTTAATTTTAAGATAACGAAAGAAGAATGAAAACAAAAATTAGTATAATAACAATTTTTAAGCGATTTCTCCTAGTAAACTGCAGCAATATTTGGCATAAATGATTCGCCGATTTATATAAAATCCATCCATCTATTGGTGCTACAGCCTAAATCGAGCCTTGGCCTCCTCTAGGGCATTTCTCCAAATTTGACGTTCCCTGCAGTATGTCTCCATTTCCGGTTGTTAAGTATTGCCTCGGCGTCAGCCATCACAGAGTCGATTCGTTTACGGGTCTATTTTCCGAAACTTCTGCTAACAAACCGTTTTGGGATAGGATTGTCTTCCATCCTGATTAGCTGTGTTCCAAAATTCGAGCAAAGTCCTCGCAAGCAGTTAGCCTACTCGTTCTACTTCTCAACAAAGACATGAGTAGAAAGAGAAAGCCAACTGCTTGCGAGCACTTTGCTCGAATTTTGGAACACAGCTATTATGTGGCCGGCTAGTATTTTTTTTTACCCCTATACCTCATATTTATTGGCCAGACCGCTGAAACTAGCTCAGCAGTCGATCGTGTCCACTAAGACTGTTCAAGGTTCCCGTCCGCACTGACCACCGCCGGCTAGTCTTAAGGAGTATCCACACATATCAGTGCCGTGCCGGGACGTCACAAGGCCGTGTTCTGTCATATGTGAACGAGCCCGTGCCCGGACACGGTCATGTGTGAACGAGTAAAAGAGTATCCACACATATTAAAGTTCCGTCAGGGGTTCAAAAAATATCGGTGCGTACATTTTATATGAACTCGTTCACACATGTCCGTGTCCGGGCCGGAGTAAAAATCTAACGTCCCGGCCACGTCCCTGATGTGTGTGGATACTCCTTTAGTTTGTTAATTTTGTTAAAAGCTGACAAGTTTTAGGTCGTCGAAAATTGCATACAACTCGATATTGTATTTCCTTCACTATATTCCCTCCTTTCGTGGGGCCTGTTATGCACTGACAACTTTTCTCTCAAACCTGTTGACTCGTTCCTCGATGTTCTGGGTCATAGTCCAAGTCTCGCTCCCGTAGCACAGTATTGGGGGTCACATTGGGTGAAACGTCTGTAATATGATTCATTCGGTGAATTCTATCAGATTTTTCGGTAAAACATGAGTGATTATTGAGTGGCAGTATGGGAATATACTTTCTTCGAAAATGGTCATTATTTAGGGCCAATTTCACTGCTCTTAAGCAGCTTGATACATTAGCCCGCCATCCACGGTCACACAAGTATGAGACATACGGCGAACATCGAAATTATTTAATTGTATGCATGTGTAAAGATACACATTTTCGAAGTTGGCCACCGTATGAAGAAAATATTCGTCTGGTTTAATATTTCCTTCATACCTGCTTCAATGTATGTGGAAATTTTTGTGAATGCAATATAAAACATATAAAACACGGTTAGTTTTGATTTTTTGAGTTACGAGAAATATTTGTTTCATAAAAAATCATGTAATTTTCGCTGTTGATGGCTTAAAATTGACAAAATTTCTATGTGTGTGTAAATAATTGTTCTTTTTCGAAAGAAGTTCGTCACACATGTGTGACCGTGGATGGTGGCCTATTGACTCAATGCATCATTTGGTGAACATCTTCTCCTACATAGCGTTGGTAGGATCCCGACGCGTAAAACGATAGTGCACTTAGGACCTAAAAATAACAAAAAGTTAGTTGGTACGTAGGTGTACTTACCTGTTGTAGGTATACTAACAATACCAACATTGTATACATAATACCTAGGTATTAATTACACTTGAAATATTATTTACTTACTTTGAAAACTGTCGTTAGTCCACCTTTCCTAGGTAAATAAGGTTCTAACTCTTGTACGAGTTCAAGAGTCAAACTCTTATTTAATCTAAGTGCAATGCCCGGTCCGGAAAGAGCTTGTTCCCACGAGTATGCTCCAAAAAATTCCCGTTCAAACCCAACTCTGCCATTACTTAGGCATATCCCTACACTACTCAATAATCACTAATAAATGTACCTGAATACTATTAATAAATGTTTTAAGTCAATTAACTACAATTTTAACACTGAATAACTAGCAAAATAAAAAAAAATTGAACTGAAGATGTTGCTCTCTGAGTAATTTCTAAAATTTCATCTAATTGGACAGATGCAATTCATATTAGTAGGCCATTTTACGCTTTCCTGTAGGAAACCGACAGATCTAATATGAATCATATTGTGTGGCCCTTTTGTGATTTATGAAATGAAACATATGATCATATTATGAAACACCCGAAGTGGCCTTTTTAGATCCCCTAGTCGTATTAAGGCTCGCGCAGACTAGGGCGGGCCGCATCGCATAAAAAAAATCTTTCCACATAATTTTCGTACTGGCGGATCGCTTACTAGGCGTATTTCTGATGCGCTGCGGTGCGGCCCGCCCTAGTCTGCGCGAGCCTTAACTGTTTTGTAGAGTGAAAGTTTCGTTTTTCTGTGCACAAATCTTGAGTGCAGTATTTGTTTTTGGGCATAAAAGGCTCTAATAGCCAGTAGTATTCGTCTAGCTATCTTTTCGTTTTCCCCATTTCTTTTTGTAATTGTAGACCCAAGGTCTTATCGACCACTTCTGGGTTGTGTTCGTCGATAGTTTTATTTCTTTCCATTCTAAAGCTTCCAGCCCTGCATTGTTGCATCACCTTTGTTTTTTTTTTCGTTGATATTCAGGCCTATGTTCTTTGCCGCCTCCTTTAGTTCGACATAAGTTTTTTTTACTGCCAAAAAGAACCTTCCCACGATGTTCACGTCACTCGCATATCCAAGTAATTGTACAGACTGTGTTGCTAATGGCGCACTTCTCTGGACTAAGGTTTTCTTATCTCCCATTCTAGGGCGAGCATTGGGGCCCGTCCATCCCCTTGTCTAAGACCTTGTTCTTCGAACTCTTCTGTTACTGCATTTTGGATCTTTACTTTCGCCAGTCAGTTATTCATTGCGCATTTGGTCAGTCGTACCAGCTTAAAGGGGGCTCCTAATTCTAATAAGGTCGTGTACAGCCTCTCTGTTTATAGAGTAATTGAAAGTCGACAAATATCTGGTATATATCTACATTCCTTTCTCAGGTTTTGTCCAGAATTTGCTTTAAGGTCAGCAGATGGTCCAATGTTGACCTGTTTGTCGTAAAACCAGCTAGATATTGTCCTATAAGGCATTCCGCTGTACTAATACATTCTCGCTTAAACAATCAGTCTGCGATGTAGAAAAACCCAATATATTTCAGTCAACTATTCTTCCTATAATGCCCGACAGTTCCTTAAAAGGTTGGTTTTGTTGGGATAGAAAAAAAGCAAACTACTGCTGATTTAGCAGTTGTCCGAGGTTAGGTTAGGTGTATTAATGTGTGAACCAACAGATGAGATTGTTCTGGTTTCATCGAGAGGAGGCTTTGGTTTTCGACGGTATTTAGGGCTTTGATAGTTGCGCTTTTTCTTTATTTTATTTTTGTGCTTTGTATGGTTTTGAACAATCGCTTTGTTAAATATACGAGTTGAGTTCTAAAAGTGTAAGATTCATTACAGAATAGATCGAATTGTAGATTTTTTGAGAAAGCCTTTAATATGTGTTGCAAATTGAAAACGGAGAACACTTTACGTACTTTTGCTAGTTGCAATTTGTGAAGGTTTAGTGTTGATTAAAACATTCTTTGAACAGGTGGGATGTGAATTCATTGTCAGGGTCAAAGTAATTTACTTTGAAATATCATGAATGTGGTAAAGCCACGTTTGGTTGTTCATATTGCATATACGATGGCAACAATAAGTTATGTATTTATTTATCACGTTTTTATTAACTTTTCTTGTTTGTCGGTCTGTTCGGCATCAATTTTGCAATAGATTTTACGAATACTTCCGGAGAAATTATTTTATAATTTTTAGTCCGTTTCAAGAACCTGGTATATATTTTTTTTAAATAACTATAACCCAAATAAATTCAATTATAATTTATTTATTATCTTGCAGAAAGTGCCAAAGAACATGCCAAAAACTAGATGCCAAAGAATATGTCAAAAAACCTGCGATGCCTTGGTTTTGGCCAGACGAATCAAAATCACAGGACAAGGAGGACGAACCTGATCAGGAAAAGGAGAAAGATGAAGAGGAGGAATTTGAGGTAAATAATATACGGTAAAGATTTAAATATATTAAAAATAAATCATTTCAGCTCTCTGAAAAACTGGAGATGTTAACTTTATACCTGCGAACTTCATACAATTACTGCCATTGGTGTGGTGTCCAGTATGAGGATTTGGATGACATGACAGAGGATTGCCCAGGTCCTTGCAAAGATGATCATTGAGCAAACAAATAACCCTCACAATTCCACTTAATTTATAACTAAAGAAAATAAAACAAACAGGATTGAGTTTCCAATATTTAAATCATTTCTAGTTTTATTCGTTCTAATTCAAAAAATCGTCTTAATTTCGAAGTGTGTAACAATAACATAGAATAATCATCAATAATAGCCTCTACATAAGTTTTGGAAGATTGTAATATTTCAAATTTTTCGATAAACCACTGATTTGTATGCAAGCCTTGAAATTGCATTTTAAAAATATTTAAAAGCTGCTCCTTGCTTAATATGGCCTCTATTTCGAATGAGACTTTCCAAACCCTGTTGACATTTTGTGTTATTAATACTTTCAATGTTGGTCCAAACCACCTTTTTGAAATGGTTGCGATTTCAGACTTTAACCATTTTAATGATGAATTATTTCCGCTTATAACAATGAATTTACTGCTATCTATCGGTTCATGTCTGAAAAACAGAAGATTACCTGACCGATCATCTAATGCCTTTTGTGCTAAGATTCCCATAACGAAAGCGACTTCTTCTGGTTTCAGCTGAGGATCACTCTCTATTATGACTTGATATGAGTTTCCTAGTGGTACATGCTGAATATCTGTATAAGCATCACAACTTGTAAACGCCTTTAGTTTAGATTTAAGTGATTTTAGTTTTTTACTCAAGGATGCTTTATAATCTTTAATATTTCCTACCTTATCGGAAGTACTACGTGAAGATTCATGGTTGTGTGAAAATATTTCAAAATGTGGATTTTCATTACAGCTTTTTATTCGAGAGGGCGTGGACTGAAGCTCGATATTCTCTAAACTGGTTGTCGCATTCCGCTCTACATATCTTACTGAACTTTTTGAAGATACTATTTTTTCTCCTCCCAAGTATACCTTTAACTTTGCTTTAAGCAGTTTAACGTCTTTGCTTAGCGTGATTCTCATTTTCTTGAAAGATGTTTCATGATCAAACAATTCAGAATTGTTATCCATATCAAATGACTTTCGTTTTTCGAGGTATCGCTGTCGGCTAGAACCCGCCTTTTTGGACGACTCAATTTTGGAGCGCAACTTCCTCCTTCTAAATTTCTTGTTACACCGGGTTGTATTTGATAATTTATAAGAATTATTGAAATGTATTATTTTTTTTGGAGTATCGGGCGAAAATTCAGACTCATTTTTCGATGGAACTTCTTCTGTGTTATATCCACCAGAAATGAACACCCCACATAAATCTGATGGTTTTTTCGTAGAATTCTTTCTCTTTTTTTGCTTTTCATTATTATCACCAAGTCCTTTTCGGCGTTGAAATTCTAATGATACCTTAAGGGGTTCAATTAATCCAACTCCCATCCTTCCAAGAGGATTACCTTCCTGATATCCCATCTTTTTAATCAGAGTGTATCCTATGTTTTCAACAGGAATTGCACTATTTAAACCATTTTCCAAAACATTTTTCTGTCGTTCCCTAATTGTTCGTTTTTCTTTCATAGCTGAAATCCTTCTTTCGCTGATAGCCACTGCTTCTTTCGATCCTTCTACCTGTAATTCTTCCCATATTGATGTAGAGCCTTCTTTTAAGTTTTTTGGCTTTGAATCAAAACTCTTATCAACTGCAAACATATTATACACTTTTATGAAATTTTTACGTTTTTCTTTAAAATAAGTTTTTCAATCAAGTTATTGTTTACAAAACTTTGAAACCAATGTATTTCTCCCAAGATTAAATAGAAAATAAATTTTCTGATAGAATTTTAACGTCAAAACAGACACTGCATTATCGACAAAAGAAACCGTAAACCTTAGGTCACTTTCAGACAAGATTCACAATGGGCGCGTTTCCAAGTACTTTATCCAGGCTCTCCACCTTAGAATAGAGAACTACAGGAAAGGCCCTCGGGTATAAAATCCGTGTATGGGAGCGTAGTGAAATCGCTATCAGTCAACTGTCAAATTGGTACAATTTCTGGTTAGTTAACTGTCAAATTTTCCCGCGGCACTTTCTTTAAAACGAGTTTTTCTATAAAATTTATTTACAGTTTTTCGCAAAACTAATTAAAAAGAAGAAAGAAAGTTTAAAGAATTTGTTTTTGTCAATTAGAAGTTGTTACGAGTGAATTTTCAGTGAAAAAAAGAGCAATGAAGTGTGCAGTTTGAATTTCACTACGCTAAAATTCTCCGAGGGCCCTTCCTGTAGTTTTGTATTCTAAGGTCCCCACTGAACATTTTTGCCCAAAACAAAATGAATGCAGAAACGGCAGAAACTTCGACTTTGACTTCACCGTTGCAGTAAGGTCGACTTTGCAGCACAGCGCTAACATATTAGGGGTATTCATCGCCCCGATTCTAAATTATGACCAATCATAAGTCATAAGCTTTTGAGACTCTTGCTTGTGATTGAAAGCTTGAGACACTATTCTTGATACTATCAGCTGTTTTGGTATTCTACGCCTTAGAATATAGAACTACAGGAAGGGCCCTCGCAGAATTTTAGCGTAGTGAAATTCTTTTTGTGTGAGTGCTCACGTAGTTGTTTGTCCATCACAAGCGGATCAAGCGAATGGAATAGAGGAGGGGCAAGAGCGAGTTGAAATAATCAGTTAACTAAAATAAAATCTTGCCCTACAAATAAACTTTTTACACGCCGTCACTACGCATTCTAATCAGCTGATCCCCTTGAATTTTGCGTGGCATTAGTTAATCTAAACAAAGAAATCCAAGCACACAAAATTTACATTATTTAAGTATTTAGCTCAGTGATTTCCACAATTATTAATGGAAATATGTAATATATATGTTTAGGAAGTATTTGAGTTTTTACCGACTTACCTGAAAAAGGATTTTCCATTGATTATATACTAAGTAGATATGGACAAACGCAAGTCAAAATAACATCCAGCTACGGCGCTACGAGCTTCGTGCGCTAGTATCGCAGGGTTTTGTTCTCTATATGGTTAGTTTCCGAAATAAACTTTTCCTTGTTATGAAAAAGCCCTTCGCGCATTTGGAAAAAAAATCAGAAGCTGCGGCTTTTATTTTAGTGCCTGCGGATCTAAAAATAGATTCCTACGTTTTTTGTGATGATGATTTCGTGGCCGATGGGTGAAATTTGACAATGGGGTAAAGAAATGAATGGGCGAGACGACTTGAATGGGAAATTTGGCATCAAGCGTTTCTTATTACGTTGAGAAAAATGAAATGGGTTTTAAGGGATTATTTCATTTTTAGCGAAAAATGTGACAAATTATTAGATTTTTTTCTCAGGTATTTTAATTCGTAGAAACTTGAAGTTTTTATGGGTAATTGTACTAGTATTGAGATATACAAAATAATTTTTATTTTTTAATTTTTTTATATGGCATGGTCAAGCTAAGGAATCTCCCTTTGGAACACAAGTCCGTCATGTGGTGCAAGTCATGGTGTAATGTCTAGTTGTCTAGTAATAAGCTTGATCTGAAGGATAGAAGAGAAGGCATAGGTTAGGGGTTTGCAGGGTGCGTGAGTAGATGTCGATGAACCTTGCGTTTGAACTCGGAGGTCTTATATGGGTTCAGCAAAACCGACTGTGGAGTTGTTCTATTTATAAACGAACTTCTAAACCGTAATGGCGCGAAGAGGAGGTCTGCAGTGAGCCTGGGGTAAGACGAGTTGGCTAGTATTGTGTTGCGAGAAAAAAGTTGCCGTGTAGGCAGGAGGTTCTTAATTTCAGTGGAGCAGTCGCTAGGGTAATAGCGGTAAAATTTAGGGAGGGCTGCTACACTCCTACGGTGTCTTTAGTGGTCTATGGAGGAGCAGAGGGGCGGTTTTGCACCTTCTCCAGCCAAGTCAAAGTAGTTTTTGGGGCGCCCGCTCAAATATACGAATAATATTCAAGGCGAGGCGGAATGTAGGATTTGTAGATTGCAGCCAGGGCAGCTGGCTTAAGGAGTATCCACACATATCAGGGCCGTGCCCGGGACGTCACAGGGCCGTGTTCTGTCATGTGTGAACGAGCCCGTCCCCGGACGCGGACATGTGTGAACGAGTAAAGGAATATCCACACTTATTAGTGTTCCGTCAGGGGTTCAAAAAATATTGGTGCGTACATTTTATATGTACTCGTTCACACATGTCCGTGTCCGGGCCGGAGAAAAAATCTAACGTCCCGGCCACGTCCCTGGGGAGGAACTTGCATCTTTTGAGGAATATCAGGCATTGATAAACTTGTTGGGCGATTTGGAATATGTGATTATTCGATCGCAGATCGAAAGATAAAATTTCGTCTAAGATGTTTACAGATGAGTCAGCCATTAGATTTTTTTTGCCTGCTGAAATAAAGGGAAGGACGGTGCAGGTTTTTGTAGAGATAAGACAGTACTTGGTTTTGGTTGCGTTGAAATTCGACACAATTCTATAGGCTCCAATCAAGAATGAGTTCAATGTCCCGTTAATAGAATTGGACATGAGCTCACGGCCCAGGAGACAAGGTGTGGCAAGTGCTTGTCTTATGTTGTCGAAGGCGTAGGAGAAACGCAGAGTACTGTCGTCGGCAAAACTATGAAGTGGGCTGAAGGGGATTGAGAGCAGATCATTAATGGGAACGCCAGCCGAGATGGAATGAGGGTTGGGCTCGACGCCATCCAATCCTTCCTTCATTAAACGGCCAGAAATAAAGCTCTCAAACCAGTTCCTTAGAACTGATATGTAAGTTAATTTTACAGTTTTACAGAAGGCTTCTAATTAGAGTCTGCAACAATTTTCCGCTTTTCCGTTGCACGCATAGCTCTACTCTCAAGTTTCTGAAAGGAACAAAAATGTATGTAGTTTTGAAGAGGGCCGGCCTTTCTATCTACTCAATAAACTCAGTAATTTGCAAAGTAACAAAGAACTTATGTTGTTTAATGGTGGGTCCACATGAAAGAGGCTTTTGTCGGTCGTACTTTAAAGTTTGAGTGGAACGACCGACGGAATGCCTGTGTGGACAATGTCGACGGAATGTTTATGCGCACTGTTTCCAGCGGCTTACCAGTGCCTTTTCTTTGTTTCACGGGTATTATTCTATGGGAAAAAAGTTTTGCGAACAAAGTTTGTGTTGTCCCCTTCCACATATGTACATATGTACCTACATACCAAAATTTTTAGAATTTTGGGTAATTACTTACTTTATCACCTGATCCCCCAGGGGGGTAGGGGTTGTATAGAGCATTGCCCTGAACACATTTCCTTTGGAATTAGCCGTCGTTCACCCCTAAAAAGTTATTCAGGGTTGAAATTTTGTAAAAATCAATTTTCTACAAGTAATTTTTTTTTAAATAGCGGTTAAATAAGCAGTTATTTTAGTAACGACTTTGACTTTGGATTGCGCGCCTCAAAAACTCCCCCACCTCAATTTCTACCTCATTCTCGGAGTAGGGCGCGACCCTTTTGGTGCTGCGCCCAGAGCGGAGGACTAGGCGATAAAGTAAACAATCACCCTTAATACAAACATTTAAAAAACTTTCAAAATCTGAACTGTTATTTCTTCATTGAATTCGACTTATCTTGAGAAATATGAAGTAAGGTTTTGAACGAAAATTCAGTTTTTTTATTGTAAACAAATACATATATTCAAATTTACCCAACTAACCACTCAAATTTTCTCTATAATCAATAATAAGATCAATAAAAAAAGTTTGAATTTTTGTTAAAAAAAACCTAATTCATTTTTCTCAAAATGGAAAAAAAACACGATGATTAATTTCCCATTACATTTGCATCTCCATTCATCATCTTCTTCATTGTTAAATTTCAGCCACCGACCAAGAAATCGTATTTTCCAACAACAAAACAAAAGGAATACGCGCACAGGAATCTATTTTTAGATCCAAAACTTCTGGCTTTTCTTCCAACATGCGTGAAGGGCTTTGTAATGCTTTTTAAAATTCAGGCGCAAACCGGCTTTTTTCAAGTTTTACTAAAAATTAATAAAATTGAAATTTTTTTATATTTTATAATTATTATGCACGTATAAGGAAATAATATTAATTAATTAATGTTGAAAACCCACTCCCATTGATTTTAGAGGCGTACAACAGAAATTCGCAGCCCTAAAACTTAAAACCGTACAACTATCGCCATCTAGTATCGTAGCTGGACAAATGTTTGTCCATATCTACTTACTCTATAATCAATGGATTTTCCTCGCTGAATTAGCGAATTATTCGTACATCCACAAACTGCACACTTTATTGTTCTTATTTCACTTAAAATTCACTTGTAGCAACTTTAATTGCACTGAAAACAAATTCTTTGAACTTTCTTTCTTCTTTTAATTTAGTTTTGAAAAAAACCGGAAGTTTTGATAAAAAACACTCGTTTCAAAGAAAATGCACTAACGAATGCGAGAAAACAATTTATAATTTGACAGTCAACTAACAAGCAAATAGTCCAGTTTGACAGTTGTCTGATACCGGATTTCACTACGCTCACGTACAGGGATTTTACACGCGAGGGCCTTTCCTGTAGTTCTATATTCTAAGTTCTACGCACCGAGTCACAAGAAAATGTAAAAAAAATTCACCTCTAATGGTGAATTTGTATTTGTATAATTAGATAGAGGAAAGCCTGCGCACCAAGTAGCAAACGTACGCCAAAAAACATTGAGCACCTCTCATCGAAGCTGGCTGTGTCGAGATTGTGTGGAATTTTGAAAAATATACTAGAAACATGCTCTTTATACCCTTGTGACCTGCTATGTATACAGTCATAATGTTGAGAGTCGTTGAGACTGTTTGCGGATTGTCAAAATTGCGAGACCAAAATTAGAATACCAAATTGTCTCAACTTGATACTCACCGCACACTTGATATTGCGTTATGACTTATGACTGGTTTTAGAATACGGGTGATGATCTGTGCTAAAACTCGAGAAATCGTAAAATGTTATCTTCGAAATAGACGAGATCGTTAGCGACCCTTTTAAATTTCCATGTTAAAGATTTACTTTTTATATTAATTTGCACTTTTCAAATACAGCAATAAATCAAAATAAATTCTAAACAGTTGTTGACAGTAAAAGATAAAAAATGGTCCAGTTGTTAGGGGTTTGAACTCCAAGTGCCTGTTCATACGGGTGGTCACCGCGACCTTTCAACACGAAATTTACGGGTGCGGGGAGCGTTCGGGTGGGAAGGAAGTGCGTCTCGATTTGAAAGCGACTCACGTTCGACTGTTTCAATTTAATTTTGTATCACCTTACTGTTCCATTTTATTTTCGTTTCACCCGTATTGGGAGCAAACGTGCGATAGGACAATTTTCAGGCTTCAGTTTTGTTGCACAGATTTTTTACTGAAATTAATTATATTCAGGTAATCACAGTTTATAAAAATTTATGTCACTTTTATGAAAATCACAAACTTTGTTCCCGTACCGTATGTTCCACCTGTCATAAAAACGACTGGACACAAAGCGAAACGTGTAAACAAATCTTCGCTTTTTCGTTCGCTTTGTGGCGCCTCAAAGCGACCTGTGTGAACAGGCACTAACTAAATGTTAACTCACTAATTTTTTTGAAGTGAAAACTTCTATAGGCACGTTGGGCACTTTTTGGCCTGGGGAAAAAAATAAAAACTCGCGTCACGCGCACTTTTTGTGTGCCATCACGCGCACGTACCATCACGAGAGAAAAATGTTTCCTTTGGGGGTTTTAGTTTTAATTATGTAGTATGAATTATATATTATATATTAAATATTATATATTAAATATTATATATTAAATATTATATATTAAATATTATATATTGAATATTATATATTTAATATTATATATTAAGTATTGTGTATTATGGACTATGTAGTGTACTACGTACTATGAGCTATGTACTAATTATTATGTATTAATTATTATGTTCTATGTGCTATGTATTATGAATTATGTAGTATGTACTATGTACTATGCACTATGTACTATGCACTATGTACTATGCACTATGTATTATGTACTATGTACTACACACTATTTACTATGTACTGTATATTATGCACTATTTACTATGTACTATATACTATATACTATGTACTATGTATTATGTTCTATGTACTATGTACAATGCATTATGTATTATATACTATGTACTATTTACTATGCACTATGTACTGTATATTATGCACTATTTACTATGTACTATATACTATGTATTATGTTCTATGTACTATGTACTATGTTCTATGTACTATGTACAATGCATTATGTTGTACAGCGACGGTAGTCGCTGAGCACGACCAGAGCTCAGCGACTGCTATACTATACATTGAATTCAAAATTTTCAAATTTCATTTGCATATTATTAATTACTGGGCCAACTAAACGGGATTCCCAGCTAGGACTAAGCTAATTTTGGGTCGCTCTTTCTATTGCGACTAGCAGCGAGTCTCAATTCGTTAAGGTTTTCGAGATCTCACGGTTGGATTTCCAAAATTTCCAAAACGATTATCTCGCTTTCCCTATTATACGAAATATTGTATTACGGGAAGACAACATTTTAAAAACCGCGTCCACGCCTACTATAAATTGAGTTGACAATTTTCAAATTTCATTTGCATGTTATTAATTACTGGGCCAACTAAACTGGGGTAAATCTACAGTATACTAGTACCCACATCCTTTTTTTGAAATTTTTTTCATTTATATATTTTGGCCGGTGAGTTCATTTTTCGATAAATAAATCGTTGCTCGCTTACCCCTTTTCGAGTAATGATTTTTTAAAGTCGTTTAAATTCGGTTAGAAGAAAATTGATAACCGCCATATTATTTAAAAGGCGGAGGGGGGATGGGGGCAGAGCCCTCAAAATTGTAAGGGGTAACCTTAAACGGGGGAAATGTTGAAAGGAGGTTATGTGGGCCGAACTCCCAAAAATCGAAAGGGGAAATCTTAAAAGGGGGTATGCGTGTTTTTCTATTGCACCTTTTGTATTAGAAGAACATACAGGATGATTTGTAGTTTAACGTTCACTGCTAATTTCGCTATTTTCCTGAATCCTTGCGCGTGTATACCAATTATTAGTAGAGAGAAAATGAACAAACAATTTTTATTTTTTCATATTATATCTACATGCAGCTGAGTCAAAAGCCGAAAAGTTTGGAAAAATCAAATGCGAGCATAGGGAGAAAAGTGCATAAAAGTGCATTTTGAGTGCATCGTAACACTAATTTTTCATATTTATACGGCTCTATTGATCGTAGAAAATTACAAAAAAAAGGATAATACTCGTGAGTAAAAGGGCTATCGAGCTGGTGGGGCGAGGTTACGTTAAAAATATTTCCTAACCTCAAAAAGCCAAATTCTCATTTTATTTGCTTTTTTAACTAAAAATGCATTAAATCATGAACGAATCAGTGGATTTTCTTAAAAATTAAAAAAGAAAAGAAACATGTATTTTAATGTTATAAACATGCTACTAAATTTTCAAAAAAAAAATCATTTTTATGTCCAAAATTGGTAATTTTCGAAAAAATATTAAATCATTGTAATTTAATGAGAAATGGTACTAGGGTAAACCTCTTTTTTTTAAATGTAGGGCTTTTATGAACTTTCTTGTATATATGCCGGAATCTGTTTATAAAGTTTAAATATTCAAGAAAATCGTGAAATTAGTACTAAAGTCGGAAGTAAAACTGCAAAGCCTCCTATAGGCCCTTCTAAAATTAGGAACTCCCCAGGAGAATAATAATATTGGTATGGATTCAGGAAAATCGGGAAATTAGCACTGATGTCGAACGTGAAGTTACAAATCATCCTATATGTTCTTCTAATACAAAAGATGCAATAGAAAAATGAAGTACGATTCTTATGGAATGGCAGAGCCCCATACCCCCTTTTGACATTTTCCCCTTTTGATTTTGCGGGCTGCGCCCCCTTCCCCATTTTAGGGTTTACGCTTTCGATTTTGCGGGGCCAATGGCCCTCCGCCTTTTAAATAAGTGTCAATTTTCTGCTAACCGAATTTACACAACTTTAAAAATTCATTACTCGAAAACGGTAAGGGGTCATCCATAAAATACGTGTGGTGTTTTTGGCGATTTTTGAAGCCCCCTCCCCCTTGGTGAGATGTCGTGAGATTTGGCTCGACCCCCTCCCTCCGCCTCAATCTCACGTGAGATTTTTAAAATTTTAAAAAATGTCTACTATTTACACTATTATGCGTATTTGTAGTGTAAATATGTTAATCTGTGCTTGATTGCGCTGGATTTATTTAAAAAAACATAATTTGTGTTGAAGAACACTACCACAAAATCATCACAGTACCAACTCGGCATGCACCGAACATAAACTACAATACCTGTGGATTAGTATTGAGCAGGTGATTCTGCCCATCCTTTAGAAACCAATCTTATGGTGCCTTACTGGGATAATGGTTTCTTAACAAGAGAACAGAAAAATTTCAATTCTAGTTACAGCAAGCATATGGAATTTAAAAAAAAATTTTAAATATTACATTATATTGACATACGAAGGTTGACTTTGGCAAAACATGTAATTATGACATGTATAGTCATTCACAATATTATTGTAAAGATGGAGATAGATGGCACTTTAGGATAAACAACCTGTAACTGAATGACCCAGGCCTTAGAAAGGCGGAATCTGAAGTCACAGCCAGCTTCTCAAATCGGCGTTTGAGCCGCCTGTACACCAGGATATAGATTCAAGAAGTATGGATCTGTTAGACTTCCATTCTTCACAGCTTTCGATATTCATAACAAAAGGTTTTCAAAATCTATCTTGGCCTCTAGTATGTCAGAGCAGATGGTCGTCGATTCAAAATTCGAATCCTGTAAGATGCTGAGATAACTAATTATGTCGCCTGGTGTTAATATCTGCTTTTTGTAGTTTGTTTTGTACCGCAGATAACATGTGTTCTGACTAATGTGAAAAGAGCCGATTCCTAATATAATGTCTATGATCGCAGTAGCATTGGGTACATTATGCACTTAAAATACTTAGGAGGGCATTAGGTTCCAGGTTTTTCAATTGGGCTTCTGCTCCTTTTTGTTTTGTTCCAGCTTAGGCCACAACACTAGTTCAGCGTAGGGTCGCAATCTGTCTAAAAATGGTCGTATAAGTCAAAGAATACGTTACATTTCCAGTTTTTCCCAGGGCATTGTATAAAATGAACAAATACAGTATAAACGGCAATGGCTAAATTTTTACAGCCAATTGCTATTGAATCGAAATATATTAATAGTATCACGTATACTTTTTATGTAATGGATTCAATATTCCTTCCTTCATGTTCATCTGATATTGCACCAAGATTTTCGTGAATGAAATCAAAGTGCAGGTCCAAAAAGAAGATTTTAAACATTTTCTCATTTACAGATATTGTACTTAAAATTGAAGAAAACAAAAAGATATTAAGAAATGCAAAAAAAATTGCAGAAAAATCGAAAAATACCCATTTTGAGGGCTAAAATCCGCTAAAAAGTGAGCTTCCCGGGGTAAAAAATCGGTAGAGTTCATAACCACTTATTATGAACCCTAAAACGAAGCTCTCTGCCAATTTTCAGCCTGTACCTAATACCTAATTATTTCCGCTATATCGCTTTTTTCGGCTTAATTTACCTGTACTATTAATTTAAACCACTTTTCTCGCAATTTGACTCTGTTTCTTGCGGAAAAAAAATTACATGATATTTGCCGAGACCCTCCCCCTCCCCCACGTGAGATTTTGTGAGATTCGGCTCGACGCCCTCCCCCCTAAACGCCTCACGTAATTTATGGATGACCCCTAAGCGAGAGACGATTTTTTTTCGAAAAATGAATTCTACGGACCAAAATACATAAATAAAAAAAATTTCAAAAAAATAGGAGGTGGGTACTAGTACATGTACTGTAGATTTACCCGCCAACTTGATTGGGTTTCTGAAACACAATAAAACTTTGGCACAATTGACAATGAATACTGGCCCAAAAAACGACGATTGCGAAAAAAAGAAGGAAAGGGTTTGTTTTGTTATTGTGACTTTGCATGTGATAAATTCATATAGAAAGCTACAAAAAGTAAACTTGTAATTTAAATAATAAAGAGTGTGTTTATCATAAGTTCTGTTTGAGAATCGGTGTTTTGCTTTTATTTTCTGTTTGTGTACATTTGATCCGATCTTCTAGATTGAATCTGGGTGGTGGTGGTACTGATTGGTGGTATTATTGTTTGAAATCCGTGATCCAGCTTTACAACTTCTAGTTGATATTTGCCGTGAAAACTACTTTCTAATAAAAACAACAAAACTGCAAGAAGTGAGTACGTTCAATAATTCTATCTTTTATTAAATTAAAGAAGATACTTCAGAGCCTCTGGCTTACATTTATAAAGTAGAAAACATTTCTTTTTCGATAGGTCTTTGACAGCATCAAATTTGGCAAAAGTTTAAAGTATCCAGTTCGCATTGTGCGCTGCCTAAAACCGCTTTGAACAGTACTAATACCGCTTTGAGCGCTGCGAGCGCCGAGTAAGACCTCTTAAAGCGTTTATTTAGAGCGCTTTGAGCGCTAACAGAGAGCGCTTCGAGCGCCGAATAATAGCAAATTTGCGACTTTTCATTACTTTTTAGAAAATGGATCAGTTTCTGGAAAATATAATACTTCGAGGAGAAACTCTAGCAAATGATCATATTCGGAAATTTGAAACTGTTCTTAAAAACTCTGGCATACATAGTGATATTGAGTACATATATCTTGACGAAATGCAATTACAGTTCCCCACCGCATACTTAGATTATCAGTGTTTACCAACAAAAAAATACATGATAATTCTGTACTCGATGGAAGGCCCGGAAACTTATGATAAAATTCTAAAAAGAAATAACATAGGCCATTTTGTTTGTGTTCTTTTTGACACAAACAATATTTATATCTATGACTCGGCAAGTGTAAAAAATTATTCCAACCAACTCAACCAGATTTTGCAAATTTTATTTCCATTTTGTTATTCTGAGATGGGAAATAAAGTGATTTATTCGCATGTTCAATGTCAGAAAAACGGGGTTGATTGCGGGATTTTCAGTATCGCCTTTTCCATTTCATTATTCTTAGGGTTTCGCCCAGAAATAATTGAATACAATATGGAGGCGATGCGACCACACCTATTGAGTATTTTTAGGGAAAAATCTATCATCCATTTTCCATTCCGTACTCTGACCGAGCATGAATACATTGATCGCCGGACAACTAAATATTTCAATCAACCGGTCGATGATAAAAATACACTTTTAAAAAGTATAAACGCACGCCCAGAGCTCGCGAACGAGTACCTTGATGACCAAACTCAGTCACTGACAGAAACCCTGCACACCAAAAAAGATTTTTTTTTAATTCCCAAGGGTATGAAACCAAGGGTATGAAATCAGAGTGTACACGATTCTAATATTCCCACTTTCATTCCCATATTAAAAGCAGACAAGGTGATGAAATCAGAGTGTGCACGACCAACAACATCAGACTCTTAGATTCGTGAATGATTCCGATATTCACAGTTACATTCCCTTATTAAAAGCAGACAAGGTAATGAAATCAAGGAATGCACCCCCGCCACAAAGATTGTTTTTTTTTTAATAATTAATATAAATATTTTAAATAATATATAAGCAAGTGGAATCCAATCGAATTAGTTACGCAAGACCAAGAAGTAGAGGAAAGAGTATGGGTGAATTGGATGATTGGACGCTCACAGAAATTTATATGTATGTGCTAAGCATCAGTATCGCCGGTCAAAGGAGAAAGAGAGAACATGGAACATGTTTGTACGTTGTTCTGGACTCCCTCTAGCAGGCCGTTGTGTATCTAAAACACCTCTCTCTCTCTTCAGTCCGTTGCCTTTAACGCCAACTTCAAAACTGGATCAATCCTCTGGTCGGCGCGGGAATTTTTATCTTTCCCTCAAATATGCTGATGAAGTGCTTTACAGGTTCGCTGGCACTGTTCTTCATGGGACAATTTTTTCAGATTCCAGTGAATCAAATTCCTCGGGACATATTTGATGGAATCCAATAATAGCTCTTCTGTATTTTCTGCAATAAAGCTCAATGCATCAAGTATTCCAGACCACTCTTTTTCTAAAGCATAACATGCATCATGTCGACCAGACCAACGAGTTTGAGAAAAGCTTTTGAGCCTTAGATTTGTATGCTGCATCAAAATCTCCCAAAGGGTGATACAAAATTATAAAGTTCTTGCAAAGTAGCAAACGAATCGACAGCTTCAGATTTTAAATACTCTACACAGAAAAACTGAGTTAAAATGATTTTTAAATTTCAATCGTTCTTTAAATTTTGCAGCTTCTAAAATTTTGCCGCCCTAGGCCCGCGCTTCACGGGCCTAAGCGTAAATCCATCATTCGCCGTGTTATAAAAATCCGCTGGCAAGATAGAATTATAAATGAAGAACTATGGCGCCATGGCGGCCAAAAAAGGATAGACGACGAAATCAGGCGTAACTTTTACACAGCGGAATTGATAATTACAGCAGAATTAGTATCAGCGAGCAATAATAACAAGAGTGATTAGGTGGAGCTCAAGGACAAGTAAAAGAGTTAAAGTATGAAAAGAAGAGATTGGTCCTATTCACACATTGCATATTCATGGCGCCTAAAACCGGTTTTATAGATGAGAGAGGGAAGGGAGCGGAAGAACTTAACGAAACATTTTTCACGCAAAACCAAACGCGTGAAAACTAGCACACATATAAAAAGTTACTTCTATCTCTTGCATTCTTTAGCTCTGTTTTTCTCTAACAAGTAAAATTCATCTGCAATACATTTAAATGTTCCTGTAAACATTCAAATTTACTATCCATAACTTACGCCCCGTGTGAGTTGCTAGGAGCTGAATAAAACCGGTTTTACTCACCAGACTTATGGCAACGTGTGAATATGCCCATTAGCAAGGCCCTCGTAAGTACAGGCCTGGAAGCAGAGTTTGTGTTTGTGTTGGTAATAGACCCATTATCTGTCAAATAGGAAGAAATTATATGGAGGAGGTGAAAGTTCGGGATATTTTGCCGTAAAAAGTCATAAAATAATATATTTAACCAGTTTTTGTTGCAATAGGATTACCAGTTAATAGTGCTTTAGTGATTTATTTAAGAAAAGTTAAAAAAATCGAGTGGTTAAGTGTGTTTTAAGTGTGTTAATTGTAAAGGTGGCCAATTTTGTTTATATTCGCGGTGGTTTTTTCTTGTTTATTTAGCGGAAAAATGTTGAATTTGTGTAGTAGTATAATAAAAAGTGCTTTTTGAATGATTAAAGATTATTATAGAATAGTTATTAAACACATTAAGTGCAAGTACCACCATACAACATGCATAACAATAACTTTCACTTTTCCTTTATATTTTTCTGCACTTATGTTTTTAATAAGTATTCTATAATAATCTTTAATCACTCAAAAAGCACTTTTTATTATATTACTACACAAATTCAACATTTTTCCGCTAAATAAACAAGAAAAAACCACCGCGAATGTAAAGAAAATTGGCCACCTTCACATTTAACATACTTAAAACACACTTAAACTCTCAATTTTTTTAAATTTTCTTTATTAAATCACTAAAGCACTATTCACTGGTAATCCTTTTGCAACAAAAACTGGTTAAATATATTATTTTATGACTTTTTACGGCAAACTAATACAAAAATATTCCGAACTTTACATCACGGCGTATAAATCCAACAAAAGTGACAGATTCTGGGACTACGAGCAGCTGCGTTAGTGTTAGTGAATAGGCAACTTCCAGGCCTGTACTTGAGAAGGTCTTGCCATTAGCAATAACATTAAGCAAAAAGTCCAAAAAAATATTAACAAACGCGCGATGGATATACAATTTATGCAAAAAACACAAGAGTATGAAAGAAACAGAAAATATTCCTTGTTTCCCCTATTCGAATGTTTCCATTCAAATGGAAGCAACAGTAGAACAGAGCATGTGTAGATTGTAAAGAGATGTTAGAATGTATGCGTAAAAAAATGTATGCGTAAAAATATCGGGTTGGTACATAACCTTCTAAATTTACAAGCCATGAACAAGAAAAATATTGAGAGCGAATTTCCGCTCAATCGGACTACAACTCGGTGAAGTCACGTTATGTTGTTAGTGTAATTTGGAGAATTTGGTAGTCCGATTCTCTCAATTGAGATTCTTGTTCATGGCTTGTAAATATAGAAGGTTATGGTTGGTACCAAAGCCTTCTATGTTTACAAGCCATGCACGAGAAAAATATTGAGAGCCAATTGATGGATTTGTCAGATATTGTAGGTGTATTTATAAATCGAGTTGTAATAGATAATATTTGATCAAGGCACGGGTGGCTTTGGTCTCTCGTGTCGAGAGATCGCAGAAAGATAAAAATTCCCGCGCCGACCAGAGGATTGATCCAGTTTTGAAGTTGGCGTTAAAGGCAACGGACTGAAGAGAGAGAGAGGTGTTTTAGATACACAACGGCCTGCTAGAGGGAGTCCAGAACAACGTACAAACATGTTCCATGTGCTCTCTTTCTCCTTTGACCGGCGATACTGATGCTTAGCACATACATATAAATTTCTGTGAGCGTCCAATCATCCAATTCACCCATACTCTTTCCTCTACTTCTTGGTCTTGCGTAACTAATTCGATTGGATTCCACTTGCTTATATATTATTTAAAATATTTATATTAATTATTAAAAAAAAAACAATCTTTGTGGCGGGGGTGCATTCCTTGATTTCATTACCTTGTCTGCTTTTAATAAGGGAATGTAACTGTGAATATCGGAATCATTCACGAATCTAAGAGTCTGATGTTGTTGGTCGTGCACACTCTGATTTCATCACCTTGTCTGCTTTTAATATGGGAATGAAAGTGGGAATATTAGAATCGTGTACACTCTGATTTCATACCCTTGGTTTCATACCCTTGGGAATTAAAAAAAAATCTTTTTTGGTGTGCAGGGTTTCTGTCAGTGACTGAGTTTGGTCATCAAGGTACTCGTTCGCGAGCTCTGGGCGTGCGTTTATACTTTTTAAAAGTGTATTTTTATCATCGACCGGTTGATTGAAATATATTATATACTATGTAATATTTACTATGCACTATGTACTGTATATTATGCTTATTTACTATGTACTATATACTATGTATTATGTACTATGTACTATGTACTGTTATATGTACTATGTACAATGCATTATGTATTATATACTATGTACTATTTGCTATGCACTATGTACTGTATATTATGCTTATTTACTATGTACTATATACTATGCAGTGTTGGGCAAAATTTAATTGTTGGACAATTAAAAATTAACAATTAATTAATTGTTAATCACATCTATTGCAATTAACAATTAATTAATTGTAATTGTGAAAACTCGCAATTAACAATTAGTTAATTGTAATTGTGAAAACTCGCAATTAACAATTAATTAATTGTTAGTCGTGAGTTTCCACAATTAACAATTAATCAATTGTTAATCTTTTTAATGGATTTGATTAAAAACTAACAATTAAAACTTATTATTGTATGAAAAGCGTAGTGTCGCACCAGTGATCGCAGAGCTTCGAAATTTTGCACGAAGGTCCGTGTGGGTCTCCCATGATGCACCTCGAAGCCCGATTTTCGAAATTCAAAATGGCCGCCACAAAATGACCGAAGTTCCAAATGGCCACCCAAATTTGCCAATTGTGTACCGATTTCCATGAAAATCGGTATCTGGAGGTTTTTAAGGTAGCAAATAACGAATTTATGATCAGAACTTATAAATTGAAAATGGCCGCGCCAACATGGCCGACGAATTTGCCAATTGTCTTCCGATTCCAATGAAAATCGGTATTTGGGGTTTTTTAAGATAGCAAATAACGAATTTATGATCAGGACATAAATTCAAAATGGCGCCGCGCCAATATGGCCGACGAATTTGCCAATTGTGTTCCGATCCCAATGAAAATCGGTACTATGTACTATGTACTATGTATTATATACTCTGTACTATTTACTTTGTACTATGTACTGAATATTATGCTTATTTACTATGTACTATGTAATACGTACTATGTTCTATGTACTATGTACAATTCATTATGTATTATATACTATGTACTATTTACTATGCACTATGTGCTGTATATTATGCTTATTTACTATGTACTATATACTATGTATTGTGTACTATGTACTATGTACTATGTACTATGTTCTATGTACTATGTATAATGCATTATGTATTATATACTATGTACCATTTACTATGTACTATGTACTATTTACAATGTATGCACTATGTACTATCCACTATGTACTATGGCCATAGAAATCCACACATTTGAAAATTAGTATGTGGGTATAAAGTTTAATCGTGCATTTCCGAAGCTTGGTTTAGCCTTCCACGCGACTCATCGGATACCAAAAATGTATGTACATCGTTCATTATATTTATAGGAAGTGAGTAACTACTTTTGACTGCATTAAATTAGTTATCCTAAATTGATGTTAAAATGTCTGTATCCATCAATCCTTCTCATGTAAGTATAGTTATAATAAATATAAAAATATAGGTATATAGTTTTCACTTCCAACGTGTGGTCCTACGCACACTCATATTTTTAAAAAAATACTCTTTAGCGAGTAGAATCTGGGCGGCGAACGGCTAAAAAAGACGTCAGAAGGTGGTGGCACCCGATTTGTCACTTCTGCCAAAACCCGAGAAGACTCACGGCAGACGAACAAGAGTCACACTAGCAGCTCTATTAGCAAGTCCTAATCGCACCTCCTCACGGTGCCCTCTGGGGAACTTCTTCGGAAGTAGCTAACGGGAGACGGTCGAATGGCGAGTTCTCTGCGCCACAAAACAGAGTTTTAGGTCGGTTGGGCTGAGGGTTAGCAACCCGCTCTCATAAAACACACAATTGCTACGAATCGGCAAACAATGCCTCGGAACCGGACGGACAACACGACGACGACCTTTGCTTTTCGAACCATGACACAAATCGGATCATGGAATGTGAGAAGTCTGCTTGCTGATGGGCCGCTGGATGAAGTCCTCAACGAGATGAACCGCTATGGCCTGTTTCACACGGGACGACGGCCAACCAACAGAAATCGTACGATATTCATGTTTTTAGAGAAGAGGGTGAGAGAGAACGATGGGGAGGGACGATTTTCCCATCCAACTTTCTCACACGATTTTCGATACGACTTTTTGACAGCGGTGTGGTTGTTGTTGCTTTTGCTGGGAGAAGAAAAGAAATAGAAATGACTTTTGTTTCACTCGGAAAGTACGCAAAAGAGAATTGAAATAAAAGCAACAACAATAAGCTAAAGTGTTTTGACGTACAGTTGGTTGGAAAAATTGGCCTGTGTGAAAGCCCGTACGACTTTTCGTCAAATTTCAAAAGGGAATGGACGATGACAGCAGATTTTGTTGGTTGGCCGTCGTCTCGTGTGAAACAGCCCTATAAAATCAAGGTCATGGGACTGAGGTGTATATTTTACAACTGATAATGGTGCGCAAAGGGCTGAACGACCACCATCCACCACATTGACAAGTTTCTCCGCGATGTGCGAAGCTGATGAATTTACAAGAACTTTGCTTTACTGTGAAATGCCACGATATTACAATTGGACTCAAATTTCAAAAACATTCCAACGTCGCAAACAAGGAACAGCAGTTGAAGGTGTCCGAATCTCTTCTCGATGGATGCTTTAGGGCGGATTTATACAGTGCACCCAGGGTTTTTCAAAGCTGTTTGACAGTAACAGTAAACAGTTGTTTTTTGGCTAAAATTGAAAAACAGCAAACAGCTGTTTTTCTCTAATTGTTTTTGAAATTTGGTTCGAAAAATTTGGCGTAAAATAAAAATAATATGGAACCAACGCTAATATAAATTGTTTTTTTACAAAGTGCCCTTTTAAACGGTGGAACACCGAACAGACAAAACGAACGAAGAGGGTGGAGAGGACGATGGGAGAGCGGACAATTTGAGTGAACACTCTCAACGAACTTTTAAACAAACATAGGACAAGAAAGGGAAAGTCGTTTCCATCGGATTTCAAATTAGAATTAACGATTACAGTTAAGGGCCGATTCACAATGAACGCTTCAAGCCACAAGCTTCAAGCTTCAAATTTTTTCTATAGTTTGAAGTTCATTTGAAGCTTGCAGCTTGAAGCTTTGAATGTGAATCATTGTACATAAATGCTATAATCCTAAATTTTTGAAGCTTGAGGCTTGAAGCGTTCATTGTGAATCGGCCCTAAGTTTGGTCAGTTCGGAGTCCGGTAATGTTAAAGTAGCCAAAGGAAAATGAGGACGATAACGCCGTATGAAAAAAAGGGGTATTCATGTCATGTATTACCACCGTATTGCAATTCACACAACACAGCTAAACTACGATACTACGAATTGAAATTGAGACGCTTTTCAGCTTCGTAGTTGCGAAGAGCTTCGTAGTTTCCAAATGTATGAACATGAACTACGAAGAACTACGAACTACGAAGACTACGAACAGAGTGAAATGTGACATGAATACCCGTAATATAAAATTGTGTATTAATAACCAACACTAATGCAGAGTTTTTTTAAATATAGAACCCAGTAGGAAAATTGGTCAGGTCTTACATGGTAATTGACTATTTCTTGTCTGAAAAGCTTAAAATTGTAAGGGTTTACCTCAAGTAATGTTGAGTAATCGAAAGGGTAATAACGCGGATGTTCTCATTGCAGGTATTTCAATTTGATTTAAATTTTGCCACATCGGTATCATTACCTTTTCATTTACTGCTCATTACTTAAGGTAAGGCCTCAAGTATTTTCTCAGCTCAACTTTTCTCAATAAGGCCAAGGCAGTGAGTGGTTACGTCCTCAGGACGTAGTAATTGCTGTTTTCAGCGATTACTTTTCCTACATGAAGTAAGTCCTTACCTGTCCACATGTCCATGTAAAAGTAATCTGTTCTGTAATAAGGAAAGTAATCGATTGACCTTACTAGTAACATATTACAGAATCGATCCGGTAACCAGTAAATTTCCTGCTGGGAATGATCTTTTAATATGCATATTGATTAAAGTATTTGAGTTTTGTCCAGAATTGCTCTTATATAAGGTGGGGCAAAAGTGATGTCATAATGTGAATGTACCATAATTTTTTGCAAATGGCGTCAAATGTCATTGTGCTCCATTCCATCAATGATTGAGCTACTCATAGAGACTATACAAGGAGGTAAAACTCTTATGGGGAAAATGACAGGAAATGGTAGGGGAAAAAAACTAAACTTCTAGTTCATTTTCGGCCACAGATGTCACCTTTGTCCGATGTACCCCAACATGAAGTTAGATGAATTTGACCTATTTCGACGATTCGTTCAAAATTAAGTTAGTCGAAATGCCCCATTTGCATGCAAAAAAAATTCATTGGAAATTAATAAAAATTCATTGGAAACATCAAAAATTTATTAATTACGAATAATCGCATTGATAAAAATTGAATTTAGAAGCTAAACATAAAATATATTAGTAATAAACGAACTTAGCCATGAACCGGTTAAATACAATCGGCTATCGGCCATGTTTTTTGGGGTACATTTGACTGCAGCGCCACCATTAATCAAACGAAAATTGAAAACACGGAGTTTTACCTCCTTGTATAGTCTCCATGGAGCTACTGGTCAAGGCGAAACCAGCGATTCGCGAAATATTCAAATAATTTAAGGCGTTGAATATGACATTGGACTTTTCTGCTTTAAACATACTTGTGTAAAATTAGCTGTCGCGAATCTTAGTCGTGAGGACGCAACGTTGATGAGTGCAGAAAAAATTTTACAATTCCTGTTCAAGAAGTTTTCTGACGTTAACAGCGACATTAGTAATAAGCGAGAGAAAAATTTAAATGTGCGTGCAGATGGACGAATGTACGAGGATGTCATGAAACTCCATCAAAAACCACCCTAACTTTTGCAGGCAATCTAGCCTGTCGTCTTTTTGGTGCCATCGATGTAAAGGTGGACGATGTAGTTCAACAGTGGCCGAATACTGATGAAAATGAAAAGTTGTCGTTACAAATGACATGCTGCTTCAAAAACGTGAATCGTTAGTACAATAATTTGCGGGATCAGATTTCAAGTGGCTCAAATCGGAATTTACAATTTTCAATAATACTGGTCAACGCACAGAAAATTTGCAAAAATTATATAGTGCAATTCTTTGTATCAAACCAACATCGACCGATGTTGAACGTGTATGTTCGGTATGCGCTAATTTTAGCCCCAAAAGAAGATGGCGTCTTTCAGACAAATCATATCAAGCGCTGCTGTTTTTGAAATACTATTCATACTATTATCTAAAAAAACTATTTACTACTTGTAAAATTAGAGAACAGTTAACAGTTGTTTTTTTTAAAATTAAAAACACTAACAGCTGTGTAGTGCATTTAACGGAATGAACACACGTAATGGGTTTTATGTAATTACTTTATTGATAACTGATTAGATTAGTTTGGTTTTATATAAATTCAAGACGCGGTATCCGAATACCCTTGATACACGGGTTTCATCGGATGCTCATTCTTCCAGATTCATTGGCCTTGAATGAACATTCGAATTCGAGGTGATACACGGCACTTCATTTTCACTTCATTTATTAAAAACTGTCAAAATATGTATAAAATGGATTCAAAAGCGTTTTTAATGAATATTATTTAATTAAAATGAAAATCTTAAAAATTAAGGCGATTGACATACATAAACAATCCGATTTTTTTAATAATTTTTTTAGTTTTTTTTGACAGTTCGATTATTTTTAAATTTTATGAGCGTAATGGAAATTTTATGAGAGTAATGGAAATTTCATGGAAAGTTGATGGAAATATCCCCACTTTCAGTTTCATTTCTCATAAATGAAGCAAATTTCACTTCATTCTTTCGAAGGATAAATGAAGCTATGAATGCTCATTCATGCTTAATTTAAGGTGATATACGGGCCGCGAATGAACGTTCTTGAAAGAACGATCATCCGATGAAGCCCGTCTATCAAAGGTATAAGTTTGGATACGTGGCACAAAGTTAAAGAAAGTACAATAATATATGAAAAGAAAAAGTAATGCCACACAAACGTCAACTTCTTACATAACAAAATTAAAGTTTATACACAACTTCTGATAAAACTATTAAAAGCTTAGATAGAGCAAGCTGTTTTTTGAAAACCACTGTTTTTGAAAACCCTTGTACACCCCCCAACGATGAATGTTTTTATTTACCATTGTAATTGTTCAATTACAATAAATATCACTATTACGGCATGCACCCCAATGTTGTGATTGGTCCGATCCAAGGTGGATGCGACACGTGTCGAGCTTACTGCAGTAAGCTCGCACAGAGATGCAACACGATGCGTGCTTACTGCAGTCACCAAATTACTGTACATACTGTGATTATCTATGTATGTGTATTTTCGCCAAACAAAATACGAATGACTGCTTGTTTATAATTGGGCATATTCACACGCTGCCATAATTGTGGTGAGTAAAACCGGTTTTATTAAACTCCTAGCAACTCAGACGGGGCGTAAATGAGTGTAGTAAAATTGAATGCTATACAGGAACCTTTAAATGTATTGCAGATGAAATTTACTTGTTAGAGAAAAACAGAGCTAAAGAATGCAAGAGATAGAAGTAACTTTTTATATGTGTGCTAGTTTTCACGCGTTTGGTTTTGCGTGAAAAATGTTTCGTTAAGTTCTTCCGCTCCCTTCCCTCTCTCATCTATAAAACCGGTTTTAGGCGCCATGAATATGCACCGTGTGAATAGGCCCATTTAAAATTTCCCACCCCACCAAACGTCAATGCAAGTGTGTGCGTGAAATCAACGCGAGAAATAATCCGAAGCTTCCGAATCCGAAGCGTTGATTTCCCCTATAAGCGCCTCTTCACCCTTTGCCCTAAAACTCGTTCGACGACTGCAGTAAGCTCGACACGTGTCGCATGCCCCCAATGGATAAATTGTGCCAATATTGTCATCAGTGGCGTGGCGTCTTTGGAAGCAAGGGATGCATTGCATCCCTTACAATTTCTTAAGAAATAAAAAAAAAATTAAATTTTATCAATAAATTATTCTTTTCTTTTACAGAACTTTCCTTTTTTTTATTTTACCATTCTGAGATTAACTTTATATTATTGCTGCTTTTTCTAGCCTCCACTATTAGGTGTAAATTGATTGTCTCCAAATGACCAATTAAATGGAAGCACTATTATATGTTATGTCCATGAGCGAAAGTTCTCTCCTCCTTCTCTATGAATTCTCATACGAAAACTATTCTATATACGCTACGCAAAGAAAAATGCCAACGAACTTCGAGAAGCAGAATTTGAATTGCTTCCCTTGACTGTCTGTTGGAACGTACTTCAGTGCGAACTTGTTGATGAAGAAGGAAGTGGAGATGGGGAGACACAACGAACGTTTGTTCCTGTGACCGACCAGTGCCAAGGGAAGCAATTCAGATTTTGCATCCATACGAAGTTTTGTTAGAATAATGTGAGTAGATTTTTTGTTGGGTGAGAGCAGGCCCGCCACATCACCTTGCGGGGCCCGGGGCTAAAATATGATTGGGGGCCCCCTTTAAGGATACTATTGAAATTCAAAAAAATATCTGACTAAAAAAAATATTTAATACTTATTAAAATTTGTGGTAAGAAAAAGCTAATTCAGAGCGTTAGATATTGATACCGAACGGTCGGTTCATGGAGAATATACAAGGAGACAAAACTCTTATGGGGAAAATGGCAGGAAATGGATGGGTAGAAGAAACTAAACTTCTAGTTCCTTTTTGGCCACAGATGTCACCTTTGTCCGATGTACCCCACATGAATTTAATAAAAATTCATTGGAAACATCAAAAATTGATTAATTACGAATAATCGCATTGATATAAAATCGAATTTAGAAGCTGGTGAACAGCTGTAAGCTGCTAAACGTAAAATATATTAGTAATAAACGAACTTTACCATGAACCGGATAAATACAATCGGCCATGTTTTTTGGGGTACATTTGACTGCAGCGCCACCAATAATCAAACGAAAATTGACAACACGGAGTTTTGTCTCCTTGTATAGCCTCCATGGGTCGGTTCTTCATTCGCGAATGAACCTAAAGTTACATAGTGCAGCCTAGAATGCAACAGGTCGTATGTATACAAGCCCTTGGCTTAGCTCTGGGGCTCAGTACTCGACTCAACACTCGAATCCGCAATCCCTTATTTCAGGTCTGGCATCACTGGGTTAGACATTTTTTTCTACTTTTGTGACTGCTTCAAAAAAGCTTCTAAAAAAAGCAGCAGTAAAAAGAATGCCATGTCAAAAAAATATAAAACTGGGATGGGAGGGGGAACGCCCCAAGCCTTTTTAGAGGCGTTCTAGCATTGATATTGCAGCGCTGGACTTTCCGCTGGGTAAATTTCACGTTTTCCTAACTGCTCAATTCGAGCTTATACTACTTCAGAGGTAGTAAAGACACTATTTAAGAGCAAGGCAAATATCCCTCCTATCAGAACCAATGCAGCGCTGTAAACAGAAGTGTTTCTGTTAGCTGAGGCTCGTAAATTGAATATCAAAGAGCACCAGATCAGCACGCTTGTTCATCTCTACTCCTAATTTTTCTGCACACTGCATATTTTTGGCTCTAATACGGTGTTTAGGCATAGAATGAGCTTATCTCTCTTGAAAGCAGCCGCCGTTAGTTAATTGTCATCATTTGAAAACGTAACTACTTTTAATAATATAACCTTACTATATTTTTATTATAAGTTTTTATACCCGTGAAAGGTAATTTTGCAATAAAAGCTGCTAATTAAAATTCAGCGTTGAGTCTAATATAACGCGGGTGTATCGTTTGTCGCTTTAACAATTTATCGTCTGTGGAACGGCTTCAAGCTCAAGTAAGATGTACTTAATATATATAAATTAGACTTTGATTGAATCCTGCTTTGAGCAGCCCGAATGGGTCCGTTGTTTTTAATTTAGTAGATAAACAGCGTTTATTTTGTTTAATGGCATCACCTATTCGCTGGATGCGTGAGGTTGGAGGAGAAAGACGAGACGCTCGCCGTGAGCAAAATAGGCGACGACGTACATTTTCGCCGTTGTGTTAGCAAAACGTTCTAGAAAATTGTTGGTTTAGTGAATGAGATCTAGAGGAACAACTTTCGCACTGAAAGTTTTCTGGCAGTAATAGATAAAATATTCTTTTTTATCTAAATGATGTTTAAACAAGCAAAGCGGCGATTGCATACATTTAGAGGCTCTGACAAAAAGGCTACACGCATTTTGCGTTCTTCGATGGGGCCCTTTATATTGGCTGTAGTCCTAACCCACGAAAGCACACACTGTTCACTTCGAACGTGATTAAAAGAATAATCTCAATTTTTCAACAGGCATTCCACTTCAAAGTCTATTGATTATGGTTATGTTGAAAATGTATCCTTTTTTATAATTTTATCTTTGGCTTTGGGGTAAAGTCTCCGTAAGAATTTACAAACTGGGGGACCTTGTTGCATAATCTTGCTACAATTAACGAAAGTGTAAGATCTCAGATCTATTACATAAAAAAACACGTATCCATTCGGAGCTGCTCCACTAAGAGTCCTGGTTCGGAGTGGATCCAAAAAAACGAAAAAAAACTTCCAAATCACATTCAATTAACGTTTGATTTTTATGAAATATTTGTTAAATAATATTTTTTTTATGTTCGATAATAATGTAAAAATACAAATATTCTAGATTGTTTAAAAATGAAGCGAAGCTACTTAAGCGGTTCTAAAAAAAGGAAAATTATAAAACTAAAAGAAGCAGAAGATTTAAAAAGTCGGAGAACTTTGGATCAATTTGGTATATCTAATACGAATAAGGATAGTAATCAAAATAAAGAAAGTGATATTTTAAATCAGTCAATCCAAAATCGTTTAGAAGAACAGAATGATGAAAATACGGTAAGCATACGGGAAAATTCAAATAATTCAAAGGAAGAGGCAAGTGCAGATAAAGAAACTGAAAGTATAAATAATGATCCTGGTACATCATCATAAATAGCTCCACAGCCTGTTATTGGCCTTGGCTTCCTGCAACATCCTCCTCCAGAACTGTCTGTCCCTGGCTTGGGGTCTCCAATTTCTTATACCTAGGGTTCGTAGATCCTCCTCTACGCTATCTGTATATCTCTTTTTTGGACGTCCTGTGCCTCTGTGTCCGTCTGGTCTCTTGTTCATAATAATTTTTGTTATGCTGTCATAACTGCTACGTTCAACATGTCCTGCCCATCGAATTCTGCTAATTTTTATAGTTTTTATGATGTTTGGATCTTTATACAACTGATACAGTTCGTGATTGTATCTTCTCCTCCAAACACCATTTTCGTTCACTCCTCCATATATTGTGCGCAGGATTTTTCTTTCAAAGCACCCCAGGAGGTGTTCTTCATTACTTCTTAGTGTCCAGGTTTCGGATCCATACAGTAGTATTGGCCTTATAAGGGTTCTGTATAGTTTAACTTTAGTCCTCCTTGATATGTTCCTTGTTAAAAAGTGTTTACGTAGCCCAAATATATAAATTCTTTTACACCTTCGATGTTATATGTATCAATTGTCATATTCTGGCGATCATTCCGTCTTTTAGAGATGCACATATATTTCGTTTTCTCTTCATTAATTGCTAGTCCGAATTTCTTTGCTGCTCTTTCTAGCAATATGAAGGCTTCTTTCATTGCTATGCTGGATCTGGCTAGTATTACGATGTCGTCAGCGTATGCCAATAGTTGTACCGACTTGTTGAAAATACTGCCCGCGGTGTTAATTCCTGCGTCTCTTATCACTTTTTCCATAGCTACGTTAAATAGTAAGCACGACAGGGCATCTCCTCGTCTTAGTCCTACTGTGGCGTTGAATGGTTCTGACAGCTCTCCTTCAATTCTTATTCTGCTTAAGACCCCTTTCATTGTCATTTTGGTCAAATCTACGAGGTGTTTGGGAAATCTTAAATACTCCATAGCTTTATATAATTCTTCACGTTTTATTTTATCATACGCGTTTCTGAAGTCTATGAATAGCGAATGTATGGTAATATTAAATTCATTTGCCTTTTCCAGGACCTGCATAAGGGTGAAAATATGGTCTGTGGTGGATCTTCCGGGGCGGAAACCGCTTTGATAGTTTCCCATAGCTGCTTCTGCGTAAGGCTGCAGTTTAACGTATAAAATATTTGATAATACTTTATATGCTACGTTCAATAGCGTGATACCTCTATAATTACGGCAGTTTAGCTGATCTCCTTTTTTGTGTATAGGGCTCACAATGCCCTCGCTCCATTCCGATGGTATTCGTTTCTGGGTCCATATTAGTGTTACGATTTCATGCAGGCTTAATATTACGTTTTCACCTCCTTGTTTCAATAGCTCTGCTACGATGTTATCTTTGCCCGGAGATTTGTTGTTTTTTAGCTTTTTCACTGCGTCTTGTACGTCTTCTAATGTAGGCATGTCTCCCGCTAGTTCTTCTGCTAGTTCCATGTTTTCTGTAAGGGGTTGCTCCTCATCTCGAGCCAGCAGTTCTTGAAAGTGTTCACGCCATCTAATTAGAACTGATTCTTTGGTACTTAAGATCTCTCCATCCTTATTTTTGCACATGGTTATTTTGGGCTTGAAACCGACTCGTTGCTCCTTTACTTTTTTTATATAGTTTCCTGACATGGTTTCGGTTGTTCGCTTCTTCTATTTTCAACATTTCGTTTTCCCAGTACTCCTTTTTCTTCGTTTTGTGCACTCTTTTCTCCTGTCTCCTTTTTTCTTTGTATGTCTCAACTGCATTTCTCGTTCTGTGTTTCTGTATCATTACTTGATATGCTATATTCTTTTCCTGTGTTACACGGGTACACTCATTGTCGAACCATTCATTTCTGCTTTCACGGGGTTCGTATCCTAGAGTATTTGATGCTGATTCTTTGATTAGGGTCTTCAAGTTATTCCATTTAACTTCTATGTCTTCGGCGTTGTCATTATTTGCATTTATCACTCTTCTATTTATTTCTTCCACATATTCTTCTTGTTTTGCTTCTTCTTTTAATAATTTCACGTTAAATTTTCTTTCCCTGCGGTTTCTTCTTTCGTTTAGTGTCGATATTCTGCTTCTGATTCTCGTCCCAATCATATAATGGTCGGAGTAGATGTTTGCACCACGATATGATCTGACATCTAGTACTTCTGAACAGTGACGCGCTTCTATAAGTATATGATCAATTGAGTTTTGCGTTCTTCCATCTGGAGATCTCCAGGTTACCTTATGTATATCTTTTCGCTGTAATCTTGTGTCTGCGATCACCATATTATTCATCATTGCAAAACTGATCAGTCTCATACCGTTTTCATTTGTTTCGTCGTGTAGACTAAATGCTCCTATTGTTGGTCGGTATGCACTTTCATGGCCAATTTTTGCATTTGCATCTCCTATGACAATCTTTACATCATGTCTAGGACAGTTTCTTAGCGTCCTGTCTAAGGTTTCATAGAATGCATCTTTCGCTTCTTCTAGCGCATCTTCAATCGGGGCATGTATATTTATTATGGAGTAATTAAAGAATCTTCCTCTTATATGTATTCTACATATTCTTTCATCTATAGCGTCAAACCCCATTACTACATGTTTAATTTGTTTTCTTACAATAAATGCCGTCCCAAAAGTATGATTCTTCTCGTTACAACTATAAAATATATTGTGCGTTTTTTCTCTAGGATCCCTTTCCAATCCATCTCACCTCTTGCACTGCTGTCAGGGCGCTTTTATATTTATCTAATTCGTTTAGTAGAACTTTTAGTCTGCCAGGTTGATACAGTGTCCTTACATTCCAAGAAAAAAATCGTAAATCATGGTCCTTAATACGATATCCGGGTCTTCGTTGTGTGGTCAATCCTATCCGAGGCTCTGTTGTAGGTCTCGTGGCAATGTGGTAATGCCAGGATGGGTTGCCAGCCCGTCGCTGGTATGCGGGAATATAGCGATCCTGGTACATGGAAAAGTATTTCCCAGAGTGAAAGAGACTTTATTGTTTTAAAAGGTCCACCAAATCATCCTTCAGACTTTCCTAGAGACTCTTTCAATCGTAAATTTCCAACAGAAATTTTGAAAATGCAATTACATAACGGAGAAAAAGTTAATCGAGATTGGTTGGTTTGGAGTTCTTCCATGTCTGGACTATTTTGTTTTCCATGTTGTTTATTTCGTTTGATTGATACAAAATCAAGTATATCTAAGTTAGTTATAGAAAGTAGTGGTTATAACGATTACTGGAGAAAATTGTGCGAAAAAGTTCCAGCTCACGAAAGTAGCTCCCAGCACATTAATAATTACCTTCTCTGGAAATATCGTAAAAGTAATCTTGTCACTGCATCAGGCATAGATGAAGCTCTTGAACAAAATATTTGCAAAGAAAAAGAAAAATGGAGAAAAATACTACGGAGCCTCATTGATGTTACACTTTTCTTAGCTGAGAACAATTTACCGTTTCGAGGCGAAGAATCTACTATTCAACATGAAAATTGTGGTTTATTTTTATCAACTGTGAAATTTATTAGTAAGTATAATTCTGATTTAGGAGTTCACTTAGATTCTGCATTAGAAAGTGTAGATGTTGGAAAAAAAGTTACGCATTACATGTCCAGGAAAAGCCAAAATGAATTTTTAGAAGTTTGCGCTAGTAAAGTTTTAAAAACAATTTTGTCAGAGATCGAAAAAGCTCATTACTATAGTATTATTGTTGATGGAACACCTGATATATCGCATACTGAGCAAATTGTTATAGTTATTAGATACGTTGTTGAATATAATAATAATAGTCGAGGCAATGAAGCACTAAAAAGGCCAAAAGTTCCTAATTGCTTGGGCGCGGACGGATCGGAATGCGGTTTTTTGCATTCACTTCCAAAAATAATTTGTAAAAAATGGCCCATTTCTTTTTTCTGCACAAACCGGAAATTGCACCTGTTCACCTGTATGTATGTTTGTATGTATGTATGTATGTAGACAAATCTTGCAACTTGATTTTGACCCACTTCCATATAACCGATCAACTTGAAATTTTGCATATATGTATAGTTCGCGTGACAATGAAATCTGACCATTTTGTAAAAAAATCAAGATGGCGGTTCCAAGATGGCGGCCGAATTTTTCAATTTTACTCCTCAACCCCCGACATGGGTATCAAATGAAAGGGTATGACAAGTACAATACAATTACCTATGTGGCGTCATTTCAAATTCAAAATGGCGGCCAACACAAAATGGCGGACTACCTTTTTCTTTACAACACCCTCGGTATGGGTATCAAATGAAAGGAAATGATGATGATTTAAATCTAATATGGCGGTCACTACAAAATGGCGGAAGACATATAATAGACTAAAAAGTAGAAAATAAAAAATATAGTTTAAAAAAACTAAAAAATACGCTTTTATTTTAAAATGAACTAAAGAGTAAAAAATAATTTCGAATGCTTTTGGAATGTTTTTGGAATATTAAAGAACTTTGTAAATAAGAGTCAGAACTGGCCCAAATCTCGGGGGTTTTCGAGGTCGCTGATCACGATTATGATGTTCAAATTTACCCACAGCCGACCTGGAGCTCAGGAACGCCGATGAACGTCATCTCCGCGGGACTCTCCAGAAAATCACGCGCGGAACGAGAGAAACTCGGCACTCGGGGTTTTTTTTGGGACGTCATCCCCGAGAATTTTCCTGACAAGATTGTAACTATATATCAAATTGTTGATCAAGTGACACATCGGTAGTCTGCTCAGTTTCTTGGTCATCGACTGATGTATTCATAAGGAGAACATCTTCCTCATCTAAGGCCTCTCTCTCTGCCGCAATAACGTGACGCCACAGAGGTAATAGTATTCTACTTGTCATTTCCTTTCATTTGATACCCATATCGAGCGCGTTGTAAAGAAAAAGGTAATCCGCCATTTTGAGTTGGCCGCCATTTTGAATTCGAAATGACGCCACATAGGTAATTGTATTGTACTTGTCATACCCTTTCATTTGATACCCATGTCGGGGGTCGAGGAGCAAAATTGCAAAATTCGGCCGCCATCTTGGAACCGCCATCTTGATTTTTTTACAAAATGGTCAGATTGCATTGTCACGCGAACTATACATATATGCAAAATTTCAAGTTGATCGGTTATATGGAAGTGGATCAAAATCAAGTTGCAAGATTTGTCTACATACATACAAACATACATACAGGTGAACAGGTGCAATTTCCAGTTTGTTCAGAAAAAAAAATGGGCCATTTTTTACAAATAATTTTTGGAAGCGAATGCAAAAAACCGCATTCCGATCCGTCCGCGCCCAACCAATTAGGAACTTTTTTGCTTCATTGCCTCGACTATAAGTGGGAAATACTTGAACGGTTTTTGGAGTTGGTAGATTCTGAAAAGAAGACGGGAGAAGATATCGTCGGTCCAATGGTAAACTAACCTATCTGACATTTTGGAATTTTTGACTTAACTAGAGAAATTTTTATTTTATTTTGATTTATATTGTGATTATTTAAAGTGTGATCCAAAAGACCATAGTCCAAGACTAATACAACTGATTTATTTGAATATTTACGGAAAAAAGCCGGATTTTCAGTCATTAATTATATTTTGTTTTGCGTCTCCCCAAAATTAAGGAATTTTCAGATAGACTAGTTTACTATTGTACCGACGACGTAATTTTGGAAGTTCTCAAAAAGCATAAAATTAACTTTCGAAATCTTAGAGGTCAAAGTTATGATAATGCCTCGAACATGTCAGGAAAATATAAAGGAGTGCAAGGTCGAATTTTAGAAAAAAACCCATCCGCTACTTTTCATTCTTGTATAGCTCATTCGTTAAATTTATGTGGAGTTCACTCAATGGAAACGAGCACTGAAGTTAAATCTTATTTTGGAAATCTGCAAAAACTGTACAACACATTTTCATCCAGTCCCGCAAGATGGAAAATTTTGAAAGAAACAGCAAAAGTATCTCTTCATTCAATATCGACTACAAGATGGAGTGCTCGAATTGAAGCTATAGAGCCATTAGTGAAAAAATCTGAATTGATTGTGGACTCTCTTTTTAAAATTGAAGAATTAAATTTGTCATCTGAAGTACAAGCTGAAGTTTATGGATTATTCGATTATTTTCAGTCATTTGAATTTGTTTTAATAACTGAAGTTTGGCATACAATTTTAAAAGCAATTGATGATCGGAATAAAATTATTCAAAGTCCGAAAGTTACACTTCAAGAAGCCAGTGATCAAATAAAGGATTTATTAAATGAGATCTCAATTATCCGTGACTCTTGGGATATAATTTTTAATGAAGCTAAATCAAAAGCAATTGGCATGAATATTTCTGTCGAGTTTAGAAAAACATTTAGGATAAGACGACAAAAAAAATTTCACGACGAGGTATCATCTGATAATTTAAATTCACCGGAGCACAAATTTAAAGTAGAAATTTTTATGACCGCAATTGATAGACTTATTTCTGATTTGAGTAAGTTAGTAAGCAGTACAGATTCTGTATCTTGTCTTTTCATGCCTATTTTTAATATATCCAATTTCATGAATTTATCAGAGAAAGACCAATTCGAATCCTTACAACTTTTATTAGATCGCTATCCACAAGATGTTAGTAAAGAAAACTTGATAAACGAGTTAAAGCTAATGTTCAAAATACATGATACGTTAAAAGTGGATAACACAGGACCAAGTTCGTCAGCACTTCAACTGCTGAATCTAATTTATAATAAAGGGCTTCAATCCGTTTTTCCTGAACTATCGATTTGCTTACGACTTTTTATTGTAATACGTAATATGTAATAATTCGTGTTGCAACTGGTAAACGCGGTTTTAGCAAATTAAAAATGATAAAAAATTATCTTAGATCATGTATGGGCCAGTCACGTTTAAACCACTGCATGATATTATCAATAGAGAGAGAGAGAGCTGGCAAAAACTATAGAATATGACGATTTCATCGACGATTTTGCGGAAATGAAAGCAAGGAAAATAAAGTTTTAAATCTATAAAAATATATACAAAAATGGTTGTGTTTATTATTTAAATATAATGAGTAGATTAGTGTATACGATACATACATACATACATCTTAATATATAAAAACTACGTGTCACAAGCTTTGTTCACGCTAATCTCCGAAACCGCCCCACAGATTTAAATAAAAATTTGGGAATGTGTAGTGTTGGTTCCGGATTGAGAGATAGGATAGTTTTGGTCCAGATAAGTGAAGCTGTTCTCGAAATATAGAGAATTTGAATGTTTCACTGATTATATTTAAGTTGGCGGGGCGAAAAAATAATTAATTTTAATTGTCATGTACATATAAAAAACCGTTAGCTTTAAAAAAGCACTCTGATTTTTACGAGTGACAACGTATGAATTTGTGTATTGAGTGTACTGAGTGTACAGTGTGTACAGTATGTACAGTGTGTACAGTATGTACAGTGTGTACAGTTACACTGTACTGTGTACTGTGTACTATATACTATGTACTATGGACTGTATACTATAACTACCGGAGCACGCAAAAACACACCAGTTAAGAAACATATAATTTATATACAAAATAAAAATATTTTTGAACATTGGGAAACCTCTAAAATACCAGCATCCATTGTTCTTTATATACTTCCACCGAAAATTACGTAAAAGCTTTTAATTGGTTCGATTAAATAAAGTGTTAATAAGGAAATATATAAATGTCGAGTTTTTGCATTACGCCTCAGATTGCGGTACATCTTGAAAACGGTCAACGTGTATATTTCACTGAAGAAAATGCTCTCCAACGAGTTTTCAAGCCACCAAAAACTACACTTAGTGAATTTTTCACACTGTGCCAAAAACCTGATATTTTCGGACAATTCGCAAAAACATTGTTAAATACCGACGTCCCTCGCTATTATACATGGAACAAATCAGGTAAAAAATTGGAGCTACGTAGACAAGGCGAACGACATCCAACTATCGCACGCGTATTGCAAGCAAAGACATTGGGACGACTTTACACAGTACATCCAAAACAACGTGAATGTTTCTTTTTGCGTTTGTTGTTGCTGAATGTACCAACGTCTTTCGAATTTTTACAAACAGTCAATGGTTAAATATTCAATACATTTCAAGATGCATGTCGCGAGTTGAAATTGCTGGAAGACGACAATCATTGGGATCTGAAACTTACTGATTCATCATTTGCATCCACGCCGAATAACATTCGTCAACTGTTCGCAATTATATTGACGACATGATACCCAACAGAACCATCGGTTTTGTGGGGAAAATACAAGAACGGCATGACTGAAGACAAACTTCGCAGAATTAGGCAAACAAACCAATATCCAAACTCTCGAACTTTTATAGGAATAATTGGTTTTTCGTTAATGGTTATAAATATTTGTTGAAGAGTTGAATTTTGAAGATTTGGATTAATTTTAAATGTCTTAAGGTTGGGTTAACTCGAAATGGGTCCACTTCCCGCAAAAATGTCTTATTATAAAAAATGCTTAAAATTACTTCAAAAGCTTATATACCAAACGGCAGAAGGTTGGGGCGACACGATTTTTTCAAGTGCCAGCTCCCCTACTATTTCTCAGACATTTTCAATAGCCTAACTAGGTATTTTTTGGAGAAAAAGGTAGTTTTAGTTGAAATTTAGTGAAAAAAACCAAAGTTTTGAATTTAACGACTCATTGCTCTGGAAGCTGATAAGGTAGAACCTTGATTTTGATTTTGACAGTATTAGATAGGTGGGAGTATTCTGCGTACACTGAAATATTCATGAAAATACGTCATAGGGTTACAAAAATACAGGGTGATATGTAAAACTCTAACAAAAAACTTCAAAACGCCCTAGCTGCAAACCGTTTCGATTCCCCCCCCCCCACCGATTGTTCTGCTATTTCAGTCTTATTACTAAGTAAGTCAACAATTATTGCGTCATTCCATTAATTCAGCAATCCTTTCGTTCCTTCCCTGTTCTAATGTAGGATGATAAGTATTTTTGCCAGAGTCGTTCAATAAGTCCTTAGATAAATCCATGTTTCGTTGTTGAAGATTTGAATTTTGAAGATTTGGATTAATTTTAAATGTCTTAAGGTTGGGTGGCAGCGAGCCGGAAAGGTATCATTTTTTTTATTTACGCGCCGGAAAACAAAACCAAAAACATAGTTTACCAGCAAGTTTTGCAAAAGAATACATACATAGGTAATTTTGGTCACACTTAATATGAAAGCATATTGAATCTAATGTCTCCAAATTTTACAGAAATAAGGATTGGTTCTTTCCTTAGATATTGCGAATAGTTTGATTTTCAATATTTGCATTAATTTCACATGTTTTGACGAACACAATTTCGCAATATAAGAGAAAATAAAAGTTGGTTTTTTGGCATTGCTTTTTCCAACTATTAAAGTTTTTCTTTAATGGTTAAGAAGAGTTGAATTTTTAAGGTTTGGTTGATTTTAAATGTTTAAACGTTGGGTGCAGCAAAATGTCAGATCCCTAATAGTTTCACATTTTTTTATTTGGAATCAAAAATACCAAAAAATTGCCTTTTTCAAACTCTCCTACTGTATATTAAAATTCATATCACCTGATTACTACTATTGGCTTATGGTAGCAGCATAGGCGCGCCGGATCCCAACTAGTATCATATATTTTAGAGTGCTGCATGCTAGGGTTTCAGGTTCCATGTTACTGCTTGCTTGACCATTAGAACCATTAGAACGGATATGCAGTTTTAACTTTTTGGATTTCAATATATTTTCGGGGCCCCTGGATGTTTAGGACGCAGGGATATGCTGTTTTAACTTTTTGGATTTCAATATATTTTCGGGGCCCCTGGATGTTTAGGACGCAGGGATATGCTGTTTTAACTTTTTGGATTTCAATATATTTTCGGGGCCCCTGGATGTTTAGGACGCAGGGATATGCGGTTTTAACTTTGTGGATTTCAATATATTTTCGGGGCCCTTGGATGTTTAGGACGCAGGGATATGCGGTTTTAACTTTTTGGATTTCAATATATTTTCGGGGACCCTGGATGTTTAGGACGCAGGGATATGCGGTTTTAACTTTTTGGGTTTCAATCTATTCTCGGGGCCCCCTCTGACCGGGGGCCCGGGGCAATTCGTCCCAGTTGCCCCCCCCACCCTTGTGGCGGGCCTGGGTGAGAGTGGAGAGAAGTTTTCTAATAAGATTGGAGGGAATTCATTTCTATGAGCAATCTAATTGGAAATGAATTTGTACAATGTGGTTTGAAATTAATGACTTAATTGTAGAAAATAGTAAAAAGCAGTATTTTTGGAGTAATTAATTAATTAAAATATGTAAATAAAAAATTGTTTTGCCTGCAATTAATTGGTGCGATTTGTTTTGTGAGTTAAAAATAGTGCAAGTAGTTTTAAAAAGTAAGTTTGAAAAGAAATTTGGATAAATTTAAAAATATTTATATATTATTTATGTTAGTTTTTTTTAGTTTGTTTTTGCTTTAATATAATGGGTAATGTTGATGGTAAGCATTTTGAATAACGGACGATTTTTTGCAGCAAACCTTTGGATCGCGTTCATTTACGGAAAAGAAATCCATAATTGAAAATGGTAGACCCAAACCATAATATTACATATTTTAAGTGAAAATAAAACATGCACTAGGCATTTTTCTATTAAATTATACAATAGCACGAATTGGCTTACCAGTTGTCAAAATAAGCAAAAATTCTTTGTTGGACTTGCATTTTATTTTAAACTGAAAAGAACGTTTGGCGGTCTGCGGGATTTAATGATTTAAATAATTTTCATAAAACCGTTGATAGGCATGGTCAAAAATCGTCCGAGCATTTAAAATCGGTTTTAGCTCTTTCCTCAATTATGAGAGCAATGAGTTAGTTAAAAAGAACCGGAAAATTATTAAAATTTGTATAGATGTTGTTTGTCACTTGGAATGTCAGGAGCAAGCCTTTCGCGGACACGGCGAGGGTCAAGATTCTATTAATCGAGAATATTATGTTGAATTAATTTCACTTTTGACCAAATATAATCCACAACTTAAAAATCAGCTTCAGTATTTTCTGGGTTATCAAACAATATTCAAAATGATCTAATAATGACTATTTCCTGCACTCTTACTAAAAATTAAAATTATTTCTGAGATCCAAAATTCTGAGTTTGTCGCAATTATTTGTGATGAAACCACGGATATTTCCTGTCGATCTATGTTGTCAACCACTCTGAGATACATTTCTTCCTCTGGTGACACGAAAGAAACATTCATTAGTTTTAAAAATATTTCCGATGATAGAAGAGCAGCTCGTTTGCATTAACATGTAGTTCATGTTATGCAGAATTTCGCATGAAGTTCCAAGTTACAATTGCTATAACGGAGTTCCGGTTATGGCGGGTGAACTTAGAGTTAAAGAAACTTCCAAAAGCTCTTTTTGTACACTGCTTTGCCCATCACTTAAATATTGTTTTACCGAAATCATGTGACAAAATTCGTGAGTGACACGATAGGAGTTAATTTTCTACGATGGTCGTAGAAAAGATATTTTTGTTTAGCCTATCGATAGGCAATTAATTGAATATCATGAGCAAACTAGTTTTTTTCATTTTTCCGGCTATCTTTCCGCATGTTTCCAATGAAGTAGCAAAGTGCGCACAAAACACAACTATAAGCACAACTCTTCCAGAACATTTTGAGCCCAAAAACATTTCTGTAGGTGTTGATGGCTATGAGCTAATCGAATTCGACAACAAAGGTCTTTTTGTCGAAAAAACCGTATTTTGCAAAAATTATTTATTATTTTGCAAATTTACAAAAACGTTTTATTGCACTCCCCAAGGGCTACACTTTCCAGGAGTTTCATTACAAAATTGTTTTTTTGGTAAAAGATGAGCATTTAAAAAAAACGTGATTTTTAGCGGTTTTTTTTGCAATTACTCCTTTATTTGTTTATGTATTGACATCAAACTGGTGTCATTTTATTAGTATGAAGAAGATTTACAAACTTTATTCAAACCTTTTTTTTGTACAATGTGCAGTTTTTTTTAAAACGCGAAAATCTGTTTTTGGCCCTCTTTTGACGCCATTTTGGAAACTTTCCCAAAGGCAGGAGTGCCAAAAGCAGTTCATCGAATTCTACGGAATTTTTCATATTTTACCCATATTTTACTTTTCGGATGGCTCGGTTGGCACGAAAAAATCTAATTTGTCTGGCCTAACACCACGCCACTGATTGTCATGCTTTAAAATTTCAAAAATAAGCACCTGGGATGAGCTGTTCCAATGGCAATGGCTCCACCTGAGGGTCACTTGGTGTTTACGTACATGGGAAATCTTCGTTGCCCAAATATTTTTTACAACTTCTTTTATTTCGCTATGATGGGTGCAGCGAGGCGCACCGAGTTCCAGCTAGTTAATTATAAACATGAAGCAAAGAATTTTAGTATTTTACTTAATATTCAATTTCTCGTACAACTTTTCCTGTTTAGTTACCGTTTAACTTCTTTTGACAGTTTTCGGCGCAGCCTAAACAACTTGGGCCTATTCTTTCAACAGTGTCAATCGTTTAGCCTGGTCAAAACGTGATTTAATTTCGCTGACTAAGCACAAAATTGTTCTTAGCAAATTGTTCTTAGCATTTGCTTCATTTCTTTCTTGCAGCAATTTCATTATGCAACCCTTTATTACGTATCGATGTGTATTTCCTTCGACCTGAACCTGTGCTACTTTCCACTAAAAAACACCATTGCCACGATTGTATTCGGCTTAAGTTTGATTAAAATGTAAATTAAATAGCTGATAACTAGTAAGCACAGGCACAAACTTCATTTACTGAAATATTTTACTAAGCACACCCAAACAAGTTCTACTATCGATTGACCAGAAAACGTTGACTGTATTAATTAAGGAAAAAGTTAAACCCCGGCGTAAATAAAGCCCTCAGTATTTTTACAATTGCAATGAATTCGAGGAGGTAAATGCGAGGTTTTTACTAAAAAATGTTGATTTACCATTTTCTTCTAAATTTTTAGTGCAGTTCAAAAGCTGTTAGATGAATTGCTTTGGGACTTGTATGGAAGGACTTCGCGTAGAGGGTGCGTTGGTATCACTAGTTCTAGCAATATACCAGGGTTCACAGATTCCTGGAAGTATTCGCAGGAACATTTACTGGAAATGGGTAAGTCAAATAGATCTGATGACTTGTATTCGCATCTAAATTGATTTTTTTTGTACGCAGATATTTTAGCACTAACCCAATTGAGTGCTTCTTTGCGCATCGAAATACGAATTATTGGCTCATATTTGACGCGAGTGCTTATTGCGCGTGATAAGTATCTCCGAGTGCAGGAGGATATGTTTTCAGTTATAACAGCTTATCTTACCACATTCTCCTTGCAATTGTATAGTAAGTTAAAATGTTTTTAAGTTAATTATATTGAATATTTATTGTTTAAACTTTAATTTATATGAATTTCTCGTATTCTGTCGTGTATTGTTAATATTGTTGACATAAAAGGTGCGTTTCATTGGAGTACGTACGCCAACCTAGTTGGCGCACGTCGGAGTAGATGCTGCTACACCACAGTATAGGCTGGGGTTGCTGCAACTACGCCGATGTGTGTCCAACCTCCGGAGTACGTACTCCAATGAAAATGAAACGTACCTAATAGGCGTGTTTCTTTTTCCTAAACCTCTTCTTTTCGTTTAGAATAATTTCTGTTTTATCAATGGTATCATTAAATGACAACTTCAAAAAACGCGCTTAGTGATTGATATAAGGGGCGTTTCATTTTCTTTGGAGTACATACTCCGGAGTAGTTGGGCGCACATCCAGCCCATACTCTGGTGTGGCAGCATCTACTCCGATGTGCGCCCAACTACGCTGGCGTACGTACTCCAATGAAAATGTAACGCACCTATAACCAGAAAGGTGAATAACATAAAAAAATTTGAAGGCGCCATCTTTTGCAAAAAAATCGATATATGAGCTGGGGTAGTTGGAACAACTCCAAAGAACACCGGTGTAGTTACTCCAGGAAAAATAAACACGGCTATTATATAATTATGATTAACTAATAGAGCCGGTTTAGACGGTGCGCTCCAGGGCACGTGCCTCACGAACTTTGCGATAATGGGAGAAGTGGGGTGGTACCTCTCTTCATCCCCACTCCTCCTTTCATCGCGAAACGTTCGTGAGGCACACGGGTTGGAGCGCCCCGTCTAAAACAACTCATACTCAGTGGTAAATACAGCGTAATGTTTTGGGTTGGTAGGCAATAATTGTAACATGTTTAATACAATGAAACAACACCCATAAACGGTGATCATGAAAGTACTGTAAACAGTCGGGCATATTGCAAATTGCAGTTTTTGTAGTCAGAGTTATTCCTCTTGGCATAGGTCACGACAGGAGAGAGGGCAGGGAATTCCTGTAAAGAGAGAAAACAAGAAAGAAAACAAGTTGGGACTGAGTGGAATCGGACCGCGGACCTTTAGTCTATTGTAGTCGGGTGCTTTAGTTTTTGTTTGTAGAAGCATTTTTATTAATATGACAACTATCATAATATTAATTGTTTAATATTAAATATTTTATCCTATTCTAATCTCTCACTCGGTACTTGAAATTAATGATTATCTTAATTTAACGAATACCTTTCGGGTCTATTTTTTCATTACATCAAAAATATTCTTTTTTAGTTTAAATTCCAAAGATAGTATATTTGTATTATATAAAAATACTTTAACTTGCCTAACATACTTGATTAACTATCTTAGCCTTAGGAGTTCCAAGAGTTCATGGAAGCTCGCACCACCTACTTATAAGTTGATAATCTTAAAACTATCGTAAACAACTATCAGGGGGAAATACAGCGGATGTGATTCTACCTGCGGTAAATTCTGATAAGGCGTCGCCAAGATCTCGCGAAAACTAATCTCTCTTACACCTAACTTACCATACTAAAGATAAGAGCTGGGTCCTAACTGAGTTGTTTTCTTCAGGACTCGGGAGGTACAAAAATGTCTCAAAGAGCTTGACGTCAATAAATCCACTAGCCCTGACAGTATTCCCCTATAGTATTAAAGAAATGGGCCTCACTTTTGGCTGAACCTCTGCTCAAACTTTTTGCCCTGTCACATTTCTCCGGTGTTTATCCTAAAGCTTAACTTACATATCCCACGTTTTTCTGCGGGGCCGCTCTTTTTTAAGATTTCAGCCAATCAGAAACAATTTCGATCATGTCATATTGTTTTTCATTGGTTGAAATCTTAAAAAAGAGCGGCGCGGCAGAAAAACCTCGGATATGTAAATTAAGCTTTACTCTTGGAATCTAGCTCATGTTCAGCCCATTCCGAAAAAAGGTGAAGCCAAGGAGCCTTTAAACTACCGCCCAATAGCAACTACTACATTCTCTCCAAAATCTACTACATTCGCAACTACTACATTCTCTCCAAACTAATCAAATATCTAGAATCTTTTTAAATTATACACAACAGGCAGTACGGCTTTAGACCAAAAAGGTCTGCTGGCGACCTTCTTGTGTGTTCGAGCGAGCATCTCATCCAAAGGATCTAGCTTCGGTGAGTTTGATCTGGTTGCTCTAGATATTTCCAAGGCTTTCGACCGAGTACGGTATCTCGCTCTGCTGTCTAAACTCCAAGCTATTGGTATGAACTCAGTTTTAAGGAACTGGATTGAGAGCCTTCTTTCTGGCCGTTCAATCAAGGTAGCATTGGATGGCGTCGAATCCAAACCTCACTCCATCTCGGCCGCCGTTCCCCAAGGGTCAATTCTCTCACCTGCCCTCTATCTAATATTCATTGATGCAAATTACACTATCCATCACTCGATACTCACATCAAAACGGTTTGTGTAAGATGCGGGTATTACACTGCCTCTTTTTCGTGTAACGATTATGATGCCTATGTAGTTGTGCAATAATTGCGAAAGAGAAGGGGATTTCTCATAGCTGAGACACAAGTGAGGAAAAAACACACACTTTTTTGGGACCTCTTGCCTATAAAACCGGTTTGCGAAAGATCGATAGTGTAATTTGCATCATTAATGATCTGCTAACAATCCCCTCTAACCCACTTCACAGTTTCGCCGATGATGGTACTCTGCGTTACTCCTGCACCTTCGACAACATCAGACAAGCACGTGGCAGACCTTGTCTCTTAGACCATGAACTCATGGCCAACTCTATTAACGGGGGCATTGAACTCATTTTTGGTTGGCGCCGCAAGAGTCGTGTCGAATTCAATGCAACCAAAACAAAGTACTGTCTTATCTCCACCAAAACTTGTACCGTCCTTCCCTCTATCTCAGTGGGCAAAGAGAAACTAATGGCTGAGCCATCTCTTAACATCCTAGGCCTTACTTTAGCTGCAGATCTGCGACGGAATAATCACATATTCCAAATCGCTAAGCAAACATATCAATGCCTGGGATTCCTCCAGAGATGCAAGTTCCTCCTCCAGCCAGCTGCCCAGGCTTTCCCGCAACACAAGACTAACCAACTCGGCTCACTCCCACACCGTACAGCCTCCTCTTCGCGCACATTATGGTGGATCCACACTACACGGACTTTAGGTTATACGCGCTTTTGCCTTTTTTTTCCTTATAGAGTTTTTAATGGCAAAGGCAGTACGGCCAAACTGCGCGGACAAAAGGCCGTGCTTAAAAAGGTACATGGTACTTCCACACAATACGGGATTTTTAAATGAAAATTGATGTTTTTCTCAATGCAGATGTTGTATAGTGGCATACCTTTTGTATGGCAGGAGTAGTAAGCAAGTGTCAACAGAAGTAACAACCTTTAGAGTTTTGTAAGCAAATAGTCGTAAGAAGGATTATTAAAGAACTGTTGCAAGTAATTGTTTTATGTTATATTTCAAATAAAATAAAAGTAGTAATCATTGCATTTTATTGTGAAAATACAACAGTAGATTAATCAATATTCATTAAATAATTATTTTCTTCCAGATTAATTCTTATTTTAGGATCCAAAACTAACGATTCAGAAAATTAAAAGGCCTTTCCGCCAAAAGCGCGTGCGATCTAAGTCCGCGTAGTGAGGACGGGCCTTTACGGTTTAGAAGTTCATTTATAAATAGAATATAAGGCCTAAACATATAGCAGAAACGAAAACGATCCGAAACGAAAAGAATGAAATAAATCGTATGAAAATGTATGAACTCGGTTATATTAACGAACAGAACCGAATCGGAACGCATGATAAAAATTTATTTCATTTCGGTATTCGTTTCAGCTATTCAGCCCGTTACTTTGACAGTTCGACAGACGTATGTTTTCGTATTTAAAGTAGTTGAAAGAACGAAAAAGAAGATTTTTTAAAAAAATGCAGTCAATACGAGGTGAAAAAATTTTAATTAAGATTTCTCTTGTGATTTCTCGACATCCGCCATAAATTATATAAAGTGTATAATATGTGTATTTATCGAAAATAAAAAACTGTTCTACTCAATGCAAAACTTGTCAACAAATGTCAAGAACCGATTCGCTCAAGCACCTATATAATCGCTATCATTTTCAAGTTCATTTCGTTTTCGTTTCGGTTACTTTTCGTTTCTGCTATATGTTTGGGCCTTAACTCGATTGTGGACGATTTTTTGTTCATCTATCCAAATGCTATCCACAGCTGGCCGCTTTGTAAACTTAACGTATACACCCTGTATAAATTCTTTTACTCTTTCGACGTAGTGGCGTGTGTTGGAGAAAACCCCGAAAATGGTAAATATTTTGAGCCGGAACAAGAGTACCTCCGCCCATCGTTTTCGAGGATGCTGAACATGATGGCGTTGTTAGAATTTCTCGGATACATTTTTTTAAACCCGTCCAATCCCTTCCCGTAAATGAAATAAAAACGGAGACGATATGATTGTTGGGCTTTACAGGTATTGGAGGGGTTTAAAAAAATTTATCCACCACCACCGTGCTCAGCTTGTTTACGCGCGTCAAAGCGTTCACGCGCTTTGTCGTCGATATTTGATTGTATGTAATTCAAATCGAGCTATCCCATTCACGACTTTGCGGCGTCAACGGCGTCAAGCGACAGCAAAAGTCGGACAACTTTCAACTTTTCGCGCATTGGCAGGCGCTGAAAATTGCCAAACTGTCAAACTGTCGAATTATCAAGATTGAGATTTGAAAGTTTGCATTTTAAATTAATTTCGCAGTGCATACATAAATTTCAATCAAAGCAACATTTTTGAAGTCCTGACGCTATGAATGAACCTTCAACGGATGTCAACGCGCATGAAGCGCCTGCCGCGTATAAGGCGCCGTCAGCATTGGGCCTTCGCCTTTAGAGGGTTGACTTTATTTTTATTGTATTCGCTATACCCAAATTAGTAAGAAGTGACATGACAGCGCGGCGTATCATCTCTCCCGCAGCTAATTTTTTTTTATATTTGGTTCATTATAAAATTCAGTTCTTGAACTACTTAAAATATTTTATTTCAATATGATCCCAATGTCGTCCCATCCTAAATTTTGGCATTATATGTACCTTATGAGTGTACGCGCAAAATATAATTTGTGATATTATTGATATATTTTGAGATATTTCAAAAATAAAATTTTCAAAATGCCGGAAAAAGATTTATTCTTACTAACAATACTATGTTATATATCAAATTAAAGCCTCATTAAAGCAGATGAAGGTGTAAATTTCAGCTTTCTAAGTTTAATAGTTTTTGTAATAGCGCAATTTAAAGATTTCAAAATTTGTTAAAGTTTTCGATTTTCGATATTCTGAAAATTTATAACTAAAAAATTAGAAGTTCCAAAAATCTGAAAATTTGGTTTTTTCTTAGTTTAGACCAGAAAAACAAATATTAAAAAAATTAGGTGTTTTGAAGTCCATGAGGTCCAAAATTAATTAAAAATTGGTTGATTTGATATGGAATGACCCTATTATGGTTTTGGGTCAAATAGAAGTCACAGGAATTGGGTGTTAGTTAGAGGGGATTTGGAGTCATATTTTTTCAGTACAGGCTCAACATGTGAAAATTTTCATGTTTTGATAAAGTTTGAAGTTTGCGTAGAATTCTAGCCCAAGATGAAGCGAATTTCTTTAGGACCATAACGGTATTTTCTTAGGTGAAGAGGGTTTGTTGACATGTTACTCTGTGTGATATTTATACATCTGGGCATCAGTCTTAAAAATGGAAAAAACACCCCTTTTAAAGAGTTTTTTTGTGGGCAGAGGAAGATTCGTAGCCGATTTACTGTGCACGACGTTGCTGGGTGAGGGGCTCTGTCGCGAGTCTATGGAGGGAAATCCGATTCGTGTTCTATTCATCAATTATTTCTTGGCTGTTTGTCGGCCCGTGTGAAACTGGCCAAGATAATAATAAAGCTATATGGCAACTGTACAATAACAAGCGATAATTATTTACTGTTTTACTAATGACTTTGAATTGTTAAGACTTAATATAATTACTCAATCAGAAATTAGTTTGAATATATAATACAAAATATTTACTGTTATTATTTGGGAAAATAAAACAATGAAATATTAATGCCCTAGTAGCAACGCTTTATGCAAAGGTTTTGCACAAAATTTTCTCAAATCTAACTCCGCAATATCCAGAACTATTTGTGCAAATGTTTTGCATTATTTTTTTTTTTTTGAAAATGAACTTATAAATTAAAAGTTTAAATGGAAATATAAGTCAATTTAACCCTTTGACCGATGCCCTGGATAAAAACTATCCAAAATAAAAGTTTGCCATAACTTCCTAGATAAATCAATCATACCAATATTAAAAATTTGGTGAGATTCTATAAAATTTCGAACACAAAAAAAATATGCACAAATAATTCTGGATATTGCGGAGTTAGATTTGAACAATTTTTGTGCAAATGTTTTGCATGAAATTTGCACAAAGCGTGCTACTAGGGTCGTTTTATTTAGCCTCGTATATTTGTTTGATTCAAATCTTGCGACAGCTTTTTCAACTACTTCTACTAAACCGATTCTTATGAAACTTTGCACACACATTGAGCTACCGTGACAGTGCAATCTGACAATTTTGTAAAAAAATCAAGATGGGGGTTCCAAGACGGCGGGCGAATTTTTCAATTGTGCTCCGACTCCAATGAAAATCGGTATCGGGGGGTTTTAGGGCCACAAATGACGATTCTGTGGTCAAAATTTGAAAATTAAAAATGGCGAATGAATTTTGGAAATGTGTTCTGAATCTATTAAAAATCTGTATCGGGGAGTTTTTAGGGTCACAAACATAGAAATATAAACTAACATGGAACGGCTGTGTAGTGTAAAAACCGTGTACGTGAGCGACCACATTAAAGGTAGCTTGTTTAAAGGGACAGCAATCGTGTGCACAAGTGGGACACAAATTGCCGAACTGTCAAGGGTAGCTTCTTGAGTGAATGGTGGCGTGCCTAGTCAATATCCGGGGGCATAGATTTTATGCCAGGAATTTTAATCGCCCCGCTTTTAAAACGTCCCTCTTATTATTTCTGCATATTTTGGCCTGCACTGCCTGACCACTATTACCGAGTGAACTCAAACACATCAGGAATTGTGGTACGCTTAATCTGGCTTACAGCCATTCCGTGTTTAGTTTATATTTCTATGGTCACAAATGACGATTCTGTGGTCAAATTTTGAAAATTCAAAATGGCGGCGCCAATATGGCGAATGAATTTTGCAAATGTGTTCTGACTTCATTGAAAATCGGTATCGGGAGGTTTTTAGGGCCACAAATGACGATTCTGTGGTCAAAATTTGAAAATTCAAAATGGCGGATGAATTTTGCAAATGTGTTCTGAATCCATTGAAAATCGGTATCGGGAGGTTTTTAGGGCCACAAATGACGATTCTGTGGTCAAAATTTGAAATTCAAAATGGCGGATAAATTTTGGAAATGTTTTCTGAATCCGTTGAAAATCAGTATCGGAGGGTTTTTAGGGCCACAAATGACGATTCTGTGGTCAAAATTTGAAAATTAAAAATGGCGAATGAATTTTGGAAATGTGTTCTGAATCTATTAAAAATCTGTATCGGGGAGTTTTTAGGGTCATAAATGACGATTCTGTGAGTAATAAGTCTAGATGAGAACCTACTAGTCGTGTTTTGCAAAGCTCCATTTTTATATTAAATTTTTCGGTGTTTTTTCGTAATTCAAAGTTTCAATTTGTCTTCTTTCGAAGTTTTAATATTACACTATCCTGAAGCCGTGAATTTTCTTGTGTAGTGCGCTCTGGTATTCTGTTACATCTGTTTTTTAAAAATATAAAAATTGAAAAAAAACATCAAAATGTCGAAATCAACTCGATCCACTACCAAAGGAGTTGCTGACAGCAATCCTGTTAGGAGCAATACCCCCGAGAGCAGACGTAATGACACCAGCAGCAGCAAAACTCCCAGGTCCACTTCTATAGCTGCCCCCGATCATAGCCTTGAGCTCCTGGAAAAGAGATTGACGTCAAGCTTCAGTCGCCTGTTTGATGAACAGTATGCTGCTTTTGATGCGAGAATTAAACAGCTCGAGTCTCGCATGTCCGCGCAAATCGACGAGGTGTGCAGAACACTTAACAATCAAATTGGTAAATTGCGAGACGAGGTTGAGACAGTGCAACATGACCTAGCCACAGTCTCGAGTGAACTGGAGGATCTTCGTCGCCAGTCTAGGCTCCAAGATTTAGTCATGCGGGGTATCCCGTTGAGTGATGGTGAGAATCCCAGGCAGATTCTGAGCGCTGTTGCTTCCACTATTGGGCATGATCTCTCCCCATATATTAATGTTTTCCGTCCGCAACAGAAACGTGGCACCCCTTCGCAGCCTGGGCCCGGCAGGAAAGTGAGCTCATTACTGATTGTCAAATTTCCGTCTGCCAATGAGCAGCTGGAGTTTTTAAAAAAAAGCCGTCAGCATGGAACTCTAACGCTGAAGAAACTAAACTTAGGGTTCGCCTCTGATAGCGTTGTTCGGCTGACTGAAAGTCTGACGTCCAAAAACAATGATATATATCAAACTGCACGAAAACTCTTGAAAAGGAATCTCGTGACTTCAGTTTTTACTAGACGGGGCCAAGTTTATGTTCAGCAGGACTGTAAACAGCAGCCACGCAGAATCACCTCTGCTCTGGATTTGGAAGATGTTGTCGGCTCTTCCTTGTGAGCTTAAGTTTTAAATTCTCCATGGAATACTTTGAACTTCCCGCTGTCTTCGTGGAGCTGAGCGTAGAGTAATATTGCTTTTTATTTTATTTTCTTTATTGATTTGCTATTATTTTATTCTATATATATAATTTTGTTAATTTCACCTATATTTTTGATTTTTATATTTCTTTTATTATGTTAGCTTTAAGAATTTCGTCTTTTCTTCTTCTTCTATTTTTCTTTCCTCTTCATAATGCTTCACCTTTCTCTTTACTGTCTTTATTCCTTTTCTGCATGTGTTATTCTGCTTATGTGGCTCTGTTGCTCATTACATATTGATGAATTTCTCTGATAGAGTGAACAGTGAAGGAAGGCTACTGAATATCCTCTGCTCCTCCTCCTCAGGGCTGAATATATGTACTATGAATGCTAGAAGCCTGAGAAATAAAATGGATGAACTGAGGTACTTGTTTGATAACACAAAATTGCATGTTATTGTAGTCAATGAGACGTGGCTGAAACCAGAAATCCCATCTTCCTATGCTTCTTTGCCTTCTTTTTGCATGCATCGGAATGATCGTGTTGGTCGTACGGGGGGTGGTGTTGCAATATATGTGACCTCCTCTCTCTCCTCAAAAGTAGTAGGCCAATCCTTTGGCTCACAATTCGAATTTATAGCAGTGGAAATTAAATCATCATATGACAAATGCGTTATTGTCAGTGTTTACTGCCCACCTAATGTGTTTATTTCTGATGTTGCTGGTAACTTCTTCGATCTTGTATCTAGTCTCTCCCGTCATTATGATAACATAATTGCTGCTGGCGATTTTAATGTCGATCTGCTGAAGGCCAATGAACGTGCGAACACACTCAAATACTTCTTGGGGTCGTTGGATCTGCGTATTTTAAATCAACTGCCCACATTTTTGAACTGCCATAATCCATCGCTCCTTGATGTTCTCACTGCTACCTCCACCAATTTAGTGTTAAAACATAGCCAAATCTCTCCTCCCAGCTATCTTGACCACGATATTCTCTTCCTCTCCCTTCGTTTCACTTTTCACCCTCCTTCCCTGCCTAATTTTCCTCCATACCGTGACTTCAATAATATCAACTTTGCTCGCCTTTCTGAAATTACTTCGTCTTTACCTTGGGCTGATATCTATAATATAACCTGTGTTGATACTAAGGTTGATCTCTTGAATTCCTTCATCCAATTCCTATTTAATCAATGTGTCCCTTTAGTTACAAGAAGACGTTGTAAATCTCCAACTTGCCCTTGGTTTTCTTATGAAATTCGCAAGCTGATTGTTGAGCGTGAGTTCTTGTACAGACGCTATCGCAGAACAAGGATCCTGAGCTACCTCAATGGGTACAAAAATCTTCGCAACTTAATCAATAGTAAAGTCAAATCGGCCAAACGTGAATTTTACTCCCGTAAACTTGATCCTGCCCTGTCCACTAAGCAACGTTGGTCTAACCTTCGGTCACTCGGCATTCATACTTCTGAGCCTAACTCATTTGATGTTGATGTAAACTCACTCAATGCTTCTTTCATTCAATCCCCTCCGAATTTCCCACTGTCTTCCCCTTCTGATCCCCTTTCTCCTAATCCTCTAAGTTCTGATGGCTTTAATTTCCGATGTGTTGACTCAGTTGAAGTTCTTGGAATATTGCTTTCCATTTCGTCCTATAGTGTTGGCTATGATGGAATTTCTCCTCGATTTCTTAAGGTTCTTTCCCCTCTAATTGTTGAAACGATCACGTACATTCTTAATTATTGCCTGACAACCTCCCAAGTTCCTTCACTCTGGAAAAAAGCCATTGTGACTCCCATTCCTAAAAAGTCCTCCCCCGCTGATTTATCAGACTTTCGCCCTATTAGCATTCTTCCCTTTTTCGCTAGTCTTTGAGAAAATTATATTTACTCAAGTCTTGCGTTATCTTGATTCTTCTAATTTCCTCTCTAAACTCCAATCTGGCTTCCGTAAATCCCACAGTTGCGAAACTGCTATATTGAAGGTGACAACTGATCTTCGTTCTGCCCTTGACCAAGGTGATGTTGGAATACTAGTTCTTCTTGACTTCTCCAAAGCATTCGACTCTGTAGTTCACTCGCTACTGCTCCATAAACTTAGTCAACTGTATCACTTCTCGTCTTCTTCTGTTCGTCTTTTCTCTTCTCTTCTCTCTAATAGAGCTCAGTGTGTTCGGCATAATAATGTTACTTCTTCTTTCCTAAGTGTGTCTGCAGGTGTGCCTCAAGGTTCGGTTCTTGGGCCTTTACTTTTCTCCCTATATATTAATGATCTTCCCTCTGTTATCCGTCGCTGCTCTTTTCATCTATATGCGGATGATCTCCAGCTATATATCTCTTGTCCACCTAATCAGATTGAATTCTGTGTATGTGAACTCAACAGCACCATGTCTCGAATAAATGAATGGAGTTCCAGTAATTTCCTTAAATTAAATCCAATTAAATCGCAAGCACTTTTCCTTAGTCGTCGCTCGTTGTCTCCGAATAGTTTTCCACGTCTTTTACTTAACAATGTTGCTATTCCAATCGTTGATTGTGCCAAAAACCTAGGTATTGTTGTAAATTCCAAACTCACCTGCTGTAATCATGTCTCATTTCTTCTCTCTAAGATTTATGGCACACTTCGCAAACTGTGGCTACATGGCAGTCTGCTATCCTCACCTATTCGAGCCAAACTTATCAAATCTCTTGTTGCCCCTCATTTCCTTTACGGCTCGCTGGTATATATTTCTTTTGATTGTTCCTGCCGTCAGCGTCTTAAACTAGCATTTAATGATTGCCTTAGGTTCATTTTTTATATGAGAAGATCTGAACATGTGTCGGGTGTCCAAAATTCTTTACTGGGTTGTGACCTCTTTCAATTCCTCGATCTCATGGCTTTACTTCTCTTACATAAGGTTTTTTATACTAAAAGCCCTTCCTACCTTTCTGATTTCCTCTTTCCTTTGCAATCCTTGAGATCCATTAAATTCCTGATTCCGTCTCACACTTCCCTAATTGGTAGTCGTTCCTTCTTTGTGTATACCCTCAGAATCTGGAATAATCTTCCAAACCATATACAGAGAATGAGCACAGCCACAATATTCAGAAGACATGCATTTATTTTTCTATCTTCTTCTTCTCACTAGCTCTCACTATTTCTCTTACTTCCCACTTCAATCTTTATTTTAATTTTACTTTCAATTTTCATCTTTATTTTAATTTTAGTTTTGATTTTGTTTTTAATTTTAACTCTAATTTTAATTTTAATTTAATTTTTAATTCTAATTTTTAATCTTATGTTTTTTTTTTATTCTATTCTGTTTTTTTTTCTTTTCCCTTTAACTATGTACTCCAAAAGATGTATATCTTGTGTACTGTATCGAAATAAAATTGCTATTATTATTATTATTAAATTTTGAAAATTCAAAATGGCGGCGCCAATACGGCGGATGAATTTTGCAAATGTGTTCTGACTTCATTGAAAATCGGTATCGGGAGGTTTTTAGGGCCACAAATGAAGATTCTGTGGTCAAAATTTGAAAATTCAAAATGGCGGATGAATTTTGCAAATGTGTTCTGAATCCATTGAAAATCGGTTACGGGAGGTTTTTAGGGCCACAAATGACGCTTCTGTGGTCAAAATTTGAAATTCAAAATGGCGGATAAATTTTGGAAATGTTTTCTGAATCCGTTGAAAATCAGTATCGGGGGGTTTTTAGGGCCACAAATGACGATTCTGTGGTCAAAATTGCGATGATTTTGCAAATGTGTTCTGAATCTATTGAAAATCGGTATCGGGGAGTTTTTAAGGTCACAAATAGCTATTTGGGGGTGTTTAAGGTCGGAAATAATAAAGGAGAATGCCCAAATTTGCCCTAAGGAGTACAAACATAAATTTATTGCCATAAATTTAAATAATAAAATGAAGAATTTTGAAAAAAAAATTATGTCTTATAGCAGAAGTGGAGAGGAGAAATAATCATAATAAAGAAAAACCCAAAGGAATAACTGAAAAATCTAATAAATTGCTAGTTTTGAGAATTTTCACTGTATATTAGTTTCAATGATGCAAGTTACACTATCCATCATTTCGTTAATTACCCCCATACACAAACCGATTTTTTAGGCAAGGGGTCGCAGCGATGGGTGCAAATTACACGCATGACATATACTTCCCTGCGACCCCTTGCCTAAAAAATCGGTTTGTGTTTGGGGTAATGAACGAAATGATGGATAGTGTAACTTGCATCAATAGCTTCATGGCAACCTATTGTATGACAGCTGCGTAAATGTGAAATTGTCATTAAATTGGGGTTTTTGAGAAGTGACCGATTCAATTTAATGACAGCTGTCAAACAATAGGTAGGCCATGAAGCTATTGGAACTAATGTGAAGTGAAAAATCCCACACACATAAAAATCTATATAACATACATAAAATGACCTTAGCTGTAGTGCAAAATCAACTTTTTTAAACCTTCATAACTTTTGTCCGTTACTGCTGAGCAATGTCAACTTTTTAAATTGGTTTATATTAGATCTGTACTATTTAATAACATAGATTTCATATCTGTACATTCTGGGGCACGAGCCCATACAATTTTTGGCATTCTCCGTTGTTGTCAAAATTAGAAAATTCAAAATGGCGCTGGAAATATGGTATGCATAACAAATCAAATCACTTCACCAGAATTTTGTAAAAAGTAAAATCCAAAAATGACTGAATTAAGACTAAAAAGAATATAATAAAAATAGGTAAAAAAACTTTTAAGTTTTATTTTAAATCTGCTGTACCAAAAAACTAGATAATAATTAGAACACAAACATGGACCTTCTGGAATAGTAGCAGTGCTGTCTTCTCATGTCGTTTGCCAAGGGGCCCTTGTGTCGCTGCGTCGCGTCAGCGAATTAAGTAATATTCTGGCACTTTTAACAGACTAACATAAAAACATGGGGCGCATAAAAACCATTATAACCTGTATAAATAAGAACAACTTGTCTAGAAAAATGTGTTTCCTAGTCTACCAAAAAAAATAGTTCAAATGCTCTTCGTATAACTATTAGAAGAAGAAGCTAGCGAAGTGAACATAATTTAGAAGTGACGTTTATTTCAGTAGTGGAAAGGAGGTAAGGAGTAAATCTACTCAATGTCGATGGACCCACAGGCTCATAACAATTGGGGAGGGATGGGTCATGGGAGAACATGGAGAGATGAGTTACGACCTCGCACAGTTCTTGAGTGGACATGTCTGTTCCAGAGCATACCTCCGTCGGTTAGGACATAATGTCTTCGCTGTCCCCGGCATTCCTAAATGTGATAGAAATGTGATATTGGAATGCCCGATATTAGCCGAGCAAACTGCTGCGCTGCAAACGACATATCGGGCACGACTAAGAGTAGAGAATATCATAGACTAGATGGTGACATCGGGTGTTGTAAGGAATAAAGTGGAGGAGACGCTAAATATGCTCCATCAGAAGGTAAAGCCCTAGACAGACTGGCACACTTAATCCGGATTATGACGTCATACTTGACTTTCGGAATCCGGATTAATATCATAGTGACACATCCGGCTTCTTGATCCAGATTAATTGTCAGCTGATATAAACTTTTTAACTATTACTTTGGAAGACTTCCTAAATTCTCCATTTCTTTTAAATTAAATAATTGTGTATTTTTTCCTTGTTTCCGTCGAAGTTTTCACACAATAAACATTCTTTTTGCGTTTTCAGATAGGAGATGACATTCAATTTTGATAAAGTAACTCACCACTAATGGCGCTGATGGCAGTAAATGGTAAACAAATCCAGGCAAATCGAGTTGTATATTGAGGATTAACAAATCCAGTTTACTCTCATAGCTTATATATCGATCTACGTCATTTTGACATCATAATCCCGATTAGCGTGCCAGTCTGTCTAGGGCTTAAGGCCCAAGAAACTAAAAGGAAGAGAGTAAGACTTAGAAATATCGTTAGTATTACCAGGTATATAAAAGCTGATCCAGCTGGCGAAGCATTGCTGAAAAGGCCTCTCTGCCGGAGAATGGGTTGACTAGTAGGTGATTTTAGTTAGGATTAGATTCCGGTATAACCGACAGGCTGGAGCGAGCGGGATCATGATGCCACCTGCCAACGCACGCAAATAATAAAAAATCCAATAAATTATTTGCATGCAAATTAAAAATTAGTCTTAAATCACGCCAAAGAAATATAACTTCTAATGCGCGTACATAAGTACACACACCCACTTTTTTTATTTTCAGTCGATTTAGGGATGGTTTTAACCCTTATAATAAAATTTGGCTGGATTTGGTATAAATCAACCACCTTCGCAATAAATATTGAAAGAAGTGTATTTCATTGGGTTATTTTTGATTATTATTGAAATTATCGCCAAAAACTCTTAAAAAGGGGTGTTTTTTGCACTTTTAAGAATGAGGACCATATTTTAAAACTGCGGGACTCCGATTTTCGTAATCAGCGACATATCGAACATACCATACCGAACATATCGGGGAAAAGTTTCAAAACGGTGTGATGTTTCGTCACCCAAACGCGCGTTTTGTATGGCGGCCCGGGCGCGTCTTTCTTCTTCATCATATTTTGTGTGCCGACTGTTTTTGAAGTTAAAAATGGCATCGAATGAATGCTGTAAGAAAAAATGAATATTTTGAAACATAAATTTTATTAAACAGAGACAATGTTTATCATTTTAATTATTTTTACATCAAAAGTAAATGTGTAATGATGATAAATGTACAAGGATTTTTTTCCGTACGCCTCTATTAATATATATCTTCAATTTTATAAACATCAGTGAGAATTTTACAAATTATAGGTTTGTTTATTAGTCAGTCCTAGAACTATCTAAATCATCCTAGAACAGAAAAGTACAGGCGTTCATTAGTTTTAAAACTTGTTATTTTTGGTCCAAGAGTGTTCTAGTTTGGTGTTCATTAAGTTGTTCTAAAGTGTTCTAGGTTTTACTTTTTGGTTCTAGATTTTTTCCAGGACAGTTTTGGACAAGAGTTTTTGTTGTTGTTTTTTCTTAGTTTTGACAGATGTGTATATGAAATTATGAGAACAGAAAATGTAGAACAAAAAAGTACAAAAAAGCGTTCATTAGATTTTCTGTTCTAAGTTGTTCTAAATTGTTTGACGTTGAATTGCTTGCTGTTCTATTCTATTCTGCTCTGTCCTGTTCTGAAAACTAATAAACAAACCTTATAACTTCCGGTCAAGTTTTCTATGAGAAAGAAAACAAAAAATTAAAAACTAATGGCTTACTTAGAAAGCTTAGAGTCTCTTCTTTAAAATGCTTTTTTCATTTTTATTTTTGCGCACATTTTAGGCAAAAATACTTTAGTTTTACCCCGAACGCCTCGCTAGAATATTAAAATTCAGTTTTTTGGCGCGCTTAGATTTTTCGAATTTGCTTCTTATTTTTAATAACTTTTTATAATAATAAAATAATTTTTTTTAAAATAAGTGATAATATAAATTTTAGTAAAATTTTCCGCTCTTTCACGTGGCGTTATTAGTTTTTCGAAATTTTTTTATTTTTCGATATATAACGCGAAAACCAAATTTTCGAATTTGTTTTCGATATTGTGAACTTAGCATACGCTTTAGAGCAGCAAAGATTTTTTTTATCGTTTTCTACATCCAAAAAAGTACCTAAGTCCCAATTTTCAGCGAGATCACATTTTGTGCGAGCTTTCGGTCTAAATTTGTCTCTGACAACTGGGCTAATATTACCAGAATCAAAATTGACCACAATATCTATTAAATTGCAGAAAAATCAAACATTTTTAAAATTAAAGAAAAATTTAATATAATATTGGAATTTTTCATCAACGCCTATTTTCACAATCACAACTAACAATCACTACTAGATTAAAACAATACTTGTGCTTATCGAAAAACAACTCAACAAGACTTTGAAGCAACTAAATTGAAACAATATTCCGAGAGGCCGAGGTTTTTTTTGTAATATATAATGAGCACGTACGACATATAGTCAGATTAGGTACTAACAAAAAGTATGAAACCTTGACAGTATGTAGTTTATGGATAACTAATAACGAAAAACCATTTCTTACACATTTCTATCTGAAAGACACGGAAAGCCCTTTGTACTGTCGACAATCCCAGAAAATTGCGAAATCTGAACACCAATAAAATCGACAAAAATAATAAGCCATGTAACAAAGGATCTGAATCAGCACAAAGTTGTACAGCCACAAAAATTCCTTGTTATAAGCATTTAAGCAAACAGTCAATCCTCTCGCGAGCGATATTTATAAAATTATGCTATTTCATATTTCGACGGGAGCGATTAATCGTAGATTTTTTGCTCAATGCTGATCAAAAAGGGAAGAGATCAAGTCAGCATTTATTGATGAGTGTGCTGTGCTACCAATGAAAATCGTTTCGAGCGCCCTACACGTAGATTGAAAGCACGTAAATTTCCTGAAATGTTCGCCAAAGAAAAGTAAGGCAGTGGACGGAAATGTCATCGAGTTCAAATTGCAACGCGTTTTATTTGGGGAGCTGTTAAATATTTCGTTAAGAAAAAACTCTCGGCATAGATCAAGTATTGACACATCTTTCATAAAATTTGGTCGAGCCGTCTTTTTTTGTTTAAACGAAGTTGTGATTTTGGTACCTACACGATATTGCATGAACCAAAAACAATATCGAATTTTTTGAGGTGCCCATCGAAGCATATTAACGAAAACATGCTCTGAAAAAATTTCATAACATTCGGTCGAGCCTTTTTTTTGTTTAACTGAAAAGATTTCGGCTAGGAATCACAAGCACTAGTTTAGCATTAGTTTTTCTAATAACTAATAAAATCGTTGGAATGAAACTCGTTTTAAATAAAGTTACCTGTTCTGGATACCGCACAGCTATAGCTTTCTAACAAGACATCACTTATCAAAATCCGAACACTCTCTTGCAAAATGGTGCAAAAATTACGTTACCCTTTACAAACATCAGGAGTTTTTCAAACCTTAGATCAGCACTTTTTGAACAGGGAATTGTTTCTCATTATCGAGCATGCGCTCTAGTGTCGTGAACGAAGTACGAAGGAAATCTTCGTTTGCTAACTTTCAGGAAAATCAAATTCACTAGTAAAATTCTGTAGATTTATCACTTCATAATATTCAACATTTATCATACTAGGAAGTTAGTCGTGTGAGGGTCAAACCCACATCCCAACTACTTTTTTAGACTTATTTCAAAGCAGCACGAAGTGCAAAGCAAGAGAGAAAGTGAGTTAGCAATACCATCTATCGATATATTAGTCTAAGAGCCAGAGCCGAGATTTTAACTTCATCCGTAATATGGGCAAACTTTACGGTAATATCTTCCGAAGGTAAGGGTGATAACGATCCTACGCAGGCGGACAGCTCAATAGGGGCGGAGGCTAGAAATAATGGGTCAAAGTAACCCCCTTTTTTTTAAATTAACCTCATCGATATAGTGCACGAAAATTTGCAGAAAACATAGATCAAAATAAACTAAATCCAATTCCAAATGGGCGGACACGTAAGTTGGGGCAAAACGGGTGGCGGACAGGGGTGAAGTACCCCTAAATTTATGAAAGAAAACGTCATCAGTAATATGTCCGCCATTTACACTACCCAATTGTGTACATTTAAGACACAATATGCCAAAAGGGCGGACAGCTAAGTAGAGGCGATCAGCTGTAAAACGAGGTTACATGAGGTACTTAAAGAACTAAACTTTCAATGAACGAAATATAAAAAAAAATTTTTTAACTACGTGCCAGTCGATACACCCCACTGATAATGGCACCTTTTACTAATTTGGGTAAGGCGAACTCAATAAAAATAAAACCAACCCTCTAACTGGATCGGAAACTACCCCAGGACAACCCTTATTACTAAAATTGATTGCTTCGCACTTGCTTATGCAAATAACCCCCAACATTTTGGAAGGCGCATCATCAGTAATATGTCCGCCATTTGCACTACCGTATTGTGCGCCATTTAGGACACAACATACCAAAATGGCGGACAGCTAGGTAGAGGCGAAGCTGTAAAACGAGGCTGTTTGAGCTGCGTATCCGAACACGTCTTTGCGTATCGCAGGCGGAGGCGTCCTACACCTGCAAGTAAGTAATATAATTGCCGTTCTCAAATACGTTTATACATTACTACAATATTATTAATGTGTGTATTAATTAATAATAGTTATTAGTCCGCAATAAATACCTAGTACAGTACAGCTGGACTAGAAAATCGGGGTACGCGCCCAAAAATTCTTGGAAGGGTGATTTTTCATAAATCGTTAATGGAGCATAAAAGAAGCTTAACTTTAAATTTGAGGGAAATTTCGAGTGGACGTTTTTTGGAAAACTCAAAAAGTTTTTGAAAAGCGTTTTTCTCTGAATCTACGCATTTTAGAGAAAAGTTGTTTAAACAAAAAATGTAGAGGACATTGTTACCTACAATTTGTTTCATAGAGGTCAGGCTGTACAACTTCAAATACAGAAGCTAGGTGGCGCCAAAGTTTCCAAAAAAGTGTTTTTTCGGTTTTTGTCCCAGAAAAAATGGTTTTTTTTACAAAAGTGTAAGTCAGTAAATTGTTCCTCTTAAAAATGTCTACAACATTTATTTAAACTTTTTTTCCCTCCGACTTACCGTTCCAAAGTTATAGCGTGCTGAAGTATGAGAATTGTGCTCTGAAGACGGCACACAGGTTAATTTGAGTACAGTTATATTTGGTACGTTGCCATTGAATGAGCTATGATTGTTTAAACTGATTAACAACAACTCTTAATAATTATTATTGTTTTAAATTTCAACTCCAATGAACAATGTATTATTGTGATCAATACTTACAGATTTTTGAGACAAGCTGTGGGCAATGCGTATGATATATTTTTTTTGACACAACAGAAATAATAAAATAGAATGGTGTATTAGTAATACGAATAAAAATGAAGAATTTGTAATTTCAATCACTAATAAAAGATAGTATAAATAAAATTATAAAATTAATTATGTCGTTATGTATGCATACCAACTGAAAAATGGACGCTTCTTAGTAACAATAGCACCGTTAACTACGCAGCGTAGCATTTACTGCCTATAACTTTGGAACGGTAAGTCGGAGGGGAAAAAAGTTTAAATAAATGTTGTAGACATTTTTAAGAGGAACAATTTACTGATTTACACTTTTGTAAAAAAAACCATTTTTTCTGGGACAAAAACCGAAAAAACACTTTTTTGGAAACTTTGGCGCCACCTAGCTTCTGTATTTGAAGTTGTACAGCCTGACCTCTATGAAACAAATTGTAGGTAACAATGTCCTCTACATTTTTTGTTTAAACAACTTTTCTCTAAAATGCGTAGATTCAGAGAAAAACGCTTCTTTTATGCTCCATTAACGATTTATGAAAAATCATCCTTCCAAGAATTTTTGGCGCATCAATATTACATCTGTACTGTACTACCTTGCAAAAAAATTATTTATTTATAAAAATCAAGATGGCTAAAACTTTAAAAAAAATGTTAAGTGTAGTTTTGTAAACATTTTTATTAAAATTAAGATATAAAAATGCCAAGTCAATTTAAAATTTCCCTGGGCCTTCCAATATGTCAACCTTATAAGTGTGGGGAGCGTAGCCTTGCCGTCGTGGAGGTGGCCCGAGAAAGAAAGAAAGAGAAATAGACAGGGATATGAAATACTGCCGAACGTCGTTATATTACAACGATTTACTAGACCAACGGTGTCCAAGATGGCAAAGCAAACAGCTGAAGCCGCGTGCTTTCTCAATATTAATTGTAGCGAAAAAACCGGAGTTATAAAATTTACCGAGAGTACTTTAAAAACGTGCAGAGACAAATTAAAAATTCGTGTAATATGTAATTTGAAATACAGTGATATTGTTCACATCATTAAAAAGAAAAAAATTTAAGGACTATGAGAAAATCGTTTCTTCAGCTGCGACAGATTGGAAGGCCCAGGGAACTTCTAAATTAACTTGGCATTTCTATATCTTAATTTTAATAAAAAAATTTACAAAACTACACTTAACATTTTTTTTAATATTTTACCCATCTTGATTTTTATAAATAATTTTTTTGCAAGGTACTTATTACGCACTAATAACTATTATTAATTAATACACACATTAATAATATTGTAGTAATGTATAAACGCCTCCGCCTGCGATACGCAATAACGTGTTCGGATACGCAGCTCAAACAGCCACGTTTTATAGCTTATAGCCTCTACTTAGCTGTCCGCCATTTTGGCATATTGTGTCTTAAATGGCGCACAATACGGTAGTGCAAATGGCGGACATATTACTGATGATGCGCCTTCCAAAATGTTGGGGGTTATTTGCATAAGCAAGTGCGAAGCACTCAATTTTAGTAATAAGGGTTGTCCTGGGGTAGTTTCCGATCCAGTTAGAGGGTTGGTTTTATTTTTATTGAGTTCGCCTTACCCAAATTAGTAAAAGGTGCCATTATCAGTGGGGTGTATCGACTGGCACGTAGTTAAAAAAAAATTTTTTATATTTCGTTCATTGAAAGTTTAGTTCTTTAAGTACCTCATGTAACCTCGTTTTACAGCTGATCGCCTCTACTTAGCTGTCCGCCCTTTCGGCATATTGTGTCTTAAATGTACACAATTGGGTAGTGTAAATGGCGGACATATTACTGATGACGTTTTCTTTCATAAATTTAGGGGTACTTCACCCCTGTCCGCCACCCGTTTTGCCCCAACTTACGTGTCCGCCCATTTGGAATTGGATTTAATTTATTTTGATCTATGTTTTCTGCAAATTTTCGTGCACTATATCGATGAGGTTAATTTAAAAAAAAGGGGGTTACTTTGACCCATTATTTCTAGCCTCCGCCCCTATTGAGCTGTCCGCCTGCGTAGGATCGTTATCACCCTTACCTTCGGAAGATATTACCGTAAAGTTTGTCCATATTACGGATGAAGTTAAAATCTCGGCTCTGGCTCTCCGACTATATTAGCCATTAAGCTTTTCGTTTCACTACCTGGAGCCGGATTCCGCAAGGAAGTTGTCTTTGTTTCGGCGTGCACATAGTCGTGTTCACGCTTGCGGAATCCGGCCCCTGGACAATATGTAAGTGCACTTGTACACTTTGCAATGACTGGACGGATTCTTTTAAAAAAGCACACGCAACTTCATCCAAAACATGGCTTAATTTATTCTATTATTTCTATCTATTCTATTTAATCTATATTTAATTCAATTTAATTATAAATCGTTCACGTGCCAGCAAAATTTTCGTATGTGCCATCTCTGGCACGAGTGCCATGAGGTCAGTCATGAGTAAAATTTTCCCCAAAATTTTAACCTGGAAGTTTGAGCTGCATTAAAATGAGTAAAAAATTTCATTTTAAACCCATTTTCAATAATTTAAGGGTGCTCCGCTACGCTCCCCTTTAGCCATACCGGTCATTCCTTCCTAGGACGACCTAAACTAACATTTTTGCATATTTCCAACTGCACTCTGGTGGAAGACAAGGCCAACAATAGGCTTTGGAGCTTCTAATGATGAAATTGTGGCTACGATTTAGTAAATCACTCGGAGTCCTTTAAATCAAGTGTAGATATACATACATATGTATGGAGATATTTATTTTGCTTATGGTTACAGAAATTTCAAGCAAACGGCTAACTATGTTAACTAACTTGTTTGGTAACTTTTGTCATATTTTAAGGTTCAGTTTTGGTCAGTTTACTACAATTTTTCAGCTTTTCGTTGTCTTGATATGAAGTCGTAAAACACATTTTTGGGCCAGAATTGTCGAGCTTTTTGGGTCCTTTATTGTAGTACGTAATACCCATGTGGACAGAAGTATATTTTGATGCATCCATATTCTGCATAAAACTTATGAAATATATTTACTGTTATAAACGTACTCGATAACTTCTGGCAGCTCTAAACTACGAGCAGGTAATGCGCAAGTTTTCCTTCTGTCATTTTCCCCAAGGTTGTATGAAAGTTGATATATCGGGGATTTGGGGGCAGTAAAAGCAGACAAAGCTTATCAGTACGTCGCACCATTAGAAACGGAAGAAACGCGTTTTGATGTACATACAAGGATAGATTGTGACAGAAATAAAAGTTACTAACCTCAATGCAAATTAAATATTTAACAAATATTGCAACACTGACTACAGCGTGCAGCAAAGAGTTGAGTGAATTGCGTCCAGTTAAGTGAAAACCCTAATCGAAATGTAAATTAATTCTGAAAATCATTAAGAATCCCCAGTTTTGGCTTTCAGATATCGATCGAAGTAAGATGTGTCGAGTTTCTTCTTCCTGGGGTTCTTATTGTTGTTTTTGTGTGATGTACAAATAAATTTATAACTAGTAAAATTATTTGTAAAATAAAGTGAATTTATATTTGAATAATAAATTTTAATGTGCGTTTATTGAAAGCGTAAAATGATGGCGCTAATATTTAGGACAATTCATTCAGAAAAGATGAATCATCTGCTGTTTTCATCAATAGGATATTTACAATTGAAAAGCGCTTATTCGTGTTGAAAGTGGGTCAATTGTGTGATGGAACATTCTCCAGGTGTTGTATATTCACCTAGGCTGCAATATTAGAAGCAAAACAATCCAAATGAAAAACTGACAAATGATGGAGCCGTCTCAAAGGAGAACTACTAGACAAAAGGGTGACTACTTAAAAAATGTTTGTTTGTTCGTCTTCTTTCTGGATGTGTTTTCTATCCCTTTCACTTGACCCAGACATTATATAGTTTCTTATATGAGACTAAATTTTGCATTTTACGTCACACTTTTCCAACATTTAAAATCTACTTTATATGGGAATGTCATAATTTTAACTCAAAGCACACACATACTACTTACAATACTTTCTAACAATAAAAAATGACAAAACTCTTTTTAAAAAATCTTCTTTATTTTTATTTAAATATACAAAAAAAATATTATTTCTTGAATTTAAAATTCATAATTTAGGAATTTAATTTACTTGCGATGGGCTCTTTACAATGTTAATTACATATATTGTAAAGAAAAATATTTAGAAATTTTGAGTTAATTCAATGCAATTTGTACGTTTTTAACATGAATCTTCAAAGTCATTCATGCAACTGAAGACCGAAGGCAGGATAAATAATTCATCCTGGAAAATCACTCTCCTCACATTATATGTTCCATTTCGAGAGGAATAAGAATTTACGGGTGATCGTTGAAATGAAGGAAGTTCTTCGTAAAAGAATGCATTTAGTTTTCATTATTTTTTATTAGTTGCTATGGAATCCAGTCAGCTTAAAAGTTACAAAAAGCCTTGAAGCAGATAAAATTAACAAAACGACCATAAAACAATTTTTTTAATTTTGATGACTTTCGGGTTTAAATCAGTGTGAATGTGGCCGTGAAACCAGAATTACATATTTTATGTCGAAGTATATATGTTAGTATGTAGTTTGATTGTCACAATATGAGATTCCAATCGAATGAAACCCGTTAATACCCTGTTTAACAATTGAAACATCGATTCCAGTCCTATAACAATATTCGTAAAAGAAAAAATAACCTTTAACCATCGAGGAATTCTGAATAATGTAAAAAACTATAAACTCAATTTTCTTTTATAGTTCTATAAAAAAAATTCATATATGTATGTACATATGTACTATGTAATTCCCCACCTACAATATAAATGACAATGTCTTTTATTCTGAATAGTTGGAATAATAAAACCAATCTTTTGCAATATTGTGATGTCAATGCGTAGGCTAGGCAAAAGTTTCTGCAAGTTTGATAATATTTGGTTGGGGTGACTAAGTTTATATCTGCTGTAAGTCTCAGTTCATGATAAAGTAAATGATATGATATGTACATTCCTTTTTTAATTTTGGATATTTTTTTACCAGAGTATAACTTTATGGATCATTACATGTTCATTTGTAAATGCTATCTTTAACTAATACAAACGGTGAGCAAATTTATTTTATTTAGCTTTTTTCTCATATACGCCCACGTATGACGTAATAAATAAAAGGTTGGATTTATCTTTAGGATTTATCTACTATCTAATACACAAATTTCAACATTAATTGCCACTAAACACCTTATTACAATATATGTATATCAACTTGTAGATGACAAATTGGAAGAGGGTAAGATACTACATGAATATATAACAAGATTTTAGCCCAACAATGGTAACAAAAACTATTTTTTGATGAAAATCTTTAATATTTAATTCCTTTTAATCTTTTATGTAATCTCAATCGAGTTCAATGCACGTAGTCTAACGCTCCTAACCACTTATCAAAGGACGAAAATGTATGGACTTTGGTACGCACTCCAATAGTTATGTGTAATACGTCGTTGGATAGGTTTTTTTGAGCTGAATATAAGTTACTATGGGGCCTGGTTCGAAATCTTTCTCCGTTCTGAGTAATACGGTCAGAACTGTACAAAGATAGAGTTTTAGATATCACCCTGTATTTTTGTAACCGTATAAACTACTTCCATGAATAAGGTACCAATACCAATGAACGCAGAATTCCTCCACCTATCTACACTGTAAAAAAAATATGTGAATTCACAGTCCAAATGTATAGTAAAATTACAAATCGTGGTATGAAATACTAATTTACTACACAATTATTGTAACTATACTATAAATTTTGTAATTCCACATAAAGAAATTGAGAATCTCCAATACTGCATGACGTAAATGTTGATTACATAAATGTGACCTATATTTTACACAATGTTGTGTATTTTTCTAAATCGTTTATGTAGGAAAATTACAATATTTATTAGTATTATTTATCAATGTTATGTACTGAACTTTGTACTGTAATTTTACAGTAAGAGGCGTAATTTTAGAACTTATATTTTCAGTAAAATTACAAATTGTTCATTGGAATGTAAGGTATAAATTTTCCCTCTCATAGATATAATTCACAGGTAACAATGGAATACAAAGCATATATACCCGATTGTTCTTAAGTTAAGATCAGACCTTTGACTTTGGTCAGGGTCTGGTTAGTTCTTGTAACAGCCAAAATTTTTTGATAATTGTTGTACAATGATTCACATTCACAGCTTCAAGCTGCAGTGCTCAAATAAAGCAAAACTCAGCTGAAGCATGCAGTTTGAAGGTTGCAGTTTGACGCTTGCAGCTTGACGCTTTCATTGCGAATCGGTCCTTGCATGGTGAGCAAAATGCTATTTTTAGTATGTATAGGAAGAGGGCGAAATTTTTTACATTACTCCAAAAGTTGGTAAGATAGACCCATCGCTTTTACTTTCATAGATAGGTGAAGGAATTCTGCGTCCATTGGTACCTTATTCATGGAAATACTTTATACGGTTACAAAAATACAGGGTGATATCTAAAACTCTCTCTTTGTACAGTTTTGACCGTATTATTCAGAACGGACCGGACAAAGATTTCGAACTAGGCCCCATAGTAACCTCTATTCAGCTCTAAAAAACCTATTACGTAATGGATCGATCGGGTTGATTGACTGCGGAGCGGGTGCGTCTGGTCCGAGGGTTTATACGTAGCCTGTTAACTTAGTCTGGAAAATTACATCTAAGTTTACCAATCGGAGATAGTAGGTCTGTATGTTTGAAAGTCAAGTAAAAATCCAGTAAAAATTCGTTAAGTAAAAAGTAGTAAAGAAACAAACTGTTCTCGAGTAAAAGTCAAGTAAAAATTTGGTGTATCTTTCGAAATGTTCCGGGCGAAACGTTTACAGTAGTAATTTTTCACAATTTCACAACAAAACGCAATGCCATCTGAGTTTACTAGAATTTACTTCTGCTCAAGAGCTCGTGTAAAAAATAGTAAGAGGGGAAATGTAAAGTTTTTACTCAACATCTAAAACAAACAGCAGTCAAATAAAAACTTTTTACTTTTTTCAAACATACAGACCTTAGCTCTACTTAATGCGTTAGATCACCTAAATGAGTGTCAGGTGCAGGGAAAGAACATTCGTATAATATTGAACAATCAGGCAGTGATTGGCAGGTCATTGAGAGTGACTTAGCAAAGCAGGGGTCGACTTCAAATATTCGCCGCGCAACGGCCACAAACAGTGCGATGCTGCAAAATGTAGGCCTGCTAATGGTGGATCCACACTACGCGGGCTTGGGTCATGCGCGCTTTTGCCTTTTTTTCATATAGAGTTTTTTGACTTTTTTACGACTTTGTCAATGGCAAAGGCAGTGCGGCAAAACTGCGCGGACAAAACGCTGTGCTTAAAAAGGTACATTGTACGTCCACACAATATGGGCTTTTCAAAAGCGCGTACGGCCTTTCAAATGAGAATTGATTTTTTTCTCACTCATGATTCAGAAAATTAAAAGATCACGCGCGCTTTTGTCTGGCCGTACGGCCAAAACCGCGTGGGATCTAAGTCCGCGTAGTGAGGACGGGCCTTTAGGTGAATGGTGGGCGTAAGGAAGATATCCTTCAAAAAGCTACTCGAGACAACTAGGTCAATCGAAAAAATTGGGACAATCCAGAGTACTCTGACAGGGATTATATTCTAAACCTAGGCACGAAAATGAAACCGCAAAAATGATCTGATTCGGCATCTCCCGTTCAATATATATATACGTTTTCTCATATAATGTCCAATTTATTTTTAGACATACTTATGTGTAAGGCAAAGCACCAACTATTTGGTGAAAGAAAGAAAGAGTATTATGCGATATTTTTGTATTGCCCAAAAAACAATCGACCGATTCATACATTCGTAAAACCGAGAAAAAATGAATAAATTGCATAACGAATTGGTTCTCCAAACTGTATTTTTTTGGATCTAGTAGCCTATTCCAAAGGAGAATGTAAATTTTGGTACCCACTCCAATAGATATGTGTAATACGTCGTTGGATACGTCACGGTCACACATGCTTTTTTGGAACGGGTTTTTGGTTACGTCATATGCTTGCGCGGGCAAAAATGCATAAAATTCATAAGGAAAAAAAGCAGGCGCGAAGCAAGCCTGTGTCGTGTGGACGGGCTATTATCGTAGGTACCTTCAACGTGCATAATTGCCATCGCTATATCTCTGGTATAATCCCTTCTCGATTATTCTTACCAGGTGATGTAGAGCCTTTTTATTGTTATAGCAATCTAGCAACTACTAGCCCAGTCACTTTATACATGAACCTCTAAAAAAATATAACTGTAGATTTTACAGCGGGGTTATCTTTATTTTGAGGTCACAAATAATTTCCCAAAAGTCCATAAAGCCAACTGGCCGGCCACTCGAGTTACGGAGGGTCAGAGGTCATGAAAATCAGTTTTTCTCAAATATCTCGTAAATTATCGGTTTTACGTAAATTTTGGCTAAGTAAAATTTGTTCGTGAGATAAATCTGCATAAAAATGTCCTGTATAAAATTTACGTAGAACCAATAATTTTCGAGAAATGGGGCTGAGAAAGCTCGGGCACCATGCTGCATTAGTTTCCGCACCACATTTGAAGTAGAATGCAAGCAGCATTTTTACATGGTATCCCCAGTAGGCCTAGCCCATAGGTTACAAGTTATGATATAGTTTTGTTGATTATCTCTCTATCTCTTCTATTTCCACTTCTTTCATATTGTTACCTTCATCAACACTCATCTCAGAGAAAAATGACGAAATGTGGTCGGCGTTGTTATCGATCAACTCGGGTTCAATGGTTGTATCCTCGGATATCGAATTGATACACGACGAGCCCCGACAAGAGCCATACGTTACGGAACATGGCAATCCTACTTTTCTGCATCCACTTCCCATCATCCACCTCTAAAAAAATCCGGGATTCACTTTATTTTGGGGTCACAAATAATTACTCAAAAGTCCATAAAGCCAACTGACTGGCTACTCAAGTTACGGAGGGCTAAAGGTCACAAAAAACGGTTTTTCTTAAATATCTCGTAAATTATCTGTTTTACGTTAATTTTGGCTAAATTACATTTATTCGATGGACTTTTTTTATAGGTAAATGTTAAGTACCGTTGTTACTCCACAGGCCACAACAAAATTTGGTTAACAGAATGGACCACTGGCAAGCCAGCCGCCGCAGCCGTTTGGGTGAAATTGTTTTACATAAATAATCGGAAGATATACTCTCTTCAATAAAGGAACATTCATTGAAAAATATTGAATGGTATAGTTTTAATAACAATTTCAAAAAGAAACTAGCAGATGGCCCACCTTTTGTATGCACAGAAGAGAGCTTAAACTGTTAAAATTTTCATGGGGTTGTAATCTGATAGCGTCTGGGATCTCATTCATAACGCTGCTATAAGCATACACAACAAACACATAAGAAGTATAGAATATTGGGGTATGCGTTGCTCCAGAGCTTGTCACCCAGATTTCTCGAAAACTATTGGTTCTACGTAAATTTTGTGTAGGACATTTTTATGCAGATTTATCTCAGGAACAAATTTTACTTAGCCAAAATTTACGTATCACCGATAATTTACGAGATATTTGAGAAAAACTGATTTTTGTGACCTTTGACCCTCCGTAACTTGAGTGGCCGGTCAGTTGGCTTTATGGACTTTTGGGAAATTATTTGTGACCCCAAAATAAAAAGAATCCCGCTGGAACATCTCCAGTTGGATTTTTTTAGAGGTTCGGCCTTTTTTTGTATAAAGTGACTGGGCTACTACATACTAATAAACTATTTGTTTTTGACACTACGATTTTAAATTTATAAGGTACTTAAGGCGCAATTCCACTGAGGCAACATTTAGGCAACATGTAGCATGCGGCATTGACGCAAGCTGCACACAGTCTTTCCATTGAAGTAGCACGAAGCGACAAAAAACAAGTCTCCTTGCTGCCTGCTAGAATTTGATAGTTGTTGCCAGGACGCATGCATTACTTTTCGACATAATTCAACGTGTCGAACAGTGTCGTCGTTATCCAACAGTCAGGGGATCGGTGCGGCGAAAAAAATTATAATTAAAAAAGAGTGGCTCGTCTCCAAACAAAATAGGGAAATGGTTTGCATTTGAGCTGTTAAGTTTTCTACTGGACGTCGATGTACCAAAATCAACATTGTCAACTGTTGGCAGTGATCCGGAGGACGTTGAGTTTTTTTAAATTACTACATAAAAACTATACATACATATATTATATTACCATTAGTATATTGAAATATAGTTAGGCGTAACGGTCCTGCCAAGGCAAACGTCCTTCATCTGATTGAAAACATCTCCTAAATCCAGCAGATCAGAATCGCCCTGGACAATTGTCCTCCATGATCCAGGAATAATATTTCCATTTTGCGTTCTAAAGTTCCTTGAGGACAGGGTAGTCATCGCGATGTTTTACTCCTTCTCAAAAAGTTAGAAAGATTAATGCATGCTTTTGCGACAATTTTAGCGTTTTCCAAATTAATCATTAGTGGTTTTCAAAATACACGAAACACACTTCCTAGCAGCCCAAAAGGAAAGCACTACTCTACAAGGGCATGAATGCCTATAATTGTGTAGTCTTTGACAAATGATTTTTTGTGTTATTGGCTAAAGGGTTTCATGATGGGTTAATGTAGAAGGAATTTCATCATCCTTCGAGATTACACAAAAGCATTGCGATTAGAAAGTGATTCTGGGTGAGAATATTTTAGCTTTCCTTTAGTCAATTTCTTATTAAAACTAGTTGGGACCCGGCGCGCCTCGCTGCCCCCATAAACCAATAGCGCTAACTATAATAGCCTTAAGACGTCTTAAGATTCCTCGTCAAATTCTCTTAAGACTGGCTAATTTTGTGTCAAAACGTAATGAATCTTAAGTTCAGCTATAATTGCCTTAAAACGTTTTTGACATTTGTAAAAAGTAATAAAAATTCAAGGACCAAATATTCCAATATCTTTTCAACACGATTTTAATTTCAAATGAACACGTAAAACACCAAATTAAATATTAATCGCTAACGTCAGTTTCTTGAAGATTCTAACATTCTGCGGTCCTGAGCCTTATAACTTAACGAAAGTTTCTGAAAGAGAACGAAAGATCATTTTAAGGCCATTGTAGTTGTTAGTTCTAGTCCCCATAGAAGCGTACATTATCTAAAGTTGTCTTAAGACAACGTAAGACCGATGTGCGTACAATAGACACCTAGGCCAACATATTCAGAAAGCTTGAACTCAATTGGACGGTTAGTTTCGGAGTGTATAAAGCTTACAGCGATAAACAGAAAACCATTTTTATATAACATAACTGACCTGAAAGACGTTGTCCTGTCTTAGCTATGAATATTCAATTCGAACTGGAATAAATATTAAACAAAATTATTTTATAAACATATGCATTGTTTATTGTAATGCTTTTTGATACACAACATTGTTAGTTTTCTGGCGCGTAAATTAGTAATTTTGATGGTATTCCGACACGGAAGCAGGCGACATACAATTGGCCATGTGAAACACATGGATTTTCAAGATTGATGCCACAAATACTTAACGAATGGCCTTGCGATTTATTTATCGACATTGCAAATTCAAGCTGCACGGGAAATTGTAACCGTTTAAAGTCGAATGGCATGTCGTTCGAAATCATAAGGATCCGTGGAATCAAAACGTCTTCCCCTTTGGACTTCCCTTTCAAAATTGTGGCTTCGATGACGTTTTTCATTAATTTCTTCACCGCCAGCCGAGTGCCATTACAAAGACGTGGCTTATGTTCCGCAGCATAATGATTACCGATCCGACTTTTAATTACAGATTATGAAGTGGTAATCCGGGCAACTCCAGCGAATTTAAAAATTCCGTTGGATAGTTGACAACATCATCTTGGTTAATAACGGAATCAACCGATTTGTATGTCATCAATTCGCCAGCATCTTATTTTGAATCTGATAATTTATTTCGTTGATATCAACGTTTTTTGCAACCAAAATAACACGTTCGCTCAACCAAACATGATTTTTGTAATTTTGAGCAATGTTTGGGTACACCATCTCGATGAGTTCTGTCTTTGTTACTAAATCAAAAATTTGCAGGAAATGTAATGTATTCGGACAATGTGTCAACGGGAATTTTGCCATTACCAATGTCGAGCAATTGTTTGGAAAAAACTTCTCGAGATCGGTCGTTCTGCAATTCGACTCGCATTTAATTTAAGTGTTTTGACGTATTTCCATAAAATGGACGACCTCAGACATGCGTTAAGTTCGTCCGCTGGCGTTGATCCTGGAATCACTGACAATGTTTGTCGAAAATCAGCTGCCAATAGAATCATCGCACCACTAAACCGGTTTTAGTTGTTTTTTAAATAAGGGAAACATGTCGATATCACCATCGCAACTACCCGTAAAACTACCCGTAACTTTGGGAATCGTATTTTTCGAAAAAAATCTAAATAAAATGGATCTGAGATCTTTAGCAGTGATTCGAAGAGTACCTCCCATACAAAATTTCAGATTTCACCATATGCGGTACACTACAGCTAGCTGAAGTGTTCGAGACATATCAAAATAGACCATATAGAAATACCCGCCGTACTCGAAAACCCCTATATACAAAATTTCTTGCCAATCGGATGAGCGGGTTCGGAGTCTATAAAACATTTACCCACACATACGTTTTCTGAACTTTACCAATTTTCTGCGCAATTTTCTTAATTTTTTTTCCGTAAGAACCTTCTACAAAGTATTAGACAACTTATAAAAAAGATGAATGAAATGGGTAAAGTCGTTGTCAAGCTATGGCGTGACCAAGGGAAACTGGGATTTTTATATATATTATATACCTTTTCAAGTTCAAATTGAGACTAAACAATTTCTAATTGAGACTAAACAATTTCAAAATGGGACTAAGCAATTTCAAAATGGAACTAAAAAATTTTAAAATTTAGTGAAAATAAATAAATTCTTTGATCATTGTTCGTAAATATTGAGATTTTTTAATTACGATACTTAACCAACACATTCTATTGTGTGTCATTAAAAACGTCATAAAATAAATTGAAGCTGACAATATAAAGAAGCAAATCTGTGCTTTGTATAATAATAACGAAGATTGGAGAGCACTAGCAAAAACATTGGACTGCTGTCAGAATCCAAATGGTGCTGAAAACAGATCAAAGACACAAACAGAATTTCGTCTACAACAGCTAGACAGTATAACGAACATATCGAAAATTGATGCTCCTAATTGTATCCGTCATTTTTCTCATTTTCAAAAATGTATACCAGGCCCAATGACTTTTTAATTGATTTATTATTAATATACTTTATATTTCATCCAATAAAATATTTATTTATTTTCACAGAAATTTTTCAATTTCCATTTTGAAACGGTTTGGTCTCATTTTGAAATTGCTAAGTCCCATTTTGAAATTGTTTAGTCTCAATTAGAAATTGTTTAGTCTCAATTTGAACTTGAAAAGGTATAGTATAGATGACGTTTCTCGAAAAATACCTCCGCCTGATATTCTGACTTCGCAGTCAACACTACCGTATATGAAATTATAATCTGCGTTGTAAAAAATGGTGCACGAAACTGAAGTTGCTTAAATGGAATCGTTTTAGAAGCATGCTACAAGTATTGGCGACAAAGCGTATGCGATATGGAGAAACAAATTCCGCATGTTACATTTTTGAATTTTGTGGCACATAGACGCACACGGCACACCTGCAATCAGGCAACAGCAGGAAACAATTATCATGCCACATGTCGTTCAATGCTACCTCAATGGAATTGCGCCTTCATCCTATGATCGACACTTTTTCATTTTTGATCAATTTGTAACTTTTTTAATGGGCACTATAGTTCATGTTTTTGAGAAGTTTTTAGATTGCTTTTTATACTAGTTCGAACGGTTTGATTCGTTTTAATGTTCTGATTAGGTCATTATTAGCCAAGGGTCCATCCTCTGTAAAGGAAAGTTTTCAATAGAAAAGATGTAAGGCTGACTTACAGAATTTATTTCAGTGCAGTCCTTCTTACCTGGTTTGGGAAGGAACATTGCCTTGGCCGGATTGAGACCTGTTGCTGAATAGATATAAAATTCCCCGAATTCTTAGTGAAATGAGTTCTTTATTCAGTTTGAGTACAGCGGGGAAAATTTCTTCAAGCCCCGATGTCTTAAAGCGATAAAAAATGCCTCGTACTTAAAAAAGGGGCTATCATTGTGAAAAATTGGCTCTATTTCGTCTTTTTTAGTACTTTTTCACCTAAGCTTGGGAATTTGAACCTCGTAATTGCTTATAACTCCAAAAATAAAAGCCGTACGATAAAAATTATTCATAGGAAATTGTCCAAGCTTTCCAATTTTCCAAAAAAAAAAATAGTTAACTAGGTATTTTTTGGAGAAAAAAGTGGTTTTAGTTGAAATTTTAGTTAAGAAAAACCGATTTTTTGACTTTGATGACTCATGGCTCTGGAAGTTGATAGGGTAGGGCCTTGACAGTTTTAGATAGGTGGGAGTATTCTGCGTACACTGATACCTTACTCATGAAAATAGGTTGTAAGGTTACAAAAAACAAGGTGTTATGTAAAACTCTAGAAAAGAAATTTCAAAGCGCCCTAGTGGCTAAACCGTTACGATTTTGCCCCACCCACCCATACGATTTTTTGTTCGTCTATCCAAAACCTATCCACAGCCGTCCGCTGTGTAACTTTATGCAATACGCCCTGTACAAATATCATAAATAATGTTTAAATAATATGAATAATTATTTCCCCACTTCAAAAGGTTTCTGATTTTAAATAATATAAAAAAACAAAAAAAATTAAAAAAAAATCAAAACCGGAGCTGTTTCTGAGGACTTCCGAGAAAATGTCTTCATTGACTCCACTACTAGTCCAGTCAAATTAGTCGAAAAAAGAGGATGAAATTACATTTTAAGAGGTACAGAATTTTTTTTTGGCCTTTGTTCGGGTACATCTGACAATGATAAAACCAAGTTTGTGGGGTCGCACTGGCTTGGGAAAAGCCGCCATCTTGAAAAAGAGGGAGAGCTTGTTTATATTAAATAGTTCGTTTGGATGCAATGATAGCTGATAATGAAATGACAAAGTTATGGGGAATAAAATTATCTAAAAAATGAGCCCTCAACGAGCTCTGTAAGTTGATTTGGCTCAAATAAAGGCCGGTCAAAGTTCAACCATAATTGTGTGGTGAGGGTTGAAAGCAGTTTTTTGCAATTAACTCGCCAAATGTTAATTTTTTTGGCTTAATTCCCATTAACGATTTAAAGTCCTAGTAATTACCTTTAAAATGAGCCCTTAATCGTCGTTATCGCTTATGTAGTTTGCGAGCAATCCAATGCCAAAGTTCGCACAGGACGTACCTGAAATAATTGATAACGCCATTTTTTTTGAATATTTTGTTAACGGTTGCTCATATTAAAAAGTAGTAAATGGCAGGAATACGGCAATGAAAATATTTTTCCAACGAGGTATTGGTCGACACTCCATGTCGATTATGTCCGCTCTACAGCGGGTCAAAGTTCAACCGAGAGGTTTACGAATTTTTAGCTATTTAACAACTTTCGAAAATGATAATTATGGGAAATAGTAGCTAAGAATCATCAGCTTTGACATTATGACGTTGACTTTTTTTTTAGTAAAACACCGAACAAGAGAATGCTATGAACGTGACTTGTTTATAAAAAAACCCATTAACAATAATGGCCATAGCATTACATGAAACTCAACCCAACTGTTAGCAACTCAACTCAACTAAACTCAACCCAACTCAACTAAACTCAACTATTATTCTAACTCTTAGCAATTAAACTCAACGAACCTCAACTACACTCAACTAAACTCCACCAAGCTGTACTGAACTCAACTATACTCAACCAAACTCAACTAAATTCAACCCAACTCAACTAAACTCAACCCACACTATTTCGGAAAAGTATCTTGGCTCTTAATCCTTCGATTCTTATTCTTTCTTTCGTCAGAAAGTTTTACTGATTGATAATTATTGTTTCTCGTCAAAAATTTTATTTTTAGAATTTGAAAACTAACGATTCTCTGCTACTATTTCCCATAATTATCATTTTCAGTTGTTAAATAGCTAAAAATTCGTAAACCTCGTCGTTGACCTTTGACCCGCTGTATCGCGGACATAAAACGACATGGAGTTTCGACAAATACCTCGTTGGAAAGATATTTTCATTGCCCGTATTCCTGCCGTTTACTACTTTTTCATATGAGCACCCGTTAACGAAATATTCAAAAAAATGGCGTTATCAATTATTTCAGGTACGTCCAGTGCGAACTTTGGCATTGGATTGCTCGCAAACTACATAAGCGATAACGACGATTAAGGGCTCATTTTAAAGGTAATTACTAGGACTTTAAGCCAAAAAAATTAACATTTGGCGAGTGAATTGCAAAAAACTGCATTCAACCCTCACCACACGATCATGGTTGAACTTTGACCGGCCTTTACTTTGAGCCAAATCAACTTACAGAGCTCGTTGAGGGCTCATTTTTTAGATAATTTTATTCTCCATAACTTTGTCATTGATCATTATCTGCTATCATTGCATCCAAACGAGCTATTTAATATAAACAAGCTCTCTCTCTTTTTCAAGACGGCGCACAGTGGTCTGAGAATGAAATTTACGCTTTTTCGAACATAACAAATTGATTCATTTATGATAGTAATTTGTCAAAGGGACTCCAAAAGTGAGATTTTAGTGCGAGTGCAACAGTTATCTTCGACGTAGGTCAAGAATGGGCGTTATTTTCACATTTTTGTGAATAACGTTTTTCTTTTATTTGGCTTATTTCTTTTATAGATAAATAAATCAGTGTTAACAATAACTTCTGAGAACACAATGAGTATTTCGTGCGATCATAAATATATACATATACATACATATATGCACATATAAAATTGAAAATATTCATATTTATATGAAAACTAAAATATTATTTCGAAGAGTCACAAAGAGACCGAAATTTAATTACGGCTTCTGAAAGAACATATAATTTACCGTTATGTCTAAAAATTTCATGTGCAGTTGTGCGCAGCTGCGTGAGTACAGCGAAAAGAAAATAGCCATGTAGTCAACGTTGTAGAAACTAGTGTATCACATTTTAAAGGTTTAGAAATCAGTGTAAACAATAACTTTTGAGAACACAGATTATAAATATATACATATAAGCACAGCACATACAAAAATGAAAATAGCGTGTGAAAGCGCTACTGATCCACTGCCTAACAGCAAAACTGTTTCATGGAATATTTTACATCAATCTAAGCTAATTTTTGACGCTGATTTCAAATATATGTATTATCCGTTTCTTTATATCACCTTTAGTTGATGAATTTTAAGGAATGTTTTTTAGAAAAAATACTCTCACCGTGCTAAAATATTTTATTTAAAAAAACTACAAACTCTGCACTGCTCCCACCTATCTAAAACTGTAAAAGTGAAGGTTAAACCCTACCAACTTCCAGAGTAATGAGTCATCAAAGTCAAAATTTTGTTGTTTTTGAACAAAAATATCAACTTCAATCTTCAACTACCTTTTTCCCCAAAAATACGTAGCTAGTTAACATTTTTTTTCCAAAATTGGAAAGCATGGGCAATTTTCTATAAATAATGTAAAGACAATTTTTGTGTTACCGCCTTTATTTTTGAAGATATTAGCAAATTTTGATGTTAAAGTTGGCTTTATTTGGTACTTTTCGTCATAAGCTTATGTGAAAAATGTACCAAATGAAGCCAATAAAACTCGAGCTGAGACAATAAAACTGAGGGTAGATTCGAAATTAGTGACCTCAAATTAGTAAACAACCATTAAAATATTTTATGCAACAAAAAAAAGTTTGATTTTGTTGTGCTGTGTTATAGATGAAAGTGACGAAATGGAAATTGATCCAGTATAAAATTCTTTAGCCACCATATTAGATCCGCCATTTTGTTTTTCCAAATGTTTGACATGAAAATTGTAAATAGCGACTCCAAAAACTTAGAAATATGCAATTTTATGTGAGTTCAATTCAATTTAGCCTTTTAGCCACCATATTGGATCCGCCATTTTGTTTTTTTAAATATTTGACTTCAAATTTGTAATCAGCAACGCCAAATACCTATACTTTTCAATTTCTGTGCAAATCCAACAAAGTTTGACGTTTTTTCCACGTAAATATCATTCTCAGACCACTGTGCGGCGGCTTTTCCCAAGCCACTGCGACCCCACAAACTTGGTTTTATCATTGTCAGATGTACCCGAACAAATGCCAAAAAAAAATTCTGTACCTACCTCTTAAAATGCAATTTCATTTACTAATTTGACTGGACTATACTTATATCGAGAAGTGGCGAATTCAGTGACAATTTTTCCCACTTGATATTTGTAAGTGAGATTTTTTTCACTTGATATTTGAAGACGATTATTTATTTGAAATTACAATTTTTATTTATTTTAAATATTTAAAAGTTTTATAAATAAGTATTAATTATTTGAAAGTAAAATTTTTTTAGTTAAGTTTTCAGTGTAAAAATAATGACTAGGACGCAATTTTAGATGATGCTAGATTTCATGTTGCAATACCCTTTTTGGCAAAGAGTTTAAAATATGACAACCACAATAAGGCTGAACAGAAATTTCTCGGAAGTACCGTGATTCTGCGTGGAAAAGAACCCACGGATCATTAACTACGGTTAAGACACAACCAAGACTATTATAGTCTGCCAAGGCCTTAAAAATTTGAGCATTTAACGCGACTCCAAACTTACTATTATGGATTTGACAGTCTTGGGGAGAATTGTTGGTTTTTCATGTGAGGGAGGATGATTTCAGAGACTGATTGGGGCTACGTAGACTAGTCATGATTACTATGTAGTAAAACCGATTTTTAAGAAGAGAGAGGTGAAGGGGCGGCATACTCACCCCGCCCCTTCACCCCTCTCTTCTTAAAAGTCGGTTTTACTACATAGTAATCATGACTAGTCTACGTAGCCTCAATGACGGGATCAATAAATATTGCTAGCGCGGCTTAGATATCTTGAAGAAAATAAAGGGCGTTTTTTGGTGGGATTTATTGAATGCGACACCGAGGTAAATCAAACCTCTCTTTCATGCAATCAAGGCATTGTAACATGGTATCGGTTGTAAACCCCACACATCCCCATATCCATTCGATATCAGGTACTAGACATTGATTTGATCATCGTGAACTCATGTCTAATTCAATCAACAGAGGATATCGAACTCATCCTTGATTGGGAGTGCAAGAATTGTGTTGAATTCAATGCCTTTAAAACCAAGCATTGTCTTATATCTAACAAACCCTGCACCAATCTTCCTTCCATCTTTAGTCATAACATATCCTGAGGATCTGCGAGAGAATAACAACCTATAATTACTAAGCAAGACTTGGACAACTGTAGAGATGCAAATTGTATTGGAGGCGATTACAACAAAAGACTTCAAGAGGACCATGTCTCACAAGGACTGTAGCGCCATTTGAGAAGAAAATAATGAAAACTTCCTGATTTTCAACTTTTGTCACGCAAATGACTTAAAAATTAAAAGCTACCACCTCCATATTTAGTATGTATATGAGTAGCCGAGCTCGTAATTTACGTCAACTCTTTGACAGTTTTGAAACATTTCATTAAAATTTCATTGCACAGAGTAAAACTCGAGTCTTATCAGATCCTGAGAGGATTAGTCATTTAGCTTAGGAATGACGTGGCGTTCCAGTAGGTGTACAGTATTACATCCTCTGATTTCAATCATCTTTGGATTAAAATAAGCTCTGAAGAATTACGTAATTACGTCATATTCTTTTGTTTTCTATACAGAAGTCTTAATATTACACGCGTTTATGAGGCGAAATATCAACTCGACCCAGGTAGGAGAGCTGAGTTGGGTTGAGTGGACCCAGTTTAAACTCGATCCCCGTTTATGACTGGGTTTAACCTGGGTTGAACCTAGGTTGAACCTAGTCATAAACGGGGTAATTAGCAACGAAGGTTCCACTTCAGCCATGGTATTTTCAAACGAATTTCAGGTTTTTCATCGTCCCAGCCGAAGTGGGAAATCATTCTTGCATATTTTCATTTGGTACCGTTAATTATAGATGGGTATATTGTAAAAAAATTATATTATAGAAATTACTTGTAAAGCTTGAGCCTAATTAACTACCGTATGAATAAACATAGGCCATTCATAAGTATCCCTAATGCAACTACAAATAAAACATTTTTATGTATATTTATATTTAGACGAAGAAAACTAAAGCCAAATTAGTTGATATACGCTGATAAAATGTGTACAGAAGAAAAAGTGTACAGATGAAATCAACAAATCGGTATTTGACGATTTTGGAGAAAAAGGTAGTCTTACCTTATCAAGTTTTTGTTATTAGGATAATTGTATTAAGGCTTTACAACTGATCTTTCATTAGAGTTGAACGAGAGGGGAATTGGAATCAAGATCTCGCATCTCTGTATGGCACAAAAAAAATATTTCGATCATGAAGGCTTGCACATATTCCACTCATAACTATCTTGAACCCACCGAACATGGATGGCATTTGCTTAAAAGCCAATTGATATACATAAGGCCCGTCCTCACTACGCGGACTTAGAATCCACGCGCTTTTGGTCGTACGGCCAGCCAAAAGCGCGCGTGATCTTTTAATTTTCTGAATCATGAGTGAGAAAAAATCAATTCTTATTTGAAACGGCGTACGCGCTTTTGAAAAGCTCATAGTGTGTGGACGCACAATGTACCTTTTTAAGCACAGCCTTTTGTCCGCGTTGTTGTGCCGCACGACCTTTACCATGGACAAAGTCGTAAAAAGGTCATAAAACTCTATATGAAAAAAAGGCAAAAGCGCGTACGACCCAAGTCCGCGTAGTGTGGTCCCACCAATAGGTGTGTTTTGACGTGCTGGCAAGCTTGGAAATTCTGCAGCAATATAGTATTTGTGATTGCAGTGACCGTTTCTACAATAAAGTTTCTGGATGGAAGCATTTGCGTACGTTGAAAAGTAGAATTTTTTTATGACCCGCCACAGTAATTTTTAGTTATTTTGGTCTATAATATTCTTATATCAAATATTTTCGATTAATATTTAATTGAACGAGTTATATCGAAGTTGCCAGTTACTCCTTTTTTAATAGACTTTTTAAGGGTTAGTTGCAGGCCTAAATAATCTTACCTCTAAAAAAAATATAGTTTAAAAAAACTAAAAAATACGATTTTATTTTAAAATGAACTAAAAAGCAAAAAATAATTGTGAATGTAAAGTTTTTATTGCTCCAGCCAGTATATGGGAACAACCTACATTTCGAAATGTACAACAGCGTGGGACTCTTTACCTGTAATCTTATTTTATTAACACCGTAACTTTTCGCTAGCGCCCCACGGTTATTTACATTTTGAAAGGTAGGTTGTTTCCATATTCTGTTTGGAGCAATAAAAACTTTACATTCACAATTATTTTTTTACTTTTTAGTGCATTTTAAAATAAAAGCGTATTTTTTAGTTTTTTTAAACTATATTTTTTATTTTCTACTTTTTAGTCTATTATATGTCTTCCGCCATTTTGTAGTGACCGCCATATCAGATTTAAAATGACATCACACAGCTTACTGTACTATACTGTACGATACCCATACCGAAGGCGTTGTAAAGAAAAAGGTAAACCGGCATTTTGGGTTGGCCGCCATTTTGAATTTGGAATCATGACACACAGCTAATAGTATTCTACTTGTCATATCCTTTCATTTGATACCCATATCGAGCGCGTTGTAAAGAAAAACGTAATCCGACATTTTGTGATGACCGCCGTTTTGAATTTTGAATGACGCCACATAGCTAATTGTATTCTATTTGTCATACCCTTTCATTTGATACCCACGTCGGGGGTCGGGCAGCACAATAGCAAAATTCGGCCGCCATCTTGGAACCGCCATCTTAATTATTTCACAAAATAGTCAGATTGCATTGTCACGCGAACTAGACATTTGTGCAAAATTTGAAGTTGATCGGTTATATACAAGTGGGTGAAAATCAAGTTGCAAGATTTGTCTACATACTTACATACATACATACATACAGGTTAAGCTAATATAAAGCGTATAAAAAGATTCAACTCTCAAATGCAGCTAATTGTTTATTTATATACTAGCAAAAAACCCGCGTGCGTTGCAACGCCCTTAAAGAATAAAAGTTCATGTGTGCACTGTCCGCGGTAGGAAAAAAGTGAAAGAAACAACAAATCTGGAAAATATGATTTTGGATACCTTTTATATGGTTAATTTTTATTGACAGTTTTTTTGACAGCTGTCATTAGTCAAAACCGGTTTTTGATATGATATTCGTATTCAGTGGTATCGAAAACCTAAGGATACCAAGTTTCACCTTGAACCGATGGAAATCAAGTGCCCAACGCTTGGTTGAACCTAAAAAATGTTAAATCCCACTTAAAATTCAACCTGCGGGGGGCGGTTTATAATTTTGTTTTTCTCTTTTCGGTTAGTCGTTACACTGCCCCTTCTTACTTAGTGTTCGTTCCGAACACAGCTTCCGTCCCGTTCTTACCGATCGAACTTTTTGGATGCGATAGATGGAATCGTTTAACCTCGTTATGGCAGTGGAGGGTCCTTCCTTTTTCTTTGTAATTTTGGCGATTTACCTTTAATTAGTCGAGCATTTTATAGGTACACTCGATCGCATGGGAAACTTCACGACAATAGAGGAAGTGATCAAGATACACTATGTTCAATGTTCTTCTATTTGGAGGTAGGATGTGAAGATTCAGATTTCCCAACTCTTGAACAACCTACCTACAGCTGACAGTGAAATTTTAAATTTATTAGTTTTGATCATAAATGCGTTATTTGCTATCTTAAAAACCCCCAGATACCGATTTTCAATGGAATCGGAATACAATTGGCAAACTCATCGGCCATATTGGTACGGCCATTTTGAACTTATAAGTTTTGATCATAAATTCGTTATTTGCAATCTTAAAAATACCTAGATACCCACTTTCATTGGAATCGGACCACAATTGGCAAATTCGTCGGCCATATTGGAGCGGCCATTTTGAATTTATAAGTTTTAATCATAAAGTTGTTATTTGCAACCTTAAAAACCCCTAGATATCCAATTTCATTGGAATCGGAATACAATTGGAAAATTTCGTCCGCGGCCATTTTGAATTTATAAGTTCGGATCATAAATTCGTTATTTGTTACCTTAAAACCCCTCAGATACCGATTTTCCTGGAAATCGGAACACAATTGGCAAATTTGGGTGGCCATTTTGAATTTCAGTCATATTTCGGCGGCCATTTTGAATTAATAAGTTCTGATCAAACATTCGTTATTTACTACCTCAAAAAACCCCAGATACCGATTTTCAATGGAATCGCAACACGATTGACAAATTCGTCTGCTATATTGGCGCGGCCATTTTGAATTTCTAAATTTTGACCACAAATTCGTTATTAGCGACCTTAAAAACACCTAGATACCCAATTTCATTGAAATCGGAACACAATTTGCGAATTCACATTTGAGTGGCCATTTTGAATTTCGGCCATTTTTCAGCGGCCATTTTGAATTTCGAAAATCGGGCTTCGAGGTGTTTCTTGGGAGACCCCCACGGACCTTCGTGCAAAATTTCGAAGCTCTGCGATGACTGGTGCGCCCGCTATAGCGCACACATACATACATACATACGTACATACATACATACAGAAACTTTCTTTTATTAATATAGATGTATATTAACCATAACTTTTAGACGGCACAATTGTTAAAAATCAGTTTACGTGTTGCCCCTGCTAGACTAGCTAATGCCCCTGACAGACTAGCAGTATCGAAACCATGGCAAACGAGGAAACTACACTGATAAAAAAAATCTTAGCCCATCGAAGTTTTTCTTGAACGAAGCAACTCATGTTTTGGATATAACGAAAACAAAATTGTCGCGGGATAAGCAATACTGATAGTCTTGGTTTTATTGTCTTGGATGAAGACAAAAGTTGACTTGAAGTAAAAAAAATACAAAACCGATGATGTTATAATTGAAAACAATTCAAGTTCTAAAATCGGTCTTAATAGTTGTGATACATTTTTAGAACTTGAAAGTCCGGTAACCGAAAAAAGTCCGATGAATTAAAAATTTAGTTTCTTGAGTAAAAAATTAAACAATCTTATTTCGAGAAACACATATCTTGGTCGAAAAATATAAGTATTGAGAGAAGAAATACGATTGCTTGGCTCAAGAATTTCCAGTGTCTTACTCTGAGACAGCATTCTCATGTTAAGACTGAAAAATTTTTCTACTCAAGACAACGAAACGAAGCCTATCGAATTGCTGGAATCAAGACAATTTTTCTATCAGTGTATGAGTCTGTACTCAAAAACTACGATTTTACTAAGTACAACAACCCTGGTATTACCATATTTTCGAAATCTGCATCTACTACGTTTGGAAGTACATAATTAAAAACTTGGAGTTTGCAGAGTACCCCGCAAAAATGACGGCATAGTGCCTAAAGTTTGCGTCTTATTTAGGAGTATCGATCTGCATACAGGGTGTATTGCATAAAGTTACAAAGCGGCCGGCTATGGATAGGTTTTGGATAGGTTAACAAAAAATCGTATGGGTGGGGGGAGGAAATCGTAACGGTTTAGCCGCAAGGGCGTTTTGAAGTGTTTTTTAGTGTTTTGCATATCACCCTGTATTTTTGTAACCTTATGTGATATTTTTATGAATAAGGTAGCACTGCACCCAGAATACTCCCTACCTAAAACTGTACAAGTGAAGGTTCTACCCTACCAACTTCAAGAGTTATGAATCATCAAAGTCAAAATTTTGAATATTTTAACAAAATGTCAAGTTCAACTACCTTTTTCTCCATAAAATACGTAGTTAATCAATATTTTTTTTCCAAAATTGGAAAGCTTGGACAATTTCCTTAAATAATGCCTGGAAAATGTTTGTGCTACGTCCTTTATTTTTGAAGATACATATTAGCAAATTTTGATCTTACGAAAAGATTGTGTTACATTATGTAGTGAGAGCTAAAGACTGTCTGGATTTACAGAAATTTCATTGGAGAAGTAGTTTTAAAAAGGATTCAAAAAGTAACTGCAAAAAGTGATGTATTATAAAAATAGTCCTCAGCAGTGAAATAACGTTATGTGATAAGAAATATATTTCTTGATTTATTTCAAGGTCTTAATTAGTGTATTAACTGAGAATATTACATTGAACTCATTATAGACTCATACATACATCATCATAGCCCTGACCTTTGTCCATTACTTTGGAAGTATTTCTTCAAGTAGAGGCAGTAAATATCAACCAAGATTTTCAATATCTCCAATCACTTTATTCGTAATCCTAAATATTTTAGTCATTAGATTGGACGGACATATTAAGAAACGAATTCAAGTGAGGTAGCTTCAAAATTTACGTGAAAATATAAAAGAAAATCGACCAAGCTTAGCTTTAAAGCGGCCTACAGACGATCAACTTGGGTTTTCAACCTGTTGTCAACTAGGCCTAGTTGTCAACGAGTTGCACGTCTGTAGTCGTGTTTACGGTTGAAAACAACCGTTGATAAATGGTTGAAGAAAGAACAAAATTTTTACATTTTTGGTAGGCGGAGCTTCCAGATTACCAACCAGTTTGCGCGACAACTACAACCGTATTGGGTAACAGCATTTTAAATCGTGGGCTTGAGCAGTGAACATCAGTGTGAATTACAAATCGTCCGCTTAGAGTGTAAACCTGCTAACTAACTTTAATGAAATTTTACAGCGCGGACAAAAAACTTCTAATAATTTATATTTGTAGCTTAGAAAACCCAAAATATAGTTGGTTTATGTTGTAATATTGTATAGTAAATGCTATGGTTGCGACTACTACTACTTTCTAAGCTACAAATATAAATTATTAGAAGTTTTTTGTCCGCGCTGTAAAATTTCATTAAAGTTAGTTAGTAGGTTTACACTCTAAGCGGACGAAATAACGTAATTTTCGGAACTGCTTTGCAATCAAAAACTGAAAATGAAATGATGTTTGCAAACTGTTTGACAACAAGTTGAAGCGTTTGTACACTTTTTGTTGACAACGTGTTCAAAACGTGTGCTTTATTTCGCACATTCGCTTATGACGAAAAAAGGACATTCATGAAAATAGGACATATGATTACAAAAATACAGGGTGATATGCAAACACTAAAAACAAACTTCAAAACGCCATAGCGGCTAAACCGTTACGATTCCCCAACCCCCCACCTAGAACAGAAATTTGTATGCTTTGCTCTCTCTGGCACCTAAATTTCCACTTTCCGTTTGGGATGTAAATGGGCATTTAAACGCATACTTCCACTACGGAAAGAGTGCATCCAACCATGTCCTTTCCATCCCACATTTTTGCTGGCAGCTCTCCTGCTAGTCCAACAGAAGATGGCCACTTCCAAATCGCACTTCGATGTCCCGAGGCCAGGGAATGATTCGATTTTACCAATTTATAATTAGAAAATATAGAACGATACTCAAATTCATTCTTCGCGTTTACAGCTGCTGCAGTGTCCACTTCCATTCTGTCCCAACATCTCTTGTTACTCCACCGGCTGGCTTCAAACTCCAATCGACTTAATAGAGCGCTGTCAATAATGCGCAGTGCAATGCTTGTTTGACTCTGCACACACAATCAGCATAGCGTCAGACAAACCATTTGCGTATGTGACTGATCTGATAAAATTGACCACAATCGTCATCATTTTTTATGTCAAAATATAAATGTCAAAAATAAAGTATTTACTAAGCCCTCAGGCTTTATATTTACCTCAATTCTGCTTTTGAGATATCACGAACTTTTCCTAGCTAATTTTACGGGCAAACAACAGATCCTGTAAAGTGACAGCTTGATTTTTATTTCTCGCTCAGTGTCTAAAACGTTCGCGCATTTGCAGGACTCCTATCATGGATTTTTTCAATCACTCACGACTATCACTCTATAATAGGGTTAAGGCGCCAGAGTACCATATCAAAGGTCCGTGGTTCGAGTCCACTCCTCGGCATGGTCCTCGCCTTTCCACATGCCATGGTAAGCGAGGAAGCCATCTCTTGTTCGATCACCGAAGCGAATTCTGTCGCGTAGTATTGGATTGGAGTTGCAGTTGATGGAATAGAAAAGTATGTTGTTGCCAGTTCTTTTAAGGCTCGCGCACACTACAGCCGCGACAGGCCGCAGCGCAAAAATACTCCTAGCAAGCGATACGCCAGTCGCTGCGATGCGGCCCGGTTCGGCCTGCCTGTAGTGTGCGATAGTTAATATAAAATGTATGAAAGTGATGTAGAAGGATTTTTGTTATGCGATGCGGCCCGCCCTAATGTGCGCCGGCCTTTACTGTTCTCTGTTCTCTCTACTATCTTTCCGACTAGAGCTTACGTTTCACTCAATATGCCCTCATCCACGGTCAAACAAATGCACAAACATGTTGCCAACGTCGAAAAATTCTAAATTTTTTAATAGTGTGCGTGTGTAAAGTACAAGTTTTTGATGTTGGCCGCGGTTTGAAGAAAATATTCGGCTGGTCTGGTCTAATATTTTCTTCATACCAACTTAAATATGTGTGCGAACTTTTTATGTGTTCGATGTAAAGCATTTGCAAGTTTGTTTTGTTTACAGTAGATTATGTGAAATCGCTCACGTTGTATCAAGAAAGTTTCTATCGTTGATGGCCAAAAGATGTCAAAGTTTCAATGTGTGCGTTCTTTTTCGAAAAATTGTATGACCGTGGAAGGGGTCCTAACATAACCTTCTATATTACAAGCCATGAACAAGGAAAATATTGAGAGCGAATTTCCGCTCAATCGGACTACAACTCGGTGAAGTCACGTTATGTTGTTAGTGTAATTTGGAGAATTTGGGAGAATTTGGTAGTCCGATTCTCTCAATTGAGATTCTTGTTCATGGCTTGTAAATATAGAAGGTTATGGTCCTAATGATTTAACGTATGACAGTGCAAAGGGGCTTATCTGTGAGCTCTAGTCATTTACATAAAAAACCGCTCAGAGGCGTGATCACAGTGTCCGCTGGGATTATATCCAACGTCCATTGTAGGTTATCTGCACACCAGAAGTTGGGTGTGTAAAGTTAAGGCCCGTCCTCACTACGCGGACTTAGATCCCACGCGCTTTTGGCGGAAAGGCCTTTTAATTTTCTGAATCGTTAGTTTTGGATCCTAAAATAAGAACAAATCTGGAAGAAAATAATTATTTAATGAATATTGATATGAATATTGATCGAGAAAAAAATCAATTTTTATTTAAAAATCCCGTATTGTGAGGAAGTACAATGTACCTTTTTAAGCACGGCCTTTTGTCCGTGCTGTTTGGCCATTAAAAACTTTATAAGGAAAAATTTTACAAAAAAAATACTGGAAGTTTTGTTCACAAGCAGTTTTGTAAATTTGCAATATATATATTATTAGAAATATTCCAATTCTACTTTACGTATTTTTACCAACTGTGTAGTAAATACACAATATATCTGGGATGTAAAAATACAATCACTATTGGAGCTCTCACTTCATGGTTTTGTAAATTTCCAAAACTTTTATGTATGCCCTCTCCCTATACATAAAAATAGCACTTTGCTCACCATGCATGGACCGATTCCCAATGAAAGCTTCAAGCTGCAAGCGTCAAAGCAGTGGCTTGGGAAAAGCCGCCATCTTGAAAAAGAAGGAGAGCTTGTTTATATTAAATAGCTCGTTTGGATGCAATGATAGCTGATAATGATCAATGGCAAAGTTGTGGAGAATAAAATTATCTAAAAAATGAGCCCTCAACGAGCTCTGTAAGTTGATTTGGCTCAAAGTAATGGCCGGTCAAAGTTCAACCATGATCTTGTTCTGTTGTGAATGCGGTTTTTTGCAATTAACTCGCAAAATGTTAATTTTTTAGGCTTAATGCCCAATAACAAATTTAAAGTCCTAGTAATTAACTTTACTAATTTGACTGGACTAAATTATACTTTCTAAATTTCAACTTTGTTTGAAGGTAGCCGTTATTAAATTCTAAAAATGCAAAATGACAAAGCAATTCCATTTTCTTGTTTTTAGTTCATGGCTACATAGTTTCACACTTCTTCTGTTGGTTTTCAAACTTTTTATACAGTTTGCGTATGTTTTTACAAAGGAATTGAATTATTCTTATTTAGTTCATCTTTAAATACAGGATATTTATGAAGCCTTTGCAAGTCATTACTCCTTTGAACATTGTAACATTAAAACAAAGCATCGGCGAATACAAAAAACACTCCACAATTGAATATTAAAAAGTAAAATATAACAGATTTCTTAATGTAGATAAGAGTAGAGACAAGTTAAAGCTACTTTTCAAATCAAATATTAGATGATATCACCACCGAGTTTTGCTGTTTGCTTTTCTTATTTCTGAGAAGGTATTTTTCTAATATTACCGAGGTATATTTTATGCCAGAAGAAACAAATATTTAAAACTCGGGTAAAGGTCGAAGCAGCGCCAGGGAAAATCTCTTTTTTTTCGTTTATATATTGAAAAAACCATTCCATTTCAATTGCTTGAGAAGCATTAGTTTTCATATATAAATAAATGATAACATCTTATTTTGATGCTCGTTTTTTTTAAAGTTAAGAAGCTTATTTTTTCAACTTTAAAATTAATGCATGATTGATTCGTGCACTTGCTTGAATACTTGTTACGTAAATCAATTTTGGTAGAGAGGCAGGCAATGATAGAGTCACTAATAATGTATACCTGTTAACAACGTTTATTGAATTGTATTCATATTTTTAGAGAATTAAATTTTAAACTACTCGCGCTGAATAAAATAAATATCCACCTTCACTCTTAAAGCTATGAATTCGAAAAATTCGATTCGTTTAAATTATATTGTAGCAAAAACATTAATAAAAAAATGTTTTGAAAAATTATGAAAGTTTAAGGTAAAATATACAAGCTACTCTTATCCTCTGAAAAGATCTGTGCAATTCTAGGTGTGTTTCATTTACAATGGAGTATGTACGCCGGCGTAGTTGCAGTAGTTGGTTAATGGAACAGTCTTTTTCTAATCTGGAGTACTTCATAAACTCTTTAAAGTGAGAAGTCTATGGCTTTTGTGATTTACAATTGTATTTTTCAATATTATTTTAATACATATTTCTGTCAGGATGAAAATTAATAATAATTAGGACTCAATTGAACAAAGATTTATTTTAAGAATTTATAATCCTAGAAAAATTAATAATAGAAATAACGTGTTTCCTCTTCAATACTTTTTTCTCGAATCCCCAGCTCTTCTCTTGGTTTTTCATAATTTCCCGTGCTTTGAATTTAAGTAGGCGTTATCGTTACTTCTGCACAGTACCTATTTATTTCCTCGGTGCTGTTCAGGAAATTCTCCTCACCATCGGTGCTGCCACCTTCCCACCTTTCGATTTCGAGTTTCTCGATGACAGTTCGGCACTTCCTCTCTTTCAATCATGGGATGAATTTAAAAACAGATTGTTGAACGATTTTCCAACAGGGGAATCAGACGCAGATGTCCACATGAGTTGAATGAATTCCAAGATAAAATCTTACGAGACAATGGAAGAATATTAACATAGATTATCTAGTAAAGGCCGTAAAGGAGGGTTGAAAGATGAGGATATACTTAAATATATTATACAAGGAATGAATGACAAATATTTTACCGACTCAATTATAAGTATACACTTTAGTTCGTTAAACGAATTACTTGTCACCATTAGGAGGTTCGTGCTGAGAACTTCAGGTTTGAAGCAAGGTAACAGAGAATGGTTCATTGAAAAGAAACGAAACGTAGCGGTAGTGTCTCGCCATTCAACATTTTATAAACCAAACAGTCCAACTGTTACAATTGTAGTGAATATGGGCATATTTCAACGGATTGTCCAAAAGAACTTAAAGGTGGAAAATTCGCAAATAATAACCGGTCTGGGCAGGAGATGTCGCCGAGTGATCGGAGTGGAAATTGATCAAGACCAAATATAAGGAACATTGCTTCAGAAAATCTTACCGAGGAGAAATCGATTACAAAGAAAATAAAAGTGGAGGATCAAGAAGTAACTGCATTAATCGACATTGGCAGTGAAAGATCCCTAATATGTCAGAGTCTTGCATCGAAATTATCAGGGGTAAAGGACAACAAGCAGATTACATTGAAGGGATTTGCTGGCGGAACCTATAATTCTCCTTATCAGATATTCGCTGACTTACAGATAAATAATCAAAGGCTGAATGTATCTTTGTGCGTCATCGATGAAAATCTAATTCCTATCCAGTGTTATTAAGATCAGATATTTTGTGTTCTCCAAATCAACGACTTGTCATTGAAGAAAGGAAATGCAAATTGGAGAAATTAGCCATAGATGAAATCAAATGTGGACCATTATCAAAGAAAGATATCAATATCCGGAGTGTTTCGCAAAGGACTTGCAGTCGTTGGGAAGATTCAAGCAAATTGAATTGAAAATTAGTGTGAAAACAGACAAACCAGTGAGCTTAAAACCGTATCGACTCCCGTTTGCCAAGAGGGATAGTGTGAAGAAAATTATTGATGGACTTTTAGCATATAATATCATTCAGCAGAGTGATTCTGCATATGCATCACCAATCGTACTCGTGCAGAGAGAGGAGAAAGATGATAGACTTTGTGTGGATTACCGGGCATTAAATGCCATAACCGTCAAACAACCATTCCCGATGCCAATAATAGATGAGCAGCTAGCGTTATTAGCAGGAAATAGATTTTTTTCAACATTGGACCTAATATCAGGATATCATCAGATTCCGCTGGAAGAATCATCAAAGAAGTACACAGCTTTTTGTATAAGTATAATTTTATGCAATTTGGTTTGGTAAATGCTCCAGCCGTTTTCCAACAATTAATGAACCGACTGATAACCAAAATGGACCGAGGCGATGCTCTAGCATATTATCTAGATGATATAGTTATCCCAAGCAAGACTATAGAAGATGGATGGAAGAAATTAGAAAAGTTCCTTACAGTATTACGAGAAGCAGGACTTACATTGAGATTGAGTAAATGTATGTTCCTCGCAACGGAGAAAAAGTTTTTAGGACACCGAATCAATGCAGATGGAGTAAAACCAGGAGAAGAAAAGATGAAGGCTAAAAGGAATTTTCCAGTTCCTCAGGATGTTACACAAGTTAGACGCTTTTTAGGACTTACAGGATATTTCCGTAAGTTTATCATCGATTTCGCAATTAAATCAAAACCATTAACCATAGTGCTGAGGAAAGATATTGCGATGAATTGGGAAGAGCAACAACAATCTTCGTTCGAGTTACTTAAAAGCGAGTTATGTAGTGAACCAGTTCTGAGTTTATACGATCCCAGAAAGAGTCACCAGGTACACACCGACGCTTGTAGTTTAGGCCTGGCAGGAATGCTGATGCAAGAGGAAAGTGGAGGAGTTTTTAAACCCGTGTATTACTTCAGCCGTCACTGTACAGATACTGAATCTAAATATCCAAGCTATGAGCTTGAAGTTCTAGCAATAGTTGAAAGTTTAGAAAGATTCCGGATTTATTTAATTGGTAAACGGTTTGTCGTAGTCACTGATTGCTGCGCCATTCAACGTACGAAAGATACGAAACAATTGAATCATCACATCAACCGTTGGTGGTTGAAATTATTAGAATTTGATTTTGAGGTTATCCATCGTCCGCTGAACGTCTCAGGCATGCCGACGCGTTAAGTCGTTGTCCAGTAGGAGAAGCAGTACAACTGAAGCCGATAGGTGCAGTTTTTCGGATCGAATTGTCACAGGGCGACTGGCTAGCTATCATTCAGAAGCAAGATCCAGGAATCTCTATCATCGTTGATATCCTAGCTGGAAGAGTTAATAGCCCTCAACATAGTCAGTACGAGAAAAACTATGTGGTACAACGTGGAAGACTTTATCGGCGCCTAGACGAAAATAGACTAAATTCGGTTGTTCCGAGATCCGGAAGATGGAGGTTGATTCATGCCTATCATGACGAGGCTGGTCATTTTGGAGTGGATCGGGTACTTCATAGATTACAGAAGCATTTTTGGTTCCCGCAGATGAGAAGGTGTATTAAGTCTTATATATCCTCATGTTTAGAATGTGCATATAACAAGAGACCGGGTGGAAAGGCTGAAGCGGAATTGTACGCAAATGAAATAGTTCCCCTGCCATTTCGGGTGTTGCACATCGACCATTTAGGACCGCTTCCAAGGAGTTGTCAACAGAATTCTTATGTCCTTGGCATCATTGACAAGTTTTCCCGATATATAGTAGTAAAGGGTGTACGGAGTAGAAATGCAGCTTTAGTTATTCGAGCTCTATGAGAATTGACCACATATTTTGGGTTGCCACAGAAAATTGTCACCGACAGAGGTACGGCCTTCACCTTGAAGTCTTTTAAGGATTATTGTTCAAGAAACAAGATACAACATGTGTTGAATGCTACAAGAACACGGTGAGCTAATGGCGTCATTGAACGAGCCAATCAATCCATATTGCATTATCTGCGAACGTCAGTTGACGATAAGGATACTTGGGATAAGAAATGTCGGGACCACTGGACTTTGAACTCCCAGAAGAACGCTACTACAAACTATAGTCCAAATGAATTGGTTTTCGACTTTCCATTAAGGGACGCATTGACCAACTGAGTTGTCAGTGTCTTACAAGATGAACAAGAAGAAAATATTTGTGGAATTGATGTTCGAAAACATCGCCTAGATGCTCTAGCTCGAATTAAAAAGGAAAGAAGTTATTGGAAGAAACGCTTTGATAGTCGACATCGGAAGCCGAGAAGCTATAGTAAGAGTGATATAGTTCTTATTGAGAACATTGCTCCTAGTTCAGGAGAAAGCCGAAACTGGAACCGAAATACAAGGGACCTTACGTCATCGCAGAAGACCTGGGACATAGATATCTGGTAACGGACTTGGATGACATCCCTTCTACAAGCAAACCGTTCAAGTCAGTATTTACTCCGGAGCGAATGAAGCCATGGTGTTGTGAAGATCCCGAGCTACATGGAATATCCGAGCAACGATCCGATGAAGAGGACGAAGCTGAGTGTTCGAGACGAACTCCAGGGAGGATGGCCGAACTGTCATCGAGAAACTCGAAATCTAAAGGTGGGAAGGTGGCAATACCGATGGTGAGGAGTATTTCCTGAACAGCACCGAGGAAATAAATACTGTGCAAAAGTAACGACAACGCCTACTTAAATTCAAAGCACGGGAAATTATGAAAAACCAAGGGAAGAGCTGGGATTCGAGGGAAAAATTTTGAAGAGGAAACACGTTATTTTTATTATTAATTTTTCTAAGATTATAAATTCTTAAAATAAATCTTTGTTCTATTGAGTCCTAATTATTATTAATTTTCATCCTGACATTCCGTTATACCATACAATTATAAAAGATTTTAAAAATTTTTCAATTAACAACAATTAACAAATTAATCAATTTATAATATTTTTATTATTATTGAACTGTATTTAGCCGATACACTTTCTCAAATTAGAAAAATTACAATTACTAAAAGCCATCTATTAGAAAAAGGCAACGTAACCATACTATGAGCTGGTGTAACTGCGTCCAACTACACCGTCGTACGTACTATAATGAAAATGAAACGCACCTTTTATCTTCCAGCTCACAGCGTGAGACCAATATCGCCTGTGATTTTAATATTCAAATCGAAATTGACTTAGATACACTAATTGCATCGGTGCGGTTTTTGCAAACAAGCTGAAATCTGAGAATCTGACATTAATAACCTGCACCAAACCATTAATCATTCTATGTAAGACCCTGTGGCGGATCTAGAATTCTTTTTGTGGGGGGGGTGGGGTTTGACAAATATAAATAAAAACTCAAAGCTTTTATTTTGAGTAAACTTTTATTTATTTAAATAATAAAGTTAAGCCTTCTTGCTTTTTGATGTGAAACCTATAGGCCAGTCAAATTATCGAAAAAACCTCGTTTTTTTGCCAACCGAGCCATCCGAAAAGTAAAATATGTGTAAAATATGAAAAATTCCGTAGAATTCGATGAACTACTTTTGGCACTCGTGTCGTAGGCCTTTGGGAAAGTTTCCAAAATGGCGTCAAAAGAGGGCCAAAAACAGATTTTTGCGTTTTAAAATAAAACTACACATTGTACAAAAAAAAGGTTTAAATAAAGTTTGTAGATCTTCTTCATACTAATAAAATGTAACCAGTTTGATGTCAATACATAAACAAATAAATGAGTAATTGCAAAAAAAACCGCTAAAAATCACGTTTTTTTAAATGCTCATATCTTTTACCAAAAAACGATTTTGTAATGAAACTCGTGGAAAGTGTAGCCCTTGGAGAGTGCAATAAAACGTTTTTGTAAATTTCAAAAATAATAAATAATTTTTGCAAAATAAGGTTTTTTCGAAAAAAAGACCTTTGTTGTCGAATTCGATTAGCTCATAGCCATCAACACCTACAGAAATGTTTTTGGGCTTAAAATGTTCTGGAAGAGTTGTGCTAATAGTTGTGTTTTGTGCGCACATTGCTACTTCATTGGAAACATGCGAAAATATGGCCGGAAAACCGAAAAAAAACTATTTTGCTCACGAAATTCGATTATTTGCCTATCGATAAGGAAAACAAAAATATATATTTTACGACCATCACAGAAAATTAACTCCTATCGAGCGCAGAATACTGCACCTATCTAAAACTGTAAAAACCAAGGTTCTACCCTATCAACTTCCATAGTAATGAGTCATCAAAGTCAAAATTTTGGTTTTTTTAACTAAAATTTCAACCAAAATCACCCTTTTCTCCATAAAATAGCTAGTTAACTATTTTTTTTTTGCAAAATTGGAAAGCTTGGACAATTCCTATCAATAATGTCTGGACAATTTTTATGCTACGACCTTTAGTTTTGCAGTTATTAGCAAGTTTGGGCGCTTTCAAAAATTCAGCCGATTGCAGCAGTCGGAGCAGTCAACTGTTCAAATATTCAACTGAAGTTAAAATTTGTAAGCAATCAGAGCAAGCATTTGGATTCGTTTGCATTTGACTGCTCCGACTGCTGCAATCGGCTGAATTTTTGAAAGCGCCCTTTGATGTTAAAATTGACCTTATTGCCGGGTTTTCACTAGTAGAATTAGTGGTAGAGTAACTGGCCTACTTTTAAGCGGTAGAGTAACTTTACCACGGTGCTATCTCACTCTACTCTACTATAACCGAGTTTTCATTAGGTGAGTTCAAAGGATAGTTAGTACTCGACCAGTATACTCCAGGGGCGCACAGAGCTTTCGGGGGGCCCGGGGCAAAATATAATTGGAGGCCCCTCCCCAACCACAAAAAATTTTGTTACGAAGAATATTCACAATGTGTTCAAAATGTATTGTTAGTTAGGTTTGGACCTTATGATCATGGTATTATATGAAATACGTTTTTTTTCTAGAAACCATGTTGATCTACACACACTGCAGCAGGCCTAGAAAGATCTGCGCGTTCTGCTCTTAAGATCACAGATGTGATGATCCGCAGCTCCGTCAATCGCGGCGGTGTCCATTTATTTGTAAATGGTGCCAGATTCGTTTTGCCAAAGCCTTTTTCTGAAATTGTTGGGGCACCGAGTAGTCCTAGTTCAGCCATTTTCAGATGCTACAAGAGCAGAGATAAAACTCCGTCCCGCGGCCTGCGCTTCACTATTTATTATTTTTTAACTTCCCAGTAGGAAGTTATTGTAATCGGTCCGAAAATCGAAATCGAAGTTTTCAATGTATTTTTATGTTTCAAGGTCGCAATAGCTTTTTAAGCAAAAATTTGAAAAGAAATATGTGTGTGTGTGTGTCTGTGCGTACGTATGCGGTCATTTTTTCCTGCACGATTCGCGCGTACCAAAAAGGTGTCGACTTCGTTGAGAAGCGTATTAAAGGAAATATGATCTGAAAAGATTTTCATAAAAATCGGTCGAGCCGTTTTTTGTTTAAACGACTTAAGTGATTTTTGTACCAGCACGACCGTTTTTTCTTACAATTTTCTGTTATTATTGTTAATTTATTATTAAAATATCCATTGATAATATTCAACATTCATCATACTGGGAAGTTAATCGTGTGGACCGAAAGGGTCAAACTCACATCCCAACTAGTTTTTTTTTGTGGAAGACAAGAGCTCAGGGAAAGCCCTTTGTACTGTCAACAATCTATTTTTTTCGTATAGACTGCAATGTCGAACAGCAAGCTCTAGTCGATAGATAGGGAAGGGAAAGAGACTGCTCTATGGGGTCCTTTTAGTGAGTGACCAGATCATAAAGCGTAGTCTCCGTAGATTTTCTCTCTTAGTACGCAGACTGAGCGGAGTAGAGCGCAGTTGAGGGAACAATAGAGAAAAACAGATCATATCCAATCATGCTTAGTAGACAGAGAACAAGAATTTCTGAAGAGGACTATAGAGAAAAGAGACGCACTGAGAAGATAATGCAGTTTTGGGAGGACGGAATGAAGAAAATAGAAAAATCAGCAAACTTAAATGACGCAAGAAATTTTGACAATAAAGTAAACCAACAGCGCAAAGAATTTAAACCTAGAGTGGCGATGGGCAAGGATTAACGTCGCGCCTCTATAGACCCTTTAAGCCACCATAGGAATGTAGCTGCACTCTCTATACTTGATCGCGACTGCTCCACTGAAATTCAGGACCTCCTGCCTGCACGGCAATATTTCTCCCGCAACACAAGACTAGCCTGCTCGGCTCACCCCCTACCCTACAGCCCCCCTTCGCGCACAATACGGTCTAGAAGCTCGTTTATGAATAGAACAACTGGACTGTGGAATAATCTTCCGCAGTCTGTATTTCCGAAATCCTACAGCATCTTACGAGTTCAAACGTAGGTTTCATCGACATTTCCTCGAGCATCCCCCAGACCCCTCTAATCTTTCTATCCTTTTTTCTATCCTTCAAACCAAGCTTACTACTAGACATTGCACCATGATATAGCGTAGAAGAAATACGCCAAGCGGTGCGAGCATTAAAAAATAATAAGGCATGTCCCTGTTCACGTTTTTGTTGATAACGTGTATATTTTTCGAGTTGTAGGCGGTAGGTGTGGGCGTTTTTTTACATTTTCGTAGAAGGGCCAAAAATCACTGTTCTTCAGCGCGCTTAGCGCCAAAACCCCTAGTCAGAAAATCAAAGTTTACTAATAGTCCGGGGAAATTAGCAAAAAAAACGCACGAAAGGAGACAAAATTCCAAAATGGCTGAAAATTGGACCACAGCTTCCTTGGGGCTTTTTAAGAAAACAATTTCGGAATCATAAAAAAAACAGCATGGGCGCCGGAGATATTACTTTTTGGCAAAAAATCACTCGAAAACTTGTTTTTTCGAAAAAAAATTTTGATCAGTCAATACAAAATATTATTGCCTACAAAATACCCCTCTTGAATTTTTTTCGAAAACCTTGATCTTTCCGTATTATTCAAAGTATTTTTTGGCCGAAATGTGATTTTTGGAAACTTTGACCTTGAATAACTTCGAAAGGGTTAGGTTAGGTTAGGTTGAAATGGCTGCTCCCCCACTAGGGAGCCCACTTAGGCACACCATTGGGCCCATTGTGATGCCATTCTAGTGTTGGGACAAAATTTAGGCCATTTCAAGCCATTTGGAGCTTTTAATAAAGCGACAGAGGTCAAAAACACCAGTGTTTTGCAGCTCACTCAATCCACCAAGGAAAGGTGAGCCAAGGAAGGCCCCTCTTTTCCTCGCGAGGGCCGGGCATGTACAGAGAAGATGGGAGACAGTCTCTTCCTCATCCTCATTGCCACAACTTCTGCATAAGTCGTTGTAGGGAAGTCCCAATCTTTCGGCGTGTGGGCCAAAGGGACAATGACCTGTCAGCACCTTCACTACATAGCTTGTCTCTTTTTTGTTCAACTGAACTAGAGATTTTTAACGCTTTGCGTCCAAGGTCGGCCATATTGTGTGGAGAGTGCGGCACACTGTTGCTGTGGTCCATCTCAGCCCGGCTCGAGCTAAGCTGATTTTTCCCACAGCCAGTTTATAGGTGGCTAAGGGCATTCCCATCTGGGTTAAGTGGGGTGTCCTTTCCACTTCGGTTCCCTGTCTAGCAAGCTCATCTGCCCTGCAGTTTCCCCTAATCCCTCTGTGTCCAGGAACCCAACACAGAGTTATATAAAACTGAGTGGCAGTCTCACACAGAGACCTGCGGCAGTTCAGAACAGTCGTGGATGTTGTGACGACAGAATTAAGAGCCTTGAGGGCCGCCTGGCTATCCGATAGAATACATATATTCTTATGAGATATATTATTTATCTTCAGCCATTCGAGAGCCTCCCAGATAGCAGTGACTTCCGCCTGGAAGACACTGCAATGATCGGGAGCGCGTTCAAAAACCTTACTATGGTAAACCACGAGGTAAGCTGTGGTTATGCTGCATCACTTCACTTAACCACGAAAGTTTATGTTTAACCATGGAGGTTTTTGAACGCACCGTGGTTAACTACAGGTTAAAGAAAAATAAAAAAAATAAAAATAAAATTTTCCATAAAATAGTCCCCGCTAATTGCTTTAATTATTTCATTTATTATTTATTTGCAATAATCCCACAAATCCCACTTTAATTTGTTCATGTTTTAACATTAAAACAACTGTCAGAGAGTTGTTTTTATTCTTCTTCTTCTTAACTATCGCTAACCATGCTCCCGAGCAGGGTTAAAATTTAACTACACCATGGTTAACCACGGGAGTTTTTGAACGCCAAAAAGTTATGCTCGTGGTTATGTTGTAGTTAACCACGGAGTTTTTGAACGACAAAAGTTTACCATAGTTAACCATGGTTAACCATAGTAAGGTTTTTGAACGCGCTCCGGGTAAGCGAAGAGAGGTATCTATATTTAATGCCTCGGAAAAGATACCACAACCTACGCTGTTCCCAATTTTTGAGCCATCTGTATAGATACATAATGACCCAGTCGGGATAACACCATCTGTCCAGTCATCTCTGGCCGGAATGATGGTATTGAAACCTTTCTCCAAGGTCCACGTAGGTGTAGTATAATCTAGGTTGTCCGCAGCGGTAGCGAACTTCCTAAGGATGGATGAGTGACCATATAAGTATGGAGTCCATCCAAGAGAAGCCTTTGTCCTGGCAGCCGTCCAGGCTGCCATTTTCTCGGCATATATGTCCAAGGGGATAAGATGCAATAAGACATCCAGCGCAGCTGTTGGGGTGCTTCTCATTGCAGCACTAATACACAGCTCGGCTGTTCTTTGGACTCTTTCCAGTATCTTCCGATACGTAACTTTCTGTAATGCAGTCCACCATACCGATATGCCATGCATAAGTATAGGTCTGATTACGGCTGTATACAACCAGTGGACGATACGGGGCTTAAGGCCCCAATTAACTCCGATCGTTCTTTGGCATAAGAAGAGAGCTGTTTTGGCCTTATTGGCTCTCTCTAAAAGATTCGGTCTCCACGTTAGTTTTCTATCCAGTATGAGACCCAGAAATTTCGCATCCTCCTTAAGTTGCAATATTTCATTGCAAAGTCTTAGAGAAGGAAAATCAGGAAGTCTATGCTTTCTTGTGAAGAGCACTACTTCAGTCTTAGCTGGGTTAACGCCTAGACCCTTTGTAGTAGCCCATTGAACAAGAGTGTCCAATGCTCGTTGCATTATATCTCTTATTGTTGAGATGTACTTGCCAGTCACCACCAGCACAATATCATCAGCATAGGCCACAGTAGTGCAGCCAGACTCCCTTAGGGTTATCAGAACTTCATTGACTTATATTCCAAAGGAGCGGCGATAGGACTCCACCCTGCGGTGTGCCTCTTCCAACCAGTCTGACTTCTTCCGAGAGCCCCAGACTAGACTTTATAACCCTGCACTTCAGCAGCTGATCAATAAAGGACCTGGAGCACCCGTCGACACCCAGACGCTGGAGTGCCCCCGTAACCGCAGAAGATTCAACATTGTTGAAAGCACCTTCAATATCTAGGAAAGCAGCCAAAGTGAACTCCTTGAATTCAAGGGATTTTTCAATGACCGCTACCAGGGAATGGAGAGCAGTGTCTACCGATTTACCTTTCGTGTAGGCATGCTGCGAGGGAGAAAGCAGTTCTCTATCAATGCTTTGCTTAATATGAATCTCCACAAGTCTTTCGAGGATCTTGAGGAGAAAGGATGTGAGACATATAGGTCTCAAGTTCTTTGGATTGTGGTAGGAGATTTTACCCGCCTTCGGAATGAAAGCCACCTTCGCTACCCTCCAGGATGTTGGAATGTAGCTTAGGCGAAGGGAACTCCTGTAGATGGTTGCAAGCCAGTTCAGAATTAGGTCACTGACTTTCTGAATTTCAATAGGATAAATTCCGTCCGGTCCAGGTGTTTTATAAGGCTTAAAACCTTCTATGGCCCATAGGAGTAAATCCCTGTTTATCAGTCTGTCAATAGTACCTAAATTATATTCACTAATTGGGCTCCCAAAACCTGATTCTGCGGATACCGCGAGAGATGTCGAGCCCGGAAAGTGGGTATCGAGCAGAAGTTTCAATGACTCCTGACTACTTGTAGTCCATGTACCATCCGCTTGCTGCAGCAGTTCTTGGCACATCGGGCTTTTGGAGAGAACCTTTCTAAGTCTTGCAGTGTCCGAAAAACCTTCTATTGTCTCACAAAAGGTCTTCCAGGATTCCCTCTTTGACTTACGCAGTTCGTACTTGAACTCCCTAAGACATCTTTTATAGTTGTCCCAGTCTGAGTCCAAGTTAGACCGTTTGGCTTTGTTGAAGGCCTTTCTACTTTCAGACCTTAGTTTGAGAAGCTTGCTGTTCCACCAAGGAGGTTTGGTTTTACCCCTATATTTCTTAATGGGACAGGCTGCTTCCAATGCATTATTTAAGAGGTTGCTGAGATTCTTCACCTGATCTTCGAGATCTTCAGCGTTCCAGAGATGGGTGGGAACATCCTCGGGAAGTGATCTTTCCACCACTTGTCTATATACGGCCCAATTTGTGCTTCGGACATTCCTGTAACCAGGGGCCTTCTTCACAGTTGAGCACGTATTGACATTAAAAAGAATGACTCTGTGGTCAGAAAAGGAGTGTTCACTGGATATTCTCCAGTTTTTCAGTATTGAGCAGGTCTGAGGAAACAAGAGTAATGTCCAAGACTTCTTGTCTTACTCTTGTGACGAACGTAGGTTCATTTCCCCTGTTACACAGCAAGAGATTATGTTGGAGTAAAAGGTCAAAAAGCAACTCACCTCTTACATTTGTATCTGAGCTGCCCCAAATGGAGTTGTGAGCATTTGCATCACATCCAATAATGAGGCTGGCTCCGAGTTTAGCCGCTTCCTTTGCCGCATCAAAGAGACTGGAGCTGTCTATATTTCCCTCATATGGTAGGTAGGCAGATCCAATCCACATAGCCTTGCCGCCCTTTCTGCTGTCCAAGCAAGCCACCACCGTGTCAGCATTACTAAATTCAGACAACATAAAAGCATCAAGGTCATTATTAACAATTAAACAGGTTCTAGGCTTACCTTCCCCATTTCTGGGATATAGCAACCTGTATTTCGGAGTCCTGATTCCGCATACAAGGCCCCGGAAAATCCAAGGCTCCTGTACCAGGACGACATCTAAATCAGCCTTCGAAAGGCGTAAGCAGAGACTGGCGGATGCAGCCTTGCTGTGATGGAGATTAATCTGTGCTACTCTCAACATCGTGGTTGCGAGTAGCGGGATCAATCTCGATCACCGTTATGTCAGCCTCGTCTTCCTCCGGTGTAAGACTAATGTTATCATCTCCCATCGAAAGAAGTTGGGCAAAGTCCCCCAGTTCGTCCTCCGTCGTTGACGGCGAAGGAACACCAGAGATATTGATATCCTCTTCGGATAAGAGAGGAGGGTCTTTTGGACCCAGATTTAGTGGGTGAGTATCCTCAGACACCTTAGGATCAGCTACTTCCGTTCCTGTGTCGCCCGCAGTGCCAAGCACATTGGGTTCAGCTACTTGCGCAACGGGTTAGGTTTTCGCAAAAATGACAAAAGGGCTTTTTTGTAGGCAATAACGTTTCGTATTGAAAATTTCGAAAAACCCAGTTTTTGAGTGATTTATTTGCCAAAAAGTGATATCTCCGGCGGCCATGTTTTTTTGTGATTCCGAAATTGTTTTCTTAAAAAGTCCCAAGGAAGCTGTGGTTCAATTTTCAGCCATTTTGGAATTTTGTCTCCTTAAAATGCTAATTTCCCCGGTCTAGAATGCATTTTGAAGGAGATTTTGTTTCGAAAAATTTATAGTTTCTGAAATATAAGCGAAAACTGAACAAAGTGGGAACATATTGAGGTTTTTTGCGTTTTTGGTTGTGAAGCCGACCTCCTACAAGACAGCAAACTTGAAATTCGGAATCATCACACCAAAAAACATTTAAAACTGCTGAGAAAAAAAATTGGACAATTATGTTCCGAAAAAACCACAATTTGACTGGACTAAGTGTGAACCGTAATGGGTTATTTGGTGCTATAGAGCAACTTGGAATACCTAAACACCTTGTAGAGCTGACGAAAATTTCGGTGAAAAATGCAATGCGTAGTCAGTGTCAGAATATATGGTGACCCTTCAAAACAAATAGAGGATTAAGGCGATGATGTACTCTCCTGCTTATTAATCAACCTGGCCATAGAAAAACCCAGTAAGAAATGAATCGATGAATATATCAGGGTGTATCTTTCATAGGTTAGTGCAAATATTAGCGTTTGCCGACGATGCCTATCCTTGGAAGATCAATTGAATGCATGAAGGGGACCTTTGCAGCATTTGAGCAAACCGCGAAAAAAATCGGAAAGTAAAGGAGAACCAAATAAAGTATATGTGCACAAAAAAGCCATAAATATTCCCTTTAATCCCTCATGGTACATAAGGCGGAAACAGTTGCCTTGTTTTATGCGACATCTCTCAGCTCCGTCCAGGATCTTCCAGTTGTTGCGACCTTTAGTAATAAGGTGCTCCGCAATGTTGTTCTAGATTTTCCAATTTCCAATCAAGGGCCTGTTTGGCTTGATTCTCGTTTTCGCGTCGCAACGAGTGACCAATATATTTCCATTTCCACCGCTTAATTCCGTGATCTATCCTTGCTTAGCCGGCAAGGCGAAATAGTTCTTCATTTGTGATTCTAGCTTGCCTGCGGATTTTTAGGATACCACGTAGGCATCTGTTGATGAAAACTTGTAGGCGCTTTGTGATGAATTGGCTGGCTGACTTTCCATGTTTCGCAACCATACAAAAGAACTGCCTTAACATCTCCATATACGAGACGGGCATGCATATGCGCTTTTTGCTTTATTTATTCTGGAACTGATGTCTTCTTTTGTCCCGCCATTTTCGGTAATAATGCTACCAAGCTAACAGAATTTATCTACCAATTCCACGTCACGGTCATTCAGGCTGTGCGTTCAATGGGCCATGCTACACTGTGCCTTAAGACGCTCCCCGTAAACCGGTTTTCGTTTCGTTATTTTGTGCTACACGGGGTCCCATTCGGCTCGAAATAATTCTGTATCTTACATGAGGGTTGTATGTGTGTGTAGAGCATTCTGATCTGTTTTTAAATGTCAGGTAAATTATGTATTTTCCATTTTGAACCAAACTTTTTCGATGTTTACAAAAATGACAACTGATATAATTTCAATTATGAAATTTCCAAACCGAAAAAAAGAGGACAACCAAGTATGCTATGTATTAGTGTCCAACCATGGTTCAACCAGCAAATTTTTGGGTGAAAATTTTTTCGTCAAGTTTCGTTAAGCGTAGTTTACATTATGCTAATTCATTAGCGCTAGTAAATTACTTGCTAATAAATTAGCAGACAATGTCTGTTTACATCATTAGCAAATTTCAGTTCGCTAATAGTGAAGTTGTTGTTGTTGTGAAGTTGTCCCCGCCATCTTAAGATATGCGTTAGCAAACTGAATTAGCACAAAAGTTGGAGGGCAACCAGCATTACTAGCGCTAAAGGCGACGGCCCAATCACGACTTTATTCGCGTTTACGCGCGTCAACGCTTTGACGCGCGTTGACGTCGACATTTGGTTGTGTGTAATTCAAATCGAGTTATCCCATTCACGACTTTGCGGCGTCAGCGGCGTCAAGCGACGGCAAAAGTCGAGCAACTTTCAACTTTTTGGCGTTGGCAGGCTATGAAATTTAAAAAAATCACATTTCTAACAAGTATATACACAAAAATCCATACATGAATTTAAATTAAAACAATATTTTTGACGTCCTGACGCTATGAATGAACCTTCAACGGACGTTAACGCGCTCGAAGCGCCTGCCGCGTATAACGCGACGTCGGCATTGGGCCATCGCCTTAAAGCCCGGGTCACACCGAACGCGGCGCGGCGCGGTGCGACAATTTTTGTATGAAAAATAATGTTAACGCGGCGCGATTAATATTATTTTGCATACAAAAATCGCCGCACCGCGCCGCGCCGCGTTTGGTGTGACCCGGGCTTAATGGTGTTAGCGCTAACGCAATTAGCAGATGTGTTTACATTGTACTTATTGTGTGCTAATGATAACGTTTTCTCTATTAGCGCTAATGTATTAGCATAATGTAAACTACGCTTTAGGTTCTGCTTTCTTTCCCTTTTCTTACTTCGTATTTTCTTTTCACCGTGCGTCTCGCGACTCCGTGTAGTTAGCGTTTATTCCCATTTATTTAGTTTTACTTGGATTTGGCCTTAAACCTGCCGAACTATTTTCTTTTGCTAAATTGTTTTACATATTTTTGAGGTCCTGAATGGGACAACCCATTTTACAGGTATCACATTTAAAAATTGATTTTTAAAGTTATGTGATAAAAGAAAAGTTTTGTAATTTGAGATGTCTGGCATAAAAAATTGTGAGCGCTTTTGGTTCAACTTACATTTGCGAATCGAATGAAATTTACAAAAAATAAATATTGCGCCACTTTGCTGCCGAAAACCTGCACCAAGAACTACGATGTGCAAATACTAATATTGAGATAGACTTGCAAAAGCTAAGTGAAAGAAAAGCGAAACGAATATCTCACTGACAAAATTTAATCTCCTTTCCTTTCCTTTCACAAAATATTTGCAAAGTGGTTCGCGATAACACCCCCATGGTTTAGCAAGTTTTTTTAGAGATGAAACAACAATTTTAAATTCGTCGGAATAATGTAATTGCTCCTTCAACCTACGGGTAGGATTTTAAAATATCGTTACTCGGTGAATATTCAAATTGAATGTGTTGTTAATATTGTTTTATTTTCATAACGTGTATAATGTATATAAACATAAAAATCTTTAAATTTGTATTATGTACATTTCTTTGTTATATTTTTCGACAATAAACCTTGTAATCTTATTAAATCCCAACATGTGTATGTGCTAATGAAAATATGAGAACAGTATGACACATTCTTAAAAATAAGGCGAATTTGAATTTTAAGCTGATTAGGTTTCATTTATTTAATAACATACATGGTTTATCAAAATAGATTAAATTCTTTCTTCCTCAGGCCCGGTTTTAAAATATTTTTCTTACCTTAAGCTTAAGGGAACTAAAATAAGTTTCAATTTTGTAATTGTATCAATCCAAATTGAATGACTAAAAATAATAAATCAGAAGCAAATATGAACAAATTTGTATTCATCTTTCATTTCATAGACAAAAAAGGCAAAGACACACAGGTATCAACAAGTTGATTACTTGATTGAAATTATCGAATATCACGCACGGCTTAATTGAAATGAATATGGTTTCTAACTGTTGCGATACATATACAGGAAATTAGATACGTGCAAAAATGTAACTAAGGTGAACAAAACCAAAACTTTCCAAGTATGGATACAGAATTATGCTTCAAAGATGAAACAAACAGAAATATCCACCCACCATGAGCTACTTCGTAAATTCCATTAAAAATTTAGCCTTTAGCTACACAACAACAACCACACAACGTCCTTCTTCTGATGAAACAGGTAAAATAATTAGTTTCTCACTAACTAAAATCATGCCATTCACTTTTAATGCAAAACATTTAAATAAAACTAACATTTTTTATCCGTAGATAGAGTGCTTCGCTAGATATTTTCGCTGAAAGTTAAATTAGCACATATGAAATTCCGCTTTTAAGCTTCTTTAGTTGAAAGCACTTCGTGTATGATTTTATTAAATTATTAATATTCTTACCTTGAGCAGGAATTGGGGACTTCCCAAATAATCCTGAAAGACATTTTTCTTCATTTAAAAATTTTCCATTTATATGCTGTTTTTACCGTGTTTTAAAAGTTATTTAACTTTTCTGTTTATATCGGGGAGAAGAAATCATTTTTTATACTTATTTTTGCTGTTTTTGAGGGATTGAAGAAAGGCCTGCGTAAGTCTTGCCGCATATTTTGTTTTTAATAAAGAAAACGACGATTTTATTCGAAGCGTTAACCTCTACTTAACTCTCTAAATTGTTTTTAGTGCTTTCTTGACCAGGAGCCTTAAAATGTTATTAACAAGATTATCTCTACAGATTAAACAAGGTTCATCATTATGATCCCAAGTCTAATACATGATTAAATTGAAAATCGTTGTATATAGGAAGTCAAAGAGTATTATTTTCGCCGATTATAAAAGAAACGGCCTTACTATTTACTGCACTAACCTTTTCCACAATTTATAGGAAGAAATAAAGTGCAAAATAAGGAAAAAAATTCTTTAAATCTTAATTGGATTTTGATTGAACTTAATGCGTTCTGAAACGTCGCATTTGACCCGACAAACGTCCTCTCCAAATGTAAATAAATTTGTTTGTAATCGATTTGTTAACTTGTGAAAACCTATTGGAAATGTGTAAACAAAGTAAAAATGAGAAAAAAACGTGTTTCTGAGTGAACATTGACCGCGTTTATGTGCAGGGACCAAACCAATCCAAAGTACCAAAAAAAGTCCAAAAAAACCCGGCGTAAACGAGAACGGGACCGAAAATGCGGGTTTTTTTTTGGATATTTTTTGGTACTTTGAACCGGTTAGGTCTCTGCACATAAACGCGGTCATTGTGTCTATTAAAAATTGTGGCCATGGATGCAAGTTACCCCTGCAAACCACTTCTCGGAGGCTCGCTTTCTCGGACCATTCTCGATTCGAAAAATGCTTGCGAAGGGTACGAGAAAAAGATTCAAAACGCAAAATGAAAGCTTTCCTGGTTGATTTGTTTCTCCCAAAGCCTTCAAGCTGTAGAAAAATATTGAGAGCCGATTTCCCCTGAATGGGAGTTCAAATCTCCAAATTACACTAACAACATAACGTCATTTCACCGATTTGAAGTCCTATTGAGAGGAAATTTTGAGAGCATTTGGTTTCTCTTCAACGATTTGTTTGGAAAGTTTGAGCTTTTGACTTGTTTTCCCAGTAGGACTTGTAAGCTTACAGAAGTACTGAAATGAGCCCTCACTAGTAAGGGGTAGGCCTTACCATACCCCTTACAGAAGAACTTATTTTTACACACGATGTCATAGGAGGTAAGGCCTTACTTTTTACTACATCGATGAGCCCTTATATAAGGCATTACAAGAGAAGGCAGATGGTAAGGGGTAATCCAGAATTCGGCCCAACGAAGTTAGAAATTTACCCGATGACTCATTTGTTTTCGTATTTTTGTAATGGTATTTGAGTCATCGGGCAAATTTCAAACTTCTTTGGGTCTAATTCTGGATTACCCCTTACCATCTGCCTTCTATTGTAATGCGTTATATAAGGGCTCTTCTAACACCTAAGAAAATAGGAGTACCCCTTACTAGATGACTACTTATATCAGTGCTCCATCGGTAAGTGCTACCTAGAATTCCTACTGGGTTTGCTCGGCGGAGTGATTCTCGGCGCAGAAGCGACCCAGTAGGACTTGTAAGCTTACAGAAGTACTGAAAAGAGCACTTACTGGTAAGGGGAAGGCCTTACCATCCCCCTTACAGAAGTGCTTATTTTTACACACGATGTCATAGGAGGTAAGGCCTTACTTTTTACTACATCGATGAGCCCTTATATAAGGCATTACAAGAGAAGGCAGATGGTAAGGGGTAATCCAGAATTCGACCCAACGAAGTTAGAAATTTACCCGATGACTCATTTGTTTTCGTATTTTTGTAATGGTATTTGAGTTATCGGGCAAATTTCTAACTTCTGTGGGTCTAATTCTGGATTACCCCTTACCATCTGCCTTCTCTTGTAATGCGTTTTATAAGGGCTCTTCTAACACCTAAGAAAATATGAGTACCCCTTACCAGATGACTGCTTATATCAGTGCTCCATCGGTAAGTGCTACCTAGAATTCCTACTGGGGATTTGCTATCGATACGAGCATGCGATTCGTTATCAGCACGAGAAAGCGATTCGATCTCTTGCTCCGCTTTTATTGCCTTCAAATTCGTTTACGAGTCGTTAACGAGTCCGAGATTGAAGCAAGCTTTCGCTTTTGGCAAATCGTTCTCGAATCGTTTCCGAATCGAAATGTTTGCAGGGACACTATCCATCACTTCGTTAATTTACCCCCATACACAAACCGATTTTTTAGGCAAGGGGTCGCAGCGAAGTATATGGCTTGGGTGCAAATTACACGCATCACATATACTTCCCTGCGGCCCCTTGCCTAAAAAATCGGCTTGTGTATGGGGGTAATAAACGAAATGATGGATAGTGTAACTTGCATCATGAATATTATTTTTTTTAAAGTGGTAGTGTTTGAGTTTGAAAGCACTATGAATGTGCACACTCAAGGTGGATTTACATCCCAGTAGGAATTCTAGGTAGCACTTACCGATGGAGCACTGATATAAGTAGTCATCTGGTAAGGGGTACTCCTATTTTCTTAGGTGTTAGAAGAGCCCTTATATAACGCATTACAAGAGAAGGCAGATGGTAAGGGGTAATCCAGAATTAGACCTAAAGAAGCTAGAAATTTTGCCTGATGACTCAAATACCATTACAAAAATACGAAAACAAATGAGTCATCGGGTAAATTTCTAACTTCGTTGGGTCTAATTCTGGATTACCCCTTACCATCTGCCTTCTCTTGTAATGCGTTATATAAGGGCTCATTGATATAGTAAAAAGTAAGGCCTTACCTCCTATGACATCGTGTGTAAAAATAAGGACTTCTGTAAGGGGTATGGTAAGGCCTACCCCTTACTAGTAAGGGCTCATTTCAGTGCTTCTGTAAGCTTACAAGTCCTACTGGGATATCTGACATTTTCCGCCGCGCCGGTCTTTTTTTAAATTTCGACCAATCCGAAACAACCTCTGCGACCTCTTATCGTCACGGCGAAGAGTTAAATAAACTTCAACTTTTCTGTCGCAGGCCGAAAATGCAGCCTACTGACTGAGAGAAAATGTAAATTTAACTTGTTTGGTTCTTTTTTAAAATAAAAATCCTTGCCGATTTCTTTTTTTAAGGAGATTGTTCACCCAACATATTTTCTTATTGTCACTTTTTTTTAAATATGTGCATAATAATAATATTTTGCAATCTTTTTAATTTATATTTTTTAGTTTCTTTCATTTTTACGTCAGTTGTCAAAAGTAACGACTGTTTTTGGCTGCGACAGAATTCGTCACAAATGTAAAACGCGTTTTAAAAATCTGGGACAGAAATGATCAGCTATAATGCGGCGCGACGGAATAATGTCACATATGTAAATCCACCTTCAGTTTTCATCTACAAAATTAAATATTTATAAATTCCAGCAGGCTTAGAAATTAAAACAAAACAATAAAATAAAATAAAACATTAGACTCATTGCGCTAAAACGGTGTCACCGTTTGTACTACCAGGAGGAGGATTACATTCAAAGGTACGCCAATGAGAATTTTTACATGCGAAATTAATTCTATCGGCAGTAGTGTCCGACCGAAGGTCAGTTTTAGGCCGAAGCCGAAGCCGATGCCGAATGTTCGGCTCTTGCCATAACCTTCGGCCGTAGCCGAAGGTTCAATCATATTCAGAAATCTTGGTATGCTGGCTCAAAATTATACATAATAATGAAAATTCTTCACTGTTATTTTGTTTTATAGTCATAGTGCTGAAAATGATTGCAATATGCATTTTAAATAACTAAGCTGCGGCTTTCCAAAAATAATAACCTCAGATTTGTTTACTTTTGTTTGAACAATACCATACGTTTGAATGTCACATTCACATCACACTCTCAATTCTTTTCGTTTTCAGTGACTAGCCTGGCTGGATATAAAAACTTCGGCTTCGGCTAACCTTCGGCTCATTTGGCCGAAGCCAAATATGCGGCCGAAGGTGTTTTTTTGGCCGAAGTTGGCCGAAGCCGAAGCCGAAGCCGAACCTTCGGTCGGACACTAATCGGCAGTACATGAAATGATGGAAATGTGTTAAGTGCCTTGAGATAAAACGACGAAACTTAGGCCTCGTTCACATGGTGACACTGCTGTCGTGGCATTTATCATCATGAAAGTGCTCGACTCGTGTAAAAAAATGGCCGAACCGAACTTGTATCTGCAGTAGCGGATTTGTTAGAAGTGCCGCGGCATCAGGTGTCAAATATCAAAAAATTTTGATATACGGCATTAGTGTCACGACGTCGAGATGTCGTGACATTCAATAGTTCAAACGATGACACTTTTGCGACATTCACGTCGCGACATTAAATGCCACGACATCAGTGTCACCGTGTGAACGAGGCTTTACTTCATTTCATAAAACGATTGCGATGAACGTACAGCAGAACCACAATTCAATTGAATCAATTTTTCGTCACTATCTAGACGTTTGACTTAGTTCACAATTTGGCAATCAGCTGTCAAACGACATTTGCGCACCTAGCGAAATAAATTGGAATCCAAATAAAATAGGGCCAAGTCAGTAATGCACGTTACGCGAGCAATTGACTTATTCAGATACAAACTTCTAATTGCCGAAGAAGTCATTTGCTCGCGCAACGTGCATTATTGACTTGGCCCATAACTACATCTGTTGGACAGATCGCGAACCAACACAAAAGTAAAAACAAATATAATTTTATTTTTATTTAGGCTGCAATGCGTTTTTCCCGAGTTATTTCCATAGCGCGAGCATAACGAACAAAAGGAAAACCAATCAACCAAAAATGTCGTTCGAATCGTTAGGGGGTGTCCATAAATTACGTGAGGTGTTTAGGGGGAGGGGGTCGAGCCGAATCTCACTAAATCTCACGTGGAGGAGGGGGAGGGTCTCCGCAAATATCACGTAATTTTTTCCGCAAGAAACAGTGTAAAATCGCGAGAAAACTGGGTTAAATTAATAGAACAGGTAAATTAAGCCGAAAAAAGTGATATAGCGGAAATAATTAGGTACAGGCTGAAAATTGGCAGAGAGCTTCCTTTTAGGCTTCTTAATAAGGGGTTATAAAGTCTACCGATTTTCTACCCCGAGAAGCCCACTCTTTAGCGGGTTTTAGCCCTCAAAATGGGTATTTTTCGATTTTTCTGTAATTTTTTTGCAATATTTCTTAATATCTTTTTGTTTTTTTAAAACGTTTTTATTAGGTCGCTTTCTTGTTTGTCTGTTTGTCTGTACAAATCTTGCAATCGATTTTTTGAATACTTCCGGTTATCCTATCATGCTGAAATTTTGCATACAGCTTTATCCCCGATGACAATGCAATATAGTATACTCAATATACCGTTAGATCCATGGCGGCCATCTCAAAACCACGGATTAACATTTTCTTCACAACCCCTTCGACATGGGTATCAAATGAAATGTTATTATAAGTAAATACAATAAGCAATATAATGTACTCAATATGCCGTTAGATCCATGGCTGCCGTCTCATGAGGGCGAATTACCATTGTCTTCACAACCCCCTTGACATGATAGTCAAATGAAAGTGTATTATAAGTAGAATACAATAAGCAATATAGTATGCTCTAAATACCGTTAGATCCATGGCGGCCGTCTCAAGAGGGCGGATTATCACCTTCTTCACAACACCCTCGACATGGGAATCAAATGAAAGGGTATTATAAGTAGAATACAATAAGCAATATAGGGTACTCATTATATCGTTAGATCCACGGCGGCCGCCTCAAGAGGGCGGATTACCATTTTCTTCGGAATACCCTCGACATGGGTTTTAAATGAAAGGGTATGATAAGTATAATAGAATAAGCAATATAGTATACTCAATATACCGTCAGATCCATGGCGGGCGTCCCAAGAGGGCGGAATACCATTGTCTTCCCCTTGACATGATTGTCAAATGAAAAGGTATTATAAGTAGAATACAATAAGCAATATAGTATGCTCTAAATACCGTTAGATCCACGGCGGCCGTCTCAAGAGGGCGGATTACCATTTTCTTCAGAAAACCCTCGACATGGGTATTAAATGAAAGGGTGTTATAAGTATAATACAATAAGCAATATAGTATACTCAATATGCCGTTAGATCCATGGCTGCCGTCTCATGAGGGCGAACTACCATTGTCTTCACAACTCCCTTGACATGATAGTCAAATGATAGCGTATTATAAGTAGAATACAATAAGCAATATAGTATGCTCTAAATACCGTTAGATCCATGGCGGCCGTCTCAAGAGGGCGGATTACCACTTTCTTCACAACACCCTCGACATGGCAATCAAATGAAAGGGTATTATAAGTAGAATACAATAAGTAATATAGTATACACAATGGCTATGGCCTTAGATCCATGGCGGCCATCTCAAGAGGACACGCACTTAAAAATCTACTTCTCAGAGTAAGTACTTGCAATTTTCCCTAAATTTAGGTAACATCTTTCCGGATGCATCTGCCATAATATCATCAAGATGTTCAAAATTGATTGCAAAATTTCACACACAAAACTAAAAAGCAGAAAATAAATACTTGAATAAAAAAAAACATTTTAATATAAAACGTTTTTAAAACGAACTAAAAAGTATAAAATAAAGTCTCCTAGCCCCATACAGATTTATAACCCCATACATATTCCTAACACCATACATATAGTCCTGAAAATTTGTAATTGTGAATTTGTAATAGCTATAAAAATATTTGTAAGATTTAAAACGAAAAAACGTGGGGCGCATGTATGATTGGGCATATTCACACAGTGCACATTCATGGCGCCTAAAACCGGTTTTATAGATGAGAGAGCGAAGGGAGCGGAAGAACTTAACGAAACATTTTTCACGCAAAAGCATAACCTTCTATATAGAAAGCCATGAACATGCCATCCGCACACATGCATGTAAGCAATTCGGTGGTCCAGGTGCCATATTCGCTTCCTGTCAAATTGTATGGAAAAGTGGATGTGAGAATTGTTTTTTTTTGTTTCTTTAGTGAAATAATTATATAAAAAGAAAGTTATTAATTCAATATGATGAAAACAATTAAATAAAAATGTTGTCATAGAAGTGATATCTAAAAATTATAAATTTTATTGCGATTTTCGTGTTTTTTTAGTGTCTTACAGTGGGCCTTATTACAAAAAAAGAAACTACATATTTATATTCATGTAAACCTCATGTGATTTGATTAAAAAAATTAAAAAACATTGAGTGATTGTGCGTTAATTGTAAAGATGGCCACTTTGTTTACATTCGCGGTGGTTTTGTCGGGTTTCATTAGGAAAATTGTTGAGTTTTTCATGTTGTGGGGTGGTAATCGAATTATCAGTGATTTTAAAGTGATTAATATCTTCATTACGGTGTAATTATTAAAAATATAAGTGCTGAAAAATGTAAAAGAAAGTGTTAAAGTTATTGTTTTGAATTCCATTTAAATTGGGGCATATTCAGTGCATTTATAAAGATTTTATCTTCGATATGAAGCCATTACAGATTTTGCCGATTACTGCTATATCCATAGTCTAGAATGTTTTTATATCCAAGATTAAATATTTATACATAAATGCACTAAATATGCCCCAATTTAAATGGCAATCAAAACAAACATTTTAGCACTTTCTTTCACATTTTTCAGCACTTATGTTTTTAATAATTACCACCGCACGAACATTTTTATCCTAATGAAGCACGACAAAACCACCGCGAATGTAAACAAAGTGGCCACCTTTACAATTAACACACTTAATCACTCAATGTTTTTTAATATTTTTAATCAAATCACATGAGGTTTACATGAATATAATATGTAGTTTCTTTTTTGTAATAAGGCCCACCGTAAGACACTAAAAAAACACAAAAATCGCACTAAAATTTAAAATTTTTAGATATCACTTCTATGACAACATTCTTATTTAATTGTTTTCATCATATTGAGTTAATAACTTTCTTTTTATATAATTATTTCACTAAAGAAACAAAAAAAAACAATTCTCACATCCACTTTTCCATACAATTTGAAAGGAAACGAATATGGCACCTGGACCACCGACTAACACATACACAACTGGTGTTCATGGCTTTCTATAGGGCATTTTCTACCCATACATACATGACAGCCGCAAGGCACATAAAGTTTTGAGAGCTGATATTTCTCATACATTTTGTTAACAACTTGGCGGAATTTTCTTAGTTTTTTCTAATTTATCATTAATTTATTCAATAGAAAGTAAGTTTAACTAACTCAGCAATTGAAAATTATTTGTAATTATTTTTAGTAATTTATATTACCAGTGTCTAGTATTTGTGCTGTAGTTTGATGTAGTAAGCGGGGTGACCGGGACAACGAAAAAATTTTCAAATTTCCGAAAATTTATAAAAGAACCGAGAAAAGGGTATCATTATTGTCAAAATTAAAGCCCGGGTCACACCGAACGCGGCGCGGCGCGGTGCGGCGACTTTTGTATGAAAAAAAATATTACCGCGGCGCGGTTAATATTATTTTCCATACAAAAATCGCCGCACCGCGCCGTGCCGCGTTCGGTGTGACCCGGGCTTAAAGCAGGAAAAGTGGTTAGCGGCTCTTAAACGAAAAGATTTAAAGGCGGGGATGTTTTGGTTAAGAGTTTCCAGTTTTGACATTTTTACTGCCAAAGTACTGGATCCATCCTTCGAAGGTTTTATATATGCTTTCAAACCGTTAAAAGCTCTAAAACTTTCTCTGCTATAAGCACTTTGCCGATCTATTAAATATTCTACGATATCAAATTGCACATTTTTTGGCAAAGCACTTCGAAAGAAATTGTAATCATTCAATTTATACAGATAGGGGACATCCATAAATTACGTGAGGTGATTTTGGCGATTTTTCGACCCCCCCTCCCCCCTTGGTGAGATGTCGTGAGATTTGGCTCGACCCCCTCCCCCCCCCCTCAATCTCACGTGAGATTTTTAAAATTTTAAAAAATTTGTAGGATTTACACTATTATGCGTATTTTTTGTGTAAATACCTTAATCTGTGCTTGATTGCATTTAGAAATCATAATTTGTGTTGAAGAACAGTACCATAAAATCATAACAGCACCAACTCGACATGCACCCAATATAAACTACAATACCTGTGGATTACCATTTAGCAGGTGATTCTGCCTACCCTTTGGAAACCAACCTCAGGGTGCCTTACAGGGATAATGATTTCTTAACAAGAGAACAGAAAACTCATGTATTTGTAGAGCAAGCATGTGGAATATAAAAAAAATTGAGAATTTTACAATATATTGACATACGAAGGTTGGCTTGGCATCCACTGATTCGTTTTTAGAGAGTAACGACTTGACTGTTTGAATAGTAATGGTAGAGCTATTTATGACTCTGGAGATATACAAACTTCGGAGCATTCTTCTATATATGTCATCGTTAGGTAAAAAACCTGTGACTGAAAGACCCAGGGGGGTTATCCTGGAATCCGATTCGAAAGTCATGAAATTCGGAAATAAGAAAATGGTGTCCTCCACCAATGCGAATTCGAATTAAATTTGTCCGCCTATTATCGGATTTCAGTCCGCGAGTAAAGCCATTGCCGCACGCGCTGCATTTATTTGTTTGTTTTAAAATATTCTAAAAACTCTTTAAATATTCTTGAAACAATTTATTGTTCGCATCAAAATGTCAAATTAAGTTAATAAGTGAAGTTGGTTGGCTGAAAATAATTTCTTTTCGAAGATTTATCAGGCATCGCTACTAGCTTCCGTTTGCTTCCTACTTTCGTATCGCCTTAGAAAAGCGGAGTCTGAAGTCACATCCAGCTTCTCAAATTGACGTTTGAGCCGCCTGTACACCAGGGTACAGATTCAAGAAGTGCGGATCGTTAGACTTCCATTTTTCACAACTCTCGATAATGATAACAAAAGGTTTTCAAAATCTATCTTGGCCTCTAGTAGGTACCTATGTCAGAGCAGATGGTCGTCGATTCAAAATTCGAGTCCTGTAAGATGCTTAGATAACGAATTATGTCGCCTGGTGCAAATGTCTGCTTTTTGTAGTGACATTGCACAGCAGATAGCATGTGTTCTGACTGATGTGAAAAGAGCCGATTCTTAATATAATCTCTATGATTGCAGTAGGATTGGGTACATTATGCACTTGAGATTCTTAGGAGCGCATTAGGTTCCAGGTTTTTCAATTGGGCTTCTAGGCCTTTTTGTTTTGTTTAAGCTTAGACCCCCACACTAGTTCATCGTAGGGTGGCAATCTGTCCAAAAATGGTGGTATAAGTCAATGCATACATTACTTTCGCAGTTTTTCCCAGACCATTGTATAAAAAGATAAGAATTTTTCATCACGTCTTCATTCCCAGATATTTAAATTATTTTGTTTACTTTTTTTTGGATGTTCCAGTTGGATGGTTTTTGAAACAGTGAACAAATACAGTGTAAAGGGCAGTGCAAAATTTTTATACCCAATTGCTATTGAGTCGAAATATAGTAATAATATCACGAGTCGAAATATAGTAATAGTATCTCGTTTTGATTCATTATTCCTTCTCTATTTGCAATATGTATTGATAAAACCTTTCACCATGTTCATCTGATACTGCACCAAGATTTTCGTGAATGAAATCTAAGTGCGGGTGCGAAAAGACGATTTTAAAGATTTTCTCATTTACAGATATTGTACTTAAAATTGAAAAAAACAAAAAGATATTAAGAAATATTGCAAAAAAATTACAGAAAAATCGAAAAATACCCATTTTGAGGGCTATAACCCCCTAAAAAGTGGGGTCCTCGGAGTAGAAAATCGGTAGACTTTATAACCCCTTATTAAAAAGCATAAAAAGAAGCGCTCTGCCAATTTTCAGCCTGTGCTTAATTTACCTGTAACTATTAATTTAACCCAGTTTTCTCGCGATTTTACACTGTTTCTTGCGGAAAAAAATTACGTGAGATTTGCGGAGACCCTCCCCTCCCCCGCGTGAGATTTGGTGAGATTCGGCTGGACCCCCTCCCCCCCTAAACACCTCACGTAATTTATGGACGCCCCCATACTGGCAATCGCAATAATTTCCAATTTTACACTCATACCGATTTTGAACACTACAATAAACAGAAACGAAAAAAACTTAATCAAAAGATGAACTGGTATTTAGATTTCATATTAGAAATGTGAGCTGTTATTTCACATTTTATTTTCTAAAAATAACTAATATTTAGTTTTTTCCAATAAAAATATTACCTACTCCACACTTTCCCTATTAATCTTGCCGGCCTGTCATCGTGTGTGTGCCTTGCGGCTCTCCAATACATTGCCATTTGATGACGTGTCAGAAAATGCCCTATATAGAAGGTTATGCGCAAAAGCAAAGGCGTGAAAACTGGCACACATATAAAAAGTTACTTCTATCTCTTGCATTCTTTAGCTCTGTTTTTCTCTAACAAGTAAATTTCATCTGCAATACATTTAAAGGTTCCTGTATAGCATTCGAATTTACTACACTCATTTACGCCGCGTCTGAGTTGCTAGGAGTTGAATAAAACCGGTTTTACTCACCACAATTATGGCAGCGTGTGAATATGCCCATTGATGTGAATGATTTCTCAACCCAGCTATAAACAATACTACGGAGTGTAGAGTAGCTGGGTTGAGAAATCATTCGCATCAATCATACATGCGCCCCACGTTTTTTCGTTTTAAATCTTACAAATATTTTCATAGCTATTACAAATTCACAATTACAAATTTTCAGGACTATATGTATGGTGTTAGGAATATGTATGGGGTTATAAATCTGTATGGGGCTAGGAGACTTTATTTTATACTTTTTAGTTCGTTTTAAAAACGTTTTATATCAAAAAGTTCAATTTTAAGTACAATATCTGTAAATGAGAAAATCTTTAAAATCGTCTTTTTGGACCCGCACTTAGATTTCATTCACGAAAATTTTGGTGCAGTATCAGATGAACATGGTGAAAGGTTTTATCAATACATAGTGCAAATAGAGAAGGAATAATGAATCCATTACATAAAAAGTATACGTGATACTATTATATTTATATTTATTACTATTTATATTTCGACTCAGTAGCAATTGGGTATAAAAATTTTGCACTGCCGTTTACACTGTATTTGTTCACTGTTTTAAATACCATCCAACTGGAACATCCAAAAAAGTAAAGAAAATAATTTAAATATCTGGGAATGAAGAGTATATGACGTGATGAAAAATTCTTATCATTTTATACAATGGTCTGGGAAAAACTGCGAAACTAATGTATGCATTGACTTATACGACCATTTTAGACAGATTACGACCCTACGATGAACTAGTGTGGGGGTCTAAGCTTAAACAAAACAAAAAGGCCTAGAAGCCCAATTGAAAAACCTGGAACCTAATGCCCTCCTATGTATCTGTGCATAATGTACCCAATCCTACTGCAATCGTAGAGATTATATTAAGAATCGGCTCTTTTCACATATTTCAGAACACATGCTATCTGCGGTGCATTGTCACTACAAAAAGCAGACATTTGCACCAGGCGACGTAATTAGTTATCTAAGCATCTTACAGGACTCGAATTTTGAATCGACGACCATCTGCTCTGACATACCTACTATAGGCCAAGATAGATTTTGAAAACCTTTTGTTATCATTATCGAGAGTTGTGAAAAATGGAAGTCTAAGGCCAGGCGCCCACTAAAGGGACATGGGAGTGGCGTGGTTTTGGCCTGTCTTGTGGAAACAAAGTGGTGCGGAAGTTAAATGGTGGCGGAGTGGTCTAAAAATTATTAAGCGCGCATAGAAATTTCAAGCAGCGTATCGCATAAGTGATTTAACATCATCTTATTACTAACGAGAAGTGGCATGCCACTGCCACTTACCACTTAAAAATTAAACTTGTCGGAGACTAGTGGCAATCAAGTGATGCCACGCCACTTGCCAGATGCCACACCATCGCCACTCCACTTTAATGTGCGATACTTCATTTGATTATACGGGAATAAATTTTTCCACTTGCCATTAGACCGCCACGCCACTGCCACGTCAATTCCACACCACTTTGGTGGGCGCCCGGCCTAACAGATCCGCACTTCTTGAATCTGTATCCTGATGTACAGGCGGCTCAAACGTCAATTTGAGAAGCTGGCTGTGACTTCAGACTCCGCTTTTCTAAGGCGATACGAAAGTAGGAAGCAAACGGAAGCTTGTAGCGATGCCTGATAAATCTTCGAAAAGAAATTATTTTCAGCCAACCAACTTCATTTATTAACTTAATTTGACATTTTGATGCGAACAATAAATTGTTTCAAGAATATTTAAAGAGTTTTTAGAATATTTTAAAACAAACAAATAAATGCAGCGCATGCGGCAATGGCTTTACTCGTGGACTGAAATCCGATAACAGGCGGACAAATTTAATTCGAATTCGCATTGTAGTCCAGTCAAATTAGTCGAAAAAAGAGGATGAAATTGCATTTTAAGAGGTACAGAATTTTTTTTGGGCATTTGTTCGGGTACATCTGACAATGATAAAACCAAGTTTGTGGGGTCGCAATGGCTTGGGAAAAGCCGCCATCTTGATAAAGAGGGAGAGCTTGTTTATATTAAATAGCTCGTTTGTATGCAATGATAGCTGATAATGATTAATGGAAAAGTTGCGGAGAATAATATTATCTAAAAAATGAGCCCTCAGCGAGCTCTGTAAGTTGATCTGGCTCAAAGTAATGGCCGGTCAACGTTCAACCATGATCGTGTGGTGAGGGTTGAATGCAGTTTTTTGCAATTAACTCACCAAACCTTAATTTTTTTGGGTTAATGCCCATTAACAAAATTTAAAGTCCTAGTAATTACCTTTAAAATGAGCCCTTAATCGTCGTTATCGCTTATGTAGTTTGCGAGCAATCCAACGCCAAAGTTCGCGCTAGATGGGCCTGAAATAATTGATAACGCCATTTTTTTGGAATATTTCGTTAACGGTTGCTCATATGAAAAAGTAGTAAATGGCAGGAATACGGGCAATGAAAATATCTTTCCAACGAGGTATTGCTCGAAACTTCATGTTGATTATGTCCGCGATACAGCGGGTCAAAGTTGAATCGAGAGGTTTACGAATTTTTAGCTATTTAACAACTTGAAAGTTATATTTATGGGAAATAGCTGAGAATCATCAGTTTTGACATTCTAACCTTGAATTTTTTTTAGTAAAACACTGAACAATAGAATGTTATGAACGTGACTTGTTTATAAAAAAACCTATTAACAATAATGGCCATAGCATTACATGAAACTCAACCCAACTTTTAGCAACTCAACTCAACTAAACTCAACCCAACTAAACTAAACTCAACTATTATTCTAACTTTTAGCAACTAAACTCAACTAAACTCAACTACACTCAACTAAACTCAACCAAGTGCTACTGACCTCAACTAAACTCAACCAAATTCAACCCAACTCAACTAAACTCAACCCACACCTTTTCGAAAAAGTATCTTGGCTCTTAAATCTGCGATTGTTATTCTTTCTTTCGTCAGAAAGTTTTACTGATTGATATCTCGTCAAAAATTTTATTTTTAGAATGTGAAAACTGATGATTCTCAGCTACTATTTGCCATAATTATCATTTTCAGTTGTTAAATAGCTAAAAATTCGTAAGCCTCTCCGTTGACCTTTGACCCGCTGTATGGCGGACATAAAACGACATGGATTTTGGACCAATACCTAGTTGGAAAGATATTTTCATTGCACGTATTCCTGTCATTTACTACTTTTTCATATGAGCAACCGTTAACGAAATATTCAAAAAAAATGGCGTTATCAATTATTTCAGGCCCGTTTAGTGCGAACTTTGGCGTTGGATTGCTCGCAAACTACATAAGCGATAACGACGATTAAGGGCTCATTTTAAAGATAATTACTAGGACTTTAAATTTGTTAATGGGCATTAACCCAAAAAAATTAACGTTTGGCGAGTTAATTGCAAAAAAACTGCATTCAACCCTCACCACACGATCATGGTTGAACTTTGACCGGCCATTACTTTGAGCCAAATCAACTTACAGAGCTCGCTGGGGGCTCATTTTTTAGATAATTTTATTCTCCGCAACTTTTCCATTCATCATTATCAGCTATCATTGCATACAAACGAGCTATTTAATATAAACAAGCTCTCCCTCTTTTTCAAGATGGCGGCTTTTCCCAAGACGCTGCGACCCCACAAACTTGGTTTTATCATTGTCAGATGTACCCGAACAAATTTCAAAAAAAAAATTCTGTACCTCTTAAAATGCAATTTCATTTACTAATTTACTGGGCGGTGGAGGATATCATTTTCTTATTTCCGAATTTCATGACTTTTGAATCGCATTCCAGGATAACATTAACGATAGGAACGTAAAAAGGGAAATAAAAACAAAAAGGAAATATGATTGAAACTTAAAAAGATAACTTTATTCAAAAAATGGTTAGATAGATGAATTATCTCCGACGGACACACTCAGACTGCTTTTTCTACTATTTTAATATCGTCTTCTTTTGTTTAGTTTTTTGCTGAATTGCATTTTAATTATTTAGCGTCTTAGAATAAGATGCGCGTGGGATTTGTGCACGAAAATTGTGGGAAAGAAAGAAAGAAAAGATAACGATTCTTAGAAGTTTTGATACTTTTATGCTGAACTATTTTTATTATATCGCATCTTAGAAATAAGATGCGCATAGAATTCGTGCACTAAAATGAATATTCCCACGAGAACTTTATATTATTGATTTACGTGGGCTTGTATCTATAACGGATAACCCCCCTGGGTCATTCAGTCACAGGATGACATCTATAGAAGAAGGCTCCGAGGTTTGTATATCTCCAGATTCATAAATGGCTCTACCATTACTATTCAAACAGTCAAGTCGTTACTCTCTAAAAACGAATCAGTGGATGCCAAAGTCAACCTTCGTATGTCAATATATTGTAAAATTTTAAATTTTTTTTATATACCATATGCTTGCTCTACAAATACACGAGTTGAGCTCAAACTAGAATTGAAATTTTTCTGTTCTCTTGTTAAGAAATCATTATCCCTGTAAGGCACCATGAGGTTGGTTTCCAAAGGATAGGCAGAATCACTTGCTAAATGGTAATCCACAGGTATTGTTTTTTATATTGGGTGAATGCCGAGTTGGTGCTGTTATGATTTTGTGGTACTGTTCTTCAACACAAATTATGTTTTTTTAAATAAATCCAACGCAATCAAGTACAGATTAAGGTATTTACACTAAAAATACGCATAATAGTGTAAATCCTACAAATTTTTTAAAATTTTAAAAATCTCACGTGAGATTGAGGGGGGGGAGGGGTCGAGCCAAATGTCACGATATCTCACCAGGGCTGGCGGTTGGAGTTCAGCCCGAGTGGGTAGTTGGCAGGAAGGGGGATATATATAGTTGGCCCGGAGGGCCCACCCCAATATGTGCAAATAACTAGCTCATACATAATTACTAGTAACAAGCTGTTGTTTTACTGTTGGTTAGTACTTGTGCGTAAAATAAGATGGCCACATTGTCCTACAAATTAAGTGGGCCGATTTCCCAGTCAATTGTGCAGAGCGTAGGACTGGAAGTCGGACCACTGGATTTGTAAGACAATGTGACCATCTTAATGTACCCCTGATTCAAGTACTAACCAACAGTGAAAAAATCAGCTTTTTACTAGTAATTATGTACGAGCTAGCCCTTTGGACATGTGGGGGGTGGGCCACTCTTCGGTTGGACCATCAATTTTGTAATACAAACTTTTTTTGAGTTCTTTATTACATTATCTCTTGATTTAACTAGCAAACAAATAGTTACTAATAAACCGACAACTTTAACGCCCACCAAACCAAACCGACGCGTTTAGGAACCACTATCGAGAATTTTCGCAAGTACAAAAGTTGGGCGTCTCGTTAAAAGGAAGCTACTCACGAAATTTCAGCTTGTTACTAATCATTAAAAAGAATTTCTCAGGGACTGTGGACTATAACAACTCTTAAATCGAAATAAAAAAGAAAAACTTCTTTCATTAGAACATGAAGAATTCTGGTATTGTAAGCTCCATGTTTTCAGTTGGAAAATTTATCATCAACGCAGGCTTGTTAGTCCAGGCAAAATGGTTCAAAAAAATGATCATCTGACGATTTTTGGTAAGGTACATACTTAATTCTTTTTGCTTATTGTAAAGAGGTTCAAGCGAAGTAAAAACTCGAATTGCGGGAAACAGGAGGTTGTGGAATCGCCGCCGTCTTGAAAAGAAGGGTGAAAGTGTTTTTCTCGATTTATGTCGGTCTAAGTTGTAAATACCAGGGTCCTATTTTCCTGAATAAGGTAGCACTGCACGCAGAATACTCCCACCTATCTAAAACTGTTAAACGGTTCTACCCTACCTACTTCCAAAGTTTGGTTTTTTTAACAAACATTTTTCTCCAAAAAATACGCAGTTAATCAATATTTTTCCCCCAAAATCGGAAAGCTTGAACAATTTCCTATAATTTTTGTGTTACGGCCTTTATTTTAGAAGATATTAGCAAAATTTTTATGTAAAAATTGGCTTTATTTGGTACATTTTTCACATAAATTTCGAAATTAAGGGCAATATGACTTTTTTACGGGAAGTGGACCCATCTCGAGATAGCGGGTTGGGGAGTAAAAAAGGGGTTAAAATTTAAAAGAAATTTCTGCTTCTGGGTATGTAGGCTCTGTTAGGAGTAAATAATCGTTAAATACTAGTGGCCATTTTCATTTTTGACCATATATCTATTATGTTCTGAAACTATCGCAACACTTAATGGCAATCGCTCTCCCAGACTCAAGGTATATATTTTGGTTTACAAACAGAGACTATCTCGGTAATATAGACACTGAGCTATGAACTGCGAGCCCCGAGTTTGCGCTGTAAGAGCCCGATTGTTGGGCTCCCAGGAATTCAACGCTAAATTGAACTGAACAAGCATGTATATTTGAACTCTCACAACTCAAAAATCTGTTCCGTGTACTTTCAAAGTTCGAGTGGGTATTTTACCCACTCGGAATTTTTGGAGTGGGTAGAACTACCCACTCAACCCACATCAACCGCCGGCCCTGTATCTCACCAAGGGGGGGGGGGGTCGAAAAATCGCCAAAATCACCTCACGTAATTTATGGATGCCCCCTTACTTATGGGCTTGAGTTCGTACAAGAATCCCATAGAAAAAAAGCACTTTCAGTTTTTCCCGAATTTTCCAATTTTCCGCGTAACTTTTCCAATTTTTCTTACCAGCGAATAGCATTTAATTTTTATTTATAGTTGTAAGCGCAGGCGGAGCTACAAAAAATGGAATGCGAGCGCTTAATTTCAGAAATACAGGAGAGCCCATGGTTCTGCAACCAAAAGCTTTGCTGCAAGTTTTCTGAAAATACACGGAGCAATAGCGATGGAAGCAGCTTTTGTATTGTTATGTGATATTTGTTTGTATTAGCATAGCCAAATAAAAGGAAAGATATTCCATTTCATACAAGAAAAGTGTGCAAGTTCCTGTTCAGAGAGCTTTCCTATTTCCTCCATTTAAGCTTCCTCCAAGCGAAAGCTGCCCCCGCTAAATATTTATTTTTGGTGGCACTGTCAGATATTTGAGTAAATCGTATCTGAAGAGAGTAAATGGAAAGGAAAGCGTTAGCGATGCATGGGAGCATGGTTCTTGTAGAGCTATTCGCGTTTGCGCTTCTTTTTTTTATAGGTTTTCTCATTTATGAAATATCGGCATGTACGAATGTGTATCTTGTATTCTAGGTAAATTTTATTACAGGGATTTGTTGGCGGAAATAAATGTAAACAAGAAGGAAGATATTAAATGTATTGTTTGATTTTATGTTTAAATGACAAAAATCAATTACATATTTTTAGAAGTTTGAATATTTTGTTTTTTCAGGTCTGACTTTTCGGTTTCTACTACTTTGCAAAAGTTAGTAAAATCATGAGGTTTGTGCGAATTTTGATTTTGTTTTGATTTATAACAATGATTTTCGCGATGTGTTTATTTTGCAGATTTGGGAAAATATTATTTTGATCAAAGATTCACCAGCAAATTATCTCGTTTTACAAGGATTTCAAGATGTAAAATATCATATCATGAACAAATTTAAAAATATGAAAAGTGGAATTTATTCCTTTATGGGTATTTGTGGCCATTCTGACTTAATAGTGCAGCCAATACAAGAATTCTATCTTAGGCACTAGAAAAAATAACTTGAATTTTTTTTATCTTTATTATAATGTTCTACTGACATCCTGGAAAGTATCCTAATTTCAGCGGTCACGTTTTCTTTTATTGGGGTAAATTTTATCTTGACGCAATTAATATCGACAACCATTTTATTCGTAAAACGTGCGGGAAAGTTTCGGTGCCCCTCTAATACTAGTATTTTGTTGAAAATAAATACTCCTTTCCACACCACCGTAGGGGTAGAGTATCAAGCGCGTTTATTTTAAAGTGGTTTCCCCACTAATTAAGCCTAATCCACAAAAAAAATTCGCCGTTACATCCCTTACAGGCATTTATTTAGTCTTCGTTGAGTAAATCTGACATACAATTGTATTTTTTAAAAGCAATTCTCCCTCACGCTACTACTCCTAAGAATTTGAGGTAACAACTTTCTGTCGAAATCGAATTGTCCTGTTAATTTTGTCTAAAATTGGCGAAATCGGTAAATTTCTAACGCTCAAAATATAAAAATTTATTAAGTAGATATAAAAAACTAGTAGATATAGAAAAGTTGAAGAGCAGCAGCAAAGAAAATAGAAGTAAGAAGGTGAACCTAGAAGGAAGGATATGTCGAAATAACTATCTCAGTAGTATAGTCAAAAGACCGCTAACTTCTTTAATTGCCTCCGCTCCATGCAACTCAAAAAAGTGCAAATTTACAGGAGACACTTTTTAAGATTTACGTTATGGAAAAATGCTGAATAATAGAAACTTTATTTATTTTTATTAGTTAGTTATTATGAGTTAGGGGCCATCCATAAATTACGTCACACGTTAAGGGGGAGGGAGGGGGTCGGCAAAGTGTGACATTGTGTGACAAGGGGTGGGGGGGTCCTACATTTCGTGACGTCACACTTCAAAATCTAATATATCTAAGTACAGTAATACCCCGCTTTACACGAGGGATACGTTCCGCAAAAACTCGCGTTAAGTGAAATTGCGTTTAAGCATAGCCAAAAGTCAGTGCAAAATGCAAAACAATACTTTAATTCTAAAAACACATTGTGCAGCGTTAAGGGGCCCATACACGAGCAAACAATTTGCGCAAATTTGTGTTTGACAAAAAATATGTGATTGTCCATACACTACGCAACGAGCTGCGCAAACTTGACTTGCATTTATGTTTTCGTGGAGAAAACAGGTCTTAAGCTCCGTGTTTGGCAATTTTAATTGCAAATTATGCAAAAAGTAACTTTAGAATGCACCAACATCACCATACACGATGAAAAAACTTGCGCAACGCTGCCGTTGCACAAAAATTTTCAAACGCGTTTGATTTTCATCAAAAAGTTGCGCAACACATCAAACCGCCCCATACACGGGGAAAATGTTTGCACAAAGGGCTGCGTTGCGCAAATTGTTCGACCGTGTATGGGCCCCTTTACATTATGCATTTGTTTTACGGAAAAATGTATCTATTGTCTTAACAATATGTACGTTATGGTGCGTCCACACGACGCAAAACAGCTTTGCGTAAACCGAAGTCCAACGAATTTTATGTAATTTTCCAGGGGCGCAAAGCAGTCGTAATACTGATTTTTTTCAACTAAAAATTTTCTAAAAATTCCCGGTTCTGAAAAAAAAATTGGGTCTGATTTTCCTGGTAAAAAAGCGATAAAAAAAGCCATAACAAAGGAAATTTAAGCAATTTGGTTTGCGTCGGCTGGACGGGCCATAAGACAAACGAACGAAATAAAAGAGGCAATCCCCAAAAACAAAAGGTCCTACTCTCGCTACTATCCATCCTACTATTTTATTTGACAATAATTGACTTTCGCGGAGTGAACGACGTCGTTTTCTTAGTTCTGCTATTTTGTGATTTTTAACAAGTTTAAAATGAACATGAACATGAATGATTTAAACAAGTTTAAAATGAGCAAAAAGAGTGATTTAGGTAATCTTTACCGTAAACTATATGAAGCATACAGTGCAGCTTATGCTGATAAAAAAAAACAAGGAGGCATAACACTCCAGCGAGTTGTTTCTCATTGCCCCGATGCCAGAGTCGCGATAGAAATGGTTGGGGTTAGGTGGTTGTGGCAGTTCCTTCCTACTTCTCTCTTCCCCTTCACTATCTATCGACTAGAGCTTGCTGTTTGACATTGCACTCTATACGAAGAAAATAGATTGTCGACAGTACAAAGGGCTTTCCCTGGGCTCTAGTCTTCCACATAAAAAAAAAAAAACAAAAAGTACAAGAAGAAGTTAACACCTTATGGAAAAGTTTGAAAAGTAGTGACAATGTTCAAGGTGAAGTGGAATCTAAAATCAAAGAATTGCAAATAAAAATGACGAAAAAGAAAGCGACACTTATGAATTTTTTTTCGAAAAATCCTTCGTCGTCAACATCACGAACACAACTAGAGTCCGAGGACGTAAAAGTAAGTTCGAAGTTTATAATAACAACCAAACTAAACTGTTTAGTTTTAATTGCAGGGAAATACTAAACAAGGCAAGCCAGAAGACACTAAAGATATTGTTATACAATCAAGTGAATGCCAGTCACTTCAAACAATACCTAAACCAAAGCCTAGTCAGAGCGCTTCTAGGAATAAAATTGTAGTTCTAGAATCTGAGGTCAATAGCTTGTTGTTGGCACGCGATACTGGTATAGCAACAGATGAAGCAATAAAAAGAATAGCAACTTTGAGGAAAGATATTCAGCAGGAAAAAAACATATTGAAGCGAAAGATTAGCGCAACGGAACGACAAAAAAAAGTCGTGATTCGAAAAAACAAAAAATTTTAGAACTTTGTGAAAGTAATACCGACTTAGCAGCAGCTCTAAAAATTCGATACTGTGGGTCGACCTAGAATAGAAGAAAACCAATCTGGTATACTTGAAGTCATAAAGGAGATTGCAGTTTTTGGTGGCGCAGCTGATGATCGACGTCGCACTGAAACTATAAGGTGCTGCAAAACACTGGACGATTTACAAGCCGAACTTTGTAAACAAGGATATACTATCAGTCGATCCGGGTTATACTTGAGACTTCTTCCCAGACGAGTCAATACAGAGGAAGGAAAAAGACACGTCGTAACTGTTCCGGTTAAACTATGCAAACCAGATTCTACGCTACATTTGAAACATAAAGATGGCACATTCTGTACTGCTACGATAAGAAACCTTGAATCTTTAGCTTCAATTTTGGGCCCTGATCAAGTTTTCTTTTTATCAATGGATGACAAAGCACGCGTGCCATTAGGTATTACAGCAGCAAACGCTCAAGCACCAATATTAATGCACCTTGATTATCGGGTAAAATTACCGGATCATGATTTCGTGGTCGCGGAAAAACATAAACTTATTCCCTCTGTTTATGCAGGTATTGTAATAAGGGAAGATGGTGAAGGGAAACCTGAAGCTGGGACACACTCTGGGCCTACATATGTAGCAATTCGTAGTGGAAAGCATTCTTCCTCTAATGCAGAGACTCATGCCACAGACTTTCTGAAATACCTGCTTTCGCAAGGTTTATGAGAACTCGAGAAGGTTTTGTAAAACCCGTATTTATTTTTACTTGCGATGGTGGTCCCGACGAAAATCCACGTTACGAGCGAGTTATAGTTTCAGCTATACAGCATTTTAAAGATTTTGACTTGGATGCTATTTACATTGCCACAAATTCTCCAGGAAGAAGTGCTTTCAACAGAGTGGAACGACGAATGGCGCCTCTTAAGCAGCGTTCACATTGGCGTGTGCTAGTGGGCTAGTGGTTAGTGCCTGGTTAGCAGGCACTAGCAAGCCTGAGGCTAGTTATAAGTGAGTAGATGTTCAGACGTAGGTCAGTTTAGACAGGTTAGTGTCCTGGTTGTGGGTATCAATCAAAACAAAATTTCCTTAACCACCGTTTCCAATGCTGCCTGCCGCTTTTGAGTATTTCTGTAATCTACAGAATCATTGTCCCACAAACACTCAAAGTCCTTATATAATTCTAAAAACTTAATTGTTTCACTTTCTGCCTACTTCATTTTCAAGTAAAAATAAAAAAAAAACAATTTTCAAAAAATCAGAAATCAATTCACAGAAAATCGTAAATTACTTGTCAAATAATCGTTTACTAACCCACGTGTCATTGTTCGCACGAGGCGAGTTAAGTGGTTAGTTTAGAGAAGTGGAGGATAGTGGGCTAGTAAATAGCCCCCTGGGCTATCTACTAGCAAGGGCACTACTCACCAGGTTAGTGTACTAACCAAAACAGTACACTAGCACAAGTGTTCCAACGAGGCGTGTACTGGCATACCAGTCACTGGCAACAACCAGTAGCCAACACGTACTAACCCTTTGTACTCGCCAATGTGAACGAGGCTTTAGTCGCGAACTTACTGGTGTTGTATTAAAACATGACAATTTCGGTTCACATCTCGATTCCAGTAATCGAACTACTGACTTGGAGTTAGAAAAACGAAACTTTGAGAGTGTTGGCATTGTGCTGGCTAATATTTGGAGCCAATTGGTCATTGATGATTTTCCTGTGGTTGCCGAATACATTGTGCCAACGGATACTAGACTGGATATTGAACAGGCTAAGGTATTGAAAAATGATGCGACTTGGTACGCAAATCATGTGCGTGAATCACAATATTTATTACAAATAGTAAAATGCGAGGTTGTCCGGTGTTGTGGTGGGCGACGATCTAGCCTTTGGCGACTATTACGAGAGGGGTTTTTACCACCACCTGTTTTAATTAAACAGACTTCAAACGGGTATGTACCCATAGAGAAAGATGACCCCGAAGGTAAATTCGCTCCACTGTTACTTCAGTTAACTTTGGATCTCCGAGCGTCATCACATTTAAAGCAAGTTCCGTATGATAGCTATTGCCCTAGTGTCGAGGCATACTTGTTTAAGCGATCGTGTGGCATCTGTGGTCTATATTTTGCATCATACAAGGCCACTAACCAACACAAGCAATTACATAAGAGGCAACAAGAAGTTTTGCCCATCGCGAAAATTCGTCCTCAAAGAATTGCTGCTAGACGTGCCAGAGAAATTCTATGTTTGGATGATGACGATGATGCTATATGGTTAGATGAAAAATATGTTGACACAACGAATGTTCCTGACATTAATAACCCAAACGAGAACGAAGCGACTGCTATGACAGTTATAAATAATTTAAAGGAGTGGGTTCAAAGTCCATGGACTCAAGACGATTAATTTTGTATCATCTTTCGTTTTTTGTTGTTATTTTTTTCAAATGTTTGATTTGATGTTCATTTTATTAAAAAACAATTTAAATTGAAATAAAACTAATTTCGGAACAGCTGTTTTAATTTAATAATTTCTAGATGTAAAATTGCAAAATATGTGACGTCACAGTAGGGAGGGGGGAGTCTCACAAATGTGACTAGCTGTGACAAGGACGGGGGGGGGGGGTCAAAAAAACATGAAATTCGTGTGACGTAATTTATGGATGGCCCCTTATTAGTTATTGTGATGTTGTGTGAACCTCGGGTTGGTTGCCCAAAGTGGCCAACCTCCGATTCAACTACAAAAAAAAACAAAAAAAAATTTCCAACAGACTTCCAAACACCATCAACGCGGTCCCCCTGGCCTCCGAAGTAGGGCTGGTTCGCCGGCGGGGTCGTGGACTGCTGATACACCAGAAGTACCACCTATGATTTTGCACCACCACTTACCTGCACGTGAGCGCTCTCCAGGACGGACTCGGAGTTCTTACATTAACGTAGGGTTAACCTGAAAACAGAATTTCGGGGCGAGGTTCATCGTCCGCCGCTATGCCATGCCTACAGCTCGCTTAGCCGGACATCGTTGCAGTAACTTTCCAGCTGAACCACTCAAAAAAAAATAAAGAGCTAAATTAACCAACAACTGACAAATTTATTGAAATATTATAGTATTCAGCAAACAACTAACTCCGGAATACATCAATATAATTAACAGGGCGGGAAGAATTATACTCCTAACAATAAACACCTGCCATTAGCTCACATCTAGACCTAATAGTAATTCTATCTACTCAAATACACAACAAAACAATCAAACGATATGTTCGATATTAGTCATAAAAACCCATCGGTACTCTACAAACTAAGTTATATATTGTTAATGTATAAAATCAAGGAGGCAATATTTAAAAGAAAAAAAACTCGTCCTGGTACCACAACGCGTTATCTTTGTACAAATAGTTAACATCATGCCGGGTAAGGCAACCTGAGGGGTTGCAACAAAAAAAAATTCCAAATCAAATAATATTTTAGTCTCTAGTTAAAAAATTATGATATGGTGATGACAAACGCTATAAATTAATTAAATATATAATTCGGCAGACAAATGCAAATTTCAGAATCGCTAGGATTAATACCCACTCATCAATCGAATCAATTTGCACATTGTCACCAAACGATATTAAAAGAAAACTTAATGACTAATAAACAAGAAATATTGTATCAACAAAAATTAAATTATTAAAAAAAAGTACACAGTTTAAAAATGTTTAGTGGATTCAAATTAAAATGTTATATGCCGCTAACCGATATAATCTACTCCCACGCGGACCTCCTTCCTTAGTCCATCTAGTCACATACTTATCCAACCACTCATGTACATCTTAGAGTCGTTGTAATTGTTGTCAAGTCATCAATGCATATGCCAAAAACTATCCAGCCAATTCTATACCACAAAATAAAGACAGGAACGCCTCGCCAATTAATCACCCAACAGCACCTAGTTAAAAGAATCGTTAACTAGTCTCACGGCTCACTAATATCCCAAAACAAACGCTGAATGTCTATTGACTGCAATTTTTTTGCTGGTGATTGGCTTTTGCTGGTGATTGGCTTTATCACATTCCAGGATAAATAGTGGTACTAACCGCCGTTTAGCGATAACACCCACTGATGACTTTTGGTATTATTTTTGTATCAGGACGATCCACTTAAAAACTAATGGTACCTGTTAATATTGCTGGCTTTAACTATAATAATGTGCCCAGGAGCTGACGAAAATCCCGCCAGCTGACAGGCGGGAAGTTTCCTCTGTGTACAGTCAAGGCTACAGGGCGCAGTCCCGTCCCACGCTGTTTAGGGTTGGTGTAGAATCTCCTTCTTTCTTAACGTCTTCCTCCAAAAATGTTCTCAACTTAGTCCTCTTCACTAATTCGGGTTTCCTGACCAAAACGTCCTTCAAGAATTTCGCAAGCTAAACTCAGCAATAATTATTAACAAAATAAATCTCAAAAAAAACTGACTATTTTTACCGAATTATATCTTTATCCTCAGGTTTTTTTTCTTTCTCAAAAAAACTCCGGTCTTTCTCGACCGGAAAATCCTGACTTTTCTTTTCTCAGATTTTTTTTTTCCTTTTTATTTTTCCTGGCCTTCCAATTTTTCCCAGAAAAATTTTTATTCGTTTTTTTTTAAGTGGCTAAGACAAGGTGTTTTTTTCGTAAGGGGATAGGCCCGCCGTTACAGTGATGCAATTATTAATTAATTATGCTGCTTTTGGATAAATTTATAAAATTACACAAAAAACTTAGATTTCACCACCTTTTTTTGAGTTGTGCCGTTATTTCAGAAAATTTCATTCAAACATCAAGGCGCTATCTGATAAAAACTTGCAGAATTAAAAATACGTCATTTTACAGGATGAAAGTAGACAGATAATGCAGATATTCTATACAATAAAACGAAATTTGAAATTTTTTGAGCTGTGCCAGTATCAGCAAAACAGCGATATGTGACTAAAAATTCAAAAACTTTTTGCACTATGATACTTTCTAACAAGAAAAATAAAAAAAGATGGAGTTATGAAGGAAGATCGTTAGCTTTGAATTTCCATTACAAATCTCCTACAACTTACAGCTATTTTAAAGATTATTTAAACATAAATTTACCATCTCTGACCTCTTTGCATCGTTGGCAACCAATTAAAAATATTCAACTTGGTTTTAATAACACGATTACAGAAAACCTTTGGAATATTGTTTCATATTGGGATGTAGAAATGAGGCAAACTGTGTTAATATTCGATGAAATTAATATTAAAAGAGAGTTAACATATGATCAGGTAACAGATGAAATGGTTGATTTTGTAGATACAGGTGATTTTAGAAATAAAGAACCAGCAAAGTATGTGTCTGTTTTTATGGTCCGAGGTTTATTTTCTAATTGGAAATTTATTATTAGTGGTTTTGCCACCGATAAACCAATTGATGAAATATTGAACGAGTTTCCCGATAAACATTTCGTTGTGACATCGAAATTTACCCAAGACCCAATTGAAAACCTACTTTCCTTAGTACGATCAAGAGGGGGCTTCAGTAACAACCCATCTTTATAATTTCTATAGTATCATTTGCAAAATTATATCGATCAAAATTTTGTCTATATCTTCCCATAGCAGTAGCGTACGCAGGATTAAACCATGGGGGGGGGGTTCACAAAACATATTTTGTAGACATATTGGGTAAAAAAAAATTTTTCTCATGTAATAGGACTAATAGTCCAGTAAAATAAGGCAAAAAACGGGCTTAACTTCGGAATTCTGTGTAACAGGTCGTATCGTCTTCGAACTTTTTTTAAATTGTTGTAAAAGCTCTACGTATAAAATCCCACCCTTCAAAAAATACCGCTACTTCTTTATTGTTGCTATTATAAACAATTAGTGCAAAATTAAATGCGAAATTGTCTTGTGCGCTAAATTCTAAAGAATTAAACCGGAATAAATGCTTGTAGGGGGTTTTCGAGGTCGCTGATTACGAATATAATGTTTAAAATTCAAAATGGCGGATCCAAAATGGCGCAATGATGAAACTTCTTATTGATATTGCGTCAGCCTATCTATAACTTTTCTTGCTTTTTCGTATCTATAAATTATCGTTATCCAAGTTTACATTACTGCAAAAGTAACTTGCAAGGGCGACTAACGCTTGCCTTCAATGCAGTGTTCTATTATTCTCGAATAAATGTACCGTGTCTGGGCCCATAACCCATGTTAAAAGAATTTAAAATAAAGAGAACATTTATTCAGATTTTAATTAACAATAATCATTCGACTACTAGATTCAGAAAAACAATGCAATCAACGAAACAATACAGTTCAATGCCTAATCATCATTCATCCTAGAAGGCGTTTAAACCGTAAGTGCTAAGTGTTATTACATACAGTGCATTGCATTGGTATAAATACTAACACTTTCGAAAACAATGAACATTTTCATATTTTACTTTTGAAATAACAAAATTAAACGTTTTCTTTTTCAAACAAACGTATTTTTCAAACTTTCAAAAACAAGGTAAATAACTTAGGCCAAAGGAGTAGGCCCATTGTGATGCCATAGTGAGTGATCCCACTTTAAACCTGATGTTAAAGTGTGGTTTTTTCCCTAAACCATCTCGTTGCGGGATCCCAATCTTCTAGATTTCCGCAAGCCTGCTTAAGCCCCTATGACACTTCTTTTTTTTCGTATTTTCAATGCATTAAAAATGAGTTGAGAAAGATAAGAATATTTTACAATGTAGAAAAGCTATTTGTGTAAGTGAGTAAACAGTATGTATCAAAAATATAAAAAGTTCATTAAAAATGCGAACCTGAAAAAATTCATTAAAAATGTAAAATTTTTACATTTTTTTAAGATTCTAGGAGCTGTTTTTTGACAGTTCTGCATTAAACAGCTGTTATATTTGGGAAATTTACTTTTTTCTGTTTACGATCAGGCGCGGATTCAAGGGGAGGGGTCACTGGGGTCATGACCCCCCCCCAAAAGCGCTCGCTGTTTAAAAAACAAAATTGACCCAACTAAAAAAACAAAAACGAAAAATAACCAAACCACTATAATCGACCCAACTTTTTTATTAAAAAAACGACCTTAAAAAATGATTTTTTTTGTTATTTTTATTTTTTCCAAGCTCAGGTGTCAACCTTTGTACTACCAGTTGGCCATGTCGTACAAGTCATGGTGCAATGTCTGGTAAAGCTTGGCTCGAAGGAGAGAGAGAGAAGGATAGGATAGGTTAGGGGGTCAGGGGTGTTAAAGAAGATGGACCTTGCGTTTGAACTCTTGGGCGTTGTATGAGTTCGAGAATATTGACTGTGGAAGATTGTTCCACAGTCGAGCTGTTCTTGTTATAAACGAATTTCTAAATCGAAGTGTGCGCGAAGATGAGAGCTGTAAACTGTGAGGGTGAGCCGAGCGGGCATGTCTTCTGTTGCGGGAGAAATGTTGCCATGGAGGCATGAGGTTACTTATCTCAGTGGAGCAGTCATTGTGGTAAAAGCGGTACAATTTTGCAAGAGCTCCTACATTCTGGCTTAATGAGTCAATTGAAGAGCTGACGCTATCATCAATAAGTTTGCCCAGCCAAGCTAAGGTGGTTCTCGGAGCCACGGCCCAGATATACGAGTTGTATTCGAGGCGGGGACGAATGAATTGAACGAGGTGAATGGCTGAACGAGGAATTTGCACCTTTTGAGGAATCCCAGGCACTGTGAGGCTTGTTTAGCAATTTGGAATATGTGGTTATTCAGAGACGGTTCGGCCGTTAGGTTTTTATTGCCCACTGAAATAGAAGGAAGGTCGGTGCAAGTTTTATTGGAGATGAGACAGTACTTCGTTTTGGATGCATTAAACTCAACACGGTTCTTGCGGCCCCAATCAAGAATTAGTTTTATGTCCCTGTTGATTGAATTGGACATGAGTTTGCGATGATGCAGACAAGGTCTGGCGCGTGCTTGTCTTACATTATCGAAGCCATAGAGTAGAGTACCGTCGTCAGCAAAGCTGTGAAGTAAGTTGGTGAGAATTGAGAGCAGGTCATTGACAAAAACTAAGAAGAGAGCTGGTGATAGAATTGAGCCCTGGGGAACACCTGCAGAGATGGTGTGGGGGTTAGATTCGACGCCATCCTCTACTACCTTGATTTAGAACAGAGGCAATGCAATAGCTTGGAGTTCAGTCAACAGAGCAGGATGCGATACTCTATCAAAAGCCTTGGAGATATCTAGAGCAACTAGGCTAGATTGACCAAATCGGTGAATACTTTGGTTGAGGTGTTCCGTTAGGCATACAAGGAGGTCGCCAGTAGATCTTTTAGATCTAAAGCCGTACTGTTTGTCGTCCAATATTTGGTTGCATTCAAGATATTTTTTTCTGTTTTTTTATTGTCTCCATTATTTTGGAGAGAATAGAAGTGATTGCTATTGGGCGGTAGTTAGAGGGGTCGCTAGAGTCACATTTTTTCGGTATAGGCTGAACATGCGCCAGTTTCCAGGAGTTAGGGAAAACTCCGGAGAGGTATGAAAGGGCGTAAAGTTTGCGCAGAGGTGAGGCACATTTTTTAAGAACCATAGCGGGAATATTGTCGGGGCCAGTGGAATTGTTGGAGTCAAGCTCTTTGAGACATCTATACACTTCACGCGTGCTGAAGAAAACTCTATCCATTGAATGGGCGGAACACTCGATGGTGGGGTTTTGCATGTCAGTATCGAGTAAGGAAGAATTTGCAGCGAACAGAGATGCTAGTAGGTCGGCTTTGATTTGCTTTCTGTTAGCACCTGCTTATTGTAAATGCTTAACCTGCTTATTGTAATATTGTTTGTGAAGTAAAATTCTTACTGATGGAGGTTACCAAGGACCAAAAGTTTTTACTGCCAATTCCACTTCGGCCCTCCTTCCCTTGGCCCTCTCCAGATAAATTGGTCCACAAAAGTCCCATGAGTATGGTAGGAAAAGTAAGGTCCATCCTGACAGAGCCTACATATCAGAATAAGGCATTATACAACTGGGTGCGCTCAGTGCCCAGAGGAGATCGTTAAGTAACAGTGCAAAACCTACACACTGCCATTCACCCCTCGACACGATAACTTTACATCTTGGCTTGGTAGGCCCGTTCATATTAGTCCATCCCTTTCAGGACAGCTTCCAGTGGCCACCACGAGGAGGTTACGATTGCACTTCCACCAAGATAGTTACGGCACGTGCGTATTTAAATATTCTAATACACTACATGTTGCTCCCCTATCTCGCTGGTGACTGACCACCACTGATGTACTCACGTCGAGATAATTCACTCGGCGAATGTCTGTACTCTCTGTAGGCGGCTTCTTTGGTTTTAATTGCGTTCATACACTCCTGATTAAACCAACCATGCGGCCTAGGCTTTATGGATTTGGAGGAATGAGGGATGAATAAACGCATTCCCGCCAATCTTGATCTATACTCTTTCTATATGTTTTGATTTCCAAACTCTGAAGTTAACTGCACTCACAAGAAAGGGCGCGTCTTCATCAAAAACACATTAAGGCAAGTTTTCGTATGGCACGTTTATTTTTAATCCACCAGAAAATTGTGTTAGTTTTGTTCGTTTTGTTAATTTTGTTTTTGTGTTTTTAGGAGTAGAAATTTTTTTCCGCCACTTTTAATTCCGTGACCCCCCCCCCCCCCCAAAAACAAAATTCTAGATCCGCGCCTGTTTACGAGTACATACTTGTGAGCAATTTGACAAGTAAATTTTCAAAAAAATTTAGAATCAAAGGCAATATGATCATTTTTTAAAAAATTTATGCGCTTTAATGTCCATGAAGAAGTCAGATTTGAATAATTTATTTCTGTCCCATTCTCATAAAAATTTAGTTATTTTTTTCTCACATGACTCGATTTAATGCATTAAAAATACACAAAAAAAAGAAGTGTCATAGGGGCTTTAGAAAGGGTTCACCAAAAGGCTTTTGCCTTTTTTATATATAGAGTTTTGTGACTTTTTTACGACCTTTTTAAAGGCAAAGGTAGTACTGCGCGGACAAAAGGCTGTGCTTAAAAGGTACATCATACTTCCGCACAATACGGGCTTTTTTAATGAAAATTGATTTTTTTTTTATGTAGATTAATCAATATTCATTAGTAAAAGATCTTATAATTATTTTCTTTCAGATTAGTTCTTATTTTAGGATCCAAAACTCACGATTCAGAAAATTAAAAGGCTAGTCCGCCAAAAACGCGTGGGATCTAAGTCCGCGTAATGATGGCGGCCCTTAAGGGGTAATATACCCTTGTTAACAATAAAGTTCATGTGATTTTCTGGGACGTACCACGAACGATAGGAAAGAGATAGAGATATGAGGTTTTGTACATATGAAAGTACTAGTCTTTAACTACTAAGAGCATGTTTTATTTTAATTTTACGATACAAAATGGGGGCGTACGCGAGGAAAAAAAAATATCGGACGTTTGTCATGGGCGTACCGCTACAGGTCACAATTTTTAATCTGGAACAAAAAACCAAAAAGTTTCTTGAAATATAGTCCAAAATGTAGCGAACGTCGTAGGATTTTTTTTTGATGTCTTGATTTTTATAGATTTTATAAGCGATTTTCGGCCCATTTTTTTTAGAAAAAACGAGAAAAAAAAGTTCAAATTAACGCCATTTTTTTCAATTTTTCGAAAAAATCCTCGTTCGCTAGATTTTGGACTATATTTTAAGAAACTTTTTGGCCCATGACAAACGTCCGAGATTTCTTTTCCTCGCGTACGCCCCCATTTTGTATCGTAAAATTAAAATAAAACATGCTCTTAGTAGTTAAAGACTAGTGCTCAACCTCATATCTCTATCACTTTCCTATCGTTCGTGGTACGTCTTAGAAAATCACATGAAATTTATTGTTCACAAGGGTATATTACCCCTTAAGGAGAGAGATCCCTTTAGGCAACCGAAAATAACCAAATTTTTACAATTTTTTTGTGGAGAAACTATTTATTCTACATAATTAAAATTGGATGTACGTATTATTTTATCTTTTAGCTTTCAAAAACAATTTTTTGTTTTTTTAATATTTCAAAATGGCGGCTGTACGGCACTTGCTTCAGAGACGGTTGCCGCCTGAGTTGTTCCACGTCGTACAACTTAGCGTCTGCTATATTGATCTGTAACATCATGACAAAAGTTTTAGATATTTAAGACTCACACGCTCTATGTGAACCTAAAATACTCAAAGAAAAGTGAAAATTCGGAAAATACGTGTTTGAAAAAAAATTTAGATTTTCCATGAAATTTTTGCTATATTTGTTAATGAAAAAAGAGTTTCTTTTAATAACTTTCAAGAAACTGTAGGTTCATATAGAAGGTAATTATGTTATCTATAAGTGTTCAAAATTTCAAAATGATCGATCAAATTGTTTTTGAGTAATCTTGTACGAGGTTCACGAAAAAGTGGTTTTTAGAAAAACACGTTTAAAGTTTCAAGACTTAAAAATTTTGTGACTAAATGACCTACCGATTAATCTCCGATTCCGAAATTTTAGGGGGATATTGTACACATGTTGAACTAATATTTTATGCTAAAAAAAATGACATTTTTGAAGATTATAAAGCGATCTCCCCAGTGGTGTAGCGTGGGTGTCAGCCCTCTTGCCGCCCTCTTATTTAGGTATTTCAATTTAAAAGACTGTAATATACAGTAATTCTAAAGAACTTTTCGGCAAGAACAGGCTTAGATTACAAATAAAAAAGTCATATATATTGTATATGTTTTACAATATAATAATCACATTTATTACAAAAATTCTTACACGTGTGCCATTTACATTGATATAACAGGTATAAAAGACTTACAATTATACCTTGACGATCATCAAGATTAAGTTATTAGCGAATTGAACGTTGATGTTAAAAACTTCAAATACTTTTTTTAATCGGAATCGGATAAAAGTGCTTGCGTTTATTTATTATCTGAAGCATCATTTGGTGGTTTTTTTGCTCCATGGCAAATCTACCCTGCAGTAGTTTAGTTGAAACCGGTGGCGAATTTTTGAAATATTTATGCACGTAGCTAGAGTCTGATCTTTAAACAATTTCATTTCACCTGTTTTTTTTTAAGCAAATCACACAAACAAGACGTCAACTTCCTTCCATTTTCGTGTAGACGCCCTAACGTCGTCGTTACTACTTGGTCTCGTGACGCTTTGACTGCACTCTCTTCTACCAACGGTTGACTGCTATTGTTAAATAAAAATTTGGGCTGATTATGTTTATTGACTTGTAGACCAAATTTTACATTTTATAAAACAGATTCACCAACTAAATTTTTTATGTGTTTGATGCGCTGCTGACGCGTCCCGTTACAAATGTTGAAGACTGACCATATCCACATCGTTTTTCAGTTATTTTTGTATTCACAAACTTATTTTCTGATTTTATAAAGCATTTGCGACTTACATGCTGCTTTGCCAACTTTGAAGCCAGGCCCACGCTAAATGTTAAGGAAACCAGCTGACTGACGGCAGGCTATTGCTGTACACCCTTATTACAACATAATACCAAAATTGAGGAGCGTCGGAACAAAAACCGATAAAGCACATTTTGACATTATTTTTTTTAAGATGACAATTGGTTGTTTTCGTACTGTATCTATAAGCATCGTTGATCGAACCTGTTCAGAAACGGTTAAATCCAGTTGAAAAACCTTCCCAAAATACACTGGCCTGAACATAAACCGATAAAATAGGACATTTTTTTTCAATTTCCCAAAAAAATTGCATGTGATATATCGGTTTTTGTTCCGACGCTCCTCAATTGTGTAAGGTAGAACCATAGTGATCCAAGTGACATTTTTGAAAACATAAAATTTTTGAATTGAATGCACAGAAAAATATAAAATCTTGCGTGCCATACCAATCCAAGCACATAAAATTTATTAATGGGATGTTATTTATGTGCTTGGATTAGTATGGCATGAAAGATTTAATTTTTTTCTGTCCATTCAATTCAAAAAGGAAATATTGACAAAAATGTCGCTTGGATCACTATGGTTCTCCCCTACACAATTTCAGATTTTATAAAATAGTTGCATTTTTGGCCGCTCAGCTCCCGATCTATTAGAATTAAAAACAAAACTTCTATCTTTAACTAAAACTTTATTCGTCTACTTCTTTTAATAGCAAAGTCTGTTATTTTACTATCAATGCCTATAGCATCACACACCTCTTGCTCAATAGACAAGATAGCCAGATTGGTTGGCCTTAAAGTACTCATTGTTGATCTTAAATAATTTTTGATCAATTTCAATTTTGAAAAACTCACAGTTGGCGTTGCTTCTGGCAATTGTGAAGAATATTCGGAGCATTATTATAATATTGGGCAGAGTATTTTCCAGCTTGGATTTCACAATAAATTTTAATAATTCAAGTGAATCCGCATTAATTAATTTATTTTCGTTGCCTGTGGCAAAGTCCGCAGTCGAAGTCGTTCCAGCTTGAAGTCCTGTTCGGCAATTTCGGCAGATGCGTAGTCTAGATTACATTTAGTGTCGTCCGAATCTATAGCCGACGTTGGATAGGCAAAGTTATCCTCCAAATTCTATAGCTGCTGAAAACGCTCACTTAAATAAAATATTTAATACTCACATAGTTGAGTGTATACGAACAAATCAATTTTTTACGAAGTTCAATAATTTAACAATCACAACACGTACTTATGAGCACTAAAATCACAGTTTGGAAAGCGTATACATAATACGATACGATTAAGTTAATGTGGATTGGGCAACTGACAATCCATCAATCAAACTTTCTTTGAATTGTCAAAGCATCACTCACGGACTTCCCTGAAGGAACTTACCTGTTCTGTAAACAAATTTGCAGGTGGTATTATACAATATTGAACACTATTTTTTATATGATAGAAGTCATTCTCGTTGAATATTAGTCATAAAAAATCCAAGCACAAAATAAAATACGGGGAATGCCTGCAAGTCAGTACAGACAGGGTTGCCAGTCGCTACAATGAGCAAGATGTCATTATTATAAATTCATTTAAAGAAAGGGGATTCCCCGATTTCGTCACAGTATAAGTAATTAAAAATTCCGTGATCATTTCGATCGGTCCGAATCGTAGGTGCGACAAAAGTATGAAATGGTTCAAATTTTTACAAGATATTATTATTTACTGTGAAATTTTCCCGCCCCCTAAAGGTGGCGCCCGGGGCGGGCCGCTACTACTCTACGCCACTGGACCTCCCCCTTAATAAAAACTTAAGTTTTCGAATTTTGGCCGTGTTTTTGACGTTTTGAACTACTGTGCAGCCTCTACGTAATCTAGACATGCTAAGAGAGTGAGAGGTGAGAGTTTTCGAAGCACCGTCCCAAATAAAAAAGTTTCTAGCGAAGAGGTTCTGGTCGGGCCCAATAAAGAATGAGCTCAATCAGCCAGTTATCGCTTTATGAAAACCATAGTAACCACAAGATTAAAACAAGCGATTCAATAAACAAAATAGTCAATATACTCAAATACGTTAAGTTATTCATAATCAGTCAACTATGTAAATTGAGCTAGAGTCCCTCTTCTGAAGAATTATCTTTTCGATTTAACATTTGAATCAAATCATACCAAATTCTAATTTTAAATACTCAAAGAAGATTTCATTCAGACGCAATTCAGTCGTTCATTATAGTATCAGAATCATTATAGGCATCAGAAGTGTCTAAATCGTGGAAGATGTGGAAAATGGAAATATGTTTTTAATTACTGCACAAATATAATGTTGAATTTTGAGTAAGGAAAATGCTTACTAGGTGACGACACTCCTCTCCCACTTTAAGGCTTAAATTATTCCAAACATTGTTTAGTATAATATTACCTATTCAGGACAGCTTCATAATTTATTAGAGCCTGTAATGAAAATTCTTCTATCAAGTCAAACCCTTGTTTTACTAAAACACGTTACGAGATCAAGGAACCACCCACGGAAGGATTCCGTAAAATCCAAAAATGTCTTCACCTTTATCTGAACCTTCTGTTGCTTATGATTTATGTGTCAACAGTTATAACTATGTGTATATGTATATATAAGTAAAATCCCACTTGTAATCCCTAAAAATATGTAAGAAATATTATTTTTTTTATTTTTTACCATATAAAACGGATTCACATGTAAAAGTTATGATAATTAGATGAAAAAAGGTAACAGCCTACGAATTTTTGCTAAAATAAAGTAGAAACTTTTGGTATAACAAAAAAAAAGAAGGACCGAAAATTTGTGTTTTTAACCACAGTAACGAAACACAAATCTGAGACTTTTTCAAGGACTACCCTTTGTTTAAAGTTATTGAGTTGTAAAAGATATCATCTTTTTTAAAAAAGGATACAAGTATCACAGATACCTGAGAAAGGGTGGAACAATCGCTATTGTGTATTTATATGTGTTTCATGGATTTGTATAAAGGGTCTTGTAATAAATTTCGATCTTCCCGAAATAATCTTCTTGCATAAAAAGTATTCGAGATGTTTTTGTTGAGTTTTAAGTACAACAAAAGGGTAATTATGAGAGAATGGGAGAGGCAAGAAGTAGTACAAGAAAGGCATCAAGGGAGCCATGAATGTTTTATATGTTAAATTCATTCTAGGAAGATATAACACGTAGTAAATGTTAAAAATTATGAAAAAATAACAAATTCTTCTCCTGAGGTACTCTGTGGGAGGTAAATAAATGCCTCCTGTTTAACACCTGGTAAAACACCTTCGTATGGAGGTTCGAGAGGTTTTCGTGTGCGATTAATCCGTACGAAAAAGTAATCTATACGTCCTCCAAGGCTGTAGGTATGTAAATATCCTTTGGACTTGTTGCCGAGGATGTGTTGCCTTTGGGTTCTGCATATGAGAACGAAGACGAGTGAGCAATTCCGAGTCTTCTATGAATTTTCATCAGTCGGTATAGAAATCGAATTGGGGAGTCTCAGATTCAGACCGTGGACCAGCTCTGCTGGTGTGCAGTGTAAAGGCCTGAACATGTAACCGAACCGAAACGAAACCGAACCGAAGTGAAGGGAATAAATTGTATGAAAATGTACGAACTCAATTATGTAGCGACCGAAACCGAAACGGAGCGGATCATATAAATTCATTTCATTTCGGCTTTCGTTTCAGCTAGTCAGCACTGGAAAGAACTGATCAGCCGATTGTCAGGTTTCAAAGTCACATTTTCTTTTTCTTTTGTAGATTTTTAATAAACAGAAAAACCATTTTAGCATCCGGCATATTATTTTTTAATTTTTAATTAATTTTCTTATAATATTTACATTTAAATTAAAAACTTTTCAGCCACTTTTTTATTGAGCATAAAAATTGTCAGAAATGTCAAAAGCCGATTCGGTCCGATTGCTATATAATCGCTATCATATTGGAATTCGTTTCGCTTCGGCTACATGTTCAGACCTTTAGTCGGTTTTGCTTGTCGTGGGGATGCCTAAGACCAGTTCTACACATTCAAGTTTTCATTCCATTTCCTGACGTTCAAGTTGTCTTTCTCTTTCACTCCAATGCAAAGTAAGAGATAGACTCGACGCGACGTGAAAGGCAAAAGGAAACCATCTCAGGGAAAGGAAATTTGCGTTCAAGTTTTCTGTTTTCATTCTACTTTTTTATGGGTGTGCGTATATTTATGAATATGAGTGTACACGGATAGCAGGATAAGCTCATTTTTTACCTGATCTTAAAAATTGAAAGCATAAAGTTGAATATGTGTAGACCCGAGTTTCTTTCAAGCCAAGAAATATGACAGGATTGATCTTCAGAACGTCGCGGTCGCTATTTTAACAAGATCGCTATCGTCAAGCCTTTGAATGTATGCCACCCTAATCTACTTAATTTTATACTTTTGGCAATGGTCCGCTGTATAGTTGGGCTTTCACAGACACCGCCAACTATTTTTCATTCAAAAGGGCCTCATCAGCCACTTTCGAAGTCCGTGACTCTGATCCAAACATCAGAACGGGCTTGATTTACACTATATCCCTCTAGACACGATTCGTGAGGTAAAATGTCGAAGGCCAAAATAGCTTCTGTTAGTAACGTTTAAGGAGTATCCACACATATCAGGGCCGTGACCGGGAGGTCACAGGGCTGTGTTCGTCGTGTGTGAACGAGCTTGTGCCCGGACACGGACATGTGTGAACGAGTAGAGGAGTATTCACACATATTAGTGTTCCGTCAGGGGTTCAAAAAAATATTGGTGCGTACATTTTATATGAATGGTTCACACATGTCCGTGTCCGGGCCGGAGTAAAAATCTAACGTCATCGGCACGTCCCTGATACGTGTGGATACTCCTTTATTCTCCTTCTGATCTCCGTTGTATCGCCACTGTCAGCTTGCAATATTGTTCAAAGATCAGTAAATTCTTTAACGTTTCCTATATTATAAGTATCTGTTGTAATGTGTTTTTTTGGGGTTGTGTATCTTTTTGAAGTGCAAAGATACTTAGTTTTTGCTTCTTTGATGATTAATCCCATTCTTTTTCGCAGCCGTTTCCAGTTTGTGAAGGCTTCTTTCACACTTCTTTCACAGGCGACGTCATCAGCGTAAGGTCTGTGTTGACTTGTTAAATATGGATCCCGTCGTTTTTACCCCAGCGTCTCCTACCAACTTCTCCAACACTATGTTAATGTGAAACTTTCTGAGAGGTCTCGTTCAACTCTTACTCTGCATCGTACTACCTTGATTGTTCGTTTTGCTACTTCGATTAGATGCTTTGCAAATCCGAAGCACTCCATAGCTTTAAATAGCTCCTCAGGCTTCACGCTGTCATATGCTTGCTTAAAGTCTATAAAAATTACTTTAATATTGATGTTGAATTCCTATGATATTTCCAAAATTCTTCCTTGAGTGGAAATATGGTTTCTAGTGGACCTTCCTGGTCAAAAGCCACATTGATATTATGCCTTCTGTGATTGATAGTATTATCACACCTTCCGTCCATTCAAGTGGGGCTTTTTCTGACGCCAGATCGATTGTACAAGTTTATAAAATCCATTCCTTAATTCTTGGCCCCCCTATTTCCACATCTCAGTTGCTATGCTATCTTTTCCTGGGTCTTTACTGTTTTTAAAGTTCATCATAGCTTCTTCTAGGTCGTCCATTGCCGGCACCCCACTTTCATAAGCAGTACCAGTATCACTATCGTTATCGGGTGGTGCGTCTCTATTGGGCTGGTTCATAACTTTTTCGTTGTCTCTATTCAGTAGCTCTTTAAAATACCCTCCCCATCTTTCTAAGACTTCTTGTTTTTTGCTCAGCATATTACCGTTTTTGTCCTTACACACTAATAGACTGGGTTTAAGCTCGTTACGTTATGTGTTCACTTTCTCATATAACTTTCTCACTTCGTTATTTTCCCCCGAGTTCGTTTATCTCTGCAATTTGTTCTTCCAGCCACGTCTCCTTCTTTCTTTTGTGCGTACGGTTTTCAATTCGTCGTTTTTCTTTATAGGTCGCTACGGAATTTCTAATTCTGTATCTTTGCAGCCTATAAGCATATGCTTCATTCTTATCTTTCGTTACTCTAGCGCACTCTTTATCGAACCAGTCTTGATGTCTTGTTCGTGTTTCATAACCTAGCTTGCTCGCTTCGGCTTCCTTTAATATGGCCCTTAGTTTAGCCCACTCCTCATCACTATTGTTATTGATACTTTCAGCTCTTGCCCTGACACATGATATGTTGTCTCTCATCTTAGCACTTAGCACCCATCAGAAAATGGTGTGAATCGACGTTTACTCCACGGTACGTTTTAAGATCTATTATGCTGGAGCTGTTCCTCGTGCTAATTAGTATATAGTCTATAGCATTGACCGTCTCCTCATTAGGAGATTTCCAGGTTACTCGCCCCCCGCCCGGCCTCCTTTAATTATCTATTTTTCTATTTTTGCAAATCGAACATACTAGAAATCAATCTTCCAAAAGACGTTAGGTGAACATGAGTGTTTGGAAGAAAAACAAGAAAAGCTAACAGCCCCGTAAAGAGCAGTTTACACCACATGATTTTGTCACATGATTTGACACAAGACGAGTCCTGGGTTCGATATTCAGCAATTCACACCACATGAGTTCGCTTATGACAAACTCACATGATTTTTTGGAAGATAGAACAATTTCTATTTTCTTATGATTAGTCATAGGGTTTTCGTGTGTGACAACAGAAGGCCTTGATTTTTTCGACAAATTTTGTGTTTTTTTTTAATTTTTTATTGAGGATTTGGTGTGTGACAACGGAAGGCCTTGGTTTGAAATGAACGTACATCTTCAATACGAATTTCGTTCATAACAAGGTGGGAAACGTCCCGAACAGTTCCTCTTTTTAGGAGCCAATTCCTAGAATACATGTTTCTCAGTTTTTTCGCCTTTTTTTCTTTTTGAGTTTCAAAACTACTAAATATTCATAATTTGTAATAAAATCATTATATTATTCCTGGATTCGATGTCCATTTTAATCTTAAATAACTTATGTCTCTTCTGACGCTGTAGTTAAGTCACTGACAAAATCACAACAATGTAAAAAAGAATCGGAGCTGTCATATGATAAATTTTGACAGTGACAAAGTGAAAGCTTGTGACAAAATCATGTCGTGTAGAAAGCTCTTAAGTCTCCACACTGCACTTCAACCAACTTCACTTATTTTAGGCTATTGACTATGTCGAAAAAAACAGGGGTAAAAGGAACTAATCCGTTAAAGGTATTTTATTATTTTATATGTTCGATTGTACATTAAAAAAGATAAATCCAAAAGTGCTATTAAACCTAGGCTTGCACTTTTGAGAACGGAGAAGATTGATCCATTGTTTAGTTTTTCAACAATGCATTTTTATAAAAAAAACATAATTAGATTTTTTGTAGAGAATCGAATTTCCTATCGAATAGGCACGTTTTGAAGTAAACAACAATTTTTTTCACCGAAATAAGTCAAAAAACTCTTTTAAAAAAAAGCGAAAAATTTCAATTTTTTGGTTTTTTTAACTGGGTGGATTTAGGTATAGCCAGTGCTCAACGAAAAGACAGCTGACGTAATTTCCGTTAAAATGGCGTCCAATTGAAGAATTTTCGATAAAAATTTACCAAGACAGTCGTTTAAAGTTACCTACTAGTCCAATCAATCAACAATAGCTCCTTTTAAATTTAGCGTTAATTGCCAACAGGAAACAAAAAATATGGTTATATAGGAAAAAAAATTCTAAAAAAGATAGCGTTTTTTGTTTTTGAATTTGGCATGGCGAACCTAACCTAAAAAATTCCGGAAAGTGAAAAAAACGCTTTTTTGCGAATAACAAAAAAACTTGAGCTCGGATCGAAAAAAATCAACAAGTAACAAAAAGTCTATTAAAAGGTTTTCCAGTACTTAGAATGACCGCCAAAAACAACTTCGGCCTTACCCCTTCCTGTTAACTATCCCTATTAAAGTGCACGGAATATATGAGTATATGATACATTTTTGACCGTATGTAATGAATTTATATAATTATTAAAAAAACATATTAACAGTGAACAGAAAATTTTTTTATTTGTAGCCTGTTTTATCTAATGTATTTGGTTTTACACCACCTCAGTTATCAATCAAAACTAATAATATGTACAAATCTTTCCTTAATTTTTGTTAGTATCATCTCATAACATCAATAGATATCTAACATTAAGAAAAAAGTCAATCGACAATAATATGTATTTCGTGATCACTGAGCCTCCGCACACGATGCCACAAATATGTTGAGTAATACCGGTTTAACTCAACTCCTCGGAACGCACACAAGGGGTAATTATGTGCAGTAAATTTGAATGCTATTCAGGGAGGTTTAAATCTATTTTCAGATAAAATTGACTTTTCAGAAAAAAAGAACTAAAGAAAGCAAGAGACAGAAGTAACTTTTTATATGTGTGTTAGTTTTCACGCGTTTGGTTTCGTGAAAAATGTTTCGTTATTTCCTTCCGCTCGCTGTGCAGTTTTTTCACTGATGTAATTGTCTCAGGTACTTCTGCACCGTTGAATGAAAACTTTTATAGCATCACAAATCGACTAAAGGAAGTATAGTGAAATTTACACCAGACTTGCTTCCATACTGGGTTGTTGATGAATGATGGTAAAAACTTTCATATCAAGCCTTTTTCTTGACGTGATACATTATATTAAGTCAGAGCATAAATAACGCATTTAGACATGATATAAATATGGATCATACAACCCAATTCTATTTTTTTCATCTCCAGAAGTCAGCCGTGTAAGAAACCTAATTTTCATTCAATTGTTTAAATAAGCACTGGGTTATAACGGTTTATCTTATGGGGGTTTGCAAACTCGCAACTGATTTAATTATTTAAAATACAAGGATTGGCTAACGTGACTGCTTGGAGTTTAAAAACTTATTTACTTTTGCCTACAGTGAAGTTGGGTTGTTGGGACACGTTTGCTTACTAGTTTTGTGTAACGACCTGTATATTTTTTTTAACTTGTTTACCGGGGCTATTAGCTTTTGGGCAGTTTAATGGGGTGGGGGTGCGAGTGCGAGTAGTCCATACTTCCATACTTTTATATTATTATTTTTAAAATCATCCACATTGAATCAAAAAATAGTAGATACAAATTATCAAAACCCATAGCTCAACAAAAGTACTAGGTCTCTGTGTAACCAAGACATAAATTGTATAATATGATTTGAAAAAATATCAATGCAAATGCAAATATCAATTCATTATTCAAGTAGACGCTGGCTGTACCAATGTTTTCAAGGCCTTAGATCATTTTGGCCGCCATGTTTTAATAGCAAAACTCTTGACGGGGAAGAGGTTGGTAGATTTCAAGGATTTTTATCAAAGAAAATTGAAGTAACTTCCGGTGTTTCCACGGAGTCATTTAAGGTCGCCCTTGCTCATTATATGTATTTATACTCCACGAATAAATTGAAACTCAACACTGCAAAAAATTATCAGTCGCATTACTATTATTTGAACAACAAGGTATTAGACCATGTTGAACAAATTATGGGTCTATGCTAAATTTTAATTTGGATTATGACAAAATTACTGCCAGAGCCAACAAGCTATTGGAATTTATAAAAACAAGGGCAAAAGAATTCGGCGACGTATGGGCTATAAAAGTCCACCGAATTCTGGAATACGCTTGCGCGATTTATGATCCTATATTTCAAGTAAGTAGTAATAGGATCATAAGGATAACACCTATAACTCGCGGTATTTTCAAAGCATCCACATCGCACCGAAGACGCAAAGAATAAACTCGTTGTTGGTCTTGATGTTGTTTGATTTCGGTACTCAAAGGTCAAGATTTTCCTCTTCCATTACTAAAAGCTTCTATAACAGAAAATGTATATCCCTGTTGACATCCAAGTCCTGTACTAACAATGTAGCTTCATTTATGCAATATGGATAAGGGCAATACTGTAATTTAGTCAAGGTGTTCCTTTTTTGGTTTATAAATAAATAAATATATAAAAAATATATGTGTATATTATAAATATACAATATATGTTCATTATAAATATATAATACTAGCTGGGACCCGGTGCGCCTATGCTGCTCACTTAAACCAATAGTAGTAATCAAGTGATATGAATTTTAATATACAGTAGGAGAGTTTGAAAAAGGCAATTTTTTGATATTTTTGATTTCAAATAAGAAAATGTGAAACTATTAGGGATCTGACATTTTGATCGAGACAATAAAAACCATCCATTAACATGGCATTTTTCGAGATATGAATTTTCATACACAGATGAAGTGACTCAATGAACCGCTTACTTTCTGTATTTTTGATAGCTGGGAGTCGGTGCGCCCCGCTGTTCCCAACGTTTAAACATTTAAAATCTTCAAAATTCAACTCTTCTTAACCATTAACGAAAAACCAATTATTCCTATAAAAGTTGGAGTCATTAGATTCAAAATACATTTATTTGAACTATGACCAAAATTGCCTGTGTATTCTGTTAAAGCCATGAACGTTAAAAGATTTAAAATTAATGCAAATAGCAGCATCCAGCAGTCGAAATTCGAGGGCCATTTTCTATAGCTTTTTTTAATTTAAATCTAGAAGTCTGCAATAACAAAATTTTTCGAGAACAATAAATTGAAAAATGAAACAAATTTTTATAGTTGGAAAAATCAATGCCAAAAAACCAACTTTTATTATCTCTTAATATCACATATTGCAAAATTGCGTTCATATATTCGAATTAAATTTAACAGATGCCATACGTTTCATAGGGGAATTAATTGTACAATTATTTTCTAATGTTGAGCGTTATTTTGTGCCGTGTATAAATAAAATTGCGATTCTGCACTTCCTTGAGCTCAGGGCTACACGGTGAAACAGTTTTCAATATTGTTGGGGAGTTTAAACTCTGAAAATGGTGCCACAAAATAAGTGCTTGCCGTTTCATTATATGATCTTCAAAATTAAGTTCTTCATAACCAATAACGAAAAACCAAGTATTCCTATAAACGTTCGAGACATTAGATTGAAAATGAAATTATTTGAAGTGTGCCCAAAAATACCTATATGTGTTTTGTTAAAACCACGAACGTTAAAACATTTAAAATAACACCCGTATTCTAAAGCCAGTCATAAGTCATCCAGTGGCGTGGCGTGCTTTGAATGGGAAGGGATGCAATCTTGCAAAATTTTTTGGTAGTACATTTACAGCCAACATTGATGTATATGTTATTTTAATATACTATGCATTACTAAAACCTCTCTCGTCTGCTGCTTTTTATGCACCCAGGGACCACGATCGAGGACGTGAGAGTAGGCACGCTGATTTATTCTGCAGCGTTTTGGCCCCCATATTACCATATTAAAACTATTGTAAGTTATAAAAATAAATCAAATGATTACAAAAATAAATCTAGTTCAAATAATTATTATTAAATTTAAAAGAAAAATTATTTTTTAATATGGTAATATTTCCACAAATCTACTGATCAAACATATATAATAAATAAAACAAAAAACATAATAACATAAAATAATTTTCAATTAATAACAAATAATTTTAAAGCGCAATTAAATCTTTCTCCTATCATGCAGTTTAACGTTTTCGAAAGCCTTTCAAGAAAAACATTGTCAATTTAAAATTTTGGTTTTAATTCAATTCTTCTTTCCTTAACTGCAAATTCATCAATAATTTCATTATAAAAGTCTTCGTAGGAAAGAAGAGTTTTAAGCATACTTTTTTCAATAGTTAATAACGCTAAACCGCTTAATCGCTCTTCCGATGTAGCATTTCTAGAAAATGTCAATATTCTTTTAAGTGTAGAAAAACTCCGTTCCGCGGACGCACTAGTGACCGGCAATGTCAAAATAAGTTTTAAAAGTTTAAAACTTTGAATAAAACTATCACGTAAATTATTGTGAAGAAAGAATTGAAATATTTCTTGAAAGGCTTTACCTTTAAGGTCCTCATCAGAAAAAAGCACAGTGAGTTCAGTTTTTAAGGCCAGCAGATTTGGGAATGGGACAAATCCACGAAGAAGAAAAAGAAGGCAACTACACGTTAGCAAAAGCACCTGTACCCCTCCGAACTCTTGGAGACGAGGAGATAATAAAAAATATATTAAAAGCATTCCTACAGAAATGCCAAAACATGAACATAGCAAAACTAAATATACAGTTACCACCGCTAACCAATATAGAGCGACACCAATTGGAATCGATATTTAGATGTATTTTCAACGGTAGCAATATAGAGATCACTTTGTATCTAGGAAGAATAAAATACTTAATGGACCCAGACGAAATTAAAAGAGTGTTAGGGGAGTATCACGACACCCCTACCGGAGGACACCAAGGTATATCACGAACTTTCCAAAGATTGCAGAAGGATTTCCTGTGGCCACATATGCGTCGCGACATAAAAAATTTTATAAAAAATTGCCCTTCATGCCAAACAAACAAACTAGCACCTAACAGAAGGATGCCAATGGGCCTATTCACACAGTGCACATTCATGGCGCCTAAAACCGGTTTTATAGATGAGAGAGGGAAAGGAGCGGAAGAACTTAACGAAACATTTTTCACGCAAAACCAAACGCGTGAAAACTAGCACACATATAAAAAGTTACTTCTATCTCTTGCATTCTTTAGCTCTGTTTTTCTCTAACAAGTAAATTTCATCTGCAATACATTTAAAGGTTCCTGTATAGCATTCAAATTTACTACACTCATTTACGCCCCGTCTGAGTTGCTAGGAGTTGAATAAAACCGGTTTTACTCACCACAATTATGGCAGCGTGTGAATATGCCCAATGAGAATCACGACTACGAGTGGAAGACCATTCCAAAAGGTTTTCTTAGATATAGTGGGACCATTACCAACAAGTTACAAGGGGAATAAATATCTGCTCACCTTTCAAGACGACCTTACTAAATTTTCAACTGCCATCGCGTTGGAAAACACGGAAGCAATCACGGTCGCCAGAGCATTTGTCGAGAATATAATATGCAAACATGGAGCACCAGAGTCACTATTAACAGATCAGGGTTCGAATTTTCTGAGCCAGATGTTTAAAGAAGTTACAAAATTACTCAGCATTAAACAGCTGCAGACTACTCCTTATCATCCTCAAACTAACGGAGCTTTAGAAAGAAGCCACAGAACCCTGGCAGAATATCTGAGGCATTACGTTAATAGAGACCCACTTACTTGGGACACTTGGATCCCGTATGCCATGTTTGTATATAACACTACTCCTCACTCAAGCACTAATTTCTCCCCTCATGAATTATTATATGGACTCCCAGCCACTATACCATCTAGTTTGAAGAACGACCCAACTACTTCCTATAATTATGAAATTTCCTGCAGGTATTGTTCCGTGTCACTGGTTGTCAAAGGTAATAGAAAAAACTTATGTTTTATTGCCTTACCACGGCAAAGGGAATCATTTTTCTCGGTGATTTTCACCTCTCGCTCTACCTCTTGGCGTGTGTCCGTAGGAGTGTTTGGTTCTGGATCCGGTTTCTGTCTGGCTCTGCTTCTGGTGATTATATTTACCTTTTTCCCTTCCGCATAGTCTTCGCTAGGGGTTATCCTACTTAGCGCGTCCGCATTGGCGTTTAGTTTTCCAGCTTTGTATTTTATTTTATAATCATACTCCTCCAGTCGAATTCTCCACCTAGTTAGTCGGCTTGTACAATCCTTCAGATTCATCAGCCAAATGAGTGGCTTATGGTCCGTTACGATTGTGAAGCTTCGACCGTATACGTAGGGTCGAAATTGTTCGACTGCATACACTATGGCGAGTAATTCCTTTTCGATCGTGGAGTATTTGGATTCTGCTGGGTTAAGAGTTCGACTAGCGTAACATATTGGTCGGTCCTTACCGATTTCACCTTGCGAAAGGATGGCTCCTAAGGCTACGTCACTGGCATCCGTTGTTACGATGAATTCCTTATCGAATTCGGGGTAGGCCAGGATAGGTGCGGTTATTAATTTGTTTTTTAGAGTCCTAAATGCCTCGTCGCAGACTGCGTCCCACTTGAACGGAACATCCTTTTTGAGTAACTTCGTAAGGGGTTTTGCTATTTTAGCAAAGTCAGGTATAAAACGGCGGTAATAGCCTACGAAACCCAGAAAAGCTTTTATATCTTTAGGTTTTCCTGGCTGTGGATAAGTCTTGAGGACCTGTATTTTTGTTGGGTCTGGATCAGGGATGTTATGGATATGAAATTTCGGATCTGGATATGGATACGGATATAGGAATAATATTATACCGGTTCCAGATACGGTTACGGATATGAAATTATTTCGGATTATCCGATAGTTTCGGATAGTTTCAGTTACGGATATTAGATTTTTAAGGAATTTCAAAAGAAAAATATAAAGAGGTAATGATTTTATTTTATTTCTAGGTTATCATTTGGTACTACAATCACAGAGAAAGCTATCTAAACAACGCAAGGGATGCGCGCGGCTAGTGTGTTGGTTCGACCGGGCGAAAACCTGTCATAACGTGTCTCAGTTAGACTCCGCCCTATCCGAAATTATTCGAAACTTTTATATCAGATTCGGTTACGGTTTCGGATAAATTTTTATTTCGGATATCCGATAGTTTCGGTTACGGTTACGGAGCTCCATAACATCCCTGGTCTGGATGAACTCCTTCGGCGCTGACTACATGGCCTAAGTAAATTAACTCCCTTGCCAGAAAATGACACTTTTCCGGTTGGAGCTTTAAACAATTTGCCTTAAGTCTGCTGAATACTTCCATAAGTTTGGAGTTATGGTCGCGTAGGTCATAACCGTACACGACGATGTCGTCCAAATATACGAAGCAACGCAGACCCTGCAGTCCAGTTAGTACCGTGTTCATCAGCCTCTGAAAAGTGGCGGGAGCTCTTTTGAGTCCAAATGGCATCCTATTACAGTGGTAGTGCCCATATGGAGTGCTAAATGCGGTTTTATCCCTGTCTGCCTCATCCATGGGTATCTGGTGGAAACCGTTCGCCAAATCTAGAGTAGTGAAATACTTAGATTTACCCAATTGATCCAAAATATCCGTGATGTTAGGCAGTGGATATTCATCACCAACGGTGATTTCATTTAGCCTCCTAAAGTCGACTACTACCCTCCATTTTTTATTGCCGTTAGCGTCCGGTTTTTTAGGAACTAACAATAGTGGTGAATTCCAAGGACGAAGGACTACTGCTTGGACTTATAATGCCGTCGTTCAGCATGTTCTTGATTTGTTTGTCGATCTCACCTCTTTGAGATTCTGGAAGCCTGTAAGGCTTAGTGTATATAGGTGGCTTGTCTGCCAATGTTGGTATTGTGTGCGTCATTGCGTCGGTGCACGTAAGGTAGTCACCTTCCAGGGTTTTATTAGCTTTTTCCGGCATATCAGGTTTGTGTTGCCTGTTGCCGGTATTTCCAGGACCATTTCGGATCTGGCTGGTATAATGATTTCCTTAGCGGGGTTACGCGGTGAGCGTCTGTGATTTTCGTTGGTGGTAACCCTTCCTTTGTAATTTTGTTTTATTATGTCCGCGGCATTTTCTTCTGGCTTCTGCGGTTTTTCCTTGTATGAACTATCGACCGAAATTTCGTTTACTTTATTACCGTATACCGTATTTCCGTGTTCGTTAAAAAAAATGGAGTTACTTGGTTGCTCCCTAATTAAATTATCTTCCACTCGGTTGGTGGGTATTTTAGTTTGTATTATATTTTTGCCTTCTCGTGGCATTTTATAAATATGCTGCTCTTCTTCTGTAATTTTTGCTTTTGTATTTTTTCTTTTTGTTCGTTCATCCCCGCAGGTTGCTTTATTCCTGGGAGGTTCTTCTTCTTCTTCTTCTTCTTTAATTTCTTCTTGATTCTCCTTGCCATTTTCTATCATATTGAAGTCGAGGTCAATTGCTTCCCTGTTGCTAACCATTTTATCCAAATGTGGGACTGGTTCAAACAACAGGCGATCAGGGAGTGCTTTCCTAGATAGGGGAAGATCACCTGACGGCTTTGATAGAATACCACGGTCGTAGCGTTGTGGATTCCTTTCCTCTTGTTCAATAGTTTCCTCCAACTGCTGGGGGCCGCGGTCGTAGCGTTGCGTGCACCCATTTAATGTTGGATTAATTTCATTATTACTATAGGTTAAATTGTGATCATTTCTTATGTCGCAAGTTTCGTTTTCTTTGGTGCTCCTTGCCTTTGAAGGACTTCCTACCCTCGCATTTTTGTTGTTCAGATATATCTCTAACACCTCATCCAAATAATTTATTTTGCATGTATACTTTATCATGAAATCATGCCCAAGCAGTCCATCATACGATAATATGCGTTCATCATCTTCCACCAGCTGAAAGGGGTGGCGGATCTCGACTTCGCACCTGCTATTAGATAATGCCAAAGTTCCGTACAACAGGCCCTCGGATACTATGTAGTCTTTAGTGATGCCATAAATTATGCACCTCTGACCTACATCGACTAGGTTGTCGTCGGCAGTGGATTTAATCTTATGCAGGCTTATCTGAGATCCCGAATCTACCATGAAGGTGGAAGTACCGTCTTTGGACTCGGAAAAAGGGTAATGTTACCAAGACATCGCGTTCGGTGATAGTGATAGGAGCTAGAACAACTTCGTTTAGGCGAGGTGGTGCACCACGGCTTGAGTTTCCTCGTAGCGGGTCGGAATGCCGGGACTTCCTTCCCGCGGCATCTCGTTTCCCGAATCTTGTTCATCCTGGGCTAGGATGCGTACTTGTCTCACATTGACATTTCTATTCTGATTTTGATTTCCCGAAGGTCCTTGTCTGTAAGACCTTTCTTGTCTTTGTTGTTGGAAGTTATTTCTTGGAACTTCCCGTTGCTGTTGGCTTGTTTGCCTATATTCATCGTTACGCGGATTCCAATTATTGGATGTTGTGGGCCGGTTTTGTTGCAGGTCCCTCTTCAACAGAATGTCAGAACGTCTAGTTCTGCATTCGCTAAGTTCATGATTTGGTCGATTACAATACGAGCAGTATAATCTCCGAACTTCTTTCTTTATTTGGGGAGACGAGAATGAAGGGATCATTTTATTTTTATAACATGTCTCCCGAGCATGTCCTCTTTTGTGGCATAATTCACACGTTAAAATTTGTCTTTGGGATCCATCGTTGAAATGGTCCCTTGAATGCTTTTCCTCGGTAAAAGAGGCGCGATCCAACACGTAATCAATTAAGGCTGTCAGGTCCGTCTCATTTCTAGCCTGTGCCAACGTTTGGAGTCGCTCGCTCTTCAATCCGGCTTCGAATACTCGGATTGCCTCCTTTTCGTTTTCTTCTACAAAAAGTCACCTAGCCCCAGCATCTGAGACTGCTATTTGGGTGGCGTTATTTAATTCTCCTAAGGTCCTTATGATCTTTTGTGAGAATTCACTCACACTTTCTTTAGGGCCTTGCTTCAACCGCCTTAGGTCTTCACGAATAGTGGACCGAGACAGTTTATACCTCTTAAGTAAATGTTTTTTATATTCTTCCCAAGTGGTTACATTTCCATAATCGAGGATGTCATATGCAGCGCCAGAGACTGGTTTTTAGGATATGAAAAAATAGTGCCCTATCCCGCTCACCTTTAGTGATGCTGAACAGCTCGTCACAGCAAGATATGAAGCGGTTTAATTCATTTTTGTTACCAGAAAACTCGGGTATCATTTCTCTGGCATCGGATATAGTTATCCGTAATGATGGTGTTTCGGCGCCAAGTGAAGGTGGTTGCGAATCGCTGCCGGTAGCCATTTTCTTTGTTCTGGCTGGCTTGGGAATAGAGGGTAATAATTTTCGCAGGCTTCTGAGCTCAATCTTTGGAGCTTAGACGTTACGAGGGGTAAGAGATTTGGACCACGGGGACCGTAAGCAATAATTAAAAGGAGGGGACAATAATATGCAATAAAGTGAATACAGGATGTTCATAAATTCGACCCAAAATAACAAAGGAAAGAGAAAAAATGCCAGCCTTCCATAGGCACTTAGTTTTGTTTATCAGAAAAATTTAACTCAACCCCGAAAACTTAAACTTCTCACTTGAGCCGGAAAATATCACGAGTACCTTGTTAGAGATTACACAATTACTTTTTAAAACTTTTAGGAACTTGAATCCTTTTCATTTAAATATATTCGTATATCAAAAATATTCGGACAAAAAAAAAATTTTATTTTCCATCATTAAATGGCGCGACGTGCAAGAAATTTGATTAATATATATGTATATATCACCAAGATATATATGTATATCACCAAGATCAAAAAAAAATTGTACTTAAATTTAACATTTGTGTGTTTGTTCATTCATTTTTTTTTTAAACAATAATAGATAGAAGAATCTAATGATCTCTTACTTGGATATTCCTTCGTTGGATTTGCTGAATTTCTTCATGTTGAACAAGTTTGTTAAGGAGGATCCCGCTTTGGTATTTATGTGTTGAAATGAAGTCCCACGTTGATTATGGATTCCCACGTTGTTTTGCTGGATGTTGAGGATCCCGCGTTGGTTTGCTGAGTATCCCTCGTTGATTTATGCTGATGCATAAATCGTTGATTGTTTGATGAGTGGATTCCACGTTGAATTTTGTTGGTTGCTGATATTAATTACTTACGTTGGCACCACCCTAACTCCGGCTCCTGGCCTCTGGAGGGGCTAATAGTTGGATGCTTGGTGCGGTTGTAGATTTTTTAAAGTTGGAGGTGCCTATTATTTCAGGACAGCCTCATTTAATTTAGTTTATCTCGGTAGCGGATACTGATTTTTTTTCGTATCCCACCGCTGCCACCAAATTTTATGTAACGATTTGAGGTTTTCTCGTTACAGGACCATGTCGTGCATTCCTATAGAGATGAACATGGCCCTTTTGTCTTAATTGCCTTAAAACACTTCGCTATCAGTTCCGGATATATTAAAAAAAAACACTTTAGATTACACTTTTATTTTTATTATAATTTTTACACTGTTTAAATATACTCTTTCAACTTTTTACTTTAATAATTATTTGGCCAACTTAGCTTGGCGCAGAACATTTCCACTTGTCCGTGTAGGCTCCCACGGATTTATAATAAAAGCCTGAATTCAAGTGGAAAGTCTGCCCTTGCTTTAACAATACTTGATGTTACTTGTTTCGATGGTCGAAACTGATTGATTCTTCCCTTCGAATCACTTTCGCATTACAACTTGCCTCCGATACCGTAATTATTTCCAACTCTTAAAAATTTCTTCGCGGTCCCTTATTGGTTGCCGCGGTTATTTACATCAATGCATTTAGATGCATTGGGGGAGGGGCTAATGAATGTATTTCTCGTTCTTCTGCATGAACAAGTGCAGAGGGAAATTTCTGCAAAGCCTCTCTGTGAGCGAGCAAGTGCAGAGGGAATTTCTGCACAGGTTAAACACTCTCGTCGAGGGTGATCGTACGCGATCGAAGAAATGGGTCAGGCTGTCCATATGTTCTCCACACATGTTCCCGTCGGTTAGTTACCCTGGTGGTTGCTTGTGTGGCCGGAAAGTATATTTTGAAATTGACTTGCGTTTTATGTCAAGTAAGGGAAATGTAAACAATGGCTTTGACCATTGTTTTAATTTATAGATTCTTGGGTGAAAGTGCACTTCAGGGCATTTATATGTTGTTAGTAGGTAATGCGTCGGTTGGGCCTGGGAACTAGGTCAGTAGGTCAGATGGAAAGTAGGTCAATGACTTGTGAACTAGGTCACGTGGGAACTGTGTCAATGACTTGAGAGCTAGGTCGTCAGGTAATAATTAAATACCTGTTTACACCTAAAAGAAAGCGAAAGAGGAAACGTAGCGGAGTAAAAGCGAAAGTGGAACAGAGCTGGAAAAGTAGCGGAAGAAAAGCGAAAGAGCTGGTGTCGAGGTCATGAACCTTGAAAGCGAAAGTTGAAAAATTTAAATTTCGAACGCAAAACGAAACCTGAAAAAGGGAGTGGTTATAATAAAAAACAGTTTCAGTTTTCAGTTTTAAAAAGCATTTATTTAAATTATCAATTATCCTAAATTTATATCACGTCTTTTATATTAATACAGGAATTGTGTTTTGATGGGAATCCAAGCCATTTTACTAGAGCTGGAAAAGTAGCGGAAGAAAAGCGAAAGAGCTGGGGTCGAGGTCATGAACCTTGAAAGCGAAAGCTGAAAAATTTAAAATTCGAACGCAAAACGAAACCTGAAAAAGGGAGTGGTTATAATAAAAAACAGTTTCAGTTTTCAGTTTTAAAAAGCATTTATTTAACTTTTTAATGCTAATATAAATTTAATTAAACAATATGTTCATTGCTGAACATTTTTATTTTGTCTTCTAAGACCGGATTTATTATAGGTCGAGCTAGTGACGATAACAACGATGACGAAAAGAAAAAGACAGATGCGATGTGATAAAAAGAAAAGACAATTTTAAGTTTAATTTCATTTATTTATTTATTTTCTTTACAAATTCAGACCAACAATAAGTTGGTTTTCAACATCGTCGACTGCGTTCACTTCACAGTGATTTCGTCCCTGAAAAAAATGAGATAAAAAGAGAAAAACAATTTTAAGAACATTTTCATTTATTTATTTTTATTGAGAATTTAACACTTTTTCCAGTTTTGAGGTAATATAAGATGATCTTCATCATCATCGTCGACTGCAACCGCTTCACAATGGTTTTCTTTAAACACATTGAAAACCAGATCAGACGAATTACCTACATCTCCTAAATTCACTACGCCATGCTTCCCCCCTTTTAATAGTTTTATTGCCCTATCGGGGAGACTATTATACCTTGCCGGTAGGTATATGTTGCTTTCCTCCAGCTCTAGCAGCACCTTGTCTCCGAACGGAGTCTGCACCCTCCTGACATCAATTATTTTATACTCTTCGTCGACTTTCATGTCCTTTAAAGACATGTTTTTTTGAAGAAGTTTTTTTTATAGCGGAGACCGTTTATCTCCGCTAGAATTTCATCCTCGCCAATAGCATCAACATCATTATTTTTATTATTAATGGGTGGTGTAGTGTTGATGGTCATCCTTTTGCTCGCTGACGGCATAGCGTAATCTTCCTTTCTTCCTTTCTCCTCGAACATACGTCTTTTTACTCCTTTGGTTGATGGTTTCCTCAGCTCGAAGTCGTTAATCTCAAAATTATTCATTCTGCAAGACTGTGGGAAAGAATAAAATGAAATTAGAAAAATAATTTAAAAATAACTTAAAAATAATGTAAAAACGTTCTTACCAATTTCAAACTCCAATAATTGCAATAATTTTGCAATAATTTTTCACCTTCCCATTAACTCCTAAAACTATCGTAGAGGAACTGTGAAAAACATACGATTGGTTCCGCTTTATATACAGATTTTCTAGATTTTCTCTATAATAAATTACTCCTGTTTTAGATTAGAAAGTGTGATTAAATGCATACAGGTCTTGCTAAATTCGTTTTCTTATGGTACTCGTAATAAAATAAGTGTTGCATTAGAAAGTGCGATTAAATGCATACAGGTCTTGCTAAATTCGTTTTCTTATGATACTCGTAATAAAATAAGTGTTGCATTAGAAAGTGCGATTAAATGCATACAGGTCTTGCTAAATTCGTTTTCTTATGGTACTCGTAATAAAATAAGTGTTGCATTAGAAAGTGCTATTAAATGCATACAGGTCTTGCTAAATTCGTTTTCTTATGGTACTCGTATTAAAATACGTGTTGCATTAGAAAGTGTGATTAAATGCATACAGGTCATTTCGGTCCTAAATTACGAGCTGCATAGCTACCATTAAACATACATTTAATTATTACCATGTGTCTTGTAGAACTGGAAAAAGACAAAAAAAATTTCTATGATGGTACCGATTGTAGAGAGCTTTGTATATAAAAGACCCGTGAGTTTTATCCAGCGCAAAAGTTTCCGAAGACAACGGCGCAGCGTGTCACGTTAAATTTTAATTTGTTGTAACGAACCACGTTTCGTTACTAGAATCCCTCTCCAGAAACGTTAAAAACATATTAACGTACCACGTTACGCCACTAGAATCCCTCTCCAAGAACTTTAGAAAATATTGGAGTACTAGACCGAATAGGGGTGATTCTCTCCTTGAAAGCTTCCTTTCGAAGCTTTAAAGCTTCCTGCCCAGATGAGCTTTTTGACTATAAAACAAACCGCTTCACCAGGCCAAATTCAGTCTTTAACCAGGCTCGTTCCGGAGAGGTCCTCCTCTCCGGTCCTAGACCGTGTCGAGGTGTATGATCCGGCACGGTCAAAACACATACCGTTGGAATGTGGCCTAGGTCTTGTCGAGGTGTATGATCCGACATTGTGCCGAAGCAATAATTCCTATACCGTGTCGAGGTGTATGATCCGGCACGGTTACACTATACACATTACACACATTAAACAAATACCTGAGGAATGCGGCCTAGGTCTTGTCGAGGTGTATGATCCGACAATGTGCCGAAGCAGCAATTCCTATACCGTGTCGAGGTGTATGATCCGGCACGGTCAGACCACATACTTATCACATACACAACACATACCGACCGCATACCAACCGACCACCGAATACCTGAGGAATGTTTCCTGGACCAGTGTCGAGGTGTATGATCCGACACTGTTCCCGACAGCATTTCCTAGACCAGAGTCGAGGTATGACAAGATACAATATCGACAATATACCGAACACCGCATTATATGCATACCCGCTTAGACCGCACCCGTAATACCGCTAAACACCAGCTTACGCACATGTAGAGTGTAGAAATTAGTATATAAGGATTTTGAATGAATAAAAGAAATATTATTTTGTACAAAGGGTGTTTGTTCTCACACGACCTTGGACAACTCAAGAGCCCCCGGCAACCCTCCCTTAAACAAGGAGGTTTAGAGAACTTCCGGACGAAACACCATTACAAAATTGGCGCTCGAGCAGGACCGGTAAATTATATATATATACATAACCAGTTAAGTAAATAACCGATGTCAAAAAGGAAAAAGAGTAGGGATAGAAAAAGCATATAAGTATCGGGCTCCGAACTGAAGAAAATCAGAAAGTAATCAGAGCTCAAGGCGAGCACATCTAAACCAGCTAGAACCAGGAAAACCAAGCTGATAGAAAGAATCCAGTACCCTGAGAAGAAAAAGCAAAGTTTTCGCTATGGACAACCGACACCAGGAAATTCTCCAAATGAAGAAGACGGAACTAGTAGCCGAATTAAAATTCCATGGACTACCCACCACCGGAGACGTGCATACATTAAGGGAACGCCTACTCCAGCAAAGCACACCAGGGGAAATTTCATCAGTACCCCATACCCCGACGATGACACCAACAGGCCAGACACCAGTAAGAGCACCCGATCCAGTCGCCAAGAAACCCAGTCCAAACATAGAAATCATGGACAGAATCCGAAAATGGGGCACTTACTTCGACGGAACAAACGACCTATACGGATTTATAGAACGAGTGGAAGAACTAACCGAAGCCTACGGAATCTCAAAAGAAATCCTCGTACCAGTACTATCTGAATTACTCAGAGGGAAAGCACAGCTCTGGTACCGAAATAACAAAGCCAATTGGAGGACATGGGACGATTTCCTAGAGCAAATAAAAAACCAATTTCTCCCGCCAAGATACCAGCAACAATTAGAAGAAGATTACAGAGGCCGGAAGATGAAACCCAACGAGAACATCCGAGAATATATTACCACCATGCAAACCCTCAGCAGACGAGTGGGGATAGCTAATCCTGAAGACCAACTTGCACGAATATTTAACAACCTGAGGGCAAAGTATAGATTATATATCCGGCGCAGTGATGTTCAAACCATGACCGAACTACAAATTCAAGGCGAAGAGTACGAAGCAATCCAAAGGGACCAAGCTGCTCAACGAACCAATCAACCGACCTACCAGAACCGAATACGATTGGCCGCCACCATGCCGAATCTAATACATCCAGCATACAACAGAAATAATCACTGCTGGACATGTGGACAACCAGGGCATGACCGAAGAATATGCAAGGAACCTGCTAGGCTATTCTGTTCCAGATGTGGTACCAGGGGCACCTTAAGCAAAAATTGTAAATGCCCGGGAAACGCCAACCCAATCGGAAAGAAACAATACGGTCCCACCGGTTGGAACCAGCACGGACCACAATAGAAATCCCAAACACCGATACCAGTAAAGACAACCGTCCATTTATCACCATACAAACATACGACCAGACCCGAAAAGCCTTATTAGATACCGGAGCAACCCAATCCTACATAGGACAAGACATAGCTGACTTTTGTAAAGAAAACCATGCTGCGAGCACCATTATACCAACACACAAACAGAAAGTACAACTTGCCAATGGCATCACCGATAAAGTAACTGAAGTCATCCAATTCGTGTTCAAACACAATGACAAACCAGCTGAACACCCATTCCGCGTACTTCCGAGTGTAAAGCCAAACATCATTATAGGCATGGACCTATTAAACCGTTTTGGACTAGAAATGACGTTCAACAGACAACCGAATGTAACCAACCCTATCCTAGCTATTACCACATCCGAAGAGACCCAACTCGAAGAATTCCTACAAAAGGAACTAGCCAAATTTGACAGATTAGGGAAAACTACCACCCTTGTCGAACACAAGATAAGGCTAAAAACCGACCAGCCAATAAAACACCGATACTTCCCTAGAAATCCAGTAATGCAACAAGCAATCAACACCGAAATAAACCGTATGTTGGCTGAAAAAATTATTGAACCGTCCAGCAGCCCGTACAGTTCACCCGTAGTTCTGGCAAGGAAGAAGAATGGCCAATACCGATTCTGCATCGACTTCCGGAAGATCAATGAGATCTCAATAAAAGATGCTTACCCGTTGCCTCAAATTAATCATATTCTAGACCGATTACGAGAGGCAAGATATATAACCACACTCGACCTACACCAGGGTTATTGGCAAGTGCCATTAGCTAAGGAGAGTAAACCAGTTACCGCATTTACTGTCCCAGGTCGAGGGTTATACCAGTTTACCGTCATGCCATTCGGACTCCACTCCGCGCCAGCAACATTCCAGCGATTACTTGATACCATAATAGGACCAGAAATGGACAAGAAAGCATTCGTATATCTAGACGACATTATCATCCTAGGAAGAACCTTTGAGGAACACCTAGATAATATACAGGAAGTATTCCAGCGGTTACGAAGAGCAAATCTCCGACTAAATCCTGACAAATGTAAGTTCTACCAGCCAGAGTTACAATACCTAGGTCACCTGATAACACCAGAAGGTATCAAAACAGATCCAGAAAAGATCAAAGCGATACTACAAATACCCGCTCCTAGAACTGTAAAACAAGTTCGTCAGTTTCTAGGCATAGCCTCATGGTATAGACGCTTTATAAAAGACTTTTCCAAAGTGGTAATCCCTCTTAACTTACTACTAAAGAAGAAACAAGAGTGGAAATGGGGACCAGCTCAGGAGGCTTCATTCACAAGCTTAAAAGAATCACTTACCGAAGCACCAGTACTAGCGTGCCCAGACTTCAACCATACTTTTACCCTACAAACAGATGCCAGTGCTGAAGGCCTCGGAGCCGTACTCACACAGAAAATCCAGGGGACAGAACAGGTCATCGCCTATGCCAGCCGCACGTTAAACGAGCAAGAAAAGAAATATTCCGTCACTGAGAAGGAATGCCTTGCGATAGTATGGAGCATCAGGAAAATGAGGCCATATCTGGAAGGATACAAATTCACCATAATCACCGACCATCAGGCATTAAAATGGTTACGGACATTAGATAATCCGTCCGGACGTTTGGCAAGATGGGCCCTCGAATTACAGCAATACGACTTCGACATAAAATACCGAAAAGGAGTATTAAACAAAGTCGCCGATGCCCTCTCACGCCAGCCAACATCGGAAATAGCCGGCTTAGAGGAAGAAAGCTGTAAATGGTATTCACACAAATACCAATCCGTCAAAGAAAAACCCAACGAGTACCCAGACTACCGAATCCACGATGACAAATTATATCATTTCATACCGGCTCCGAATCATTTAAACGAACCAGATCCGGAGCAAGAATGGAAACTATGCGTAGCAAGCGAGCATAGAAAACAGATCCTATATGAAAATCACGACACACCCACCGCAGGGCACTTAGGAGTGGCCAAAACAATAAACCGACTGGCCAAAGCATATTATTGGCCGGGAATGTTCCGAGAAGCGGCAAAATACGTTCGAAGTTGTCTCACGTGTGCCAAACATAAACCAGACCAACAGAGACCAGCTGGTAAAATGCACACATACCAACCTCATAAACCATGGGATGTCGTCAGTTCGGATTTAATAGGACCGCTACCACGCTCCAAAGAAGGAAATACCATGATATTAGTATTTCACGACAAATTTACCAAATGGGTCGAAATACAACCATTACGACAAGCGACCGCTACCACCATAACCAAGTCATTCCGAGAAAGAATAATTTCCCGCGTTGGCTGTCCGCGAGTCATCATCACGGACAACGGAACGCAATACACCAGCAAGAAATTCCGACAGATGTTAGAAGGCTTCCAGATACAACACCGACTTACATCTCCATATACTCCTCAGGCCAACCCGACCGAAAGGGTCAACAGAGTTATACATACCATGATTGCCCAATATATCGAAACCGATCACCGAACCTGGGATCAATATATCCCGGAACTCATGCTGGCCATTAACACCAGTTCACACGACTCCACAGGATATACCCCAGCATATTTGAACCACGGAAGGGAACTCACACGACCTTCTCTTTTTAAGAAAACTCTGAAAGAGGAACACAATCAACCAGCCATGACAGACATTTACGAAGTAGTCCGCCGGAATCTCGCAATAGCTGCCAAGAAGCAGAGTTACCACTACAACCTCAGGAGAAGAGAATGGCAACCCTCCATATGAGAATGGGTAATGAAAAGGGAACATCAGTTATCCTCCGCCGTAAAGAATTTTGCTGCTAAATTAGCCCCAAAATTCTCTGGGCCTTACCAAATCCACACCAAGTTATCACCCGTCATCTATCGACTGACAAACAAAGATATAACTAGCAAACAAATAACAGCGCACATCAAAGATTTGAAAACAGCCCACCTGGAAACCCTAAATGCTCTAAATCCCTCAAAAACAATAAAAAAAAGAAAAACAAACAAAATAAAGCAAGCAGTTGTGGCAGTTCCTTCCTACTTCTCTCTTCCCCTTCACTATCTATCGACTAGAGCTTGCTGTTCGACACTGCACTCTATACGAAGAAAATAGATTGTCGACAGTACAAAGGGCTTTCCCTGAGCTCTAGTCTTCCACATAAAAAAAAAAAAAAAAAAAAAAAAAAGCTCAGTTTAGTAGCGACCATGAACCACTACGCAGCACGAAGACCAGCCCAGCCGAGTACCAACGGGTAGGAAAATACCCACAGCTGACCAAGTCGCCCAAGTTCACCGGTTAGGTGCACACAACCGCACCCAACCCCTCCAGCAGGCCGTAGGGCGAAAAAAATCCGAGATCCGCTACCTACCCACCAGGCCATTAGGAGTCCGAAACCGGCACGCTGCTGAAACCGCGATTCTACCCGGCTTAGCGACTATCGAAGTGGTCTCCGACGATAATTTTGTCGAGGAACTAGAGCAGACCATCCAGCGATACACCATTCAACCAGTACCACCCATCCCAGACGACCAGGTGGACAAGGAGAACCAAAAAAAAATACCAGACCCGAATCAGCCAAAAATACCAGACCCAAGCCAGCCAAATGTGCCTGATCCGAACGAGAGAATAGTGATAGAGGACCAAAGACCGATTGCCCGCGCCATCACAATGACGACCGATCCAGCCGACTATGGCATCAGTGGCACTTGGGAGAGCCTGTTCAAAACGTCTGCCCGAATAAAAAGACGAATCAAAGGAATTCGGCACATTCTAAAAAGACGGCCAGATGGAACCATCGAAACTTTTAGATGTTAAGAGTAGTGGAAAACCCTTTTGGTTGTATTATTTGTATTCGATTTACCTATTTTTAAAGCAAGAAGCTAATTAATTTAGATATAAGGTAGAACTTATTTATGTTTTTTTTTATTTAATATTAAAGCTTTTATTTAGAAAAAAAAAAACAACACACCTATTCTAGACTTTAAAAACAATAAATTACCTCTTTTCCTCTTCCCGAAGAAAGAGGGGGATGTAACGAACCACGTTTCGTTACTAGAATCCCTCTCCAGAAACGTTAAAAACATATTAACGTACCACGTTACGCCACTAGAATCCCTCTCCAAGAACTTTAGAAAATATTGGAGTACTAGACCGAATAGGGGTGATTCTCTCCTTGAAAGCTTCCTTTCCTGCCCAGATGAGCTTTTTGACTATAAAACAAACCGCTTCACCAGGCCAAATTCAGTCTTTAACCAGGCTCGTTCCGGAGAGGTCCTCCTCTCCGGTCCTAGACCGTGTCGAGGTGTATGATCCGGCACGGTCAAAACACATACCGTTGGAATGTGGCCTAGGTCTTGTCGAGGTGTATGATCCGACATTGTGCCGAAGCAATAATTCCTATACCGTGTCGAGGTGTATGATCCGGCACGGTTACACTATACACATTTCACACATTAAACAAATACCTGAGGAATGCGGCCTAGGTCTTGTCGAGGTGTATGATCCGACATTGTGCCGAAGCAATAATTCCTATACCGTGTCGAGGTGTATGATCCGGCACGGTTACACTATACACATTACACACATTAAACAAATACCTGAGGAATGCGGCCTAGGCCTTGTCGAGGTGTATGATCCGACAATGTGCCGAAGCAGCAATTCCTATACCGTGTCGAGGTGTATGATCCGGCACGGTCAGACCACATACTTATCACATACACAACACATACCGACCGCATACCAACCGACCACCGAATACCTGAGGAATGTTTCCTGGACCAGTGTCGAGGTGTATGATCCGACACTGTTCCCGACAGCATTTCCTATGACAAGATACAATATCGACAAGATACAATATCGACAATATACCGAACACCGCATTATATGCATACCCGCTTAGACCGCACCCGTAATACCGCTAAACACCAGCTTACGCACATGTAGAGTGTAGAAATTAGTATATAAGGATTTTGAATGAATAAAAGAAATATTATTTTGTACAAAGGGTGTTTGTTCTCACACGACCTTGGACAACTCAAGAGCCCCCGGCAACCCTCCCTTAAACAAGGAGGTTTAGAGAACTTCCGGACGAAACACCATTACATTGTAAAGGGGCAAACGGTGGTTATCGAATTTTAAATCTATAATAATATTCTAGTTGTGGCACTTTCAACATTTTCCCAAGAAATCGAACGAGAATTTTTTAATTTCTGTTGTTTTGTTTGATCGTCGGAAGAGAATTTCATTTTGTGTTTGAGTTTTTTGATATTTTTCGTTTTGTGTTTAAACAGCGGCATAACAGGAAATAATTTGTGACTCCGAAATCAACGGCGCGGCGTGTCAAGGTATGTATCCACCAAGGCAAACGAACAATTGCTCGCGGGTAAAATGACGTAAAAAGATGATGTTTCAAATGTGCATAGCTGCGATGTGTACTTTTTGGGTAACGTCATTTTGCCCGTGAGCAAATGTTCGTTTGCTTAGGGGATACATACCTTCAGGTTAAATTTTAACGTGTAAAGCCTAGTATGCAGTTTGAGCGAAAATTTCGTTTGCCATTTGGGCATTTAAAATCTCCACGAAAAATAGTCGTGTAGAAAAGTGTAGATTTGAATTAGAGACATTGTGGTGGCTGGGAATTCAGTTTTTCGGTCGAACTGCGTATCAGCTGACGATATCAGAGATGAAAATTTCGGTAGCAATTTTCGCTGGTATATTGTTACATAGGTTTTGTATAGAAAACGGAATTTTCGCTTGAACTGCATACTAGGCTTAAAGTGGCTGACGAATTAATAAAAAACTAGTTTTTGTGTTAGATATAAAGTGTGGTTGGTGTACCTAAAATTTAAATTTAAATAGTTTGTGTAGTTTGTGATTCGAGAGTCTACAAAAGACGAAATACTCACCGAAGGGTTTTATAGCGGTTTTAATCAAGGTAGGTAATTTATTTTGTTTGATTTCAATATTCGTAAATATACGCATATGAGCCGTTTTCTTTGAAAGTGGTGTAAGTAAGTGGAGATATTTATGGGTTTGGATTAATGGATTGAAAAATATTGGTAAATGTTAATACGCTCATTTTTTGTTTTTTAAATATTAAATTGATTTAATTTTATAATGTGATCGTTTTTAAAGTATTAGTTAAAAGAAATTTATACTTTTGATGATCTCAAGTGGACTTACACCACTTTTAAACTCAACAAATATGAAAATCATACATTGATGAAATATTATATATCGCGGGAGTGAGTTTAGTGGAGATTTTGTGAAAATCATACATTGATGAAATAATAAATATCGTGTGAGTGAGTTTAGTGGAGATTTTAGAGTTTGTGCAAAACAACGAGCGAAAGTTGGCAATGTAATTGGGGAATCAGACTAGGAAAGAAATAATGTTTAAAATTAATAAAACTTAACATCTGCTCGAGTACTTTTGAATTTATGTCTTTGCGGAAAGTGGAGTTACACCACTTTCAAAGTAATTATATTTTTAATTTCATTAACTAGCTAAAGGAGAATGGGCGTTTTGTCCCCAGTGCTATAACAAGTGGTGATATATATCATTTGAAAGGTTATAACAATAGATTTATTTTATTATATGACACCAACAATAATACTTGTGCAGGGAAAGAGCTATGAATATTATATTTTATTTTCAAACAAATCTAATTTTTACTCAATTTACTTTTTATTTATTTTATTTCACTTTATTACAAACCGTTCGTGTACGGCGATCGGTTCCTCGAATTGTACTCGAGATAAAATAGTACAGGGTATTCACATTTAATTTCGAGTGTTTATATAAAAGACACGTAAGTTCTATCCAGGTCAAAAGTTTGCGGAGACAACGGCGTGTCAGGTTAAAGTTTTTTTGTTAATCGTCGCATATATTTAGTTAAAGTTTATATTTCTTTAAAGTAGTATTTCGAAAAAATAGGACAGGGTTTTCACATTTCAAAATACAAATAATATTTTATTTAGTGTCCATACACTATAAACGTATTTCTTACATTTTTCTTTGTTTGTTTCTCTTTTATTGCGATCTTCATCACTACGTCATCAAAACAAAGATGACTAAATACACAATTACTCGAGATTACGTAACTCACGTTAAACGTTTCAAAGTGAGTGGCCGTAAAATCCAGTTTAAAATTAAGGACGCTCCGCTTAATATTGAACCCACGTTGTGGTTTAAAAGTGCGATTAATGATATTGTTCGTTATGCACTGTTAGAAGTCCAACCGGATGATTATGTTGGATTTACCTTTTGTGGAGCCACCTTTATGGAGAGAGGGCCAGGGTGGTTAAGCTATAGATTGGCATCCACAGTAAAATCAAGTGATGTTTGGGAAATGATCGGCAAAATTTTTCAAAGTAATTCAGGAGGTTTAAGTAGCGATTCGTTCTGTTTAAATGTAACATCAGTCAGGCTACCACAGGGCAGAGGAAATGACAGAGTCAGAAAATATATTACCTTTGACGAGGAATGTGTAAAGAGAAGGGAGAGAAAAATAGCATGAATTTCTGGATTACATATATATATGACTAAACTATTTGATTAAAATAGTAGTAGAGATCATGGCATCCGCCGGTGTCATTTTGGATGTGCAATTTGTCAGTGGGAATAATGGACAGCTGTTTGCTAAGGAGGTGGCAGTCTTGCATTGTGGATCGGTTATGCCATACTTATATTATTTTAAACCGCCACATCCATACAATGAATTGTCATCAAAAGCTCGCTGGCAGGATGAGTTCAACTTTAACAAAATAAATGGATTACACTGGAATGACGGTGTTATTGAATACAACTATCTACTCGATGTATTAGCGAATTTTTCAAATTCTACAATTCAAGTGAAAGGATTGGAAAAGGCCCGGTTTATACGAAAATACCTACCGGAGGCTGAAATAAAACAATTGGAAATACCAAAACTGTCCCAGCTGGAACATTTTGAAATATCATGCTCAATTCATGGAAAATTACCCACTGTGCGCTGTGCTGTTCAAAATTGTATTAATATTTATTTGTACATGTTGGAGAATAAAAAAGAATGTATTCAATAAAACAATTTTTATATTTATTTACTTATATTCGAAATTTATTGAGTCAAAAACAAGAGTTGTAATACAATATAATGGTATTTCGTAAAAAAGCCGAGAATAATTTAAATGCACATACGATGTTCGGCTTGGAATAAAAAAATCTTCACATGTCAAGGTTATTACATTTTTTAATTTACATTTTTCAACATACTTCTTATAATACTCCTTTAGGCTTTCTGTAGAGTTATTGTTGTGGTACATAACAATATTGAAAAATTTCAACATATCAAATAGTTTGAAAAGTTCTTCGTGTTGTAGTACAATGCTGCTGCTGTCGTTAATGGGGATTTTGTGTTCTTTTTGTAATTCAGCCTGATTTCCTGGAAGCATCTCTGATCTTGTTTCTTAAATCATTTAGATAACTGTACAATGCTACCCACTCTGAATAAGTTGCAGATACTGGAAAAAGCCCGTGGCGATGAAACACTATTTTCACTTCGAATGATGACGGATCAAATCCAAGTATAACTCTCCAATTGTGACAGGTGTCCAAGTGGTAGGTGTAGTTAAGCAGGAGATTTTCACCGGATACTTTTACCTCAAGTTTGGAAAAATTCTTTTTACTGTATTTAGATAGCTTCTTTTTTCCTTTTGCACTGGTCTTTGGTCCTTTACCTAATGATAGATCCATCTTAATTTTACAGGAATTGCACAGTGACTACAAAAAATTTCTATTCAGTTTGACTTTTTATAGAGCTGATCTCGGCTTTGCATGATTGGTTACAAAAATCCCCACCACTTTGTGTAAAATTCATGTATAAATTAATTACTTTTTTATCATTCAAACTAAAATCGCTCGAGGAGAATTGTTTTAAAAAAGTCTTCAAGCCCTTTCCTCTACATCGAGAATATAGAAACACACAGCAATAATGTCCGCAGGTTGATGAAAATTGTCCTTGCAATCTTTTTTTATTATTTAAAAAAGTCTTTGAATTATTTAATAGAAATCTTTGAAAGAATTTATTGGATGGATACCTTCCAAACGAGTCAAAGTACTCGGCTGACCCCTGCTTCGGAAAATAAAATGCAACCCAGTGAGTTCCATCTCTGTGTGCTGGATCTGTATTAGCTATGACACATGCTGGTTTTTTTATTTTTTGTGGTAGATGGTTACATGGGAAGACTCCTCTAAAAAATTTGTTTGTTACGCGATTATTTGTCAATGCTGTTGCAAGATCGATTGTGTTCATTCTTGTTCACATGTAAATACTGCTTCTAAGTCAATGACCTTGGTGAGAGATGTAACATAGTTATTTATAAACTCCTTAGTTGATGTACCACGAACAAAGATTGTCTTAAATTTCGCCAAAGTTTTTATAAGGTCTTCATCCATGCGTTTTAGTTCAAGATTACCAAATTTACTAGATTGTTGCTCGCTGCATTCCATACTAGATGTCGGATATTTAAAAATCATTTCCTTTGTAAAAGTTTTATTTTGTACGGTGAATCCAGCTAAAGAGACTTTTTTAAAGAAGGTAAATTCACCTCCGCAAAAGTATTCCGCGTTAATTAAACAGCTCATTGTTACTGTAATAAAGCAATTTGTCAACTAACAGTTTTTTGCACGTAGCCGCCTTATATAGATTTAAAAATTTGTGTAAACATTTCGATCCTTGTCAATTTCAATGCTTCCATCGTATTCAGCATATACAATGCATGTCACGCTATTTTTTAACGCGTCTCTAAATTTTCCTTCAACTCGTACTGTCCCTTGATTTAATAAATTCCCACAGGTTGCGTTGTATGAATTGTCTGTGGTTAAATCGAAAGCGAGAAGAAAACATCCTTTATCGAATAATTTCTTGGATATTTGATGACCTTTATCGAAATAATGAATACCTGTTCCTCTGAATAACGTATTGTATCCGCGTGTACTAATCGGATTATCCTTTGAGTAGTCAAATTCGAGGGGTTGAGTTGGTATCTGCACGCCATTCACTGATAAGTTGAATCTGGTAATGTTGTTATTTTTAAAGTTGAAGGGGTTCTTTGTTCGTCTTCCAGTGTACGCATCATTGTCCACCATACCAAAAATTATTAAATTCGGTAACTGTCCTATGACGATATTATCCAGCGAAAGTGTGAATGTGTTTGCGGGAATAGTGTAGCTCTTAACTTCAACTCGCTTGTATGGGTATATGGCATTTGAACGCTGTAGAACTGCCTCATGTGCTAATAAAATCTTCGGGTTGACTGTTACGTGATTCATATACATGGTTGCATCTAAGATTTTTAATTGTGGTGAGTCGTCGTCGGCCTTGGATAAAATATAAAATTCCGGTTTTTCAAGCGATAAAACTACGCGTAAATCGACACCGTTTAATAGCAACTTATCCTGATTGAGCAAATCAGTATGTATTTTTCCCATCAGTTCAACTACTAGCCCAGTCACTTTATACAAAAAAATGGCCAAACCTCTAAAAAAATACAACTAGAGATTTTACAGCGGGATTCTCTTTATTTTTGGGTCACAAATAATTTCCCAAAAGTCCATAAAGCCAACTGACCGGCCACTCGAGCTACGGAGGGTCAAAGGTCACGCAAATCAGTTTTTCTCAAATATCTCGTAAATTATCGGTTTTACGTAAATTTTACCTAAGTAACATTTGTTGGTGAGATAAATCTGCATAAAAATGTTGAATACCAAATTTACGTAGAGCCAATGGTTTTCGAGATATGGGGCTGAGAAAACTCGAGCATCGCGCTGCATTCGGTTCCGCACCACCTTTGAAGTATAATGCAAGCAGCGTTTTTACATGGTATCCCCAGTAGGCCCAGTCCATAGGTTACAAGCTATGAAATAATTTTGTTGATTATCTCTTTATCTCTTCTATTCCCACTTCTTTCATATTGTCATCTTCATCAACACTCATCTCAGAGGAAAATAACGAAATGCGGTCGGCGTTATCATCGTTCAACTCAGGTTCAATGGTTGTATCCTCGGACATCGAATTGAGACACGACGGGCCCCGGCAAGAGCCATACGCTACGGAACATGGCAATCCTACTTTTCGACATTCTGCATTTTATACATAAACCTCTAAATAAAATCCAACTGGAGATTTTACAGCAGGATTCCCTTTATTTCAGGATCACAAATAATTTCCCAAAAGTCCATAAAGCCAACTGACCGGCTATACATTACTTTTATTGAAAAGTTTCTGTCGATCTAAATAGCCTTGATGTAGTTCAGCGACTGGTTTATCGATATCTGCAATTTCCGTGTCATCTTTGTCAAGATACCAGCCGACCGACTCCAAATGGGTAGATGCAGCATCCTTACCATAATTTAATAAATTTTCAATATAAGCGCGATAATTGTAATTGTGATCGGTTTGAGCAATTAGTTTCCCATTCAAATATACGGTGCACTGGCGAAATATGGAGTGTAAAATGTTGTTTATTAAACCTGGAGCATCACCTTCTTTTAAATAAAGTTCTTCTTTCCCATCTTTTATTTTTATTAATTGCAATTTTAAACGAAGATAAATGCTAGATAAATCACGGTATGTATCTCCATGACCCAAGGTTACAAACTCTAGAACGGAGGAGTTGTCTAGTGAGGCTATTGGCTTATATGCTACTTCTTCAGTTTTCAAAATATTGCTTTGAACTGGTGGTGTGGAAAAAAGATCCAATTCCGATTTCATACATTCTTTGTACGACATTATGTTTATTATTTATCAAAAATGTCCAGTATACGTTTACGTATCTTTCGTTTTGTTTTCAAAACTCTTGCTTTTATTCCTTTTCTTTGATTTTTAGTTTTGCAATTTCTCGTGCGTTTAGGTGTTTTGCTACGTCTCTTGCGTTTAAGAGCTGGTTTTATATGCAAGGTTGTAAACGGATTCGGTCTTTTTATACCTGCTCCACTCATACCGTCAAACAGTTTATTTATACCTTTCTGAGCTAAATCTTGAGCAGCAACTTTACCGTGTTCTTTTAAAATATCTTTAACTGATTTGTTGTTGATGTTTTTATCCTGTATTATAGCTTGTCCTGTCTTTACAGCCTGTTGTGCTAATGTTTTTAATCCAGATGTAGCTAAAGGCTTTAAGTGTCGAAATAATGCGCTGAAAAGGCTACCGATACCTCTTCCACGTTGATAAATAAGTGGACCACGATATAATTCTCCAATATCTGACAGACCACCGCCGCTTTGTATTAAATAATAACGCGTATAATAGGAATTCATCTCGTAATTCTATTTATACTATGCAAAAACAGCCTGTTGTGTGAATATTTATAGTTTTTATTGTCTCCTAAAATGCAGCATTACATATGTGGGAATATAACTTGTTTTAAAGTCAACTAGTTCACCTTGATGATCAGTTATTTTTATAGAAATACTTTCGATAAAAGTTTTTTCAATAGGACAGTATTCTATGTGTTTGAATCTTAATATAGTACCACACTCTTGAATCGGTATAATTCGTAGATATCTCACTAGTTTGTCACCTATAGCTCTAGGTTGAGTAATATCAGTGTATATATGTATTATATTTTTCCCAGAGCATTCTTTTATAGTTTCTTGTGTACTTCTTGGTAATCGTAACATCAGTTCTTTAATTGTTGTATCGAGAGAATCTATTTTTTCCATTATTGACATGTGCTCTTGACGTAACCCCGCTGTGTCAAATGACTCTTTAATTTCTGCAAGCAATGCATCAGGATTACGTTTGTTTTCAGGTGTTTGTAGGAATACATCTGTGATGAAGTTTGACAGATTATCTATGTTTGTATTAATTGGTACTGGTGTGGATAAATAGTCGCCAGAGCTTTGTTTTTCATATAGGACGTGCAAAATTTCACTGTTTTTAGTTATTTTCCGTTGCTCGGGTGCCTTTGCTTTGAGTGAATCTTTCTTCAGCCTATTCAATATTTCGAAAATTGTATTTTTAATTTCAATAATTCGTTTATGTTTTTCTTCTTCGCTAAGCTTGTTATCGTCAAAGTGTACATTGGCTAAAAGCAATGTCATGAGATCTTTAACATTCAAGTGTGAGGGTAGTGGTTTTTTTATTTTTATCGTAACGCCCAATTCCTCTAAACGGAGTTCGAACACACCATGCTCCTTTTTACCAGCTTTTTTCTCTTTATTTTCAGCTGTTTTTATGCTAGCCGGTGGATGTGTGTAGTTGTCTATTGTACCCTTCAAAACGGGGTGTTTTCTATTCTTCCTAGGAACTTGACCAAATACATCATCAACAAAATCTTCAATTGATTCATAGTCCTTATATTTTAAAATAACGTTTTCTGAAGTATTTTTTCCTTGATATATGTGCAGTATGTATTCGTCTGCTATGTATGTATTCGTATGCTTATACTTTATTTCAGGGATAACTTCATTAAAGTGGTCATCTTCTAACCGCTTCCACATTTTCGTTTTAACATCATTCAAGTACATGGTATACCATGAAGGTGTAACTGCATTATAAAATGTTAGTAAAAATGCAGAAAGATTTATTTGCCCAGCTCTGTAGCTAGTTTGTTCAAGATTTTCTGGCGTCCATTCAAGTTTTACATTTTCATTTATTTTGATGCTAAGTATTTTAAAATCCTTCTTTTAACTGGTTGTCTGCGCGCCTCACTCTTTTAGGCGCATTTCCTTTATTGCTGGAGATTGCACGTTTTGTTATTTCAAAATTTGGTAGAGAAATTTCAGTTATTCCGACACGCCAGTTTCCATTAAACTTGCATGGTTTAGCAAGTGCATTTGTAAAAGCCGATAGCGTATTTTCCGGGTAAAATTGCATAGAGTTATTACTTAAAAGACATACGTAAAAATCATTTTCCTTTATGTCCACAGGCATTTTTTTTAAAGTCTTTCCCAAGGAATGTCCGAAGTACTTTTTGGTTTATCCTTTGGGTTCTTCAAACGTTCACTCTGTCTAACACCGAGCTTGCGCACAGGAAATGAAAGCGTATATTGACCAGATTCTAGTTCAGAGGGTCTTAATATAGACTGTTTCTGGACTGGTTTTGTTTGTTTTCCACTTTGTTCTAATTCTTCTATAACATCGTTAGCTTCATCGACAGTCATATTCATTGGTACAGTATATTGTGTTATACCATCTTCACCCGTAATTATTTTATAATCCTTTTCACGTGCGTTAGGTGCAGATGCTGTTCTTAGTATTTTTGGTGGCGGTTTTAGCGTTTTTGCTATACCACTAGCTGATAATCGTCTTTTTGCCGCTGGTGATAAAGATCTTCTCGGTGGGGTTATACTACCTGCTTCTTCAAAGACTTCTTCGTCTAGAAAATCCATTGATGCCTGTCTGTGTTGACACTTCATCTTTAAATATAAATTTCGTTTGTGTGGCACTATCTCTTAAACTTTTTTGCTCATTGAATAAATTTGTTTCTTTATTAAGAGTTCGTCTAGATTTCCGATTGTGGTTTAAAAATGAAATTAGTTGATTTCGATAGCTATACCATTTTTCTGAATCATTCATGTCTTTATTCTGTAGTATTTTTTTCATTGCTCTATCAAAAATGGACTGATTTGCAGTCATTTCAATTTCATCTTTAAGCTTGTTGTAAACCTCTGGCGACAGAAGTAGCATCTTGTTAAGCCCATTATTTCTATGCATATTTTTCAATTAATGAGCCGATAACTCCTGATAATACACTTCCTAATAAAACGGGTAAAAAACCTCCTCGCTGCACTAGTATTTTACGTTGTTTAGCAACAGATCTCTTTGCGCAAATCAATTTACGCATGTCCTTTTTATACTTGCACAGTGAGTTGTAGATATTTCCATGCGGCATATGGTTACCTTTTAAGGTGTTGAGTGTAATTTCACAAAGAGTTTTTATAACCTCAGGGTCTGCATTTTGTATGATGGACTTTCTTAGATTTGGTTTAGCCTTTTTAAGAACATATAGCATATGCTTGTTGTCCCTTAATCGTTTCATTCGTGATCCCATTCTTACCATTTAAAGAATTTTGCGGACAAAAACAGGTTACAAAGTGTTTATTAAATATATCCGTGCGAAATCTTAAGACGTCGTTAATGTCTTGAGTTAAATCAATTAACAAATACCCGTAAGGCATTTGAGTTATCTCTTTATATATTCTCACAAGTTCTAAACTATTTTCTGGGTAAATTTGTCGGGCCAGATGGGTTGGCTTTTATCTCGGCGGTTTTTAAATACAACAAGATATTTACAATTGAGCGATATGTCTCGACTGAATTTTCCTTGATGAAATACGTTTTGTGTCACAAGAATTACTGAGAAATTACGATGATGAGACCCCTTAGTGAAGAATTCACAAACTTGTTTACTAAATGCATTTATCATCATGTCATCTATAACAATCAACGTTGGCTCGTTTACATGATTTACAAACTCCTCCGGTATAGCATTTAAATATTCAATGTTTTGTAGTTTGATATCCGTTGGCAGTGCACCGTGTTCTGCATTACACCATATAATTTTTTTAATTTGCGGTTGTATAAAAACTTGGTTAGTATTAAGAAGATTTTTTATAAATGTTGTTTTCCCACATCCCGAAGGTCCCGCAACCATCATTGTAAATGGGTGATTAAACTTGATCATTCTTGCTTTGTATATAAACCGGTTATTCAACCTCAGGTATTTATACATTCCGTACAATGAGCAGAAGACAGATAATCAACGAACTGCATAAACCAGCTAGAAAAAATTTTAAACGCCGGCATGTCACTACCAAAGGTATAGATGATTTGTGGCAGGCAGACTTGGTCGAAATGGGTTCTTATTCATCAGAAAACCAAGGCTTTCGTTTTCTTCTCACCGTGATTGATACTTTTTCAAAGTATGCATGGGCCTTTCCTCTTAAAAGTAAAAAGGCCTCAGAAGTTGTTAAAGCAATGCAGTCTATTTTTAATCATGGACGTATTCCAAAAAATTTACAAACAGATGATGGAAAGGAGTTTTTTAACAAATTATTTCGTCAACTGATGATAAAATACGAAATAAACCATTATTCTAGTTACAGCACTTTGAAAGCTTCAATTGTAGAAAGATTCAACAGAACGTTAAAAAATATGATGTGGAAGGAGTTCGGTATGAACGGCAATTATCACTGGATTAGCATGTTAGACAAGCTAACAAATGATTACAATACAACAAAACACCGTACAATTAAAATGAGACCTATAGATGTGCGACCACGAAACGAAAAACATTTATTATTGGAGGTATTCAAACATCCTAAAATAAAATCAAAACCTAAATATAAAGTTGGTGATTTTGTTCGTATAAGTAAATATAAGCATGCATTTGAAAAAGGCTATACACCAAACTGGTCCACTGAAATATTTAAAATCAAAGAAGTTCAGGCTGTTTACCCTACAACTTATATTATTGAAGATTATCAGGGAAATATAATTCAAGGCAGATTTTATGAGCTTGAGCTAGCCCCAGTAGCAAAACCTGATACTTATTTAGTAGAGAAAGTTATAAAAAGGCACGGAAATAGCGTTCTAGTAAAATGGCTTGGATTCCCATCAAAACACAATTCCTGGATTAATATAAAAGACGTGATATAAATTTAGGATAATTGATAAGTTAAATAAATGCTTTTTAAAACTGAAAACTGAAACTGTTTTTTATTATAACCACTCCCTTTTTCAGGTTTCGTTTTGCGTTCGAAATTTAAATTTTTCAGCTTTCGCTTTCAAGGTTCATGACCTCGACACCAGCTCTTTCGCTTTTCTTCCGCTACTTTTCCAGCTCTGTTCCACTTTCGCTTTTACTCCGCTACGTTTCCTCTTTCGCTTTCTTTTAGGTGTAAACAGGTATTTAATTATTACCTGACGACCTAGCTCTCAAGTCATTGACACAGTTCCCACGTGACCTAGTTCACAAGTCATTGACCTACTTTCCATCTGACCTACTGACCTAGTTCCCAGGCCCAACCGACGCATTACCTACTGTTGTTGCATGTGTGCACTGAGAATCTTTTGTTTTTTTTTTTAGGGATTTAAGATCTTTTGGAAGGTTCAGGGTTTTGAGTGCCTGGACCTTTCGCGAGATGAAATGTTGATTTATGCTTTTCAGCTGTTGGGAAAAGGTGGAAATAAGTGTAAACTTATTTCGAAGCGGTGATCTAATTAGCCCTGGATAGAGTTACATATAAGTTATAGTAACTTGAGAATTTATTGGGGCTTGGCTGTGGAATTGAGATGAGACTGGGGGATGACACGAGATGTGTAATGAGGATTAAGGAATGATGTAGAGGTAATGATGGGATTCATTACACCAATAATGTACAAAAAAAACAGAAAATGCTGAAAAAATGCCGAAAAATCGAGCTTTTTTTCACTTTATTGTTTATAACTTTTGAAAAAACTGTTGTACTTAAAATTCGTCCGTAATTTTTGAAGACAATTTAATTGTGAACAGTTTGAAAAAAAATTAGAATTAAATCGATTGAAAATTGAGCGCCCATGAGCATTTTGAATTTAGAAAATCAATAAAAATAAGTTTTCGAAAAAAACGAATTTAAAGTTTTATTTCAAGCCAAAAAGCGTTCCATCCATTCGGTCACTGCCGCGCATTATAATTAATTTCATCGACTTTCACAATGAACTTGGAAAAAACTAAAACACAGCATGAAAGAGGAAAGTTCAAAGTATATGAAAATGCAAAAAACGAAAAAAATTTGTTTTTTCAAATTTTCGTCATTTTTCAATTGCCACTCCCCTTAATAAGAACTCTTTTTTTAAATGGTACAGTCAAGATCAAGTATAAACCATTTGTACTACTAGTCCGCAATGACGTTCAAGTCATGGTGCAATGTCTAGTAGTAAGCTTGATTTGAAGGATAGGAGAGAAAGGATAGGTTAGGGGTCTAGAGGCTGCGTGAGTAGATGTCGATGAGCCTTGCGTACTCTAAAATGTTATATGAGAATTCCGTGTAGAATACCGTGGAGAAAAACTCTCCTAACACTAAAACTAAACTCTGAGAAAAAATAAACAGCTGTTAAAAAATCACTTATGTAAAACCACCTATTTCACGGCAACAGCAACTTTCGTCCTGTCAAAATTACCTGTTGCAAGCCGCAGAACAGCAGAACACGGAATGATTGTCTAACTATTTATTCCGTTTCAACGTGAACGGAAAAAGTCTCAAATTCCTTGCAGAAACACCTGCTAGAGATGTGCTATAGCGATCTATTACCAATATCATTCCGTTCTAACTGCGTACTCATAAAACAAAGGGCACACGAAAAAATTGGGTGTACGGAATACCGTGCATATTTTTACGTGATGTTTTATGGAAAACGGAATTCCGTTCGAACTCCATACTAGGCTCAAAAGAGAGAGGCTCGAACTACTCGAGTGTCCTTCAATTTGTCGGAAAGCGATGAATCTGAAGAGGATTGAATTGTCTCCAGTACTTTATGCATGAAAGAACGACTAGCATTAGCAATCATAATCAAACAAAAAATTTAAACTGTGGAAATAAAAAACGAGGCAATTACTTTGCGCGAGCATACCAGTATATTCTTACAATAAAACCAACGTCTGCGAAATCTGAAAGAGCCTTTTCAGCCGGGGGTCAGATATGCAATAAAATACGGTCCCGTCTTTATAACAACAATATTGACAGTTTGTGTTTTTTGTACAAAGTGATATTTGTAAGCCTTAAAAAATGTTGGTACAATAACTACATTTACATATGTATGAAATATGACTTTTAGGTTGGTTCTTGTTTCCTTTTAATCGCAATAGTATCTATAGTTAGCATATTATATAAGACTGATTAGTATTATACGTTACTTAACGTAATGTTTAACTTTCTTAATTTAATTGTTGTAATGGGTATTTGTTTATTTTTATGAATTGTTTTTTTTTGATTTTTATAAACTTAAGTTATTATCTTCTAATTTAAAAAATTGTAATGACGTTTTGTTAATATATTCCAAATAACGAAATTTACCGGTAATTACCGGTAAACCGGTAATTCCGATAAAAAATTACCGAAAACCGGGAACGTAAAATCTCGGTAAATTTGGATTCCCTAATTCCCTACATACACAGAGTAGGTTGTTAATTCAAGTGCAAACATATTCATGGTCTCAACGAAAATTTTAGCTGAATAGAAGTTCAGATCTTCAGATTTTTCTTAGTTTTCTTGGACTGCAGACCCCATCCAGTTGACGGTATGGGTGAGTGAGTGTGGGGTTATACTTGGCCACAAGGCGAGAATACTTCAGGCCATGGCTTGCCGGTGGCTTGTATAGGAAAGGAGCCTTTAGAAATTGCCTCATGGAAATATAATATTCCTCTTTTGAACTTTGACTATTAAATAAGAGAAGAAAGAATACCATTACCATTGGTCTATTGTTCTAATATTTTTTCATATCCCATTGTTTATAATAAAAAAATGAGGCCTAAATTTAATTAATTTTTTTTAATGCTATTCCTAAACATTCGTATTCGCATTCGCACATTCGCGTTCCGAACATTCGCGTTCGCATTCGCATTCGCATTCGCGAATGTGAAAAATATCACATTCGGAACATCCCTACTCGATAAATAAAAATGTTAGAAAAGGCTAATTGCAAAAATAATAAGCGTGGCCGATGCGCAAATTATTCAGAAGAGGACGAGAGATTGCTCCTCACATATTTTAGAGTACCGAAAGACAGACTCGGCTGCTCGAGTTGGTTTTTAATGTTCGATGCATTAAAAATGGTCTGGTCGTGCGTTGCGCCCGGCGCACGCAACGTGCTACAATGTTAATTATTTTCATGTTTGCCATACATACTACTTGAGTATTAATCGAGAACCAGCCTTTTCGATTACGGAAATTTTCTGCGTCGTTTCCACCTGGTGACTGTATTTGCCAATCACGGAAATCGGGCGAAGTCATAAAATTTAGCACTTGCTGCCAGCTGTTCTTTACTAGTGCGTGGCATTTTTATAAAATGTGGACGTTGTTGTGCAAGGGCGATAGTCATCTTTTGCAGAATAACACACACTGAACTGATAGAAACGCCAGCAAAGCCAGCGATGCTCACTTGCATCGATCCAAGTGCGTAAAAACGCAAAGTGATCAATAACTGCTTTACAGGACGTATGTAGCGCGTTCTGAAATAATTAATCCATTTTTCTAATCCAATGCGTTCCTGCATTGTATACTGCCAACGTTCCACCACCAAATTCATTTGGTCGTCGTAGGCTAAAAGTTCCCAAAATCTCTCGAAACGATTCATTTTTATTGGTTTGTTTTCCTGTCCACACTGCCTTATATTGACAATTACAATAATGTCATATAAACTCGTGAAAAAATAAAAAATGAGAATAACTCGGAGATAAGAGTGAGTTAAGAGGCTTATCCCGCCGATTTCCATGAATCAACTATTCCTGGGGTTAAGCTAACTCAGAGTTATTTCTAACATGCGCAGAAACGAGTAAATTTCTTAACTCGCAGCGAACACATGCAATTTTGGAATAACCCTGGAATTAACCCAGAGATAAATTTATCTACGAGTGAACAAAACGGCCCTAAGGGAGCCTGCGAAATAGAGGGGGCCCATAAAAGATTTCCCCATACCACCGGTGGGGAAAGGCTACGTTCAGACGGTGATTCTTTTCCCGTACACCGTATACGGAATAGAACAGTAGCAATGATATAATTATAGTACATTAGCATGTTGCCACTGAAATTTTTTCCCGCACACCGTACGAACTTGCCACTAAGTTTCGATAAATCTCAAATGTATTTTATCGAATACGTGATGAAGAAACCTTTAATTTTATATTGCGTCGTTCAGATGAATGAAATTTTTCCGAATCTCGAACCTTTTTGTTCTAGGCTGCTCTTCGAAATCGTGCGTCTAATTTAATTTGCCAGTTAAATCTTGTCAAGATGGAAGGCCATTTTCCGATATCCACCGAATTATTTATTTCCTTAATTGAAGAAATGACAACTGGGCTACCGTGGGTAAAACCAGATTTACGTGAATAAAACCGTATACGTGAAAAACTCGAATCGAATAGTCGCCGTCTGAACGTAGCCAAATACGTCGAAATGTCTTTTTTCTTTCTTTTTATTTATTATACGCTTTATATTAGCTTCACCTGTATGTAAGTATGTATGTATGTATGTATGTATGTATGTATGTATGTATGTATGTATGTAGACAAATCTTGCAACTTGATTTTCACCCACTTGCATATAACCGATCAACTTCAAATTTTGCACTTATATATAGTTCGCGTAACAATGCAATCTGACCATTTTGTGAAATAATCAAGATGGCGGTTCCAAGATGGCGGCCGAATTTTGCTATTGTGCTCCCCGACCCCCGACATGGGTATCAAATGAAAGGGTATGACAAATAGAATACAATTAGCGTCATTCCAAATTCAAAATGGCGGCATCACAAAATGGCGGATTAACTTTTCTTTCTAACATACTTAAAATGGGTATCAAATGAAAGATTATGACAAGTGGAATACTATAAGCTGTTTGGCGTCATTCCAAATTCAAAATGGCGACCGACACAAAATGGCGGATTAACTTTTTCTTTCTAACATACTTAAAATGGGTATCAAATGAAAGGATAAGACAAGTGGAATACTATAAGCTGTGTGGCCTCATTCCAAATTCAAAATGGCGGCCGACACAAAATGGCGGACTACCTTTTCTTTCAACACCCTCGATATGGGTATCAAATGAAAGAGTATGACGAGTAGAATACATTAAGCCGTGCGACGTCATTTTAAACCTAATATGGCGACTACCAAAAAACGGAAGGAGACGTAAGGCTAAAAAGTAAAAAACTAAAAATGTACAGTTTAGCAAAACTAAAAAATACGTTTTTATTTTAAAATGATCTGAAAAATATTGCACATATCTACAGTAAAAAGCCAGAAATGTTTAAATGCAAAGTCGATGATTGTGAGTTTATTGCATTTCGTATTCCGTATTCCGTGTTTCCTTCTTTATCATTGCTTTCTTGTCTTAAACTGAGCTGTGCTTGCTGAGTTAACGGACCGGCAAAAGTAATATGACGGCCACAACAAAATGGCGGAAGATATATGGTAGACTAAAAAGCAAAAAATAAAAATATATAGCTTAAAAAAACTAAAAAATACGCTTTTATTTTAAAATGAACTAAAAAGAAAAAAATAATTTTGAAGCTTTTATTGCTCCAGCCAGTATAGGGAACAACCTACCTTTCGAAATCAGGCAAATAACTAAATTAATGAAGTTATTGGTAAAAATTATAAATATAACTTACTTAAATGTAAAAAAAAGCGTGGGCCGCTAACGAAAACCTCCAGTGTTAATAAAATAATAATATATGTAGGTAAAGATGCCTACGCTTTTTTACATTTAAGTAAGTTATATTTATAATTTTTACCAATAACTTCATTAATTTAGTTATTTGCCTGATTTCGAAAGGTAGGTTGTTCCCTATACTGGCTGGAGCAATAAAAGCTTCAAAATTATTTTTTCTTTTTAGTTCATTTTAAAATAAAAGCGTATTTTTTAGTTTTTTTAAGCCATATATGTCGACTTCAAATACCATTACAAAAATTCAACTTAAAATAACTTGTTTTACAATTATTGATGGACTATAATGTTCAGTCCATTTGACTTAATTTATTTTGATACTGCCAAGCTTTGTACAATAACTATTATTTATTCAGCGCATTTGCGAGTGATGCGCCATGAAACTTTATGTTCCCAAATACGTCGAAATGTCAAATGTTTTTTGCTTGCTGTTTTGAAGTTTCCCATCGTAAGTTCATTACAAGTAGAGTCATGAATGTAGCGACCGACAACCACAATAATTCAAATTCAAATAAATCCGCCAATATGCAACCGAAATGGAAAACACTATTTATGTGCGGTATGTGAACAAGATTTGGAGGTCAATGGTCTTCCGCACACTTGTCCATAACATCAAAACAAAAACCGGTTTTATGGGCACGGGGTCGCAGGGAAGACAGTTTTTCTTCCATTATTTTCCATCTTTTGTTCACTCAAACATTTTCTGGTTTCACCGTCCATCACACTAACACAAGCATATTTTCGTTCTCGGCGGTCTACGAAAATTTGCTTGTACCCAGCACTACCACATTGGCATTATAATCGTTACACGAAAATGATGGAGAAAAGTGAGTGTATTATTGAACTCATATTAAAACCGGTTTAAGATTATGGACAAGTCTGCGAAGGGCCAATGGATGCCGAAAAGCATGGATAATCGAGGTGAGTCTCTTCAATAACTTCTGCAAAAGCAGTTGTATCGTCGTGTCTGTCGTAGGTAGTTCCCTCGTGGTATCATTGCGTCAATAAAGTGTTATCTACGGAAATAAAGTTTCGAACAAAAGTTTAAGACAAAATGTGGGTTGCCATTATTCACCCCCACCTTCTCACCCCCTCGCAGGAGTTGGGGTGAATATTGGTAAGCCCCATATTTTTTACAGATTCTGATTCGCTGAAGAGAAATATCAAACTTTTGTTAGAAACATTTTTTTATCCGAAACTTCCCTGTACCCCAAATGAATGACTTTTGGGGACAATTTTGAATTTTGATGATTTTTTGGGGGCTTCGGATAAAAAAATTTGTTTAGTCAAATGTTTCCTATTTCCCTGCGGAGAATCAGAATCCGTGAAAATATGGGGGTTGCCATTTACAATTTTAGATTCACCCCCACCCCAGCTAAGGTGTGAGTGGGTGGGGGTGAGATTTGTGTGCAAACGATTCCACTCTCCAACTCAGCAACTTTCGTTCGGAACTTTTTTCACGAAAACCTACCCTTCAGGAAATATCGGACCGTTGCCGGACTTTTGCCACACCCTGTATGGGAGTCGGAGTCCGATTTAAAATTTAAAAATATTGGAGTCGCAAATTTTTGATGCCGACTCCGCAGCCCTGATTAAAACATGAAAGTTCTCAAATTCTTTTTAAACTGTTAGTTTTACTCACACTTTACATGATGAGATTCCGAATGATACACCCTATATAAACCTTACCCATCTTCCTTATAAATTTTTTTTAATAAACCTTGTTATGCAGAAAATTTCTAAATTCGAATTAATTTTTTTTTGGAATCTTCATTTCGATTGTCTACAAGATGAAGCCTCCATTCACTATGTAAAAAGAGGAGCTACAATCCCTAAAGGACTCGTGACTTTAAAGCACGTACACGTCTGCGAATTTCCGAATCAAGAGTATTGCAGCTTGAAACGAACTCGATTCCTCCACAAAGGAGTTAAAGTTTTTTTATTCGTGAAATGTGAGAGCGAAATTCGATTTTTGTTCTATTGACATTCGGGTTAAATTTTCTACCCACGGCAAGAAGGTTCACCCCGCTTTATACGAGTACAAAACCGCCCCCGTCAGAATTTCGTTTCCGAAATCCCTCATGATATTTCAGATCCCACTCAACCTTCAATTAATGCGTAAATAGAAACATTCAAATGGTGGTTATTTTTAATAAATATGGGTCCTATTTTCGTTCCCGAAAAATAGGAGCAGCCTGCTTCTCCATCCTATTGAATGAAGTCGCCGGTACGTGTCAGCCGCTCCTGCTATTTCGGGATGGCAGGGCAGAATAGGCCTGCCGGGCTGTGAATGGTGCCTTTTTATTCCTGATTGGTCAATTCCTTCGTGGAACTTTTTTATCCTTCTTTAAGTTTATATTTGTGCATGTCAGTAAGTCTCTATAGAATGTATTCAACCTTTTGTTTGGTATTAACAGAGGGCTTTTCCCTTGGCTACTACACAGAAGGAGTACGTTCCGGGTATCCTGCTAATTAATCGATTTGCAGCCACTTGGAGGTTTCTCAAGCATCCAAAGCAGTTACATGCTGTGTGGTTGACTCTAATAGCACATTCGCCGCATGGTGCTGCTTCGGAAAGCCCCATCTCATTCTTTCTCTTTAACACGTGTCATTGCCATTCATGAATTTAATGCCTTATGATAATATACTTGAGATACATATGCAAATTAATATAACGGTGCATGTTTGTGTAGGAGTCGATTTTAGCTGAAGATTTCTTTATAAGGAATGCCTAAGCGAAGCTATGAAGTAGAGAGCAAAGGTCTAGACGAAACCGCTTTCTTTAAAAATTGAAGTGGCCACTAGAACTCGAAAATCTTTGTTCACGTGCAGAGAAGGAAGGATGTCACATTTTTCTTTTGTATATGTCTGCGTTTTTTAATTTAACGAACCAAGCTGACATGCCGTAAAGAAACGCTAAAACTTTGCTATGCAAAAACGATTTTAGTGATATGAAAGTATTTCAACCAATTTGTGTATCTCATTGAAATTTACGATGATGGTACATAATTAGTATTAGTATTGTTTTATTGTGTGATTATTGGTGAAACAGCGACCTTTGTATAATGGCGCTCCATTGAATTTGCATACAGATCGTGTTTCGCTCATTGCCCCATGTGCCTTACATACTAATCATATTATTATGGGATATTTCTTACTTTGTGAGCAGCAGAAGTGCCTTCAGGGTGTGTTGTCTTATAAAAACAGACAATCTATTAAGTGGCGCGCTGAAGGTGCCTTACTAGCTCATGATGGGGTGGCCCACATTTTATCTGTTTCTGCAGTTTCCAATAACCTTGCAACTAACAGTTACACATTTTATATTACGGAAATCTCTCCTTGAAACGTTCTCATATTCATTTCACAGTCACATCATAATAAAAACTTTGCTAAACTTAATTCACAACACTGCTCATATTAATACCTTTACTAAAGGCACAAACCGAATTGATTAGCCTAATTTCACTTTACTAATTGAGTTTCTTGCTTATTTTCTCTAGAACTGTTCTTCTGAACATATCTTCTCCAGGATCTCTAAAGACAGATATCCTGTCCACGTACATAACATTTTTATTGTAGATGGAGCTTATGGACGACATCATATGTTCCGGTGGTAACCGTGTAGATGGCTTGCTTTTGTAGTTCGATGATTTCTATTTCTTGCATCGAGGATTGTGCAGTTCATAATTAATCTTCTTCAATAAATAGTCTTCAATAAATCCGGTTCCACTACTCGTTATGACGCAGAGGTTCCTTATTCTGTTTCTAGATGTTTGCATTATTTCTTTGTACTTTTTCTTGAATGTTCATCTATTGCGTTTTCATTCTTCTCAAGTAGAGCTACAATCCGTCCGTCGTCTGTACGTTTTGCTATTTCTCTCCAATTCCTTATAAGAAGTTTTCGTATATCTTTAAGCATATCATACGTCCACCTATATCTTGCTCGTCTTACGCTTATCTTTCCTGTAGGTCATTTAAACCTCCGAGCCAGCAACCGTTCTTCAGAGGTTCACACAACGCGTCCGAACTATCGTAGTCTGCCCAGTGTTGTGGGCGCAACTATGTTTAGGCGCCATTAGTTTAGGCTATATCAGAACCTAATTTTCGAGCACCGGCAGCAGCAGCAATACAGACAGCGCGCTGCCTTCTGAATCAGATTCGGGTAAAGCAGCAAACATTTCATTTGACAGTTACCTAAAATCAATTTTTTTGTCAAATATAATAATATAACTTGTCTTCCAATTTTCTCTCTCCGTTTGTTATATTTGTGAAAGTTCAAGCAAAAATAGTATTTATAAATAAAAGTTTTTCCTCTATTGTACGCCACTTGCTTGAAACCAGCCGCCAATTATTGAAATGTCAAAAATTGCTGCCTTCTAAGCAAAGCAGTAAAATTAGGAATAGAGATGAGAAAGCAGCAGTTGCTGCTGCTGTTCTTGTCATGTGACCACGATTAGCCACTAGGAACAGTTTGCTGCCGATGCTGCTACTGGTTCTGAATGGGTCCTTTTTGATTACCCCTTACAGCAGCATTGGGAAATATCAGCTTTTGGGAGCCAGACGAGCTACCGATAGTTCCATAGCCCTTCTATCCTGCTTGTGAATTCGATTGAGAGAGGTATATGCAAGAGCTTTGAGTTTGAGTGAGAGAGAGTTTTGCAGGTGGTCCGGAAAAGATAACTATTGCCTAGCACTGTTTTATAGACCTAAATATTCTCCCTAGGATTTTCTTTTTTTATGTGAAAGGCCGCATCAGGTCCAATGCAGCACTGCAAACGCAAGCGTTTCTATTGATTGTCTTAGGAAATAGGTTTTATTTGCGGCTACGATGCGTCCATGGATGCCGTCGGTCGTCTCTTATGTTTTGATCAAGCAAGATTGATGTTTTGTCCTAATCATTGTTCTCTTTTTGATACATGGTTTTCATGTTATATTAAACTTCGCTGAGCTTTCTACAATTCCTTTCCTTTACGCCTTGCGCTTTGCGTTCAATTATATAATATCCTCTGCGAAATCTTTTATCCTTTTATCTGAATGTTTCTTGTGAAGATATTATTTAGTCCATTTAGTACTGCTTTTCTCATTATTGCTTCCAAAGATATGTACATATATTAAAAAGTATTTGTGACTAGGGATACTTAATCGGTACTCGATTCTTTACTAATATGAGTATTTGGCTTTCAATTCTACTCATATCAGTACCCGATACTTTTAACCGAGTACATTTACTGATATCATTACTTGAATCAAGGAATCAATCAAGGTGGAATCAAGATCAAGTACTGAGTAGAATTTGCAAACAAGGCCGAATTACAGCTAACTGCAAGACAGAAATACATACAAATTTCTGTGCAATAAAAGAGCTCCAGTTTTAGGATGTAAACGGGCTTTTATAAATTTGTATTTATATCCCATCCGGAGTAAAAATCCAGCTCTCCCGCTCTTAGAAACAGACACGCACAAGATCAAACGACTGCATGCCACCCGAAACAGGCACGGTATGCCGAAGTAAAAGTTCGACTTTCCAAATGCAGCCCGCTACGGGCACGTATGTACCAATAAAAGACGCATGGACTGGTGCCAGGGGCGGTTTCAGAGGGGGGTAATTGGGTAATTACCCCCCCTAAGAATTTTCGTTCGCTTATTTATTTTTATTCTTAAAAATTACCACAATTTTAAACAAACAAGATAAGTTATGGTGAATCTAGTCGGCGATATATGACGGTGAATTTTTCCAAAACTGCTGGAGAGTCGTGGAAGGGATCGATACCCGAGACTCCCGCTAATATGGCACGCTATGGCTGCTTCCACACGAGCGTACACACGACACGACAAGAGTCGGCTGCAAAGTAGTTTATGAAGAAGAGGGTGAGAGAGGACGATGGGGAGGGCACACAAATTTGAATGATCTTTTCAGAAGATTTTTGGTCTGTGTTTGCTTGAATATCTGACCATTTTGTAAAAAAATCAAGAAGCGGTTCCAAAATGGCGCCCGATTTTTGCAATTGTGTTCCCCGACCCACCGACATGGGCATCAAATGGAAGGGCATGAGAGATAGAATACAATTAGTTGTTTCGCGTCATTCCAAATTCAAAATGGCGGATTACTTTTTTCCTCACAAACCCTCTCAGAATGGGTATCAAATGAAAGGGTATGGCGATTGTAATGCAGTAATCTTGCTGACGTCATTTTGATTCTAATATGGCGGCCATCACAAAATATAATAGACTAAAAAGTAGGAAAGAAAATTTATGTAATATGTTTTATCAAATCAATATACATAAATATATGGGTTCATTTGCTTCCTTTGCCTATCTATACTATTATATAAAGAGAAAAGATTTGATTGTTTGTTTGTTCCGGATAAACTCAAAAACTACCGAACCGATTTTAAAAATTCTGTCGCCAATAAAAAGCTCTATTATCAGCGAGTAACATGGGTATACTCGTATATGACCGAAACTCAAAATGGAAGCAGAAATATGGTTGAATTTGCCAATTTTATTCTGATTCCAATGAAAGTGGGTATCTAGAGGGTTTTAAGGTCGCAAATAACGTATTATAAAATCAAGATGGTCGACGAATTTGCAAATTGTGTTCCGATTCCAATAAAAATCGGTATCTGAAATTTTTTAAGGTAACAAATAATGAATTTATGATCAGAAATTATAAATTCAAAATGGCCGTACCAATATGGCGGACGAATTTTGTTCGATTTGTTCCGATTCCAATTAAAGTGGATATCTAGGGGTTTATAACGTCGCAAATAACGAATTTTTGGTCAAAACTTATAAATTAAAAATGGCCAACGAATTTTCAAATTGTGTTCCGATCCCAATGAAAATCGGTGACTGGGGTTTCTTAAGGTAGCAAATAACGAATTTATAATCAAAACTTATAAATTCAAAATTGTCGGACCAATATACCGGACGAATTTTGCCAACTAAGTGTCATTTCCCGGTTAACTGTATGTAGGTTGTTCAAGAGTTGTAAAATCGGAAAATCTTGACATTCTAGCTACAAATGGAAAAACATTGAACATAGTGTATCCTGAAGCTCTCTAAGCAATCGGTTCAGAATGGATCAACAAGGTTTTTTTGGTGAGATGGTAAGGAGAAGCGGAAATGTGGGATTTATATGGGTTCCAGCTAGTTGTATATAATTTAAGACCATCGTTTTGTATTTATGGAATAAAAAAATATTTAAGTTTTTTCTTTTTTTAAAATTACCCCCCCTAAGCCAGTTGGCTGGAAACGCCCCTGATGGTGCAAACAAAGCACACGGTACGCTCACACACTAGGCTAAAGGGAGCTAATGGTAGCTTTGAAAAATTGTATAGGACGAAGAAAACGAGCAATTATCTTGATGGCCACAAAGGGTGCCATTAAGCATACTCAGAAGACCGGTTCTCGTTCAATTGCGCATGTCAAACAGCATTGGACGTGGTTAGTTGTTAGTTGGGGACCACTTGGTAAAAGGACACTCGCGTTTGGGATGGTCGATTACGAATACATTCATATCTGTTAGGCGGCCATTACACGTTCATGCAAGCGGCAATCAATTTCACCAGTCATGATTAATGGAAATCAAAATATACGGAGGATTACGTCAGTCAACACCTTAGACGTTAGGTTTTCCGTCAGTCGTAGGCAAAACTGTGGAAAAACTGACAGCAAAACCTATCGTGTAATGGGCGCCTAACAGAGGGGTGCATACCTCTGGCGGGTGCATTTCTAGATTTTCATGACTGTAGCGGGAGCGTGGATCCCCGTGTGACAGGCGCATATATGTTTTTCAAAAAATTAACGAACTAATAGTAGATTACAAATCAAGGGCCGAAAGGCCTCCGACGGCCCGAGATATATACCGTATTTTTTTACCCCGTGCCTCGAGCCATATTTATTTATTGGTTAAAAACTTTGAATAACACCGAGTAGGTACACGCAGTAAGTGTCGTAAGTTTCAGGATGGTTTTTCGACCCTTTCTCTAATTAAATTTATTTAATGTAAGTAATATTATATGACAGTAAGTTCTGTCATTAAAATTTAATCCCTCATTAACAGAAATAATTAAAAAATTTGAAAAAAATTGAAAAAATCGAGAAATATGTACGTGATTCGAAAAATCAGGTGTTCGGTTTTACGAAAATAAAGCGTCAAAATTTATAGACCATTTGAAACTAGACATTTCAATGGTTAAATGAGCACTTATTGAACATCAAAATTCTAAAAAAAACATCATCAAAGTTGTCCATGCAAGGTTAGGTTATTTTTTTCGAAAAATTTTAATTTCTAGGAAACTATCCGTTTTCCAAACCAACAAAAAATCATGCTTATTTAACGCAACACAAGGTATACTCTTACAAATTTTCATGTAAACTGAATTATTTTTACGGGAGAAAAAAATTAAAAACTGATAAATCGATTTTCCGCAATATTCTTGGAAAATTTGAGGTTATGTCAAAATATGTTAAATGCAAAAGTTTTAGATCTTTTTATTATCTACAACTTTTGTCTTCAACATTTACCACTAGGAGGTCATGTTTCAGCGCAAATCGCAATTTTTTTTCTTTTAGTTATAACCTTAACGACATTTCATTGCTGGCCCCTGCCCGTTATTAATTTTTTTTCGGCATTTAAATCCGCTTTGGCACTAGCCTATATGCTAAGGCAGGTTGCAGAAATGTCAAAAAAGTGCTCTTCGATTTTCAACCCGAGTAAAAATAACTTATTTGGTTAATTTGCTTACTAACACGCACGCGCCCGCAGTTAGAGCGCATAGCGAACAAATAGGCACGCCACAAAAGTATGCACGCTTCCGCCACAGGTATCCATGCTCCCGCCACAAGCACGAAAATATAAAAATTTGTTCGCTAGAGGCACGAAAATCTAAAAATTTAGACATGAACATTTATAAATGCATCCGCATCGGCATAAACCACCATTCCAAACACGAGTGTTGTTTTACCAAGCAGTCCCCCAGCTAAACACTACCCACTTCCAATGCTGCTTGACCTACGCTATTGAATGAGTTTCTTTCTTTTTTCTTTTTTTTAAAGCATTTTATTTTCATATCTTATATCTAACCACCTAACATAAATGCAGCTAATGCTTAAAGCTACTTATTCTATCCTATTCTAAACTATCTAACTTACTGGCCCTCAGCAGGCGCTCTAAATTACTCACTATCTTATCTAACTTATGCCTTTCAGCTAAAACTTATATATGTATTTTTACTTTATAAAAAAGATCTTTATTTTTGGCTTACTTCTAAGAAAAATTACTAAAAAAAAACTTAGAAACTATATATAGTATATATATTTTATATAAAATAAAACTTAAACTAACTTAAGGGGTAACACCACTGTAGAGGTGCGAAAAAAGGCCAAATTTTGGGAATTAATTTAAAAAGTATGGAAAAAGGGATCGAAATTCTTTTCAGGTGATTTATCAAACATGTATTCAAGTGTAAAAAAAATTTTTTTATTGACTTTTTGTTACAAAATGGTGGCGCCACAGTCGTTTTTCGAAATCGCCTTTTTGTTAAGGGCCTCCACGGGTGGACGGATTTCTCCGAAAGTTGAAGACCTGGAACAAAATCCAAATAGTTTCCTAATCTATTTGACCTTGCCTATAAAAGTACGTAGGATTTTTTTTTTAAACTGATTTTTGTAAAAATGGCGCACTTATGAAAAAAAAATTGATTTTCGGCAAAAAAATGAGCAGTAAATTGTTTATAAAAAATTTTTTTTACAACGAATCAAAAAACGGCTACGTACTTTTGTAAAGAATGCAATCGTGAAGCTAATGTCAAAATTTCAAACCGATCCATGCAATAGTCTCCGAGTAATCCGTCCACCCAGTTCGAAAAACATGGTTTCCAGATAATCGCGCTTAATGGTGTGGCCACACTACGCGGTCTTGGGTCGTACGCGCTTTTGCCTTTTTTTTTCATATAGAGTTTTATGACTTTTTTACGACTTTTTTACGACTTTGTCCATGGTAAAGGCCGTGCGGCCAAACAACGCGGACAAAAGGCTGTGGTTAAAAAGGTACATTGTGCGTCCACACACTATGAGCTTTTCAAAAGCGCGTACGCCGTTTCAAATGAGAATTGATTTTTTCTCACTCATAACTCAGAAAATTAAAAGATCACGCGCGCTTTTGGCTGGCCGTACGACCAAAAGCGCGTGGATTCTAAGTCCGCGTAGTGAGGACGGGCCTTAAAGTTTTGAAAGTACTCGAATCTTTGAAAATTGTATTTTACCTTCACTGTGCGATGTAATGTAAAGCACGTTTATTATTTTGTAGCGCACCCTGGTGGACACCTGGGGAACCCAAATAACCTTTTTGCTATAGCAGCACTTATTATTTCGACAGGTAAAAGCAATATACAAGCAATAAGTCGGACCTAGCCTAGCTATCTGGGCAGGGGATAGCAGAAGCAAGGCGACGGGCTTCCATGGATTCGAGATATTACAAAACATCAAGAGTTCATGGAAGCCCGCACTATCTACTCCCCTAATAAACAATTCAGGTCTTAAGGCAACTTAATACTAAAAGAGACTATCTGGACGGGGGGCAGCGGAGGTTTTACTGCCTCAGGTGGCCCCCGTCCAGGCGACGGGCTTCCATGGATCCGAGTTTGATAGAACAACAAGAGTTCATGGAAGTCCGCACCCTTAACCTAACTTACTTAACCTATATATATTACTACCGTAAAAACTAGAACTAATCCTACCTAAGCCCTAAGCTAATCATTAAAAATAAATTACAAGCTAAACTATTCTATATCTAAAATTATCAGGGCGAATACGCAATATCTAGGTATCCTCCACCCACCAGTACAGAGTACTTGCAGTGGAGGCGTCTCGTCTGTCTCTCTCCGAGATTCGAGTACTGAACCTCAGGAGCTCCTGAACTTCCATATCCTCGTTACTATATAAATATCGCTTATCTGTCGCGGAACGATGTAGGTGGTAAAAGAGGGGCACCCCCGAACCATCTTGGACCAATCTTTTTCTATCCACGTAGACAAATGCCTCTGGAGGGATAAAGACGCGTTCACAAGCAGCTCTGTGATATTCAGCGTTCGGGTATAACGCTCCCCGAATAAGAGGATTGTCGCTCTCCGTCGCTCTAACAATATGTCTTCGAATCAACTTGATTATGAAGTTGTCGATCCTATTAACAAATGCCTTATCATAGAGGACATTGTTGGCGTGAAACTTCGTGAAGCCAGATTCGGGTGTCCGATACAACCTTAAGCACGCCCTTAAGCATTGTCTTTCGAAGACCCGAAGCTTTTCCATATAAAAGGGAGATATGTTGAACCATACTGGACAACCATAGGTCAAAATTGGTCTGACCAAGGCTTGATAGCAGATCACCTTTACCCGTGAGCTTAGGTGCCTGCTGTAAAAAAGCCTTTTTGTCATGTGAAACGCCTTGTTTGCCTTGTCGAGAGCAGCACTCACATTTCTATTGAAATACAAGTACTGATCCAGCCAAAGCCCAAGGTATTTCACTTCCGATTTATGTTCTAACGCTTGTCCACCATAGTTCGAAATTCGGAAGGTTTTCCAGTTCCTCTGCACATCGCGAGAAGCTCGGATTAGAGGAGTCCGGAAAAGGATCGATTCGCATTTGCTAAAATTGATCTTCAACTTCCAATCATCACTGTAGCGTTCGATTGTTTCGAAGTCACGTTGCAGGAGCGTCTGGATCACTCCAATCTTCGGCCCCGTCCTGTACACAATCAGGTCATCCGCATACGCTAATGCGAAGCGGAGTGAAATGATTAGGTCACTCGTAAAGATATTGAATAAGAGCGGCGAATTCACTGCGCCCTGTTGCAGACCATTTTTAATGTCAAATACCTTTCCTGATGTGAAGTTCCCACTTTTAACGATGAACTTCTTCTTGGAAATCATATTATAGATCATGTATAACAGAGGTCCGGTCATCCCGTATTTGACTAATTTGTAGAGCAGGCCCTCGATCCACACTGTATCGAACGCCTTCTCATAGTCGATCAAGCATGCTCCGGTGCACTGGCCTTTCATTAGGTTCCAGTGTATGTCTGATACCAATTTCGACGCGGCATGAATAGTAATGAGAACCTTTCTACTGAGTATGCTATTGGCACCCTTTATGGTCACAAAGATAATTGCCCCTTTTCTTCGTCCTCTACAATTTTTTAAAGCAATACAGGCGATTTCGTGATTCCTGTGACGGCTGCGTGCATTCCTGTGGCGGGAACGTGCATCCCTATGGTGGGAGTGTACATGCGAGTTTTGTTACCGAGTAAAAATAAAACTCGTCCACACCTAGCATGCACACTCCCGCCACAGGGATGCACCCACCCGCCACAGGGATGCACGAAATCGCCTGTATACGAGTAGCTTTACAAAATTGTAGAAAAGGGGAAAAGGGGCAATTATCTTGTTTTTTTAATGAAGATATTTGAAAAAAATTTATAAAATAAATTTATTTATAAAATTTATTTATATAAGTTCGATTTTATAACGACTATTATATTCAAATACTCTTATCTATTTGTTTTAAGAAGCGTTGGAGGCTTTATTCTACGAAAATATTTTTTTGCTTTCGTTTTAAATTTGAGCTTAGAAAAAGACCCTTTGACACTATTCGTGCGTGCCAGCTGCATGCTAGCTGCGGGCGAGTCTTATTTTTACTCAGGCGTGCATGCTAGTTGCGGGCGCCAGGCGGGCTAGTGCGTACCAGCTGCATGCTAGCTGCGAGCGAGTTTCATTTTTACTCGGGAAGGAATCGAGTACTTTTGAACGAGTACTTTTGAACGAGCAAGACGATAAAAGAGCATTAACATAACTTAAAAACTGATAAGCAGAAATTATTTTAGCAATTTAGTTATTATACTTGGTATGAAACCAAAGTTTTGTTTGCTATTGTTGTAAGCACCCTTTATTTTTGGAACTATAAAAGAGTCTTGTGATCAGTCAAGTTAAGTCTAAAATAGAAGAAAATCAAGAACTTTACATATACCAATGCTGTTCTTTGTTTGTACAAATAAAACGATGAACACAAATAAATAAATTAAAACAATAACATTTAACTCAAAATTGCTTTCAACACAGAGATAATAACCACAAATTGCTGACATGATGCTCAAAATTTATGCCGAACATGTTCTACACTAAAAGCAAATAAGTTATTACAGGGGGCAGTTTCTCCGTCTTAATTTCACAGCTTATTTTATCATTTTGCACCCAACGGTAGATATTATCATTCAGTGCTAAATTATGCCCTTATAAAGAAGGAAATTCCATTATTGTTTTTATTTTAGCTTTATCAAAAACATCACCGTCACTTCAATCAAAATAGACAGAAGCTTTGCACATTCAAACTCAATTTATTAAAAAAAATCCTTCTGCATGATTAATGCATGACTCCATATTCTTATGAAATCGAAAAAGGACTCTCAAACTGAATTATTTATGTTTTATAGCTGAAACAAAAGAAATGCGATTTAGCCTTTCACCTCCTCCTCCGCAACTCCCTAGAGGGGGCGATCCCGATACTTCACCATCTTCGTCTGACTTTGATCAATGGCTCCACGCAATGAAAATGGTTGCACGATTACCAGGAGGGATGCCGCCGGAATTCAGAAGAAAGGTATTCTGCAATTAAGTAAAAAATAAAATGAATTTTTAATCTAATCTTTGATTATTTCACAGCTTTGGCTAGCATTGTCGGAAAAGTATCTGCAAACACGAAATGTTAGCTGGGAACAGGAGGAGGCAAAATGTTTTAGCGAACAATGGCGAGAAGATGACGAGGAATTGGGAATACAAATTGTTAAGGTACTCACAAATGCTACGAATTATTATTGGTTTATCCTACAAATAAGGGCTTCATATTAACCGATTAAAGATTAAATAAGGATATAATTAGGCCATATCGAGTGGAAAAGAAATTCATTTGTAAAGTACTAATAATACCAAGTTTTAGTACAGGATCCGTAGAAGAACGACCATCACCGGTCGAGTAACCGAATGAAATCTATTTTTTATGATAAAAAATATGCTAACAACAGTAACGGTGATGGGTTGACTAACGAAATATGGTCAAGGCTATATAGTCCAGGAACCAGGAGTTTTAACCTGACACTAAATCCAATAGAAATGATTTTTGGCACACGGCCAGTTTTAGAAGAGTACTTTAAGAAAAAAAATTGTTCTGCACGCGAACACCTAGGGAAACTTCGGAAAATTCCCGGGAAAACTCGGAAAATTGATATTCCATCAATAACTTGGAAGGGGTTGAAAATTTCGATATAATGTATAGAACAAACTTGTAGAGCGTGAAAATCTTCACAAAAAAGGTCTTTACATGTTTTTTCGAAAATTGCTTCCTATGAGAAATATGAGCTATAATTGATATTTTCAGATTTCCGCGCGAATAATTCGGGATATCATAAGATTTACCCCGACGCTCGACTAAAATTTCTGTAACTCATAATAATGCTAAATTTCCTCCAGTCAGGCCAAATTTTTCATATAGTCCACCCCAAAAGGAACTTTACGTACATTTGTGCTGACTCGGTCCCCGAGGTGGGAAATTGCCTCTTGGAATTTCAAAATAAATTGGCCTGAGATTTCCAAAAAAAATGAAAGTCACCGCGAGAAAGAGCAGATTCACAACTACAGATTTTCACATTTATAAAGCTCTAGTCGATAAGATAAACTCGGGAGACTTATCAGAAGAATTTTCATGCGTTTTTGGAAATTTCCGGGAAATGTAGAAAATGATAAATGAAAACTTTGTTATCAGGGGTTCTTAGACACATTCTAAAAGGACAGGGTCTTGGCAATAGAATGACAAGTGGGCTTTTTCAGAAATCTCCACTTTGATTTTTTTACATCGATTGTAAAGCCATCAGTCATGAAAAATGAGCGAACTAAAAAACAACAGGTACAGAAAAACTTGATTCAATTAGGCCCAAGATAAATTGAGAATGAATGTTATATCTGATTTGTTCAAATTTGACCTACTGAATCTTTGACCGAACTCAGCTTGTCGAGCCAATTCGATAGGAAATGGTAAAAAATTAGTAAAGTTACATTGTTTATTTATCAAAGATCATTACTTCACCTTTGAATACCAAATAGAAACCACTTCTGCCGACACCCGCCAGCTATATATGACAATTGTTGAAGAATTTTCCTTTAATATACCGTTTAGTTTATGAATTTTCGACCAAAACCAAGGGACAGCTAGCACAGATTTCAATTTGTAACAAAAATTTAGTCACATATAGGTTAAATTATTGTTTCGAATTAGCATTTTGCAACAATTCATCCGGTTCAGTTACACTACAGTTTTAATTTTGTTACGGAAAAACGAACTTGTTGTAAAAATGTTCCATAAAAGTTGCAAAAAAAAGATGTCATATTTAAATTAAATTAACGTTATTAAAACATTGCGTTTTGTAGCGCATCTCAAAAATGTTATTGTATTGTAACTTTCACAAATAGAGTAACAAGTCAGAAACCTTAATGTGACTAAGTTGCTATATGTTTTTATCAAGTAACTATTACAACTAAATGTTCAAAACGATGCAGTGAGGTAATAATTGTGTTGCAATGACGTAAGAAAAAAGCGAATCGAACTTATAAAATTCATTTAGTTACAAGAACGCTGCAGGGAGGTTTTTATTCATTTACAAAAACTTTGGATAAAAAGCTTTATGCTCGCCAAAAGCTTTATGCTTGTCAAAAAGCTTTATGCTCGCCATATTTTTAGTCGTTCTACACCATGCAGTTTTATTTGAAAAAAAATCAAATGCGTTTTTCTATATTATTTTATATTTTCTATAATAATTTTCAGTGGATTATAATACTAGCAACTTAAAAAAATGTATTTAGCTATAGTTTTAAGATTTCCATGATGATATTAAAAATTCCAAAATTTTCTAAATTGGCAATTATTTTCCAAATTGTCAATTTTTGGGTGGCGCGTGAATTTTCCAGATGTAAGTTACCCACATTCATCGACAAAATGGCATTCGTTTTAAAATTTTGGTGTACAAATCATGAAATTTTAAAGTACATATTGAGAAATGTCTTGTCTTTCCATTTCATTCCATAATGTCTCTGACTTTTAAACACACTAAAACTTTTTTGTTCTATTTTGTTACAAACACATATTAAATTTGTTCGACCAAAAGAGCAATAACTTTTTCGGATGTTGCAATCATTTTTCATCTTGTTGCGTGTAACTTCAGTTTGTGGAAACAACTCATTTAAAACATAGCTACGACACATTTGTCGCCTCATTGTCGCCTCGGACCAAAATAACGAAAAAGTCTGCTTTTTCAGTTGCAATGGAGCTACAGTCGCATTACATATCTTATCTTGCGACTCTTTTACTTGTTAGATTAACTCCATTGCTACTAATTTGTGCTAGCTGGGTTACAGCGATTTTAGCCGAGCGTCGCATAGTGGGGCCAAATCCAAAAAAGCTGGCCAAAAGTCGAAAAAAAAATGTTTCAGCTTGGCTTTTTTCTATATTTGGTTGGCAACAGTAATACCCTAAGTGTCAGAAAATACATACAGAAGAATCGTAAACCTATTATCTGCTCTGAAATTTCAGTTGCAATACACCTCTGCTTAAGGTACATTTCTTTGTTCGGTTAGTTGAAAAAAGGTATATTGCAAAAAAAAGCGTGGAAGTCTGAAAACATCACCGATTGAGATCAGACAAAATGGAATCAACTCCTGGAGGTGAGTGCAATACAACCATGGTTATCAAAGATAAATTTCATGAATGGATTGTTCCTGATTTTTAAAAATTAAATAACAAAAAAAAGAGGGTTTATAAAAAAAAAGTTATGGTGTTCTGTCGTGTTCGATGATTTAACGCATATCAGGTGTTAGGTAAACATGTAAGCTATAAAATGAATAAAAAAATAGCTGCCCATAGCTGCCCCTAGCCTTTTTTTACTAATTTTTTTAAATAAAATTGGTTTGATCGTTATAAGAGACCAGAACCCAATGAAATAAAAACAAGGTATTTTGTCAACTCGTTTGCTTATATTGAACTGTGAAGGCACGTATACTTTAGCTAGCTCTATATACGCATACATTAAAGAGCAATATATGTATGGATATGTGTGTAGGTACTGACATATTTTATATTGAAAAAATTTATATTTCTAGAAAGTCGAATCCTAACGACTGACTTAAACTTTTTTTGTGAGAATTAAATTTGTTCGTATTTTATGTACATACATTATTTCGATGATTTTTATGCCGGATCCACACGTTTGTGAAGGCTTGGCAAGCATTCGCTAATTCAAACGTGTGGAGAAGGCGTTTGGCTTAGTTTGTGTAAGCTTGGCGATGCTTGTGGCCGATCCGCTCGAGTGTGGATGCTCCCCAAACCAAAGCAAACGTTTTCAATTTGCGAATGCTTGCAAAGGAAGTTTGTGGCAAGCGTTTGTGATGCGTCCACACGTTTGTTTTAAGCAAGCGTTTTTAATTTGCGAACTTTTGCCAAGCCTTGACAAACGTGTGGATCCGGCATTAGAGGTTTAACGTATCTTAGTGCCTGTTTACACGGTTCGCTTCCGCGACCTTTCAACACGAAATTTGTAGATGCGGAGAGGATTCGGGTGAGAAGGAAGTGCGTCTCAATTTTAAGACGACTCACGTTCGCTTTTCTGACAGTTGTCTGTTTTAATTTCATTTTGTATCATTTTTATGTTCCATTTTATTTTCGTTTCAGCAGCAGTGATGAGCAGACGTGTTTTTTATTAGGGAGGACAATGTTTTGGCATATGTTCTCTAGGGTGGGCCAAAAAAAGGAATTTTTAAAATAAAAACGCTACATTAAAAAAACTATTTTTGCACAATTAAAAAAAAGTAGTCAGTCGGGATAAGTCAGAGATCGAAGAAAGAAATTTGTATAGTCTAATACTGTTTTTTTTTGTTTTTCTGTCGGGAAAATTTAAAACATTTATTATAAAAAAATGAACAAAAAAATATTGTTTAATTTAAAATTATTTTAACAATAATAAGGCACCCTTAAATCTCATTTGCCAGGGTTCTCCTTGAAGGAGCATTTGTTTTGACTCCCAATCTTACAATTTTTCGAATATCACGTAAAAAGAAATATTGATTTTTTTGGCCCACCCTAGTTCTCGTTCCGTTTGTTCCACCTGTCTTAAAAGCGACTGGACTCAAAGCGAACCGTCTAAACAAACTATCGCTTTGGGGCGCCTAAAAAGGAGAGACAAAGCGAACCGTCTAAACAGGCACCGTTACTTTCTTCAACTGGTTCATTTAAATTTGTATTATTCCCATGATAGTTTTTTTGTATCTGTGGCCATTTTCTTCATTTAGAAAGAAATGTAGATATTAGCATTAAATTTTTACATTACTTTTTTAATTTACGTTTCAAATAATATTAATAACATTTTAGATACAAAACAATGACAACATTATAAGGAAAAAATATTTTAGTCCTTTTTGAAGCCTTCCAAACTTCTCATGTAGCCATATTAACTCCGCAATTTTTAAAATTGAAATTCTGATAACCAATCGTAATCAGCGGCCAAGATTTTGACTTTTTGGGGAGGTAATGTTCACCATATTGAGTCCGCCATTTTGAAAATCTCAATTCTGATATCGGATTCGTAATAAGCGACCCCGAAAACCCCGGGTAAACAATTTGAGATCATTTAGAACACTTTTCGACTTTTGGCCAGCTTTTTTGGATTTGGCCCCACTGTGCGTCGGGGTAAATCTTATGACATCTCGAATTATTCGCGCGGAAATCTGAAAATATCAATTATAGCTCATATCTCTCATAGGAAGCAATTTTCGAAAAAATATGTAAACACCTGTTTTGTGAAGATTTTCACGCTCTACAAGTTTGTTTTATACATTATATCGAAATTTTCAACCCCTTCCAAGTTATTGATGGAATATCAATTTTCCGAGTTTTCCCGGGGAATTTTCCGAAGTTTCCCTAGGTGTTCGCGTGCAGAACAATTTCAACAATCTTAAAGTACTCTTCTAAAACTGCCCGTATGTCAAAAATCATTTCTATTGGATTTAGTGTCAGGTCTTAGTAAAATTTTGGCTACAGCGCGCCTGGACTAATATTGAATAAGCGTTTTTTGTCCTTTTCCGCCTTTTTCTCTATTTTGAGGAAAAACTATGCATTTTGGTGAAAAATATCAAGACCAAAGTTGTAGAACATAAAATTTCCTACAAATTTTGTCTTCAGTGTTTCGAATTCCCAATAGTTTCGCCGTTAGACGGCGTTTTGCGCCTTTGTCATGATTAAAGGAAATAATAGCTAGATAAATGAAATAATACCTCAAAACGCCAACTTCAAGTGTCAATATCTCGAAAAATAGGCGTGATATCGAAAAATGTTATTTTATATTTTCGTCTTATTTTGTGGTGCTTCATCAAAATCCATCGTCACACGGCGGGCCACGGAAACCGTAGAGGGGGTAAAAATATTTGACCCAAAAATGGACCGGCAACATCGGTATTATTCATCTTTGAGCTATTCTCAACTGAAATCTGTTGACGGAATGCGGTCCTCACATTTTGCATACTCAACTATCTACTTCCAGCGCCTGCAATACTTGGAGAAACTAAATAAGTGGACCCGAATCTTCTTGGGAAAAGTTAAGGTTGAAGTCTCCACTTAGAAGTATTTGAAACTTATCTTCTCCTCTGCCAAGAAATTCTCATCCGGCTTTTGTGTATGGCCATGGCCAAGATAATTGATTCAAGAAATAGACGATATCGTCTAAGTTTTGTTTTGAAGTAATGTAAACTGCTATCAAAACAATATTTTTGCCATCTTTTATGCCGCCTTCAGCTACACAAAACTCACCGACTGATGACACCACTGAACTTGTAAATTCAGACTCTTTCGCAGTCATGTCGATACTAGGCGTAATAATGTTAGTAGTGTCGTGTACATTTTGATGTATGGCAACTCCTCCAGCTCTAACGTTTGATCGCTTCCCAGTAGGAAAATGAACTAGTTCTAAGACTGGTAGAATAACTACATTCTAAGGAGGGAGTAGTAGTTCCCACTTGGATTCCTTTTATATGAAAACAACCCACTACTTTTGTACAGCGTTGTCCTACGATGGAGTCAATTGTCCCTTCCAGCATTACTTCGAAATAGTTCAAGAACTAATTCAGCTTGAACTAATTGGAGAACTAATTCATTTTGAAGTACTTCGAGAGCTAATTCAGTTTGAACTAATAGGAGAACTAGTTCATTTTGAAGTATTTCGAGAACTAATTTTTTTGAACTACTTGGAGAACTAGTTCATTTTGGAATACTTCGAAAACTAATTCATTTTGAACTACTAGTTCGGTTAAAGTACTTCAATAGGAATAAAAGGCATTTATTTCATAGAGTATTAAGTATTTTATAAAACTTCATTTAAAATAATAAATTAATAATAATAATATAAATAATATAAAAAAAGGCCTTTCAATGATACATAAAAAAAGTTTTTAATTTTAGTTAGTATTGTTTTCTTGTTTTAAATGAGAAACACCAAAATCTATTTATTGTTGCACAGAAAAAGTACGCCCGTTCAACTCAATTAATGGCACAATAACTGAACGAATTCGCCACGTGCCAAAATACGAACGAAATGTTCGTTTTATTACCGTTCCGGAAAAAAAATTCCCTAGAAAAATCTTGTGCATATACCACTGACCTCGTTATTTGAACTAGCTCCTCTTAGGATTACTTTGACACCAGTTCTAGAACTAGTCAATTTCCCACTAGTGTTAAAACTACTTCTATTTTCTAAGTAGTCAGTTTATTCCGACTGGGTTATATTGAATTATACAATTGAAATCTGGTATACTGACTGACCCTTTATTGTGTAACCAAGTTTCATTTAAAAGTAAAATATTCGAGTATTATATAATCGAATCGGTGAGATCTAAAAAGTGAGCAATTAAAAGTAAATGTTGTCAATCCTTTCCTTTGATTAATAAAATCTGATACATTCCTGCAATAGTCTCTAAGCGATTACTCGAGAGCTTAAGGAAATCATCTTTAAGACTAGTTATAGACATGAATGCTCTTCGGCCATGATAGAAAGGTTTGTGATGGTCTTTTTAACCGACTTCAAAAAAGAGGAGGTTATCAATTCGACGTGTAGGTATGTTTTTTTGGTCCTGTTCACGCATAACTTTGTAACGCAATAACTTTTTTGCTTTTTTCTTTTTTTGCTTGAGAGGGTAGTTTTCCACGGTGGTCCCATGCAATTTTTTTTAAATTCTGAAAAAGGAGTTCGAAGGTAGGCTTAAAAAACTGGTAAAATTAGTACACCTTGAACAGATAGAATTATTTCATAGGTATCACAAAATTCTTTATTGTCACCAAATACTTAAGTGGGACTTGGCGTAGCGTCTACGTAAAAGTATACCGAACTAATTATCGCGAGTTCAAACCCCTGATCGGACAGTTCGACTTTTTTTCTTTTTTCTCTTCTAAATTCATTCTCTTTGGATTAATCTTGTAAAGAATTATTACATACTCTTCAGTGAGAAATTCCATGCATATTCATGTACACTCTAAGAGTATTATCCTTTGAATTGGAGAACTATTTAACCGAATTTATGATTTATTTTTTTAAATTCCCCCAAAAAAATGAATTTTTAGAATTTCACTTTTTCACCAACTTGAAACAATTATAACGTTATTTTTTTTTCACTCACGCATGCGTGCACTATTTGTTAGCAGATTAACACAAATGGACCTAAATACATATACGCGGAGCATAAGAAACAGCTTTTTCCGGAAGAGAGGCGTGCGGAGGTGGAAAAAGTAGAGAGTTTCAGGCTTCCGTGGAAACTTTTATGGTTCTGTTTAGACGATTCGCTCCCAGGAGCGTGCCTCACGAACTTTGTGGATGAAGGGGGAAGTGGGCATGATGAGAGGTACAGCCCCACTTCTCCCTTCATCAACCAAGTATGTGAAGAACGTTCCTGGTAACGAAGCGACTCAACAGGCCTCTAGCTGCACATCGGTAACTTAAAACTCTTCGGTCAGAAATTTCATGCTTACTCATGCAGACTGTAAGAGAATTATCCTTTGAATTGGAGAATTATTTAGCCGAATTTCCGATATGACTTATGTACATATTTAGCCAGCACATACCAACACTCTCTCGTAGCACAGGGAGTAAGTACCTGCCTCTCGTCCAGGGGTTCCGAGCTCGATTCTCCGGGCTGTTGCGTTTCTTTTTCAATCGGCTTTATATTCTCACAATAAATTTGATTAAATTTTGTTTTTTAATTTCATTCCGGAAATTTTGTTTCACTCATACTAAATAAGTTTTTTTTATTAAATAACTCCGAAAGTACGCAAATACATTATTGCAAAAACTATTTAGCTACTGCCTCGATCCTTTCGAACGCGGCGTGTTATACTTATTGTAATAAATAATTTTTTTTAAATTGGCCCCGAAAAAAAATGAACGGACTAAAAAGTACGAAATAAAATAAATTTTTAAAAACCTACTTCAAAAAAAAACCAATACCGTGATGCACAAAAAAGGATGAAATAATTGTTGGTAGTTCTTTACAATACTAATCCAATCAGAATGGATTTAGAAAGAAGAATCACTTTTGAAAAAATATTTTTGTAATTCTTTACAACATTAATCCAATCAGAATGGATCTAGGAAGAAGAATCACTTTTGAAGACGGTGCCAGGTTGACTTTCATTGCACTAATCTTGCTTCGGAAATTGTTTTGATTTCATTGTTAACCTTATGCACTTAATATATCGCCCCGAAAACAGGTCTTAGCACCGTCTTCAAAAGTGATTCTTCTTCCTAGATCCATTCTGATTGGATTAATTTTGTAAAGAATTACAAAAATATTTTTTCAAAAGTGATTCTTCTTTCTAAATCCATTCTGATTGGATTAGTATTGTAAAGAACTACCAACAATTATTTCATCCTTTTTTGTGCATCACGGTATTGGTTTTTTTTTCAAGTAGGTTTTTATGTTGTAACGTCTTGAAGACTAGCCACCCGCGACAAGGCAACATACACAAATGACAGTTGATGTTTTTTATCATATTCATATTTCATAAACGATTTTAGGGTATGCGCCTCCGCGAGATTTATGAATCGTAGTTATAAAGGGGAAACCAAAGGTAGATGCGATCGCTTAACATTTATTGTTTTGTTGTTGTGGAATTGTTGCTGATCTTTTTCCTATCCAACAAATACAGTTTCATAAGGCAAGCCTGCAGTGTCAATGAGGAACATGTAATGTGTAACAGAGTAATTTTTGGTGTACACAAGTTGTCTGTTCTGCCCAAGTACTACCACTAAATTCGACTTCCGCAATTGAAATAGTTTTATCACTTAAAAATCGGTTATGATTAAATAATCTGATACCATATGGACATTTTCTTTCTGCCTCTTCAATTGTTAAAATTCACAATTCCAATAAAATTAGTTCATAATTTTCGAGTTGTTGACGGTTTCCAATTTTGATCAATATTAAAGAGAACTGTTGGTTTGCTTGCCTCAGCCAATTTGAGCCCGTGCCACAAGATAGGTCCAACAATTCTCTGCTTCTACTGCTTGTAAATTGGAGTAGTTCCAACTGGTGTTGATTTCCAATCAAAACATCCAATTTAGAATTAAAATTTCCCATAATCTGCTTTAATCGTGAGTCGACTGAAAAAATAATTCAGCACAAATCCACACATATAAAATCTGAAAAGGTCTGCAAAGCTCACCAAGTTCAAGAAAGCGTACACTGGGATTTCACCTTAACCAAAATGCGCGATTGAATTGTCATTTAACCAGACTGTAATAGTCCATTCAAAACGCGCGTTTGGGTGTCAAAGCATAACACCGTTATGAAAATCGTTCCCTACATCTTTTTTTGGTCGCTGATTACGAAAATCGAGGTCCCGCAGTGTAATCTAAAGGGTTAAAGCCACCCTTAAATCGACTGAAAATAAAAACTCGTTGGGCTGGGGATTTGACCCTTTCAGTCCACATGATCGACTTCGCAAAATGATGAATGCTGAATAAAGGGCTCGACCGAATGTTATGAAATTTTTTTCAGAGCATGTTTTCGTTTATATGCGTCAATCGGCACCTCAAAGAAGAGGATATCATTTTTGATTTGCGCGATATCGTGCAGGCACAAAAATCACGTACGTCGTTTAAACAAAAAAACCGCTCGACCGAATTTTATGAAAATGTTTTCAGATCATATTTCCGTTAATACGTTTCAAACGAAAACGATCTCTTTTTTGGTTCGCGCAATCGAGCAGGAGAAAATGGCCCCAAATTTATGCTTAAAATGCTATTGCGACCTTGAAAAATGAAAATTACGATTTCGATTTTCGGACCGATTACAATAACTTCCCTATAAACACATTATAACATGATAAAAAACCTAGTCAGCTGCTAAAATGGCGGTGGAATATACGTCCGCTGCTCGGGTGAACAGGTTGGCGAAACGTTAAAATTAGTTGAAATAACCTCCTCCTTTTTTGAAGTCGGTTAAAAAGAGAATGAAATTGCATTTTACGATGTACAAAAAATTTTTTTTGGCATTTGTTCATCTGACAATAAAAAAAATTAAGTTTGTGGCGTCCGCAGTGGGTTGAGAAAAGTCGTCATCTTGAAAAAGAGTAAGAGCTTGTTTATTATAATAACTCGTTTGCATGCAATGATAGCTGAAAATGATCAATGGCAAGAATAAAATTATCTACAAAATGAGCCCTCAGCGAGCTCTGTAAGTTGATTGGGCTTTAAGTTATGGCCGGTTAACGCGTAGGAGGCGCTCCAGCATCCGCCTCCACCGCGTATACGCTAGATGACCTCCGTTCCGTGTATGTACGAGTACACGTAATAAACTGTCATTTCAGAGAAAATCAGCCTTGCTGAAATGAGTGACTAGACTGACGGACGGACTAGAGTGACGGACTATTATGCTTCAAATTCGATTGGATGTGTATTGTCAGGTAAAAATAAATTATTTGCAAACTTTGAGGGGTAAAACAGTATCGATATTGGAATGGTCAGCACGGTCGAAATTGGAATGTAGCTAGATCACAAAACTATTTTGGACCATTTACTCAAAGCTAAATACAAAGAGAACCTCGAGGTATGGGTTCCTTTTGAGCTGAGCGCGAAAAACATGATATACCTAATACCATTGCTACGAATCGCCAAACAATGCCTCGTAACCGGACCGCGTTGGTGTAATACTCACTAAGGAAGCCAGGTCCAGCCTCATTAGCTGGTCACCAGTTTCTGAGAGGGAGAGCTCTGTTTCAAGGGGAGACATCATTATTTTAATGGGTGACCTAAACGAGGCCGCAGCAATACCGGCCTTGAACACACGACTGGAAATCAAGGCATAGGCCAGGTCACTAACAGCAACGGTGAGCTTTTCGTTGACTTCTGTAGCTCCCACCAACTCATGGTAGGTGGAACTTACTTTTGTCACTAGAAGATACACAAGGAAACCTGAACAAGAACGGGAAACCAGATAGATCACATGGCCGTCAGCCGCAGATGGAGAACTATTCTAGAGTATGTCAGGAGCTTTAGCGGAGCAGACACTGAAAGTGACCACCATTTGGTATTAGCAACTATTCGCCTCAAAATCACCTCAATCAGGAAAGTCCAACGCAATGTAACGTAAACTTTCTGCGTGACAGCATTAAAAGGCGAGAATTTGCTGAGAAACTACAGCAAACTTTAAAGAAGAAAATAATATTGAAGAGCTGTGGAGTACAGCAAAGGGCGCTATAATAACAGCAGCAGAAACAAGCATCGGTTATGTCCAAAGAAACCAGCAACACTGGATCTCCGACACAACCTGGCAAAAAATAGAACGCAGGAGCGCACAGTGGTCTGAAATCCCTAAAACCTGGACAAAATTAATTTACTACCGTAAGAAAAATTATTTTTATATGAAAATCGGTATATGGGGGTTTTCTGGGTCCCTGAATAAGAACCCGTTATCAGATTTTCAAAAAACAAAATGGCGGATCCAATATGGCTACCAACTTTATGAAAAATTAAGCAAATTTGATGAAAATCGGTATATGGGGGTTTTCGGGGTCGCTGAGTAAGAATCCGTTATCAGATTTTCAAAAAACAAAATGGCGGATCCAATATGGCGATTACCTTTATGAAAAATTAAGCAAATTTTATGAAAATCGGCATATGTGCTTCAGTCGATGATTTGTAAATCAAATCGAAATGCATTCGGGTTTTATTATTGAGAATATAAAATATTTTTAGATTCCAATAAATTGCGAGTAGAATCATTAAGGTGTTTTTGTTTAATTCTATTTGATATTTAATTATTTATTTATTTATTTATTAATGGCCAAACAACGCACACTTAAACTAGGTTAACATAGGCTTAGCTAATAAAAGTCATATAAAACACGACGACAATATACACTAGCAACTTAAATTTATGTTAGTGTAAATGATTAAGATGTGAAAGGACATTTCTTCCGGTTCAAAAATAATGTCCTACTGGTATATGAGTGTGTATCAAGATAAATGAAGCGAGGTGTGATTGTTAATTACTTAGTGGAAAGACATTTCTTCCTTCTTTTGCCACAGTAAAATTTCAAATGTGTCATTTTGGCATTACAATAGAACCTCGCCTCATTTGAAGTATGACATTGTACTGGCTCAAAAGAAAAAAGAGGCACCTCTTACAAACTCATTTTATAATCGTGTCCTACCCAACACTAGTTCATTGCATACCTGGTACGATGGGAATATTCCTTCAGAAGTTTCGTTTGTCTTGTATGCCGAGCTTCATTGTTGAATTTGTTTCTGTCCGACAGGGAGTGTACTTTAATGTTACCAGTTAAGATATCAAAAGTGAGACAAGAGATAATCATTTTTCTTCTACATGAAAGGGGTAGGAGTTCCAAAACTTTGAGCCTGGTCTCACACTGTGGAAGGCTTCGATAGTCATAGGGGTCGTGCAAATTTCTTAAGGCAAAGAGAAGAAATTGCTTCTGAATGGATTCAATCCTGTCACTGCTAACTTGAAATATAGGATCCCATATTGGGCAAGCATATTCAAGGATAGGGTGTACCAATGAACAGAATAGGGTTTTTGTAACCCAAACGTTATTGAATTCTTTAGCCCTTCTCTTTATGAAGCCTAAAAGTTTATTGGCTCTGGCAGTAATGTTATCGTAGTGTAGATTAAAATTTAGTTTATTATCGAGGATAACACCCAAATCGACAATTTTATCAACATGATTCAATGCCCTATTGTTAAGATAATAATCATGCCGCTGAAGATTACTTTTACGAGAGAAGGAAATTCCATGGCATTTATTGGTGTTAAGTTGCAATTTATTGGTGAGGCACCAGTCTTGTAATTCATAAAGCTTCGACTGCAGAAGAGAAACATCGGTATGGGATCTTATGGCACAATATATTTTCAAGTTGTCCGCATAGAAGAGATGTGGAATATTTATCAGAATTTCGGACAAATCGGAGATAAATATGTTAAACAAAAGCGGTCCTAAGTGACTGCCCTGACGGACGGCGGAAGTTACCTCGATGTCCCTCGATAGAAGGCCTTGAAATCTGACGACTTGTTTTCTACCGTTGAGATATGATTTAATCCAATGTAGGATAGAACCAGAAATGCCGAATTTTAAGAGTTTTGTGATTAAGATATGGTGATCAACGCGATCAAAAGCCTTGCTGAAGTCAGTATAAACAGCATCAATTTGGTGACCGTTCTCCATACCACAAAGTAGATCTGAGATTAAGATCGTGAGATTCTACGTAGTTCAGTTTTTAAAAATGTCTTTATCTGATCACACATTCGTTATTTGCTACCTTAAAGAGCCTCAGATACCGATTTTCATTGGAATCGGAATACAATTGGCAAATTCGTCGGCCATATTGGCGCGGCCATTTTGAATTTTTGAAGTTTTAACCACAAATTCGTTATTAGCGTCCTTAAAAACCCCTAGATACCCACTTTCATTGAAATCGGAACACAATTTACGAATTCATATTTGGGTGGCCATTTCGGTAATTTTTCAGCGGCCATTTTGAATTTCGAGAATCGGACTTCGAGGTGTTTCATGGGACTGGTGCGCCCGCTATAGCGCACACATACAGAATCTTTCTTTTATTAATAGAAGATGATATAGATGAAAAAAAAGTTAATATGTAGCCCCTGAATAGGACGCTCAAAACTATACATTGAGCAAATATGTAGTATATCGTGGATAGAATGACATGGAGCAAGCAGGAGCAGCTGATTTTTTTATATGTTTTGCAGAGATGATTAATAAACAATTACATGCGTATTTCGTAGTGGAAGTCGGTGGAAGTTTGTACTTAGCCATCAATTCATAAGCCGAATAGTTATTAAAATACCACAATTTACTACATATTTGATCATAAATAAACAATACAATTATTTATTTATGTTCATTTCAATAACACAGTATAATTGTACTTACTCTCTGGAGAAGAATCCATTTTACACAAAAGAAAACGGGTAAACGTACTGCAATATACACGCAAAAACGTAACACGTGTTTTTGCTCGGAGAGAATGCGCTGCGTGCAGCGTGTTCGACGCTCACTCTCCAAATGGAATACAAAAGAGATTTCGAACATCTGCCTCTTGCCAAGGGCCTTGAAATACTCCAGGGGGGCCACTATACCTAACCCACGTGAAAAAAGTCGCTAAATATAAACTTTCGTTTTGGTACTTTTGTCCAGGTTTTGGGGATTCCAGACCACTGTGGAGCGCCCTAAAAAATAATGTGAACTACAAGCGACCCGGAAAGACTCCACCAACTTGAACAAGAATACCCCCAATTACGCCTGGAGGTAAAGAGAGCGTCCGGCTTCATAAAAGGCGGCAGATAAACGAGCTCGTAGAAAAAGTGGAAAATGCGGCAAACACAGGCAATAATAAGGTGCTGTACCAAATTACTAAACAGATCTCAGAAAATCACTCTACTAAAAAACATGCCGTAAAGAGTGCGGATGGAAGGCTTCTGTGCAGCGACGAGGAGCAACTCCAAAGATGGAGAGACTACTTCTTCGCCGCCCTGAATGGTTCTTTTTCGCAGGAACCTGAAGAAAATAACAATTATGCACAGCCAATAAGAATCGCCACTCGTTCACCATCCAAGTCAGAAATAGTAACCGCCAATGGTAAAGCAGCTGGAAAAGATGGCATCCCGCCAGAATTGTTGAAAGCCGACTTAAGCCTCATATCAGATGCGCTACAGCCAATCCTGGAAATAGCATGGAACAGCTGTACCTTTCTGGAGGATTGGACGGAAGGTATCATGTCAAAATACCAAAAAAGGGGGACCTAATAATATGTGACAACTGGAGCGGCATCTGTCTATTATCTACTGTGGGCAAAATCTTGTCCCACATATTATTATCAATGATAAGAGAGGCAGTATCGAACGCTTAGAAGACAGCAGGCTGGATTCAGAAAAGCCCGCTCCTGCATGGTTAGTGGAGCAGTCTACTGAATTACGATCCCCCTTTTACCTTGCTTTCATTGACTATGAAAAAGCGTTCGACTCGGTTAATGCAGCTTTATTTGGCAGGGACTACGACAACGTGGATTGCCTGACAAAATAATAGAATTAATAAAAGCCCTTCACAACAATTCCAAATGCAGAGTTCTTCACAATGGAAAATTATCCGACAGCTTTGAAGTGAGTTCAGGAGTACGACAAGGATGTCTACTTTCGCCAATACTATTTCTTATAGTAATATATGACATCCTTGTCAGCGCTCTAGATGGTAGAACAAGTGGCATACAATGGGGATTGCTAGACCGCCTTAAGGATCTCGGCTAGGCGGATGATATCTGTTTGCTGGCCCACAGATATCAGGACCTCAAAAACATGTTAAACAATTTGGCAACAGAAAGTATTCCAGCAGGCTTAAGGCTAAATCAGACTAAAACCAAAGAAATACGGATAAATGCAAACACCATTGAACGGACAGCGATGAATAATCGTGACGTGGAACTGGTAGATAAATTCTATTACCTCGGTAGTATTATTACCGAAAACGGCGGTGCAGAGTAAGACGACAGTTCCAGAATAAATAAAACAAGAAGCGCATATGCATGCCTGTCTCTGTCTTGCATAGGGAAGGCAGGCCAACGGAGATCTCAATTAACACCAAATTGCGGCTGTTCAACTCCAACGTTAAGGCAGTTCTTTTATATGGTTGCAAAATATGGAAAGTCACCCAATTAATCACGGGGCGCCTACAAGTTTTCATCAACACATGCCTACGTCGTATTCTGAAAATCCGCTGGCAAGATAGAATTTCAAATGAAGAACTATGGCGCCGTGCCGGCCAAGAAAGGTTAAACGGCCAAATCAGGGGAAGGAAACGGAATTGAATTAACCACACCTTACGACGCGAAAACGAGAATCTAGACCAGTGATTCCCAAAGTGGGGGCTACCGCTCCCTGGTGGGCCTCAGCGATCCAAGGGGCGGTGATGGCCAAAGGGTACATTTGGAGGGGATGAATAACGGTAGGGGGCGGTGAAAGGATAAAAGAAAGAAAAGAAGATTTAGAAAAATTGTTAAAACTTATTTCTTGCAAATGCAAGAAGAGATGTCAGAAAGCCTGTGGATGAAGAAAGGCTAAGTTAAAGTGCTCCGTTATATGCACCAATTGTAGTGGTACCTATGATAACTCGCTAGTTCCATTACAAGATAGCGATGAAGATGAAGAAATGGAGACTATTTTCGTGCAAACGTACAATAAAATTGAGAACGAAGAGGGTTGCGATGAGGGTTGTGGAAGAAATTTCGGTGTTATGTGGAGTAGCCCTACTGGGGATAGCACGATAAAAAACGCGCCGCGCCGCTTTACCTCTATCGTTGTTGTGGAAATGTCTTTTTTGGCCAAAACGCGTTTTGAACTACACTTTGCGGCACTCGTACGCCAAAACTATTGATTTTACGAAAGGTTATTACATAGATTGTAGGAAATATTGTCTATTTTCATTTTGTATATAAATGTTTTTATCGTAAAATGACTCGGAAAGGAGATTTTGTCAAAAAACTGCTTTTAGGCGCAATTTTTCCAATATGGCGGCGCGAGCGCCAAAGATACGAGTTGGCAAAGTTGAAATTCGGAAAGAGCACATCGAAATCTATAAAATTACCCATTTTCAAAACTCCCGGAAAACATTCCAGGTAAAACTACCAAATGACTTTTCTATCTATTCTGAGTTCAATAAATAGTTTCATAATTTCAAACTTCAATGTTTCTAATTTACACCTTTCTTTACTATATTTTACGAAAAATGTAGAAACATTTGTTACGCACCATCTACATCTCCATCTACATCTCAGTAATAAAGACAGTATTATGTTGTGGCAGTACCCTGTAATATAGGATTCTTATTCTTCTTTTGTATTGTTCTAACTAAACGTCAATAAATATACGATTTTAAACGAGAACGGACGTGTTTAATTTGAACGTAACAACTCAGAAGTGGGATCTTAAAAAAAAAAGAAAATTATTAACAATAATTAAACGAAATTAGTGAAAAATCGAATCGCCTTTCTCAGTGAGACTAACGTGCGTGAACAGCAGCGTGAAGCATTTTAACTTTTGACTGAATTCCTCTCTAGTCAGTGCGTGTACAATGTCGACGGAAAATCTAAATTATGACGGGGCTCCCCTGGCGGAGTCCACATTCACTCAAACAACACAAATGTGTCCGCAACCTATAGATTCTGCGTCTACTCTAAGCCCAGTCCTTATATCGGAGTCGAAAACTCCACCGCGGCTTAACCTACAAAATCAGTGCGAAACCACACCACGTGAGCAAGTGACTGCACATAACCTCAACGATGTAGGCGCTAATGCTTTCATGCAATGGGAATTGGAAATGACTAAGAGAGAAAGAGAAGTATGTATTAAAGCTAGAACTAGATATAACTAAACGCGAATTATTGTTCCAGCGAAATCTAACTACGACTACTCCATCTTCCATGCATTCAATAAATTTTGGGTATGCCGAGATGAAACTTCTGCTCCCCGAATTTGAGCCAGGCAACCCCTTATCTTTGAAAAGCGACAAATGGGTAAACGCAGTAGAGAACCTAAGGGAAATTTATAAGTTGGACGATAAAACCATTTTGCTACTATCATTATCTAAATTACGTGGAGCTGCGCAGAAGTGGTACGAGTGGCAGTCTACCTCCATCACTGACTGGGAGACGTTGAAGGACGCTATCATAAAATGCTTCCCAAGCTATGTCGATGAGTGCGATACGCACATGCGGTTACTCAACCGGAAGAAACTTCGTTCAGAAACATTCGAACAATATTTCTACGAAATGTTGTCGATTGCGTCTACAGCCTCAATGAACGATCATTCGGTAATCAAATATGTTATAAACGGTATCGACAACCCTGAATTGAGACACGCCCTGTCAATGCAACGATTTGACTCATCAGAGGAACTCTTAAAACAAATCAAATGGCATGAAGAACTAATGCAGTTCACGTCTGGTCAGCACAAAACTATTGCGCCAAAAGTGGCATCGTTTCAACCTTTCTCACGTTCACAAATCAGTTCCAAAGGAGAACCGCAACCAGTTGAACAACGAATATGCTTCAACTGCAATCAGCCGGGTCATATATCGTTAAACTGTCCACACCCGCAACGTCGACTGAGATGTAAACATTGCGGTAGAACGTCTCATGAAGGGAAGGATTGCCCTCAAGCTCCTGCCGGAAAACGCGTACTGAATATTTCCGCCAACATCTTTGTGAAAGCAGCTGTCATTAACGATACTATTCAAACAGTAGCCTTAATTGATACCGGCTCAGGTGTTAGCTTAATTAAGCATACCCTTGCCGCCGCGGTGCCAGTAATGATTGAACCTCACTACGCCCAGCTTTATGGTATTGCCGATGAAGCCGTCGAAATTCGAGGAAGAATGATAGTCTCACTGCGAGTGGACGATGCAACAGCCGCAGTGAGACTGTTGGTGGTAGAAGATAGGGTTCTGAAAGAACCTTTACTGATTGGAAGAGACTTCATCAATCAAAACCACATAGAGCTGAGCAAGATAAATAATATTTTTAGAATTCGCAATAATAACTATGAGCACGAAACTATAATTACGGACAACGATAACGGAATAATATTATACAACGAAACGATGTATAACGAGTCGCAAAACGATAACAAAACGATAATAAAGAAAACAGAAACGGTGTCAAACGATATGCTAAACTATAACGATATGACGCAAAATGATAACGTATTAAATGTAAACAAAATTGAAATCATGTTAAACGAAATACGAGAGGGCAACGAACTAATACTAAACGATAACATAAAGAGATATAACGATAGGGAAATGATATTTAACAATAAAGGAGCGGCAATAAAGAGAAATGCAGGAGATCTCCAAAAAAAACCGAATCAGGGAGCATTTTCGACTCAGAAATAGATCACGGAAGTCTGAGCGGTGATGAGCTAAAGCAGTTGCTACATACCTTGAATGAGTTTCGAAAGTGTTTTGCTAAGAATATTTTTGAGCTTGGATGCTCGAAATCTGTTGAAATGGCTATAGAATTGGATTCTACGCGGCCTATCACATCGCGCCCGTATAGATTAGCTATCTCGCAACAAATCACAATAGAAGAAATAGTTAGAGAACTACTAAACGCAAATATCATAGAACCTTCAATTTCACCATACTCGTCACCTGCGTTGCTGGTTAAAAAGAAGGACGGCCAAGATAGAATGGTAGTAGACTATAGACAAATTAATGCCGTAACGGTAAAGGATCGCCATCCCCTACCCATAATAGAAGACCTCCTTCAACAGTTAAGCGGCGCTGAAACATTTATAGTGCTAGACTTTGCATCCGGCTACTACCAAATCCCGATAGCCTCTGAATCTAGAAAAATAACTGCGTTCGTTACACCCGGAGGGCAGTATCAATTTCGTAGAATGCCTTTCGGCCTCTCTAACGGCCCATCTCAATTTCAGAGACTAATGAATAATATAAACAGGAGAATGCAAACAGGGAAGTTGGTAATTTATATGGACGACATCTTGATTCCATGTCAATCTGTTCACCATGGTTTGGAAGTCTTAAGAGAATTTTTATCACTCATAGCAGATGAAGGTCTTACCCTAAAACTTAATAAATCCTCATTCTTCAAACAACAGATCGAGTTTCTAGGTTATGATGTTAGCGCGCAAGGCATAAAACCAAGTGCAAGGAAAATTATGTCCGTGGAAAGGTTCCCAAGGCCGGAGAACATACACGAATTACGGCGATTTCTGGGCCTAACGAGCTACTTTAGGAAATTCGTACCTGAACATGCATTAATCGCGCAGCCACTCACCGAACTCACTAGGAAAAATGCCAGTTTCAATTGGACTGAACGTCAAGAAAAGGCTTTCTCCGAACTCAAGAAAATATTGTCATCCAGGCCGCTCTTAACTCTCTATAAACCACATGCGTCACATGAAGTTCACACAGACGCGAGCTCAGCCGGTCTGGCCGGTATCCTGCTTCAACACGAAGACGATGCATCATGTCGGCCAGTGGCTTACTTCAGCAGACAAACTAGCGAATATGAGAAACTTTACCACAGCTACGAATTGGAAGCTCTTGCAGTAGTAGAGACAGTAGCTAGATTTCGAACCTTTCTTTTGGGCAACCGTGGTAACTGATTGCGAAGCATTGCGGGCGACTGCTGATAAAAAGACGCTGATACCCAGAGTCGCAAGATGGTGGCTCCGTCTGATGGAGTTTGAATTTACTGTCGAATACAGGAAGGGGAAACTCATTCAACACGTCGATGCTCTAAGCCGACAGCCGCAAGAACAATTCACGGAAAATGACGATTGCCGATTCGATATCCTAAATATTAGCTCGGATGAAGAGAATTGGCTCCTAACTATGCAATTGCAAGACGAAAAGCTACTAAATATTTTCAAAAGCTTGAATGAACCTACCGCAAGTGACCATGAACATATTAAACAACTATACGTCATAAAAGACCACCGTCTTTTCAGAAAGGTTGATGATAAATTAAAATGGGCAGTGCCACGCTCGATTATATGGAAAATAATCAAATCATGTCACGATGATATTGGTCATTATGGCCTTGAACGTACCATCGAGCTAATAAAACGAGATTTCTGGTTCCCACGTATGAGGAATAAAGTCAAAAATTATCTATAGGCCTGTGTCGAATGCACATACTACAAACGACCATCTGGGAAACTAGAAGGGCAACTCCACAGTATTGACAAGGTTGCTATCCCTTTCCACACGTTACATCTAGACCATCTTGGCCCATTCTCTCGTAGTACCAGTGGGAAAACGCATATTTTAAGTATAGTGGACGGCTTTACCAAGTACATCATCCTATATGCTGTCAGAAATACGTCAACAGCTCCAGTTCTAAAGTCGCTACGAGAATTATTCATTCACTTTGGCACACCCAATCAAATCATTACAGATCGAGGCACAGCATTTTCATCAAAAGAATTCAAAAGGTTTTGCATCGATAATGACATCAAGCATATTATGACCGCAGTCAGTACGCCGCGCGCGAACGGTCAGGTGGAGCGCTTCAATCGATCGATTCTAAACGCACTCGCGACTACTACAAGTGGAGAGCCGAAGTCATGGGATAAAAACTTACGTGATATACAATGGGGCTTAAACTCTAGTAAAAGCAACACCACTCGGAAAACGCCGCATGAACTTTTGTTCGGATTCCGACCGCGCGACGCGTTAAATAATAAAATTCTTCTTACATTACAGGAGAAACAACTTAATATATAGGAAATTGATGTTCAGAAACGACGCGACGAAGCTGCTGTAAATATTAAAGAAAACCAACGAAAGCAAAAACTACGATACGACCAACGTCATAAATGTCCCCAACAGTACAAGGAAGGAGATCTTGTCGTAGTTAATAGACCACTCATCAGTACCGGCGAGTCACGAAAACTTGACAAGCGATTCAAGGGCCCATACATAATCGCGAAGGTGTTAGGCAACGATAGGTACCTCATTGAAGATATCCCAGGAGGTCAACAAACACAAAGGAAGTTTCAGTCAGTATACGCAACAGATAGCATCAAGCGTTGGTGTACACTCCCTGACGGCGACGATAGCAGTAGTGAACATGATTCCGAAATCGGGGACGATTTATCAGTGTAGGTTGGCCGAGCTGTTACGCACCATCTACATCTCCATCTACATCTCAGTAATAAAGACAGTATTATGTTGTGGCAGTACCCTGTAATATAGGATTGTTATTCTTCTTTTGTATTGTTCTAACTAAACGTCAATAAATATACGATTTTAAACGAGAACGGACGTGTTTAATTTGAACGTAACACATTAATAAATATATCGTTTTGTTTAATTAATATTAAAATTTAAAAAAAAAATTTCCGGGGGGCGCTGAGTATTATTTTTTCTGGAAAGGGGGCGGTAGGCCAAATAAGTTTGGGAGCCACTGATCTAGACAAACAGGGCCCTGAGTGGTTATTCTGTAACTATGAGAAAGTGAAAACGTGAAAAGTCTTTTCATTCTCATTCTCATCGGGTCTTCTCATTTTGAGTTCTCATTTTTGTCAGCAAAGCGATTCTATAACCTAGTGAGATATTCCAGTGACAAATGAGCTGAATGTAGTTCACATTGGAAATTCTCACTTGTATAAACGTCAAACGTGGGGTTTTATGTCATATTTTGTACTTATTCGAGTGGCCTACTTTGTAGATAAGACTTTGTAACATTTAAAATGGCAACAGTATTTTTATTTATAGAGCAAATAAGAAGCCGCCAAAGGTGGGCAATTATAATTTGGGTTTGCACTCAAAATTCATGGTTTTACATTTCAAACTCCCCTTTTTTTGCAAAAAATCGTTGAACTTAAAAAGTTACACATTACTACTTAAATTTAAAAAGTTACACCTAGATCATTTAAATGAGTGGCATACTCCTCCCACAATTTTTTTTTGAAAATTAAAAGTTTTCACACTTCTCACAACTGTTGTGATTTGAAAATGGCAAGTTCTCATATTTCTCACTAGAAAAATTTTCGTGAGAAATTATTTTTCACCATGAAATAATTTGACAGATAAACTCACGTTCTCATCGTTCCAGAATCGCATTTATTGGAATTCTCACTGAAAAGACTTTTCACTAGACTTTTCACAGTTACAGAATAACCGCTCTGGACTGGAATTCGTAGGGAACCCGTCGAGACGGAAGACCTAGAACACAGTACCGCTGCTGTCATATGTGCAAGGTTTGCAATTGCACAGGGCCCAAAGTGTTTAGGGCCCCGCGAGCGAAGCGAACAAAAAAATTTTTTGGCAATACAAATCATTTGAATTCATTATTTGCATTTTTACTTCCTTGAATGGGCCACACAAATGAGTATGGGCTACACAAATCACCATATGGGCTATAATTGTGTCGTGGGGACGGGTTTTTAAAAAGAAAAATCCGCGAGCGAAGCGAGTGAAAATTTTTTTTGAGCCCTCTGGGGCCTCGATGAATTTTTGCACAGGACCCCAATTGTGTGGCCGCGGCACTGCTACGGGTCCGCCAAATAACTTTTTTTTTTGAAAATGCTATAAAAAAAAACTACTGAATATTTTTTCAAATTTCTTTTTTTATTTGAAAGTACAATCCCTCCGGTTAATGATGGAAAATAATTTCATTCAAATGGCTGCCTCGGCTGGCCATGCAGTAGCCTACACGATCGGTCCAATTTTTAAGTACATTATCGATTGTGTGCAGCTGTATTTCACCAATGGCTTCACGAATATTGTCCTTTAAAGCGTCAATTGTCTCTGGTTTGTCGGCGTAACACTTATCTTTGACGGCACCCCACAAAAAGTAGTCCAACGGTGTCAAATCGCAGCTCCGAGGTGGCCAAACGACATCAGCTCTGCGGCTGATAATGCGATTTTCAAAAACAGGGCGCAAAACATCAAGTGTAGCGTTGGCTGTGTGGCACGTAGCGCCGTCCTGTTGAAACCAAATGTTGCCAATATCCTCCTCTTCAATTTCTGTGAACAAAAATTCGTTCAACATGGCCCGATAACGATCGCCATTGACTGTAACGGCCACTCCTTGCTCATTTTCGAAGCAGCAATATTCTCGGGTGTACGCACTGTTTTTGGCTTTTTACGCGTTGGTTTATCGATGAGGATGCCAGTTTCTTTCACTTTTTTCACAAGGTAACGAACATACGGAGCTGACGGTGCTTCTCTTCTTCCAAAATCCGTACGCAATTTTCGCACACATTCTGCAACATTACCATGATTTTCAAAGTAATGTCGCAATATTTCCCAGCGTTGTTCAAGCGTATACACAACCATATTCGTTCAGCGGAAGGATAAAACTAATTATCTGTCAAATCAGACATGAGGTAAGTGTTGCCATACACGAAATAAGCACTAGTTGAAAAAAAAACGTTACATGGCGGACCCATTATATGTTTGAATATACAAAAATGCATGTTCTGCTTGTTAGTGAGACTTGGTTGAAACCAGGAATTCCCTCATCTTTTGTTTCACTCCCCAATTTTTCGATGCAACGCAATGATCGCGATGGTCGTGCTGGTGGTGGTGTTGCCATTTGTGTTAACTCGTCGTTCTCGTCTAGAGTGGTTGGCAAGTCCAGTGGCTCACATTTTGAATTCATTGCCGTTGAAATAAAGTCCGCTGGTGACAGCTGTGTTGTGATCAATGTATACTGTCCTCCTTATTTATTTAATCCTGTTATCGCTGCTGAGATTTAAAATCTTGTTTCTATTCTCTCTCGCCACTGTGAGAATATAATTGCTGCTGGCGATTTTAATGTTGATTTGTTGAAGGCTAATACACGTGCGGGAACCCTTAGACATTTTCTTGAATCTTTGGATTTACATGTTTTAAATCAACTTCCAACTTTTTTGCACAGTCAAAACCCGTCTTTACTTGATATTCTGACTGCTACCTCCATTGATTCAGTGTTAAAATATCATCAAATCTCTCCTCCTAGCTTCCTTGATCATGACATACTATTCCTCTCCTCTCGTTTTGCTTTTCTTCCCCGCTCCGCGCCTTCCTCATTTTCTATCATGATTATAAAAATGTCAATTTCGAGCTACTCTCTGAAGTCGCCTCCTCTATGCCCTGGAGTGTTATCTACTACACAACTTCTGTTGACACCAAAGTTGATATCCTGACTTCTTTCATTACATCCGCTTTTGATCATTGTGTACCCCTTGTTTCAAGAACACGTAGTCCTGCCTCTCCATGTCCTTGGTTTTTTTATTATTATTATTATTATTATTATTATTATTATTATTATTATTATTATTATTATTATAAGAAAGAAAAGGGAGTACACAAGACTTACATCTTTTAGAGTACAGTAAATCTTCTATATAAATATAATTGGAGTGTCTGTCTGTGATTTCAAAATAATTGTCATTTTGTAAGTTCATATGGTTATTTACACGATATTAACACGAAATCAAGTATTTTTAAAATTTTTGTCTGTCTGTATGTCTGTATTTCTGTATGTCTGTATGTCTGTATGTATGTATGTCTGTATGTCTGTATGTCTGTCTGTCTGTTTTTTCCGGGCTAATCTCGGAAACGGCTTATCCGATTGCGATGGGACTTTCACTGGAAGATTCAGTATTTTCTTGGGCATGTTTTAGGCTATTTTTTTACTAGGATCCGACTATCGGATCCGATTATCGGGCCCGATTACCGTGTTCGTCTACCAGATTAGACCGAAAACTTGAACCTTGCAACTTGATTTTTACCCACTTCCATATAACCGATCAACTTCAAATTTTGCACATATGTATAGTTCGCGTGACAATGCAATTTAACCATTTTTGGAAAAAAATCAACATGGCGGTTCCAAGATGGCGGCCGAATTTTGCAATTGTGTTCCCGGACCCCCCGACATGGATATCAAATGAAAGAGTAAGACAAGTAGATTACAATAAGCTATGTGGGGTCATTCAAAATTCAAAATGGTGGCCAGCACAAAATGGCGGATTATTCTTCGGTATGGGCATCAAATGAAAGCGAGTATAGTGCAGTAAGCGGTGTGCCGTCATTTTAAATATAATATGACGGTCACTACAAAGTGGTGGAAGACATATAATAGACTAAAAAGTAGAAAATAAAAAATATAGTCTAAAAAAACTAAAAGATACGCTTTTATTTTAAAATAAACTAAAAAGTAAAAAATAATTTTGAATGTAAAGTTTTTATTGCTCCAGCCAGTATATAATAACAACCTAGCTACCTACGTACCAACAACGGCTAATCCGATTGCGATGGGATTTTCACGGGAAGATTCAGTATTTTATTGGGCATGTTCTAGGCTTCACTCGGTTCCGACTATTGATTCAGGCGGAAAACTTGATGCGATAGTCGCAGAAAAGCCAGTGGAAACTTTTTTTATCATTCCAATTGTAAACCTCAAAGCTCGGAACGGTTAATCCGATTTTAGGACTTTAACGGGATGATTCAGAATCTTCTTAGGCGTTTAGCATACTTTTCACTATTATCCGACTGTCGGGTTAGACCGAAAACATGACTCGATAATCGAAGGAACGCGAATGAAATGCTGTCACGGCGAGATATTATTCTTTCAATTTGCGGAAATACTGTGAAGATTATGGTTTGCCATCTCCGCAAATGATCGATAGGTCTGATGAAAATTAAAACAGAGAATATATCGAACTCAATAAACAAATGGGAACAAAATGTTGAGGACGCTATTGGGCAAGTTCCGCACAGGGTGAGGCACGTGTTCTGAATGTGATTGTTGTGCATGTAGGACACAATTAGAGATTATTCTATAGTCGAGTTGTGTGCCCTAAATTATGTTTTGCAAATTTGTTATTTTTTTCATTATACCTATTTCCTATCCCGGACTGTGCACACATTAGCTTTTTTATTAAAAGGCGTTGCAACGCACGCGGGTTTTTGCTAGTAAAATATATAAAAGAGTACAATATTTAAAAAATCAAAAAAAGAAAAATGAATACATAATGCATAGCCTAACCTAAACTTAAAAAGCTAGAACATTACAAGGAAGAAGGAAAAAGCGTAAGGACAGAGAAAGGAGAAAGGGCAGAAGATAGAGAAATAAGTGGACAGAAAAAAAGAAAATACTAAAGAGAAGAAGAGGGAGATAGAAAAAGAGATGCTTGCTTTCTGAAAGTGTTGGCTGTGCCTATTCTTTGGATATTGCTGGGAAGATTATTCCAAATTCTAAGCGAATATACAAAGAAGGAACGGCTACCTATAAGGGAATAGTGTACAGGAATGAGGAATTTAATAGAACGCATGGATTGGAGAGGAAGAAGGAAGTCTGAGAGGTAAGAAGGACTTTTCGTGTGGAGAACTTTATGCACTAGGACCAATGCAGAGACATTAACAAAACAAAAGAGGTCACAACCAAGTAGGGAGTTTCGTACACCAGACACATGATCTGATCTTCGCAAGTGAAAAATGAAACTTAAACAATCATTAAATGCAACTGAGAGACGTTGACGGCCAGTTGCATCAAGGGATATATATACAAGGGAGCCATAGAGGAAGTGTGGAACAATAAGGGCTTTAACAAGCTTGAGCCGAATAGATGATGATAACAGACTACCATAGAGCCTAAGTTTACGTAACGTGCCATAGATTTTGGAAAGCATGAGTGAGACATGTTTGCAGCAAGATAGTTTAGAATTAATGGCGATACCAAGATTATTAACACAGTCAACAACGGGAAGAGAAACATTATTAAGTGAGATAGTAGGAATATTATCAAGAGAAAGAGAGCGACGACTAAGAACGAGTACTTGGGATTTATTAGGATTAAGTTTAAGGAAATTGGAAGAGCTCCATTCATTTATCAGGTATAAGACATTATTGAGATCTGAAATACAGGATTCAATTCGATTGGGAGGGCAAGAAGTATATAACTGTAGATCATCAGCATATAAATGAAAGGAGCAGCGATGGATAATAGAGGGGAGATCATTAACATACAAAGAGAAAAGGAGAGGGCCAAGGATTGAACCTTGTGGAACACCCAAGGGTACAGGTAGGAAGGATGATACAACAGAGTTATGGCGAACGCACTGGAGTCTATTAGAAAGAAGAGAAGAGAAAAGACGAGTAGCGGAAGAGGAAAAGTTGTAGAGCTGGCTAAGTTTGGAAATCAAAAGCTAGTGAACCACGGAATCAAACGCCATAGAGAAATCAAGGAGAACTAATATCGCAGTGTCGCCCCGGTCAAGCATAGCACGCAGATCAGTAGTTACCTTTAGTACAGCAGTTTCACAGTTGTGAAATCTACGGAAGCCAGATTGAAATTTAGAGAGAAAATTGTGAGAATCAAGATATCGAAGAGCTTGGATAAAGATGACTTTCTCAAAAGCCTTGGCAAGGAAGGGGAGAATACTGATAGGGCGAAAATCGGATATGTCAGAGGGATAGGATTTTTTGGGTAATGGAATTACTATGGCTTTTTTCCATAGCAAGGGAACATGGGAAATTGTTAGGCAATAATTAAAAATATGCGTTATAGTTTCCACAATTAGGGGGGAGATAAGCTTGATAAAACGAGGAGAAATTTCATCAAAGCCAACGCTGTTGGAGGAGATGGACAGCAATATTTTAAGAACTTCAGATGAGTCCATACATCGGAAACTAAAGCCATCAGAACTAGGAGAGTCAGAGGAGACAAAATTGGAGGGGGAGGAGACAGGATCAGAAGGATGTTGGATGAAAGATGCATTAAGAAGGTTTACATCAGTATTAAAAGGTATAGGCACAGAAGCATGAATACCCAAAGAACGAAGATTTTGCCAGAGTTGTTAAGATTTTAAAGCAGGATCAAGTTTGCGGGAATAATACTCGCGTTTAGCGGAGATAACCTTACTATTGATGAGATTGCGAAGCTTTTTGTATTCACTTAGGTAGCAAGGGATCTTAGTCCTGCGATAACGTCTGTACATGGACTCACGCTGCACTATCAGGTCGCGGATTTCACGCGAAAACCAAGGACAAGGTGAAGATAGATTGCATCTTTTAGTGACCAAGGGGACGCACCGATCATAGAGAGATCGAATAAAAGAGGTCAGGAGCTCGACTTTAGTGTCAGCACAGGTAGTGTTAAAAATATCACCCCAAGGCAGAGAAGAGGCGAGTTCCGAGAGCTGATCGAAATTGATGTTCTTATAATCACGATAAGAAAATGACGAAAACAGGGGGGAGTGGAGAAAAGTAAAACGAATGGAGAGAAACAGAATATCATGATCAAGGATACTAGGGGGGGATTTGGTTTTGTTTTAACACTGAGTCAGTAGAGGTAGTGGATAGAACATCAAGTAAGGAAGGATTACGGCAGTTTAGAAAAGTAGGAAGATGATTAAGAATATGTAGGTCCAAGGATGCAAGAAAGAATCTAAGCGAGTTCGCACGTGCATTATCCCTCAGCAGATCAACATTAAAGTCCCCAGCAACCATTATATTTACATAATGGCGAGAGAGACGTGAAACAAAGCCATAGAACTCAACAGCGATGTCGGGGTTAAATATATTAGGAGGACAGTATACATTGATGACAACACATTTATCATATTTAGATTTTATCTCAACAGCAATGAATTCAAATTGAGAGCCACTGGACTCACCAACAACTCTAGAGGAAAGCATAGAGGATACATATACGGCAACACCACCACCAGTACATCCAACACGGTCATTGCGAAGTAACGAGAAGCCAGATAGAGAAACAAAAGAGGAAGGGACTTCAGGTTTAAGCCAAGTCTCACTTACGAGCAGAACGTGTGTTGTATTACGGTCGAACATATACCTCAACTCGTCCATTTTGTTTTTTAAGCTCCTTGCATTCATAATGCATATATTCAGTCCTGAAGTGGAGGAACAGAGAATATTGAGTAGTGTTCCCACATTGCACACCCGATTAGAAGAACGATTCATAATTAATTCTATCATAACGCACAACCAATACTACAGAAGCAACCATAAAGAAAATATCAAGAAAGCATAGGAAAACAAAAGAGGAAGAGACGTTAGAGAAGGGGAAGAAGAAGAAGATAAAAAAATAAACGTAGAGAGCGACAACATAGTGAAGAGGAAATCTAATAGACCTTAATATTAAGAAATACTTAAAAATACTAGGTAATTTCATCCACACATCCTATCTGTAGATGGTTGATGTTGACCCCAGTGGCAAAGAGCTGTTCCAAAAATTCACAACGATCCAGGAGTTGACACAGAGTTGGTTGCCTCATTCAAGTCGAGTGCCGAAGTAAACATTTGGGGTCGCTTATTTTTCTCTAGCTGCACAAAAACAAAGCCACGACTAGGGTTACCATTTGTCAGGATTTCGCCTGACATGTCAGGCATTTTATAGCCATGTCAGGCTCAGGTCAGGCTTTAGTTGATGTCAGGCTTTTTTATAATTGAGATTTTAATTCTTTTTTCCTTTTGTCAGGCTTTTTACTCTAAAATCAGGCATTTTGTAGTTAAATGTCTGGTATTTCAAAAATGAAAAATGGTAACCCTAGCCACGACGAGTAAAAACAGACGAAACAAGATTCCTCTTAAGGAGCTTCCGCGCCGTCCGCAGTATATCACTGTTTTTCGACGTCAAGCTTTCATTAATGTAAACAAGGCTGTTAGACGAAAAGCCCAAGTTAAGTTTGTTCAGTGCTAGAGTACCGTGCTGGCGAGTTTTCATCAGGAACTCTTGCTGCTCATTAGCAGAAGGAAACTTAACGATTAAAAGTGGGCTAGCCTTGTTGCCATTTTCCATCGGTGACTCCTCAGGGCGACTTCGCATTCGTGGGCGGAACACATTAATATAAGGTGAAAGCTTATGGCCGATAGTGGAGGCAATAGAATTTAAAATGTCCCTCGGATTGTCGTTATCACCTACTGGAATACCGCGAACAACCACATGATGTAACCTAGACTGACGACGTAAGTCCTCGAGCTCATTAGACACCACGAGGAGATCATGCTGGACGGTTTCAACCTCGTCTCTTAATTTTCCCATTTCAGCATTAAGAGAACTACGCACCTCCTCGAGTTGAGATGACAGCCGGGTCTCAAGCTGTTGAAGCCGATCCTCGAAAGCAGCAGATTGCTCCGCCAGCATGCGGTTGAAACTTACCAGAAGCCGTTTCTCCAATAGTTCAAGGCTGTTATCAGGCGCTGCTATTGATGTTGATCTAGCTGCTTTGCTGCTGCTGCTATCGTTGCGCCTGCTGACTGAAAACTCGGGGGTATTGACCTTAGCGGGATTAGTGATGTTGTTCTCAGCACATTTCCTTGTGTTGGGCCGTGGTTGATGTGATTTCGGCATTTTAGAATTGGAAATATTTGTTTTTATTTTTATTTTATTTATTTATTAAAACGCGAACAAAAGGCACTGTGATGAATTATTAAGGCAGCGACAAGAAGTAATTTAGTTGTGTTTTTATTTTAAAATAATATAATAACAAACTACGGTAAATTAAAGAATACTTGGGGTCTAATAAGAACACGTCTACTCGCTGAACATCACACTACTCTCGTGAAATCCGCGACTCTCTCGTGAAATCCGCGACTTGATAATTCAGCGCGAGTTCATGTATAAACGCTATCGCAGGACTAGGATCGTTAGTTTCCGTAATGATTACAAACAGCCCCGCAACCTAATTAATAGCAAGGTTAAATCTGCGAAACGCGAGTACTATTCCCGGAAGCTTGATCCCACCCTAAGTTCTAAAACATTATGGGCTGATCTTCGTTCGCTGGGCGTTCATGCCTCTGCGGTCATCCCGTTTGATGCTGATGCGAATCTTCTCAATGCGTCTTTCATCCAAACTCCTCCTGTTTCTGCGTCCTCCGCCCTTTCTTGTCGCTTCTCCCTTGACTCACTTAGTTCTGATGGCTTTAACTTTCGTTATGTTGAGTCGTTTGAAGTCCTTGAGATATTGCTTTCCATTTCTTCTAATAGCATTGGCTGTGATGAACTTTCTCCCCGTTTTCTCAAGATCCTCTCGCCACTTATCGTGGAAACTATTACTCACATATTCAATTACTGCCTGACAACTTCTCAAGTGGCCTCGCTCTGGAAGAAAGCTATAGTCATTCCCTTGCCAAAAAAATCCTCTCCAGCTGACTTGACTGATTTCCGTCCTACATATCAGCATTCTTCCTTTCCTTGCCAAAGGCTTTGAAAAAATTCTTTATACCCAAGTACTGCAACATCTTGAATCGAACAATCTCCTTTCTAAATTCCAATCCGGCTTTCGCAGATCCCATAGCTGTGAAACAGCTGTAATAAAGGTTTCGACTGATCTGCGCTCTGCACTCGACAAGGGTGACATTGCGATATTGGTTCTACTGGATTTCTCCAAGGCATTCGATTCTGTGGTTCTCGTCTGCTTTCGAAACTTGGTCAACTCTAGCACTTTTCTTCTTCTGCCATTCACTATTCCACTCTCTTCTTTCCAATAGATTTCAATGTGTTCGCCATAACAATGTTAAATCCTCATTCCTACCTGTGCCTCTGAGAGTTCCGCAAGGTTCTATACTTGGCCCTCTTCTCTTTTCGCTGTATGTCAATGATCTTCCCTCTGTTATCCATCGCCCCTCCTTTCATCTGTACGCTGATGATCTCCAGCTGTATACTTCTTGTTCTCCTAATCAGTTAGAGCTCTGTGTATCCGAATTCAATAGTACACTATCCCAAATTAATAAATGGTGCTCTTTCAACTTCCCAATAAATCCCAAGTACTTCTCCTTAGTCGTCGTTCCTTGTCCCCTGACAACATTCCATCTCTTTTACTCAATAATACTCCTCTTCCTATTGTTGACTGTGCCAATAATCTTGGTATTGTTATTAATTCCAGACTATCTTGTTGCAAACATGCTTCACTTATACTCTCCAAGACTTATGGCACATTACGCAAACTCTGACTCTATTCTAGTCTTTTATCGTCATCTATTCGGCTTAAGCTAGTTAAATCCCTCGTTCTGCCACACTTCCTCTATGGTGCCCTTGTATACATATCCCTCGATTCTTCATGTCGTCAGCTTCTCCAAGTTGCATTTAACGATTGTTTAAGGTTTATTTTTCACATGCGAAGGTTTGATCATCTATCTGGTGTGCAAAATTCCGTGCTAGGTTGCGGCCTTTTTCGCTTTATTGATGTCATGGCATCGGTTCTCCTGCATAAAGTTCTTCGTACTAAAAGCCCTTCTTACCTTTCTGACTTCCTCATGCCTCTCCAATCCCCGCGTTCCATTAGATTTCTCATTCCCGCACACCGCTCCTTAACTGGTAGTCGTTCCTTCTTTAGGCTCTGGAATAATCTACCTAACTATGTACAAAGAATAGGCACAGCCACGGCCTTCAGAAGGCAAGCATTTCTCTCTATATCTTCCCCTTTTTCTCTTTAGTATTTCTAATCTCTCTCTCTTCCTTACTTCCACATATACATATGTATGTACTTCTCTTATCTTAGTTAAGATCCCCAAATATAATGTACTATAAAAGATGTAAATCTTGTGTATTATACCAATAAATTGTTATAATTATTATTATTAACCGTTTCCGCCCTATGTCCCACGAGGGATTAAAGGAGCGTAAAGAAGAAGAAGAACAATTGGACGTGGATTTACTTAGCATTTTAAAAAAAATTGGTTGTCGAGTGTGTTAAATAGGATGAATCTTAGGTGTTCTTCTAAAAGTAACAAATTTCGATAAAAACACTATAGACTGAGCCACACTGATTTCGTTCGTAAACGCACGTGATTAATTATTTCGTGCTATTTACGATTCAGCTTGACTGATACATATCACTTAATTTGCGTGTATTCAGATTTTCCAATAAACAATCCCCAGGCCATCAACTCCAAATTTACATTTTTAATGTTTTTTTGGTAGGATCATAATTATTGTGTTATTCTTCTTCGACAGTTAGGAGAGCAGCATTACTTTTTCATGGAATCCAAACATAACCGAGTATGCTTCTTTTGAGTTATGCGCAGACTTCTCACTTGGATTGTAACGTTTATTCGTCCTCGAAGCGGCAATTAAAATTAAATACTGCTAAGCCAAATCGTAGCGTTTAAAAAAATTATCCGTGGAATCATTTCCAGTACTGCCTCGTCACGCTACTGCAAGTTCTTTCACTACTCTCTTCCTCTACTTGAATTTTCATCCGAACATCAATTGTTTTTCAAATGAGGCCTGCAAGAGCTAGAAGATCAATAGCTCATACTTTGGTAAGCTTGGTGTTATAAAGGTGTTTTGGAAACACAGAGCATAAACTAATTAATAAGTGTAACAAGTGTCAACGTATTCTTGGTAATATACCAAACGTTTATTTAAAGCAGATAAATTTTACTAATACTCCTTAAATCATAAAGATAAAAAAATGTTTTTTTGTATAACCTATTTTATTTACTATTTTTCATCTTGCAGGATCTTCACAGAACCGGTTCTAGTCTTTGCTCAGGCCCAGCAGGGACAATCAATCAAGCGAAATTGAAGCGCGTATTGCTGGGCTATGCCAGATGGAATCCGGAAGTTGGCTACTGTCAGGTATTATAAGTTTTAATCTTACTTTTATTTGCTTATTAAATGTTTTAAACAAACGTTCCTCTAGGGATTTAATATGCTTGGTGCATTGATTCTTCAAGTAATGGACAAAAGTGAATCCGAATCGATGAAAGTTATGATTTTTTTGATAGAAGGAGTGCTTCCGCCAGGATATTTTAGTGGCTCCTTGGGAGGCCTTCAAGCTGATATGGCAGTTTTTCGTGAGCTAATGACATCTAAGCTACCGAAATTAGCGAAACATTTACAAAAGCTTCAAGGACGTAATCCAGAAGATTCCTTTGAACCACCTCTTACCAATGTCTTCACCATGCAATGGTTCCTGACATTATTTTGTACATGTTTACCAATTAATTGCGTTTTCAGAGTATGGGATTTAACACTTATTGAAGGGAGTGACGTACTTTTAAGGACAGCATTAGCGATTTGGAGTCTTCTTGAAGAGTAAGTTAAAACTTCTATTTAATAGCCGCACATTTTAATTGTTTGGTTTATAGCAAAATTTTGTGTTCCAAGACTGCCGATGATTTCTACTGCAAAATGGGAACGCTTTCTGGAGAGCTTCTTAACGGGCATTTAATCGATTCAAATGGGTTGATAGAAAAAGTAGTGGAACTGGGTCCAGTGTCAGAGTTACAAAAACTTCGTGACAAACATTTGTATAATATCGCCCCTTGGAGGGATCAAAAAGGACTTAAGTAAGTATAAAAAATTTTGTTTTCAATGTAATCTGCTACAATGTCTGATAAATTTTCATACAAAAAACTAGTAGTTCTCTCCGCCATCTTAAGTTTTGTAAATTTCCTAAAAGATCGATTTTCCAAACTCCGCAACTTCTCCTGCTATCACGCTAGGGCTAGAAAATGGTTTGTTATAGGCTTTCTAGAACAACCGTAACCCAAAGCTCTTCACTTACTTAGAAGTGTAGTAGTGCAAAATAGTGGAATAGTTACCCCGAAATATGGAAATGGTCTGGTAATATTAATAGTCACCATCACACTAACTGTTAGATCTTCTACCGTTTCTTGTAACAGAAATTGTTCAATTTATATTTGTTTAGTTATGTCGCGTATAAAAAGGTACGTGCCTAAAAAACCTCGTAAAATGGATAAAAATTGCGATTTTTCAAAAATTCCAACGGGATTTCATTTTCAATTGTTTGTTAAGTTTTCTAAATAAGTTTCCCAAATATAAACTGATTTTACAAAAAACGGCAGCATTGTTAATTAAGGTTAAAAAAAAACTAGATCGTTAATTACTCAAAAAGTAATGAACCGATCTTGTTGAAATTGTTTGTACATTGCCAGGACCACATAAACACCATATTCAAGAATTTTCAGCCTTCTTTGTGGAGTTGTTTTCGAGTAAACAAATAGTTAAAATAACGAGTTTTTTTTTGAAAATTTTGGAAGATATTTGCAAGATAACCCACGCACCTAGCGTCTTCTAACAGGGCTTATTTTTGAGAGAATTTCATAACTTATACTAAAAGTTAGCAGGAACGGAGATATTGAAAGAAATATAAAAAAAGTGGATATTTTATTCACAATAAGTTAATTAAAAAGTTATGCGGTCAACCAAATTGTGGCCAAACTTAGGGTGTTCAAATACAACCTAAAACGAAGCGATTCCAACAATAATCTTGCCTATGGGCCAAAATTGCAATGAAAATGTGTCACCGACTAGCCTATTAGGTGCGATTCCCTCCAATCGTACAACTAAAATGGAACAGAGCAATACCTTAACTTTTTATGATTTCCTTTAACAGATATCTCTACTAACCATACTCAATGCACTCATTTTATTTTCAGATTGTACTATTCCGATGAAGATGGTGATTCTGATGACGATTCCCGCTTAGCAGTTACAACCGCTTGGGGCTTAAGGCTCAACCGAAGAGGTTCAATAGGCATTCCAACTAGTAGTAAACAAATAACTGAAAACAAAGATAGATTAGCATTAGATATATCTTTACTAAAAAAGCAATACGAAAGACTAAGAGAACGACAGCGTCAAGCTCATATAATCATTACTGCTACCGTTGCCAGGCAAGCTGTTAGTCCCATGCCTACACCGTCGTTACAAGTAAACCAGTTGTTAATGGGTCGGCCACCGATTATATCAAACAGAGCACGATTAGGACCTCCAAAAGGTTCAATTCCCCCTCCAAGAAAAGTACCTGGGCCATCTAAACCTGTTAAACCTGTAACTAAACAGACTAAGAGAGGAGAAACACTTCACTGGAGAGACACTGAAGTTGCGAAAAGAAGAAAGGGAAGCATTAAATGGAAAGATGTTAATATTCCATCCTATGATGAAACAGATGAAAGTGATGTAGTTAAACCAACCCCACCACCGCCACCACCACCCCCACCACCACCAATACTAACATCGTCACCAGCCAGAAGCAGAAGAAAGAGCGAATCATCATCTTACAGTGAAGATAGTGATGCTAATTCTAGTACAAGCACAAGCTTATGTGATGAAGAAGATAATGAAAATGCTGACACCGCTTGCTCATCGCTAGAGGCGAGCCCCCGTCGTAAACTTAAAACTCCTGATAACGAAGTGCCTAAAAAGGATGATTTAGGAGACATAAGTAAATTCGTTTCTGATACTTTAACTGATTCCCTTTTAGAAAACGTAGATAGAACAACATTCGGCCAAATACCTTTAATTGAATTGACTGGGTCTAAAATTACTTTTGATAAGAATCAAGAAGAAGATGATGAAGACGAAAGCCAAATTAGCAGCACATTGTTAGAGGAAGACAGCACTACAGAATGTGATCGTTTCGGACAAAATACACCAATTTCAAATTTTGTTGATTTGACAACCGAAGCCGATGACAGAAAATCGCTAGACAATACTTTAGACAAGATTGATTCCCTTAGTGCCTCATTGACAACGTCCTTAACTTCACCTATAGATAAATGTAATAACTTTCTTGACGTTTCTAAATCACCGTTAACTATAACTAGTACAAGTCAATTGTCGCCTATTGCTGATATCAGTAAATATTTAAGCTCTTCAAGTATAAGCCCGCTTAGAACTCCTACGTCTTACTTTGATTATGCTGATATTGCTACTTCTACACCAAAAAATAATGAGGAAGATGAGTTTAACGTCAATGAGGATGGTGTTACGAATGAATATTTTGAAAGAGTGAGCTTAGAGAGGCCAACCAGGTTAGACTTGTTGTATTCGTACAACGAGGAAAAAACTGAGACGGACAAGGATGAAAAGGATTTAGAGGAAGATCTATCTATTGAGTGTAAGAACGAAGAACAGGAAACAAAGGTAATTAATTTAGATTTTGAGAAACCAGGTCTTCCATCAATAACCCCAGAAGCACAACATTCCATCAATTGTAGTTTAAATATAAAAACTGAAGAAGACACCGTTGTAGAAAGTTTAGATACGCATTCGGAATTGAAAGAGCACACAGAATGTAGGGCTAGTAGTAGTGTTGGATCAATATTTAATCATAGCATCGGGAAGGAGAAATCATTTTCATTCGATGATACAGCCGTAGTTGAGAAATTTGAACCTAGACCAACATCATGTCCAGAAGCGAGAAGCAACTTAATGGAAGAGAAAACACATTCAGATCGGGTACTTAAAATTATTGAAGAAAATTCTCTGATTTTGCATAGAATTTTACGAAAGAGTGTTCCAGATGGCGATAGCCCAACCTGCAATAAAGAGAATTATGAAAAAATATTCGCCATGCCTAAAATTGAAAAAGAAGCAAGCGAAACAATTGAAAAAGAATGCACCAAAGATAACACAGTCAAATGTGAAATTGAAATCAAGGAGAAAGATGATTTTATGCCATTGAAAAAATACGATGATCACTATGGAGATAAGTTTACAACGTCATACCGAACTCATTCTCGTATACTAGACTTATCAAGCATTCAACTTCGTTCCGATGACAGTATCGCTGATCGGTTAGCTTCCATTAAGAACACAATTAAATCAATAGACTCATTGTGTGAAGACAAAGAATCGTACAAAAAAGAAAAATGTCAGAAATATATTGATTCATTATTTAAAACTACTTCTAGAGAGCCTCCCAGTATTAAAATTAATGATATAGAAAGTTTAACAACGGCAACAAACCTACGAGCATCTCCAATAATATTCTCTGAAGGTAAAAACCTAAATGACTCATATTCAACACAATCAAGAAGCTATAGAGATATAAGACGGGAAATTTCACCAAGGCGAAGGCGAGATGAAGATCGAGAAGAATACGAAAGCCGTGCTAGACGTGATAAGATGCCAAATGATTCACAACGCGAATATGAACTGAGCAGTGTAAATATATTTTCGAAATTAGATAGCAAAAATGAAGATTTGTATGAAAAGATAAAATGTGATAAGGAATTTGATGATTACAGAGTGGATTCTGATAATAGTATTGCTTCATTTACAAATCATACAGTTAAGGGATCTGAATTTGATATACAATCAGCAGTTCCTACAGTCTATGTACCTGCAAAAATTAATATAAGACACACAACGGTAACATCAACATTTTATGATCGATATTTATCACAAAAACGCGAAAGAAATGCAACTACTAAAATTGATAGTAATCCATTTTCATCACCTACAATAACTAGAAGCTATTTAGATACTTTAAAACCAACATCAAATATTTCATACAGCAGAAATACAAAATCTGCTGAAAACTCACCATCGAGAGAAAAATTTGATTCACCAATCGCTTATACAACAACACCAACAAAAACATCAACTAATCAAAGCACTTATTTTCATTTGCCAGATAATGAGCTGCACGTAAGAAGTTGTGATAATATTCTACTACGACTGAAAACTTCACCAACAAGTAATACAACACCATCAGTAGCCACTGACATTCATCAACCGCAACCGATTTATAATCCGCTGCCGAGCAAGGTGAAGAAGCCATCCGAAATTGGTATTCAGCTAGGATTGTACAAAAGTCCAACAAATAATTTTCCAACAAGCTGAAATGCTGAATTGCATATTTAAATAATTCATCCCATGTTCAATCTTTCCTAAATTGACTTCGGTTCTTTTAATCCCAATTATTTGACATAAATCGCTTTTAAAAATTTAATAAAAAAGAAGAGATTTGTTACATACGTAATTTCTCCATTAAAAAGCAATAAGATACTCTCTTCGTATATATAAGAACATTTACTTTCTTTGTTATCCGCTCGTTGCAGCTAACCCTTTCAGCGGGATTTTCTCAACTTTTTCAAAAATATAAGGATCTTACGCTTTATGATTCTATTATACTATTATATACCTACTTATTCTACTATTTTAAATATTAACATTTTCTTGTTGATGACTGACTTATTATAATTGAATAAAATTCGTTACAACGTAGATAAGAGATAAAACTTAATTATTGAAAACAGTGAATTAAAAAATTATTTAACTTGTGGTTAATAAATAAAAAAGACAGTTTTTTTGAAATAAATTTAACGCATACATGACTCTTTATTTAACCTAACCCTGATATTTTTACTAGTTCAAATAGAAGAATGCTATATTTTATTTAAAGTTTTTCTACTTTACCAACTAAAGAAAAGAGGATGACATGAACGGATGGGAGAAATTTTTTACTATTTCCTGGGGTGTGGGGGTGAAATGGCAACTTCAGCTAGGGTTGGCTTGGGAAGGGTGCAAATGTTCAAAAATTTCTGCCACTAGTATTTAACGGCTATTTAGCCCTAGTAGAACCTACATACGCAGCGACAGAATTCTTTTTCAATTTTAACTCCTTTTTTACCCCAAATCCATCTATCTGAAAAAGGACCCATTCTCCGGGCTACGTTCTTAACTGCGTATCACACTATGAATATACGAAATATCAACTTTAAGAAAATTATGTAGGTCTGGCGGGCCCTGGGCTCTTGGACTATAATAATATGTATTGTAAATTTTCAAAACTGCTTGTAAATAAAACTTCCAGCGCGTTTTTGTAAAATAACTACAGAAGTTTTGTACAGTATACTGTATTCATGATCTGTGTTATTTGTGTTATTCGAGAAAAAAGTTTAACAAATCGAGAAACTTTCCTTAGCAAATGATATTTGTTTCGATTTTAACAAATAACATCTGAAAAGGCGTGTTAATTCAACAAGTCGAGATCGAGATCGAAAATGACACGAAATTTTTTTTTGTTACTGTCAACAGCTGTTTAGAATTTATTTGGATTGATAGTTTTATTTGAAAATTGCAAACTAATATAAAAAAAACATTTTTACATGGAAATTTAAAGGGGTCGCTCACGATCTTGTCTATTTCGAAGATAACATTTTACGATTTCTCGACGTTTAACACAGATCATCAATACCCCTACTCTTTTAAGAAGGAGTTCATATCATCTTTAAATTGATCTAAAGAGAGAATATTTTACGTTTTAGAGCAAATATCACAAAGAAATGGTACAAACCGATCTTGACCATGACAAAAAAGGAGGTTAGAAGTTAGAACTGTAGCTAGTAGTATCGATGAGATACTTGAGGTTTCGGGAAATACTTTAGATACAAAACCCGAGAAGCAAAACCCTATAAAGGTAGAAACATACAACGGAAGTCCAGAAGACCAGAAAACAATGCGCCAGAGCCTACAATAGAAGAGGTTGCAAATGCTACAGCAAAATTCGAAAATCATAAAGCTTCAGGTCCATATGGTATACCCACATCAGTGGCGTAGCGTGGGTGTCAGCCGCCCGGGGCGGAAGAAAATTTTGCCGCCCTCTTATTAAGTTCCTAGTTTATAGGGAAGTTATTGTAATCGGTCCGAAAATCGAAATCGTAATTTTCAACTTATTTTCGTTTTTCAAGGTCCCAATAGCATTTTAAGCAAAAATTTGAGAAGAAGTATGCGTGTGTGTGTGTGTGTGCGAACGTATGTGGTCATTTTTTTCCTGCACGATCTTGCTCGAACCAAAATAGATATCGACTTCATTGAGCTGCCGACCGACACGTATTACCAAAGTTATAATCTGAAAAGATTTTCATAAAAATCGGCCGAGCCGTTTTTTTTTGTTTGAACAAAGTTTGTGAATTTTGTACCGCCCAGCGAGCACCAAATATGATACCGACTTCGTTGAGTTGCCGATCGGCGAGTATTAACGAAAACATGCTTTGAAAAAAATTTCATAACATTCGGTCAAGCCCTTTCTTGTTATGAAATTTTTTTTCTTGATTCAGCAGAGTGATAGGGCGGTTTTTTGCCAAATTTTCCTCTCCTTTGGTATTGGATCGCCTTTCTAAGTTGTTGCAACACCACACAAAGCGTGCAGCTGTGATCGTGGTCTCACGGGGCAGGTAATTGATCAACAACACCCCTTTGGAATCTCAAAAGAACGTTTGCCATTTTCCGGATTCCACAACTTTCGCTTTATTTGGCGATAGGAGCGAGTGGAGTCTCCATAGTGGCTGAAACCTGACTGTCGGATCGATCGACGCAGACGTATAGAAATTGTGCTGCCAAAACACCCAGACGCAAATTCCCTGAGACTCCCAGACTTTTCCCGCCAACGACACGGATTTAAAAGAATAGTGGAACTTAATTTTGAGACGACCCTCGTACAATATTGAACACTATTCCTTATATGATAGAAGTCATTCTCGTTGAATATTAGTCACAAACAATCCAAGAACAAAATAAAATGCGGGAAATCCCTGCAAGTCAGTAAAGACGGTGCTGCCAGTCGCTACAATGAGCAAGATGTCATTATTATACATTCAATTAAAAAAAGGGGATTTCCCGATTTCGTCACAGTATAAGTAATAAAAAATTCCGTGCTCATTTCGATCGGTCCGAATCGTAGGTGCAACAAAAATAATATTTACAAGATATTATTATTCTGTATTGTAAAATTTTGCCGCCCCCTAAAGGTGCCGCCCGGGGCGGGCCGCCCCTGCCGCCCCTACTACGCTACGCCACTGACCCACATGTCCATCCTGTTACCCCCGCCATTTTGGAATTTTTTATGAAAAAAAATGTGCTATCACGTGCCGCATTGAAAACAAAATTTATGCAAAAAATATCATTTTTATGAAGAGGTCTTTTTTCAAGTCCAGTTAGCTCCGCTATTTTGATATATCAGAATTACAACAAGTGTGCCCTAATGTGCTGCAATGTGCCGTTAACAAAAATGAAAAAATCGTACTTTTAAAAATTTCCTCAAACAAATAGTTTGTCCAAGTATTCCGCTTTAGAGTGGATTGATTGATCTTGAGCTTCTGTTTTGAAAATTATAATTTACTTTTTCAATTTCCATATCTTTCCATATTGTTGATATATCAATTATAAATGTCAATATTCCGGTATTGGAAACCTCGAAAATGAAGCTAATAAAAAGCCTATAAAACAATACCAATTAACGCAAATCTTCCGGTCTGCCATCAACTTTATATTTTTTAGTATAATATAAACCGATTAAACCTAAATTCAGAGAGTAGACCTGACAGTCAGATAATTGTCGTGTTAGGCTCTTTCTTGGTCTATTATGATATGCATACTTTTGTTTTAAATTTTCATACGCTTTATATTAGCTTCACCTGTATCTTGTATGTAAACAAATCTTACAAATTGATTTTGACCCACTTCCATACAAACGATCAACTTCATATTGCACATATGTATAGCTCGCGTGATAATGCAATGTGACCATTTTGTATAAAAATCAAGATGGCGGCCGAAATTTGCAATTGTGCTCCCCGACCTCCGACATGGGTATCAAATGAAAGGGTATGACAAGTAGAATACAATTAGCTATGTGGCGTTATTCAAAAGGGCGGCCTTCGCAAAAAGGCGACCTACCTTTTTCTTTACAGCCCACTAGGTATGAGAACCAAATGAAAGGATATGACAAGGAGAATACTATTAGCTCTATGGCGACATTCCGAATTAAAAATGGCGGCCAACAAAAAATAGCGGTTTACCTTTTGCTTTACAACGCCCTCGGGTATTAAATGAAAGTGTATGACGAGTATAGTACAGTGAGCTGTGTGACGTAATTTTAAATCTAATATGGCGGTCACTACAAAATGGCGGAACACATAAGCATAAGGCTCGATTCACAATGAGAGCTCCAAAGCTGCGAGCTTCAAGCTTCAAAACTTAGGATTAAAGGATTTATATACAATGATTCACATTCACAGCTTCAAGCTGCAACCTTCAAATGAAGCTGAAACTATGGTATAAAAATGTGAAGCTTGAAGCTCTCATTGTGAATCGGGCCTCATAGACTAAAAAGTAGAAAATAAAAAATATAGTTTAAAAAAACTAAAAATACGCTTTTATTTTAAAATGAACTAAAAATTAAAAAAATAATTTTGAATGTAAAGTTTTTATTGCTCCAGCCACTACCTATACAGGGTGTTTGGCAGATGAACCGTCAAAAATTTTTGGTGGGTTGGGCGGGCCATTTGCTGTTTTTCGCCGGTAGCCGCAATGTCCTAAGGGCCACGGTAGCTGAGATATTATTTTTTTCGTTTTTTTACAAAATTACTCAAATTTTCACCTTAAAATTGTCATAACTTCTTTGTTTGTAGTTGTAATAGCATGAAATCACTTTTGTAATATTCTTCAATGTATTCTTACTCTAAAAAAATCAATCAATACTTGATCAAACTGATATTAAGAAAAAAAGTTATGACATTTCAAATTCATAAAAAGGTTTAAATGTTATGAAAAGTGTCGTATTCTAAATTCATTTTAAAAAGAACTACAAGCTATTTTGAATTTAGCTTTATCTTAAAAACTTCCTCAGTTTATCCCGCACAGTCCCCAGACCTGACGCCCCTGGATTTCTACATCTGGGGACGTGCAAAAGAATTAAGGCTCAAACAGAACCAATCCGTTCCGTCCGTTTTTAAAGTTGGACGTTTGACATTTCCATAAGCTTGCCATGAGACGAACGGAGCGGTAGCCACAACCCAGCGGACGGAACGAACGGACCGAAAGAAGTTGGTCAACTTTTAACTTTTTAGGCAATGTTGCTGACATTCAGTTTGACACCATCATGGATACAGAAGGTTTTATTGAAAACGTTAAATGTCACAAGGAATGACAAAAAGAATCATTACTACAACAAAATGTACAAAAAAGATAAGATTTGGGAAGTCATAAGAAACTTTCAACTACTTTCACATGAAAAATTGTAAAATATTTTATTTGTCACCTGATCAGCTGATTTAAAACGGACGGACGGAACGGATTGGTTGTGTCCAGCCGTCCGACAAAAAACGAACGGAGCGGACGGAACGGATTGGTTTTTTTTTAGCCTTTAGTGTACACGACAGAGGTGCCGTCAAAAGAAATTTTAATGGAAAAATTAACGCCGCATTTAAAAAATTAAACAAGAAATGCGGTTTGAAACTACTACAACGGAAGTAGGATGGTGTTGTGCCTGCATAATGTGTTTCGGTGGTTAATTTGAACAAATTTTATAAAGAAAAAATAAAAAAAAACATAATAACATAAAAAAAGTCTTTTCTTAAACTTAGCTCTACTAAACTAGTACCTCGTATTTTGACCACATTATTAACAATTTCTTTATCATGTAGCACACCGTTGGAAAGGAGATAAACTGAGGAAGTTTCTAAAATAAAGCTAAATTCAAAATAGCTTGTAGTTCTTTTTAAAATGAATTTAGAATGTGACACTTTTCATAACATTTAAACCTTTTTATGAATTTGAAATGTCATAACTTTTTTTCTTAATATCAGTTGGATCAAGTATTGATTGATTTAGAGTAATAATACATTGAAGAATTTTACAAAAGTTATTTCGTGCTATTACAACTACAAACAAAAAAGTTATGACAATTTTAAGGTGAAATTTGGAGTAATTTTGTAAAAAAAACGAAAAAAATAGTATCTCAGCTACCTTGGCCCTTAGGACATTGCGGCTACCGGCGAAAAACAGCATATGCCCCCCCCCCCCCAACCCACCAAAAAAATTTTGACGGTTCATCTGCCAAACACCCTATATAGAAACACACTTTTTTTTAAATTGTAGGTCTTTTTAGGTTTGCTTATTAGTTTTCAGAACAGGACAGAGCAGAACAGAATAGAACAGCAAGCAATTTAACGTCAAACACTTTAGAAAAACTTAGAACAGAATATCTAATGAACGTTTTTTGTACTTTTTTGTTGTACATTTTCTGTTCTCATAATTTCATATACACATCTGTCAAAACTAAGAAAAAACAACAACAAAAAACTCTTGTCCAAAACTGTCTTGAAAAAAATCTAGAACCAAAAAGTAAAACCTAGAACACTTTAGAACAACTTAATGAACACCAAACTAGAACACTCTCGGACAAAAAATAACAAGTTTTAAAACTAATGAACGCCAAAGCCTGTACTTTTCTGTTCTAGGATGATTTAGATAGTTCTAGGACTGACTAATAAACAAAACTTTTATGTACTTTCTTGTGAGCATACGCAGTACTTCGTTACTTTATTTAAAATGCCCATTTTAGGACTTTGAAAAAACTAAAAAATTTCAATTTTGAATTTTTTGCCTTTTGCCAACTATAAAAAGCTAGTTGCTACTATGAAAAAAAGGCAAAAAATTGAAAAATTCAATTTCATTTTAAATAAAGTAAAGAAGTATTGCGTTTGCTCACAAGAAAGTACATAAAAAAACCTACAATTTAAAAAAAATATTTTACCGTACGATGATTTGGCATAAAATGGCGGCAATTTTAAAATTTTTCGAAAAGTGCCAATTATTGTTGCCGTAAAAATCAAAAAAAATTTTTTTGAATTTTCAACCACGTATTTATAGCATCAAAATACACATTTTCTCCAATTTTTATCAAAATCCGACTATTTTCCAGTTATTTATTGCATTTTTAGTAAAAAAAACCAAAATTTCATACTTTTTGGTTTTTGGAGGTTAGGATTCATTTTTAAAGTATTTATACCGAACCAGTCCGATAGTCTATTCATTCACGAGTATTTTTCAATTTTTTTTATTTTTCTACGACCAACAGAACTGGAGAAATTAAAAAAATAGTGTAGCAATGCACTCAAAATGCATCAAAAATGGGCATTTATGCAATTTTCTCGTGCAGCACAGAACCGATATTACAGACATTTTTTTTCGCTTTATCTTAACATATGTAAAGAAAAAAACCAAAAAATCCAACTTCCCAACTTTATCATAACTTCGATTTTCTTTTGTTTAATTTCCCTCTACTATTACTTTTCAAGTTGTAGGCCAATTTTACCTTATTTGGTGCTTATTTGGTAATTTTCGACAAAGCTTAGGTGAAAAAATAGTAAAAAGGTACGAGATAAATAGTTGAGGAGCGATTAAAGTTTAAGTAAATTAAAAAATTGTCCAAACATCTTGTTTTAAACACCCTGTTTCTCAGTGGATAGGGCCGAAAGCCCCATTCTCTAGAACAGGGGTGGACAACCTTTTTATAACATGAGCCAAAATAAATTTTACGTTTTTTCGCGGGCCGTAGTAGTTAATTGACTCCTTCTACTGACCTGTAATTTTTTAGTCTGCATTTGAAGTGAAAGATGCTTTAATGCGGTAATTACACTATCCACCACTTGGTCCTCAACTCAAACAGGTTTGTGTATAATGTAGGTATTACACTAAGTATTAATTTTTCTGTCCCTTTTTTGTGTAACGATGCCTATGCAGTTGTACAATAAACGCGGAAAAAGGGAATAACATGTAATAAAAAATTTTGCACGTAACGCCACTATTCCGGACTGGTAGAAGTGCGATCATAACCACTTAGTGGTGGCCACTGGTAACTATCCTATGAGAGAGGATAGGCTAATACGATCGGGCAAGTCCCTTCCAAGTAAGGTTTGCATGAGACTAGTCCTAGAGACGCGACGCCGGGCGTCAGCGATAGTTGGATGCGCCTTAAAAATACTGCCATTAGTACTGCTGACTCCATATTAACCAGAAATTGTAGAGAACGGAATGACTGGTTCGATAATGAAAAACTGAAATGAGAAATTCGAAGAGCTCAAAAAGAAGAAAAGAGAGATCACAGACGGAAAAAGGAACCCTGGAGAAAAATCCTGTTTGCGAGCCCTTGGTATGACGCAATTCACACCACGCATATCAGATACTGAAAGGGCAAAGATGGGATCTCAACACCGATCCTAAAGGCATATTGGAGCGGTGGGAAGAGCACTTTCATGAATTGCTAAATGGCGAGCTAACTAAGCAATTCCAATATCTGATGATAATCTTACATTGCCGCCACCAAGCTTATTAGAATTTAGAAAAGCCATAAAGCAAGAACGCCTAACACTGGTCGCACAGGCAAGATAAAGGAGCGCGAGTTCGAAGTAGTAAAATCAATAACCCGCCTTGGGTCAATAGTAGCAGCCGACAGGGGCATGGAACCAGAAATACGCGTAAGACTGCTAAAAGCCTATATGCATCGGAGACGTGGGTGCTTAGCAGAAACAACTCCAACCTCTTAGCCGTGTTCGACAGAGAAATCCTTCGGAGAATTGTTGGCCCCCATGTGAGGACCTCCGCTGGAAGGATGGCGTAGACCAGGACGCCCAGAGCTTAGGGATAACAAACCGGGGTGGAAAGAAAAGTTGCGATAGGCCAGGACCGCACTATGAACATACCTATACATGTTGCTGTGCGTTTAATATTGAATTTTAACTAGATGAATTACATCGCAAAATATTTATTTATGATTTCTTCTAAAGATCTCGCGGGCCGGATAGAAACTTATCACGGGCTGTAGTTGGCCCGCGGGCCGGAGGTTGCCCACCGTTGCTCTAGAGCAATGTTTTTCTCCAAATACATCCAGGTATCACCCCCTAACGGATTAGTCACTTAGTGCAAAACACCCTGTATAATAAAAAATGGTTTACTTTAACATTTTATTTATTTTATTTTTTTAAATTTCTTCTTAACATTAGATTCGGTTGTAAAATTTATGCCTAAACCTAAATGTATCCAGTACACGGGCCTTTTCTGCTTTCACGGTATGCAAAACTCCATGCTACCATATAGGCCAGCGGAGAAGATTGCCCTTATTATGGTTGTCACTTCACCATAGTGAGAAATGTCACCTTTAAAATCAAATGAGAAAAATCTTACTTACAAACATCAAGTGAGAACAATTGTCACTGAATTTGCCGTTTCTCGATATCAGTAACAACAATTCGCCTTATCTCACTGATATGATACTTTTTTAGAGAACCATAATAACATTTCACTTCGCCATTTGTCACCATAAGTGACAACCATAATAAGGCTGAATGTTGAGATAGGACGAAGGGGTGGGCAGATTTTCTGAAGCAACTTTTACTTAATTTTCAAGTCAACTTTTTGACAGCTGTGTGGTTGTTGTTGTTTTTCTTTCTGGAAGAAAAGAGAGAGAAATAGCAGAAGGGAGAATTAAGATTAAAAACAACAACAATAAGCTATAGCATTCTGACGTCCAGTTGGTTTGAAAAGTTGGCTCATGTGAAAGCCCATACGACCTTCCATCGAATTTCAAAAGAGAATGAACGATGGCAGCAGATTTTTGTTGGTTGGCTGTTGGCTCGTGTGAAACTGGCCATATTTAACTTGAGGACGGTTATTGAAACTAACTGAGTCCTATAGTTCCAAATCATGTCTTATCCAAAAAAATCAAAAATTGAGTTAGGTACACTGCTACAATCTATGACCACTTCCTCACCTTTTTGAAAAATCAGGGTGTAAAAAAATTTTTTTCCTGCCCATTTTAATAAAACAAAACTGGGTATTTTTCCAAACTGTGTCTTATCCCATATAAATATGTAAAACAGTTTTTCCTCATTTCTGAAAAAGTAAGGAAAGTGGAAAAGACACGTTTTGGAACTAGTTAGTTTTTCATAAAAATAACTAATTTCACAACACAAGTCTGCAACGAGTTAAGTACCTGCTACAAATTTCAATGTGTGGAATGGATAACGTAAATTACGGCTTTTGATTTAGATTGATTAACAGGTGGTGGGAATGGCGCTTTCATCCGACTGGCGCTTTCACCAAATGGATTAACATGAGAACAGTTAAGGCCCGTCCTCACTACGCGGACTTAGATTCCACGCGCTTTTGGGCGTACGGCCAGACAAAAGCGCGCGTGATGTTTTAATTTTCTGAATCATGAGTGAGAAAACAATCAATTCTCAGTTGAAATGCCGTACGCACTTTTGAAAAACTCATATTGTGTGGACGTACAATGTACCTTTTTAAGCACGGCCTTTACCATGGACAAAGTCGTAAAAAAGTCATAAAACTCTATATGAAAAAAATCAAAAGCGCATACGACCCAAGTCCGCGTAGTGTGGACCCACCATTATGGTGGGACCACACTACGCGGACTTGGGTCGTACGCGCTTTTGCCTTTTTTTTCATATAGAGTTTTATGACTTTTTTACGACTTTGTCCATGGTAAAGGTCGTGCGGCACAACGACGCGGACAAAAGGCTGTGCTTAAAAAGGTACATTGTGCGTCCACACACTATGAGCTTTTCAAAAGCGCGTACGCCGTTTCAAATGAGAATTGATTTTTTCTCACTCATGATTCAGAAAATTAAAAGATCACGCGCGCTTTTGGCTGGCCGTACGACCAAAAGCGCGTGGGATCTAAAGTCCGCGTAGTGAGGACGGGCCTTTAGGTGAGCGGCGGCTATGTCCTAGGTGTGTATCTGTTGGATAACTGCTTACATTCATTTCCAGATAAAAAGAGTAACGTTTGACATGATCTTGCAAATTTGTGTAGAAAAACCTGTTTTTTGCTAGCTTCTGTAACGTATCTAAATCAATAGCTAGATTCTCAAAGGTTTTGAAGCGATCGTATTCTTGCCTCAGATTTAACATGTTGAATGAATATGGCAAGTTTATATCACGTCTTTTATATTAATCCAGATATTGTGTTTTGGTGGGAATCCAAGCCATTTTACTAGAACTTTATTTGCGCTTCATTTTCTCTCTACCTAAACGTCAGGGTTACTGGAGCTACCTCTAATTCATTTTATATATTATATTAATATATATATTTCCTTGGTAATCTTCAGGGTAAACAGCCCTTAACTTCTTTAATTTTAAATATTTCAGCACACCAATTAGGTGTGTAAACTTTTTCAAACATGTTTATATTTGCTTATAGGTACAAAATCATCAACTTTATATTTTGGTTTTAATTTTATTTTTCTACACTGCTAATAATAAACGTTTTGCGTTACATGGTTCAACATCTTCAAGTCTCATTTTAATCGTATGAAGTTTGCTAATCCAATGGCCATTGCCGTTCATACTGAATTCCTTCCACATAATATTTTTAACGTTCTGTTGAATCTTTCTACATTTTTAGCTTTCGAAGAGCTGTATGTAACTCAAGTAATGATTTATTTCGTATAGTTTCATCAGCTGACGCAAAAATTATTATAAATCTCCTTCCCGTCATCTGTTTTTTGGAATACATCCCTGATTAAAAATAGACTGCATTGCTTTAACCAGTTTTGAGGCCTTTTTACTTTCAAGCGGTAAGCCACATGCATATTTTGAAAAAGGTAATACCTTGGGTAGTGATTCCCACGTTTAAAATATTTTCTAGCTGGTTTATGCAGTTCGTTAATTATTGTCTTCTGCTCATGTATACCGAATGTATAAATATCAGACGATGAATTAACATTGGTTGGTGCAGCCCAACACTTCGGAAAATGTACCTAAAAAATAAAAAAACCACGATTAATAACTTTTATAAAACAGTACAATATGTTCATCTATTACTTTTAACCGAAATGTCCTCCTGACCAGCAACATCAGTGTCATCACTAAAAATAAAGACAGGAAATAAATAGTATTATTTAATAAAACGTAATTTTAAATGTATGTAAACAAACATGCAACAACAATATAGAAAAAACAGAAGTACAAAAAATTAATAAAATTAAAATTGATTTAAGAACACTGTTGAAGATTGAATGATGAATTGATTGAATGAATAAATTAAATATAAATTGAATTACATAAAAAATATTATTATTAAAAAATAGTGAATTAGAAATTATTTGACAGTTACCAAAACAAAAATTTTGTCTGTTAAAAAACTTCAAAAATACAAGAAATATGCACAAAACAACGCCCCCAATTAAAAATAAATGAACTTACCTAATATTTAAGGTAAATCAAATCACAAATTCTCTTCGCAAATCACAAATTCTCCGACGACGCTCGTTTATTGCCGAGCATGAAAATTGTCCAGACATTATTTATTAGGAAATTTTCCAAGCTCTCTAATTATGACAAAAAAATATTAGTTAACTACGTATTTATTGGAGAAAAAAGTGGTTTTAGTTGAAATTTTAGTTTAAAAAACCGAAATTTTGACTTTGATGACTCATAATTCTCGAAGTTGGTAGGGTTTTAAAAGGTATTCGCCAAAAACCGTAATTTAACTCTTCTTTTGTTTAATAACTATTGCAGCGGCACTTTTTAGGAAGCGGACTTTTTATCATATAATATTAATACTATTTAGAAGAGAATAGAAAAAAGTCGACCCCGTTACAAAGGACTCCGAAGTGAATTCCTTATTTTACTGGTCTATATACAAAATTTGTAGTTAGGGAGCTGACGCTTGAAAAAACCATCTCGCCCTAACCTTCTGCCACCTGGTATATAAGCTTTTCAAGTAATTTCGAGCATTTTTTATCATATGATATACATACTAGCAAAAACCGAAAAGATTCGACGATGAAAAATTGTGTACTACGTGCACAACAGACACATATTCAGAATCATCCGCATAGATTTTGCTGCAGAGCTTCGTTCATGGCGCCAAAATTTTTTTTCCAAAAAACCGCAAAAAAATCAATTTTGCAAATTTGGCACCCACCGTGAAGCCCAAAAAAGCACAATTTGGTACCACTAAAAAAATCTAATAAATACATTACACACACATTTCCAACAGACGCACAGTGGCTCCAAATGCCGAAAAGGTGGCCAAAAGTTCCTAAAATTCATCTTTGATTTGGGGACTTTTTGGGTCTAGTTATGTATTTTGGTACCTAAGGTACTAGAAACAGCGTTTTATAACGGCCAAACTTGCGGGGGGGCTCTCGGGAGCCATTGTTACGTGAGCGTCTGGCACACGAGGGCCTCGGCGGGGTGCGGGGTGAAACGGCTTTTTTGTGTTAACACTTTAACAGTGACCTGGAATCGTTTGAAATGGGTTCTGTTAACGAAAGTAAGTACTTTTAAACGTTATTTCATATTGACCACCAATTTTCTTAATTTTTTATTACTTCCCGTTGTAAACGTCAATGTTTAAAATTACATTACTCAAAAGCCCCATGACATCCCACTCTCTAAGGCGTCCATTACACGTTCATGCAAGCGGCAATCAATTCCACCAGTCATGATTAATGGAAATCAAAATATACGTAGGATTTCCTCAGTCATCACCTTAGACGCTAGGTTTTTCGTCAGTCGTAGGCAAAACTGTGGAAAAACTGACAGCAAAACCTATCGTGTAATGGGCGCCTAACAAGTTTTGTCGCATTCTTGAGATCTTTCTCTATAATTTGGAAGTTTCAAAAGTTGCCCCATTTTGCCCCGATTTGTTTAATTTAAATAAAATCTCATAAAATTTTGGCGATTTTATAAGAACTTTGTCCGTCATATTGGATCCGCCATTTTGTTTTTTAAATTTTGAGTAGCAATTCGTAATCAGCAGACTCGAAGTACTCTTCATACCAAATTTCATAAAAAATCGGACCACTTTATAAAAATTTTGTCCGCCATATTGGATCCGCCATTTTGTTTTTTTTTATTTTGAGTGAAGATTCGTAATCAGTGACCTCAAAATACTATTCGTATGTAGTTTCATACAATTTGAATAAATTCCACATATTTTGGCCACATTTTCAGGACTTGGAACCACTATGAGACGTACGGAATTTTTTCAAAGAGCTTGGATATACATACTATATATAATGTTGGCATTTAGAGCTAAGATGTGAAGATTTTCGGCTCTACCACTATTCAACAACCCACATACAGCTGCCTGTGGGAGACGCATGGATTTATCAGATCGAGTCCAACCACTTTCAGTGATTGTCCTTATGGCTGCAGTAGAAAATAAAATATAATACTTTAAAAAATTTTACTCCATATACTGGCTGGAGCAATAAAAACTTAACATACAAAATTATTTTTTACTTTTTAAAATAAAAGCGTATTTTTCAGATTTTTTAAACTATATATGTATTTTATTTTCTACTTTTTAGTTAACCCGCCATTTTGAATTTGGAATGACGCCACACAGATAATAGTATTCTACTTCGCACACTCTTTCATTTGATACCCATACCAAGTGCCTTGTAAAGAAAAAGGTAATCCGCTATTTTGTTGTTGAATTTGGAATGACTCCACACAGCTAATTGTATTCTACTTGCAATACCCTTTTTTCATTTGATACCCATGTCGGGAAACACAATTGCAAAATTCGGCCGCCATCTTGAAACCGCCATCTTGATTTTTTTACAAAAATGTCATATTGTATTGTCACCAGTGGCGGATTTAAGCTCGACGGCGCTCTAGGCCCTGTCCGATATGGCGCCTTTTTTGCTTTGTAGTGATACTTTTCACCTTCAGTTTCAGTTTTAGATAGGTGGGAGTATTCTGCGTACACTGATACTTTATTCATGAAAATAGGTCAATCCAAAACCTACCGTCTATCCAAAAACTATCCACAGCCGGTCGCTTTGTAAACTTAACGGATACACCCTGTATGTATACTAAACAGTAGAGGGCCTAAGATAGATTCTTGGGGAACGCCAGCAAAAAGCATGCCAGGAGAGGGAATTAAATGGGAAATATTCACCTGTAGTGAACGAGCTGCTAAAAAGCTACATGAGCGTAAGAGCAGAAGAAGGAAAACAAAATTGTGTACAGAGTTTGCGTAAAATGACGGAGTGATTGACGTTATCAAAACCGTTGGAGAAGTCTAGCAAGAGTATACAACATACCTTGTTATCATCTTCTGTATATTAATTAATTATTTAATAGGCAAAGCCAACTTTTGTGATCCCTTTTTAACCTATTTCTGGTGCACGTATCTTAATGGAACATATATCAAACGAAAGATATTTTTTCATAGATGGTCAGAATATATATTTTATTCAGGGACGTCCATAAGGAAAGGTGTGAAAGCCAGGTAGAGTTTTAACTATACTGAACATTTTTGAAGTGAAAACTTCTATAGGCACGTTGGGCACTTTTTGGCCTGGGGAAAAAACTAAAAACTCGCGTCACGCGCACTTTTTGTGTGCCATCACGCGCACGTACCATCACGAGAGAAAAATGTTTCCTTTAGGGGTTTTAGTTTTAATTATGTAGTATGAATTATATATTATATATTAAATATTATATATTAAATATTATATATTAAATATTATATATTAAATATTATATATTGAATATTATATATTTAATATTATATATTAAGTATTGTGTATTATGGACTATGTAGTGTACTACGTACTATGAGCTATGTACTAATTATTATGTATTAATTATTATGTTCTATGTGCTATGTATTATGAATTATGTAGTATGTACTATGTACTATGCACTATGTACTATGCACTATGTACTATGCACTATGTATTATGTACTATGTACTACACACTATTTACTATGTACTGTATATTATGCACTATTTTCTATGTATAGTACATAGTAAATAGTGCTAGTAGTATATTCTATGTATTATGTCCTATGTACTATGTACAATGCATTCTGTATTATATACTATGTACTATTTACTATGCACTATGTACTGTATATTATGCACTATTTACTATGTACTATATACTATGTATTATGTACTATGCACTATGTTCTATGTACTATGTACAATGCATTATGTATTATATACTATGCACTATGTACTGTATATTATGCTTATTTACTATGTACTATATACTATGTATTATGTACTATGTATTATGTCCTATGTACTATGTACAATGCATTATGTATTATATACTATGTACTATTTACTATGCACTATGTACTGTATATTATGCACTATTTACTATGTATCTACTATATACTATGTATTATGTACTATGTACTATGTTCTATGTACTATGTACAATGCATTATGTATTATATACTATGTACTATTTTCTATGCACTATGTACTGTATATTATGCTTATTTACTATGTACTATATACTATGTATTATGTACTATGTACTATGTATTATGTCCTATGTACTATGTACAATGCATTATGTATTATATACTATGTACTATTTACTATGCACTATGTACTGTATATTATGCACTATTTACTATGTACTATATCCTATGTATTATGTACTATGTTCTATGTACTATGTACAATGCATTATGTATTATATACTATGTACTATTTACTATGTACTATGTACCGAATATTATGCTTATTTACTATGTACTATATACTATGTATTATGTACTATGTACTATGTACTATGTACTATGTACTATGTACTATGTACTATGTACTATGTACTATGTACTATTTACTATGTACTATGTACTGTGTTCTATGTACTATGTACAATGCATTATGTATTATATACTCTGTACTATTTACTATGTACTGTGTACCGAATATTATGCTTATTTACTATGTACTATATACTATGTATTGTGTACTATGTACTATGTACTATGTACTATGTTCTATGTACTATGTATAATGCATTATGTATTATATACTATGTACCATTTACTATGTACTATGTACTATTTACAATGTATGCACTATGTACTATCCACTATGTACTATGGCCATAGAAATCCACACATTTGAAAATTAGTATGTGGGTATAAAGTTTAATCGTGCATTTCCGAAGCTTGGTTTAGCCTTCCACGCGACTCATCGGATACCAAAAATGCATGTACATCGTTCATTATATTTATAGGAAGTGAGTAACTACTTTTGACTGCATTAAATTAGTTATCCTAAATTGATGTTAAAATGTCTGTATCCATCAATCTTTCTCATGTAAGTATAGTTATAATAAATATAAAAATATAGGTATATATTATGTATATATATATATACAAAATTTATTGATCCTTATCCTATTGTAATATCAAGATTGATTTGGAAATATAGACTGGCCGCCCATAGAAGTTTTCACTTCCAACGTGTGGTCCTACGCACACTCATATTTTTTTTCTATATTTTCAACTGGTGTAATTCTTTCTAAGTTTCGAAGATTGTGGTTACAGGTAGTAAATTTCTTCCATGATGTCGATGTTTAACAGTTTTGCCGACGATGTATCGGCGATGTATCGTCCGTCAAAACATCGATGTTAATATCGATGTTTGTGAACGAAACATCGATGTTTTGCAAACAACGATGTATCGTTTGCATCCCTAGTTGTCAGAGACTTTGACCTCGCACAAAATGTGATCTCGCTGGAAATTGGGACTTAGGTACTTTTTTGGGTGTAGAAAACGATAAAAAAATCTTTGCTGCTCTAAAGTGTATGCTAATTTCACAATTTCGAAAACAATTTCGAAAATTTGGTTTTCGCTTTATATATCGAAAATAAAAAAAATCGAAAAACTAATAGCGCCACGTGAAAGAGCGGTCAATTTTACTAAAATCTATTACATATATAACTTATTTTAAAAAAAAATTGTTTTATTATTATAAAAAAATTTTAAAAATAAGAAGCAAATTCGAAAAATCTAACGGCGCCAAAAGCTGAATTCAAATTTTCTAGCGAGGCGTTCGGGGAAAAACTAAAGTATCCTTGCCTAAAGGACGCAAAAATAAAAATAAACTAGTTGGGATGTGGCTTTTGACCCTTTCGGTCCACAAGATTAACTTCCCAGTATTCGTTCAAACAAAAAAACGACTCGAACGATTTTTATGAAAATCTTTTCAGATCATACTTCCTTTAACACGCTTTGAACGGCATCTTAACGAAGTCGGTATCTTTTTTGGTTCGCGCGAAATCGTGCTGGTACAAAAATCACTTAAGTCGTTCAAACAAAAAAACGGTTCGACCGATTTTTATGAAAATGTTTTCAGATCATATGTCCTTTAACATGCTTCGAACGGCACCTTAACGAAGTCGAAATCTTTTTTGGTTCTCGCGAAATCGTGCCGGTACAAAAATCACTTAAGTCGTTCAAACAAAAAAACGGCTCGGCCGATTTTTATGAAAATATTTTCAATTCATATGTCCTTTAATACGCTTCGAACGGCACCTTAACGAAGTCGATATCTTTTTTGGTTCGCGCGAAATCGTGCTGGTACAAAAATCACTTAAGTCGTTCAAACAAAAAAACGGCTCGACCAATTTTTATGAAAATCTTTTCAGATCATATTTCCTTGAACACGCTTCGAACGGCACCTGAACGAAGTCGATATCTTTTTGGGTTCGCGCGAAATCGTTCAGGAAAAAATGACCACATACGTACGCACACACACACACACACACACATATTTCTTCTCAAATTTTTGCTTAAAATGCTATTGGGACCTTGAAACGTGTAAATACATTGAAAATTTCGAATCCGATTTTCGGACCGATTACAATAACTTCCTACTGGGAAGTTAAAAAAGCATTTTAAAGGGGACACTGTAAGCTTTCTAAAAAAGCCATTAGTTTTTAATTTTTTGTTTTTTTTTCTCATAGAAAACTTGAACGGAAGTTATAATTTGTAAAATTCTCACTCATGTTTATAAAATTGAAGATATATATTAATAGAGACGTACGAAAAAAAAATCGTTGTACATTTATCATCATTAGACATTTGCTTTTGATGTAAAAATAATTAAAAAGATAAACATTGTCTCTGCTTATAGCCTTATGACACTGGCTTTTTCGTAGGCTGAAAATGCTGCCTTGGCTAGGCTGAAAATGACGAAATCTGTTATACTGTGTAACAGAGATAGCATGCGAGAGCAAGAACGATTGTCTGATTATTATAACAGATTGTTGCTAGTGGATCCAGAAGAAATCCGTTGGGAAATATTTGAAATATTTAAATTTATTGTGATTAAAATTAAACTAATTTAAATTTATTGTATTTAAAATTAAACATCGTCAACATCAGGTACAGAAATTAAGATCTGTTTTGACCTGAGTCCTTCTTTACCACCGTTGTGTTTCCCCACAATTAAATCCTTTCATACATCGAGATTTTCTATGGCTCTGTTTACTTCTTCAAGTGAGATTTTTGTTTATTACTTTCAAGACAAAAACTTGCGGGAGTCGCAGGTCAATTTTTTAATTCCTGGTCATGCATATGTAATTTAAAAACAATCGGAATCCAGTTTTGCGGCACCTCTGGAAAGCTCATAACAAATTCTGTCGTTATAAATTGTGAGTTGTTGCTGTTTTGTCCGTACGAAATGGGGAAAAAAAGTATAAAAAATGAAAAACTAACTTGGACAGAATATCAAGTAGAGTTTATAATAGACGAGATAGTTTATCGTCAAACTGCGGCACCACGAAAATCATAGAATAACCCAATTCGCAACCCCAGCCTGTTGTAATATGAAAAATATGTCTCCCCGCCTTGAAATTACTATTGGAACATTAAAACATCACGTATACACCTCAAAATTTGTTTGGAGCGATTTTACACCGGAGCCCCAGTTCTAAACATTTACCCTTCAATTATATTTATTGTAACTTCAATTATACTTATAATCACTAAAATTGTATTTATAATCACTTCAATTTATTGTTATTCATTCACTGTTATAAAAAGTCTAGAGATGCAGCAAACTGTTATAAAAAGCATAGGAAAAATAACATGCATTTCATTCTTTTCCTATGCTTTTTATAACAGTTTTCTAGACTTTTTATAACACTTAAAATCCAGCCAAGAAAAGTTTGAGTATATTCCTCTCACTCTTACATATGGGAAAATCCCCTTTGAATTTTTTCTTTCAGGTTTCAGCCTAGCCAAGGCAGCATTATCAGCCTACGATGAAGCCAGTGTCATAAGGCTATTAATAAAATTTATGTTGTAAAATATTCATTTTTTCTTACAGCATTCATTCGGCGCCATTTTTATGTTCAAAAGCAACCGGCACCAAACGAGAAAAATGAAAGACTGCCGGTGGCCCGGGGCGCGTCTTTCGTCTTCTTCATATTTTGTGTGCCGGCTGTATTTGAATATAAAAATGACGTCGAATGAATGCTGTAAGAAAAAATGAATATTTTACAACATAAATTTTATTAAACAGAGACAATGTTTATCTTTTTAATTATTTTTACATCAAAAGTAATTGAGGAGGTTATTATCAAAAGGTGACATGTCCATACAACAAGTTTTTTTTTTTTAACAAGGATCGATTAACCTTGGTCAAATACATAGTTTTTGTTTGAAAACAAGTTTAAAATCGCACCATATCCCGTATATAATAGACCATAAATTCGTATATTTTTTCAAATTCGACACATGTCCAAACAACCGATTTTCTTCTCTAAATTTTCTTCCCCGCTTACCAAGAAAAGCAATAAAACTGTGGCCAAATCGCGCGATGAATTCACCAGTTTGAAAAAGCCAAAGTCATTGTAAGGTTCGTTTGTTTGGCGATTTGTGACTTGACAAATGCAATATGAATGAAGCAATAGTTAGTGGTTTGAATAGTGGATCTCGAAAGAGAATAAGTCTTGTTCAAAAAACGACAAAGACAGTATGTATTCACAACTTTGCTATGTTATTATAAATATATTTTAGTTTAAAATGAAATTTTAATTTTATTTTATAATTCAAAATATTAAAATAGTATCTATGATTTCAAAAAAGATACATCTCCACCATACTATTAAATCAGAAAGTGACATGTCCATTATGGTATATTACAAAAAGGTACATGTCCATTTTGTTTTTGTTTTTTTTACAACAACCAGTTAATGTATTTCTATGATTTTTGCACAATAACGTAATAAAATACTTGATGTGTGTCGTCATATTTTTTAAAAATAAATATCTTTTAAGACTAAGTTTATGTACAGTTTTTACTCATTGCTGTAAAAAAATGAATGGAGGACATGTCACCTTTTGATAATAAGCTCCTCAATTGTCTAGTGATGATAAATGTACAAGGATTTTTTTTTGTACGCCTCTATTAATATATATCGTCAATTTTATAAACATGAGTGAGAATTTTACAAATTATAACTTCCGTTTAAGTTTTCTATGAGAAAAAAACAAAAAATTAAAAACTAATGGCTTTCTTAGAAAGCTTAGAGTGTCCTCTTTAAAATGCTTTTTTTATTTTTATTTTTGCGTCCATTTTAAGCAAGGATACTTTAGTTTTTCCCCGAAAGCCTCGCTAGAAAATTTGAATTCAGCTTTTTGGCGCGCTTAGATTTTTCGAATTTGCTTCTTATTTTTAAAAATTTTTTATAATAATAAAACAATTTTTTTTTATATAAATTATTATATAGATTTTAGTAAAATTTTCCGCTCTTTCACGTGGCGCTATTAGTTTTACGAGTTTTTTTAATAACTTTTACTCAACTTACAGACCTTTGACTAAATTTGAACGTGCGCGTCTGTGACGTCACTGTGAAATTAGTAGGCTAGTAAACGTGAATGAATTTATCCGATAGTTGTTTACTACAACTGTCGCAACTGAAATTTGCTTGTATTACAGTGTTTTTCATAGTGAGCTCTATCAAATGCCATCAAGTCTTTAAGCAGTCAAATTATATGCAGCCTGCAATTAATTTATGGCGATGCTTCTCACTTTGTGAGTTAATGAGCCGGTTTAGACGGTGCGCTCCAGCGCATGTGCCTCACGAGCTTTGTGGATAAAGGGAGAAGTGGGGTGGTACCTCTCTTCATTCCCACTCCTCCCTTCATCCCCAAACGTTCGTGAGGCACATGCGCTGAAGCGCACCGTCTAAAACAGCTCAATGACTAATATGCGACAACAAGGAGACAACATGTTTGTTGATATTCTCAATGCACTAAGAATTGGAGAATTACTACCAGAGCATATGAAGATTCTCTTCGAACATGTCACTGATGACTTCACTGGAAAATTTTCGAAAGAAAATGCTTTAAGAATTTATGCAACTAGAGCAAAAGTTGAAGCGCATAATACAGGTGTAGTTGAACATTTTAAAGCTAAAGCACTTTTGGGGTTTTAGTTAGAGCAAATTGTGGTTCTGTTCAAAAATTCGTCTTCTGGGTTTTAGTTAGGGCAAAAGGTGATTTTGTTCGGGAAATGGCTTAGCTTGGAAGGAAGATTTTAATTAAACCGATAACAAAAGAATTTCCTGCATTAGGAAGTTTTGGCAGAGCAGAACGTCGCATGTTGCCAATTGTGTTATGCTATGCTACCACATCTCATAAAATGCAAGGTGGCACATTAGATTTAGGAGTCGCTGATCTCTCAGGTCTCTTTGCTAAAGGTCAAGCATATGTAATGCTGAGTAGATTTAGATCTTTAGACGGATTAAAAATTGAAAATATAAATCCAGTACAATTAACAGGCAAAAAACCATGCAATACTGATGCTCTTGAAGAAATGGAGCGCATGAGAAAATTACCTGCTACTTTTTAATATGGATCAATTAAAAAATTTCTTGTTATTTATAGTTGTGACTAAAATGTACAAAATAAAATATAGTTGTGACTAAAAAGTAAAAAATAAAAAAATGAGTTAAAAAAACTTTTAAAAGAAATAACTTTTATATAAATAAAATGCACTAAAAAGTACAAAATAATTGTTTCTTTCTCAGTGATATACACACGAAAAGTTTCATTGCGAAATAAGAAATGCTAGAACTCAGACTAAATCTTAAACTTGAATGTATTAACAATATTTTAAAATTATAGTATCTCGTTTGACTTTAAATGTTTGAACTCTTATCAATGTATTGTGTAAATTTACAGCTTTTCAAGTGCATTAATAAAAGTTTGGGCATGAGCTGCAGTTAGACAATTGTGATTATAGTTATGGATGCCCAAACTTTTATTAATGCACTTGTAAAGCTGTAAATTTACACAATACATTGATAAGAGTTCAAACATTTAAAGTCAAACGAGATACTATAATTTTAAAATATTGTTAATACATTCAAGTTTAAGATTTAGTCTGAGTTCTAGCATTTCTTATTTCGCAATGAAACTGTTCGTGTGTATATCACTGAGAAAGAAACAATTATTTTGTACTTTTTAGTGTATTTTATTTATATAAAAGTTATTTCTTTTAAAAGTTTTTTTAACTCATTTTTTTTATTTTTCGATATATAAAGTGTAAACCTGGCAACCTGGAGAGAGTTTAGAAATGGCGTCGCAAGCGAAACGGTGGCGAGACGGTAGAGCGATTTATGTTCGTTTTTATTCATTTAATATATATACTGTAGAATTACGATATTGTTCCGTTTAATATTATCTTTCGTTTCTCGTTCGAATTAATAAACATTTACTTTGTTTTATTGGATTTGTTTTTTTATATGACAATAAGAGATTTCGATATTTACAAATCAGGTGTGAGGTAAAAATCTGGTAAAATCTGGTAAAATCTGGTGAAATCGGCTGAAAGCGAAACCATTAGGAACGAGGAGCCGGGATTTAATTACATAAAAGTTACAAAAATAAAGAAGTGCGGTTAAAATCAACAAATTAAAAGTTGTGAAATTCTTTTGTTTACCGTTATATTCCAGTTTTGGATACAAGCGTTGCCGAGTACAACACATTTTCAATGCATTTGTGTGCGTGTACAAAGTAAAATAAAATCGGTATATGTATTCGTTGACAGTTCGCGAATTAAGAGAAAAAGCAAAAGAAATCGGAGTGCATGCGGGCGGGAATAAGAAAGAATTATTAAATCGAATAATGGCTAAAAATAGTGAAACAACTATTTCGGAAGAACCGAGTCAATTTATGTTTACGCCGCGAGATATAATTGAAACGTTACCAGAATATGATCCGTCAGTATCAATATTGTCTATTAAAGAGTGGGTGAAGAGAGTCGATACTCTTTATAAAATTTACAAGTGGCCGGAGGAATTGTTGCTGTTTGCCATAAATGCGAAATTGAAAGGACAAGCGAGAACGTGGATTGATAGATCGGAAATAATTAGCAATTGGGAAAACTTGGCAGAAGCGTTAACTAAGGAGTTCACAAAAAAATATGATGAAGCGGATGTGCATATTGCGATGGCAAATAGAAAAAGGGGAAAGAACGAGACTTTAACTGCGTATCTGGACGAGCTGATCAAAATCGGACAAACAGGGAAGTTAAATGAATGTAGTATAGTAAAATATTTTATAATGGGCATGCAAGACGAGGAATTATTTACAATTTTTCAGAGCCAAAGGATGGAAACCATATCTGAACTCAAAGACAGGGTTGAATGGTGCCTGAGTTTGAGAAATTTAAGGAATATCTCTAAGAAAGGCACAACTGTTCAGGCATCATCGGTGAAACCAGGAGGCTATGTCAATATAAAATCTGAACGAGATATGATATGTTACAATTGCAAAAACCCTGGACATAAATCAAACGAATGCCGAGCACCGAAAAATGCTGAGTGTTTCAATTGTCACCAACAGGGGCATCTGTCTAAAGATTGTCCAGCACCTCAAAGGAGAGAACGATGTGAAAAATGTAATAAGGTGCATAGAAAAGGGGTACAAACCGATTGTACTCAGCAAGTCAGTAAAGTTGGGTATCTAGAGTCAAAATTGAAAAGTGAATATTATAAAATAGTTACAGTAGAAGATACCGAATTTGTTGCCTTTATCGATGGCGGGTCTGAGTGCTCAATGATTAAACAAAGCGAAATTGGGTCCTTTGAAAAACCCATACAAAAATGCCTGAATAAAATTATAGGTTTCCTTGGAGAGAGTTACGTTTCCACAGAGAGAATAAATTTAGAATTCATCTTGGAAGGAATTAGAAGTGAAGCAATTTTTTATGCAGTACCAGATGACGCCCTACCGGCGAGTTTACTAATGGGTCAGAATATAATAAATAGAAAGGGATTACGAATGATTAAAGAATATAATCAACTACGATTTGAGACGGTACCAGTGCAGCGGGATAGTGAAGCGAGGAGACGCGACGAGATTTTGAGAAGCGAAGTACAAATAGGCATAACCGAAAATAGCGTGGAAGAAAAAGTTATGACCTTGGTTAACGAGTATAAGGAACTATTTGCGAGAAATTTTAGCGAGACTGGATGTACCGATCTGATGGAAATGAAAATCGAGCTAGAAAATAATAAACCATTCGAACTGCGACCGTATCGTGTTCCATATCCAAAGAGGGAAGTAGTTAATAAAATGTTGCAAGACCTGATTGAGAACGATATTATTTGCGAATCAACGTCCTCATACGCTAGTCCTGCGTTATTAGTAGCAAAAAAGGATGGCGACGATCGACTTTGTGTTGACTATAGGGTTTTAAATAGCCGTACCAAGAAGGAAATATTTCCAACGCCCAACATCGAGGAGCAAATTCAAGAAGCGGCGAAATATCAGTATTATACCGTGCTAGACTTAAATAGCGGATACTATCAAGTGCCTATCGAGGAAGCTAGTCGACGTTATACAGCATTCGTAACCAGTAGCGGATTATACGAATTTAAAAGAATGCCTTTCGGGCTTAGGAACGCGCCTTCCGTATTTCAGCGTTTGATGGCGAGAGTATTGAAGGATCTACAGAAAGGAGACGCAATAAATTATATGGACGATTTGTTGATTGGAAGTCGAACATACTGCGAAATGGAGCAAAAGTTGAGACGAGTTTTTCATGTAATAAGGCAATCGGGATTGACATTAAACCTAAAAAAATGTATGTTCGTAAAAACCACTATTGAGTATCTGGGTCATGAGATAAAGCTGAACGAAGTCAGACCGGGTGCCCTGAAGACGAAAGCGATAACAAATTTCAAATGTCCAGAAAACGTTACAGAAGTTCGTCAGTTCCTGGGACTGTGCAGTTATTTTCGGAGATTCGTACCTAAATTTGCTGAGATGGCAACGCCGCTGAATAAGTTACTGCGTAAGGAATCAAAGTTCGAGTGGAAAGCAGAACAGGAGAATAGTTTTAAACAACTTAAAGATAACCTGACGAGACAACCAACGTTGGCAGCCTATAATCCAAAATTAAGTTGCGAGGTACACACTGATGCGAGTAGTAGCGGGTTGGCTGGTATCATGTTACAACGATCCGAGACAAGTTTAAAACCGGTTGCTTACTTTAGTAGAGCTACAACCGATACCGAGAGAAGCTTTCATAGCTATGAATTAGAAACGTTAGCTGTTGTCAGTAGCCTAGAAAGATTCAAATATTACCTTTTGGGAAAAACAGTACGAGTACTGACAGATTGTTCCGCGTTAAAAACGACCATGTCAAAGAAGGAGTTAATTCCACGCATTGCAAGATGGTGGTTAAGAATTCAAGAGTTTGACATTATGCTAGAGCATCGACCTGGAATTCGTATGGGACATGTAGATGCGCTTAGTCGTTCACCTGAAGAACCGTCACGAGAGTTAGAACCGGCTTCGTTAAACATATACAAGGTGATGATAACAGACGACGATTGGTTATATACTTTACAGATGCAGGATTCCTTCCTTCAAAGTATTGTGGATAAATTGAAATCAAAGGCCGATAAACAAATATTGAAAGATTATGTCATCGAACGCGGACGTTTATATCGAAAAATAAACAACATTAAGTTATGGGTTGTGCCCAATGCGGTTAAATGGAGAATTGTACAGGACTGTCATGATAAAGCGGGACATCTAGCGGTGGATAAAACTTTGCAACGTATTCGAGAAATATATTGGTTTCCAAAAATGAGAGGTTACGTGAAGAAATATACGGAAGCGTGTGTAGAATGTGCGTATAACAAACATCATGGAGGTCGTAAAGAAGGAGAATACCATTTCGACGAAATCGAACCAATTCCATTTAGGACCGTCCATCTGGACCATTTAGGACCTTTCCCGCGAAGCTCAAAAGGAAACATGCACGTGTTGGTTATCGTGGACTCATTTACCAAATATATTGTCGTCCGAGCGGTAAGAAATACAGCGACTGCGCCTGTCATAAAGGCCTTAAACGAAATCACGGGAATTATTGGTATGCCGGCGAGAGTCATTACAGATAGAGGAACTGCGTTCACCTCTAAAACATTTGAGGCTTATTGTCGAGACAATTGTATGCAACATATAAAGGTAGCAGTACGAACTCCTCGGGCCAACGGGCAAGTAGAGAGAGCAAATAGGACGCTCATATCAATGATCACCACAACCACTCAGGAGGACCGAAAATGGGACGAAAGACTGAGGAACATTCAATGGACCTTGAACACGATGGTGAACCAAACCACAAAACGAAGCCCTCATGATTTAGTGTTCGCCTACAACCCGCGAGACATCGAGGAAAACAAAATCGCTCTCACCTTGCAAGTCGATAAGGATGAAGGATCTGGAGATGAACTACCAAAAATTCGCTATGCTGCTGCTGAATTAATCAACGAGCAGAGAGAAAAATGGAAACGTCGATTCGACCAACTACATCGGCATCCTACGAAATACGAAATTGGCGAACTCGTGTTAGTTGAGAATGAACCGGGTAGCACTGGAGCACCCAGAAAGCTCGAACCAGCATATAAGGGGCCTTATATGGTAACAAAAGTACTAGACAAGGATCGATACGTAATCGAGGATCCACCGTATCTGAAGGTAACTCAGCGGGCGTATACTTCCGTATTTGCAAGCGATAAGATGAAGAAATGGTGTTGTCTACCACCCGGCGATGAAAACGATGAAGGACGAGTTGAAGACGAAGATACCGAAGACGACTACACCAGTGAGGACACTGTACCGTTAGGATGGCCGAGCTGTAAACCTGGCAACCCGGAGAGAGTTTAGAAATGGCGTCGCAAGCGAAACGGTGGCGAGACGGTAGAGCGATTTATGTTCGTTTTTATTCATTTAATATATATACTGTAGAATTACGATATTGTTCCGTTTAATATTATCTTTCGTTTCTCGTTCGAATTAATAAACATTTACTTTGTTTTATTGGATTTGTTTTTTTATATGACAATAAGAGATTTCGATATTTACAAAAGCAAAAACCAAATTTTCGAATTTGTTTTCGAAATTGTGAACTTAGCATACACTTTAGAGCAGCAAAAATTTTTTATCGTTTTCTACACCCAAAAAAGTACCTAAGTTCCAATTTTCAGCGAGATCACATTTTGTGCGAGCTTTCAGTCTGAATTTGGCTCTGACGACTGGGCTATTACTAATTAGTGATTTAAAAAAAACTAATTAAAATTTCTTAAAACGGAAACTTTTAGTCACCTGTTTGGGTATCCATGCATCTACAAAGAAAAATCAGATTTCTATCTCTTCTAGTTTGGCTCCAACGCGTGACGATACGCACAAGCAGACAGACAGACAGAAAGACAGACACGCAGACACATCTCGTGAATAGGGAGGGGGCTCGAAAAAAATGTTGTTAACTACTTGACGGTATAATTTACTTTATACTGTACTTGAAATACTCCACATTCCTGGAAAAATAGTGGCAGAAAAAATCCATGGGCCATTTTTCCGTGTGTGAATTAATAAAACACAAAAAAAGTTAACTCTAACTGGATTTAACAAAATGGAATATTTTCTATTCGATGTGTACATCGACGGAAAAATAGTGGCAGAAATTTTGGTCGGGCTATTTTTGAGTAATTCAACGTCAAAATATCGAAAATTGGACGAAAAAAGGTAAAAACTGGTAAAAAATGGTTAAAATTGAAAAATTGATACTAGTGGCAGAAATTTTTGACCATTTGTGCCCTCCCCCCCTAAATATTTTTAAACGTTTTAACCAAATGTGCTGAAGTTGCCATTTCGAAAACACGCCGCCTCAAGGATTGAGCAAGTTTCCAAGCTACTAGCCGGCGAGTTTAGAAGCCGGCCGGTGTTCAGCTAGTGCGATAGTGACGATGACACACAAAACTTTCCACTCGCCTAGTAGCCAACTAGCTAGCGAGTTGAACCCACGTCTTGTTTTGTTTTTCCTTTGTTCCTTTCCGTCATTTTGTAGACAATAGCTGCGATCCATTGGGCGATCTTTTCTAGAGCACCACAGGAACACGATTTTTGACAATTACCAGTAAAATGTATCTACCCAAAAGCAAGAGCAAAGATAGCTGCGAGTAGCTAGCAGCAGTTTTGAGTAGTTTACCAGTCCTAATGGATCGCAGCTAATGAAACCTAAATAATCGTTAAATACTAGTGGCAGAAACTATTTACCATTTGCACCCTCCCTAAGCCACCCCCTAAGCCACAAATAAGTAAGGTCTGGCGGCCCTGGGATCTTGGACTAGTAGGAATATTTTTCAATTTTAACCATTTTATCACAATTTTTTTCGTTTTTGGGCCAATTTTCAACATTTTGACATTGACTTACTCAAAAAAGCGGGTGTCTGTATCACGGATACGGACAAATGACGTGAATACGTCTACAATGTTCTGAAAGAGAACGTTTTATTGTTTTATTGGTATCAAAAAGGTAGGAAATAAAAAATAAAAAACAAATTGAAAAAACCTTGTTGATCAGTTCTGAACCGACTGCTTAGAGAGTTTCGGGATACACTATGTTCAATGTTCTTCCATTTGGGGCTAGGATGTGAAGATTTTCAGATTTTCCAACTCTTGAACAACCTACTTACAGTGGCGTGGCGTGCTTTGAATTGTAGGGGATGCAATCTGGCAAAATTTGTGTGGAAAAACTCATTCAAATGGAGTATTAAGATTATCTATATTGTAATGAAAGATAAAGTCTTCCATTGATATTCCAGCGAGTGTGAGCTACTTTTGGAAGTTTTCGCTTTATCAACAAGTCGATGACAGCGGATCGTTTAGTTGAGTGACTAAAGAAATTTGAGAAACCTGTGATTGACTGAAAGAAGATTCGGCACTCACGAATCTTGTCACATGATTTCGATAAAACAATATTTAAACGATGAGCAAAGCAGTATACAAAAAGGGCATTTGGAAATTTCTTTAACTCGGATTTGAAGACAGCTAACTTTACCCGCCATAACTGAAGCTCCGTCATAGCAATTGTAACTTGGAACCACATGCAAAATTCTCCATAACATGAACTATATGTTCATGTAAACGAACTGCTCTTCTATCATCGGAAATATTTTTAAAACTAATGAACGTTCCTTTCGTGTGGCCAAAAGAAGAAATGTATCTCAGAGTGGTTGGCAACATAGATCGACAGGAAATATCCGTGGTTTTATCACAAATAATTGCGACAAACTCAGAATTGTGGGTTTCAGAAGTAACTTTAATTTTTAGTAAGAGTGCAGGAAATAGCCACTATTAAATCATTTTGAATATTGTTTGATAATCCAGAAAATACTGAAGCTGATTTTTAATTTCAGGATTATGTTTGGCCAAAAGTGAAATTAATTCAACATAATTTTCCCGGTTAATAGAATCTTGACCCTCGCCCTGTCCGCGAAAGGCTTGCTCCTAACAAGCCAAGTGGCAAAGAACGTCTGTAAAAATTTTAATAATTTTCCGGTTCTTTTGAACTAACTCATTTTTCTCATAATTGAGGATTTATAATGAGTGTCTACTAGATTTTCAATCCTTTGGCCTTTACCGAATTTAGAAAGAGCCAAAACCGATTTTAAATGCTCGGAGGATTTTTGGCCATGCCTATCAACGGCGTTATGAAAATTATTTAAAGCATTAAATCAAACCACAAACGTTCTTTTCAGTTGAAAATAAAATGCAAGGCCAACAAAAAAAATTTTGTTAATCTTGACAACCGGTAAAAGCCAGTAATAATATTTTAATAGAAAAATACCTAATGCAAGTTTTATTTTCACTTAAAATATGTAATATTGGTTTCGGTCTACCATTTTTAATTATGAATTTATTTTCCGTAAATGAACATGAGCCAAAGGATTGCTGCAAAAAATCATCCATTATGCAAAAAGGCTTTACCATTAACATCACCCATTATATTTAATAGAGCAAAAACAAACTAAAAAAAAAGTAACAAATAATATATATAAAAATTTTTCAATATCTCCAATTTTCTTTTCAAACTTACTTTTTAAAACTACTTGCACTATTTTTAACTCACAAAACAAATCGCACCAACTAAATTGCTGGCAAAACAAATTTATTTTAATTAATTAATAATTAATTACTCCAAAAATACTGCTTTTTACTATTTTCTACAATTAAGTCATTAATTTCAAACCACATTGTACAAATTCATTTCCAATTAGATTGCTCATAGAAATGAATTTCCTCAAATCTTATTAGAAAACTTCTCTCCGCTCTCACCCAACAAAAAATTACTCACAAAGCTTCGTATGGATGCAAAATCTGAATTGCTTCCCTTGGCCCTGGTCACAGGAACAAACTTTCGTTGTGACTCCCCATCTCCGCTTCCCTCTTCATCTTTAAGTTCGCACCGAAGTGCGTCCCAACGGACAGTCAAGGGAAGCAATTCAAATCCTGCTTCTCGAAGCTCGTTGGCGTGTTTCTTTGCGTATAGAGAATAGGTTTCGTTTGCGAATTCAGAGAGAAGGAAGAGAGCTTTCGCTCATGGACATAACTAAAATAGAGAATTTATATCTTAACAGTGGAGGCTAGAAAAAGCAGCAATAATATAAAGGTAATCTCAGAATAATAAAATAAAAAAGAAAAAGTTTTGTAAAAGAAAAGAATAATTATTGACAAAATTTGAATTTTTATTTTTATTTCTTAAGAAATTGTAAGGGATGCAATGCATCCCTTGCTTCCAAAGACGCCACGCCACTGCCTACTTACAGCTGACCGGAAAATGACACTAATTTGGCAAAATTCGTCGGCCATATTGGCCCTGCAAAAATTGTGATCATAGACTCGTTATTTGCTACCTTAAAAACCCCCATATACCGATTTTCATTGGAATCGGAATATAATTAGCAAACTTGTCGGCAATATTGGTGCGCCCATTTTGAATTTATAAGATTTGATCATTAATTCGTTATTTGCGACCTTAAAACCCTAGATACCCACTTTCATTGGAGTCGGAACACAATTGAAAATATTCGTCAGCCCCGCCATATTGAATTTAAAAGTTTTGATCATAAATTCGTTATTTGCTACCTTAAAAACCCCTAGATACAGAATTCGGCCATATTTGCGCGACCATTTTGAATTTTGAAAATCGGACTTCGAGCGCCATCATGGGAGACCTCCACGCACTTTCATTGGAATCGGAACACAATTGACAAAATTCGTCCGCCATATTGGCGCGGCCATTTTGAATTTGGCAAATTGACAAATTCAACCATATTTGGGCGGCCATTTTGAATTTCGGTCATATTTCGGCTACAATTTTAAATTTCATTTTGAAAGTAAACAATAAAATTCTTTAATTCTTCATCTACGTCTAGGTATTTTTTTTCGATGTAAACAATAGTTTTTGAGCTGCAACTCAAAACTGTATGCCATAATTTCGGTAGATTGTAGATGTATTCACGTCAAAAACTCTGAAAGTCCCAGAATGGAAGCAAAGGACAATGGGCAAAATTATATGTAGCCTGGGCTATCTACGGCCAAGAATAATTTAGATATTTATTGGTGTGGTTTGGTCTTATAATAACTGTGGAGAAGTTTTCACCGAGATGCACTTTAGAAATGGATCAAATGCATTATTGATTTTGTGAACTAGTAGATAGTTTTACTAGGTATAATGGCTTACTTTCAGTGCAAAATGGAAAAATAAAGTAAAATAACAAATTTGGATAGGTTTTTATGTTGTTTAAATACTAAAGCTTTTATAATATTCGTGTTAGGTGCTCAGCGTAATAACTGCGGGCTAACTTCATTTGGTATGTACCAAGAGCAAAAAGAATAACATCGTTTTCTGACAGATTTGGAAAATCGTCGAAAACTGGCTGATCGCCGGTGATACTTTGAAACGACGCTCGCTGTCTATTTATTTTGTTACAAACAACAGAGTCCGCTAAGTGATTTGGTAGATTCAAGCGGTCTTATACAATGTCCACAAATGTAGCTGTCTATGATGAATTGGCTCTTGGAAAGCATTAATCAGCGCTACGGCTATTTAGAAGTCATCAAACATGTGGTTTAGTGCCCGATTGAAATAATTCTGTCGGAACAACTTGAAGTCACGTTGAATGGGCCATTTATTACTTCTACCACTCAGCGGCATAAGGTAACCAATCTAGACCTGTTCGCCTGTTCGGTTGTGGGCTAATCTGCACCGCGGTCTTCGGTTTCAGGCATACATATGTAACTGTGGGGATAAATTTGTGCCGGGAGCACGAAGAGAGGGGAAATGCCATAAAGGCCAAGAGACAAACGTTCCAAAAAAAAATCTAACTGCGAAGGGAACCTAAAGAAGACGTGGCTCGGACGGTTCGACCGCCGGGGGAGTATCGCGGAAGAAACGCATCCGATGCACCGGTTATCGGCACGACTAGCGATGCTCTAACTAGCTCGCCGGATGGGGTGGGGTCCGCGGTACAGTGATGCCGATGGGGTGACAGTTTGAGAAAACCAAAAAAAAATCGTACCTAAACAACAGAAAAACAACTAAAGGGCGATAAGGGGGTGAAGCAACGTCCGGGGCCAACGTGAGGGGGCTAATAGGGAGGAAGAAGAGAGGGAAGGGTGGTCGCTGGTCACCGGGTCATTCGTAGTGGACTACATAATATCAAACAAAATTAGTTGGGCGGCACTTACCTGGTTTAGGGCATCCTAATTTCGTGGGCCACACCGACAGTGGGGGTCTTACTCCATCATCATTTAATGAATATTTTAATCCATTTCATGGACGTTATTTATTTTAAATTTATGTTATTTATTTATTTGAGTTGCAGTCATTAATTTATCTTAACTTTATGTTATTTATTTATTTTAAGGTTATGTTATTTATTAAATCAAATTCCTTTAAGTTCAGGTTGTTTGTTTATATTAAATTTATGTCATTTATTTATATAAGTTCATGTTATTTCTTTATCTTAAATTTATGTTATTTATTAAATCAAATTCCTATTTAAGGTTATGTTATTTATTAAACCAAGTTCAGTTAAGTTCAGGTTATTTATTTAGCTTAAATTTATGTTATATATTTATATAAGTTCATGTTATTTATTTATTTTAGTAATATTTTTTTTAATTTTTTTTTATCATTTATTTTAATAATTTTATTGTTGTTTGATTTTTATCATTTATTTTAATAATTTTATTTCATTTTATTTTTATCATTTATTTTAATAATTTATTTTAATAATTTTATTTTTATTTTATTATTTTATTTTTATTTTTTTTAATAATTTTATTGTTATTTTCAGAGTTCGGAAACGCACATTCGCGTGCGCACACGAACGACTCAAAACTCATTTTTCGACTCATGTGCGCACACGAAATAATTCAAGCGCACACAGCTCACGTGCGTGAGTAATAAGGGCAATTGATATTACTCACGTTCGTGTGCGCACATGAGTAATTGGAAATACTCGCGTGCGCACACGAACGACTCAAAAGTCTGTGCGCACACGAAATAATTCAAGCGCATACAGCTCACGTGCGTGAGTAATAAGGGCAATTGATATTACTCACGTTCGTGTCCGCACATGAGTAATTGGAAATACTCGAGTGCGCACACGAACGACTCAAAACTCATTTTTCGATTCATGTGCGCACACGAACTTATTCAAGTGCTCGCAGCTCACGTGCGGGTGATTGTAGAGTAAAACCCCCACCCCTCCGATTTTTTTTAAATTTTAGTATGTTGTAGTTTTCGTCATCGTGAGGAGAATATACATATGTATATATTGGGCGCGGAAAGCAAATCTAAGGATGCTTTTGTAATGTTGAAAATGGCAATAATTAATTACCTTAATTTTTAATCGATGATTTCTTGTAAATTGATGAATTGAGGGCTGGAAAAGGAGTTTGGGTGAGGGGGTTGTTAAAATATTATTCAAGTTTAAAAAACTGTTACAAATCATTTTTCAACAACCCCCCCCCCCCCCAAAGACCTCTTTCCGTGCGCGAGTTTATATATGTAATTCCCAACTTGTAACGGGGAATGTGGGAAAAAACAGGTTTAAGTTAAAAATCTATTTCTTCTGTTTTTTAATGGTTTTATTTAGCTTCACCTCGTATATTTGTTTGTTTGTTTGTTTGGTTCAAATCTTGCGACAGCTTTTTCAACTACTTCTACTAAACCGATTCTTATGAAATTTTGCCCACACATTGAGTTCCCGTGACAATGCAATCTGACAATTTTGTGCAAAAATCAAGATGGCGGTTCCAAGATGGCGGACAAATTCTGAAATTGTGTTCCGATTCCATTGAAAATCGGTATCGGGGGGTTTTAGGGCCACAAATGACGATTCTGTGGTCAAAATTAAAATTCAAAATGGCGGCGCCAATATGGCGGATGAATTTTGGAAATGTGTTCTGAATCCATTGAAAATCGGTATCGGGGGGTTTGTAGGGCCACAAATGACGATTCTGTGGTCAAAATTTGAAAATACAAAATGGCGGCGCCAATATGGCGGATGAATTTTGGAAATGTGTTTTGAATCCATTGAAAATCGTTATCGGGGGGTTTTAGGGCCACAAATGACGATTCTGTGGTCATAATTAAAATTCAAAATGGCGACGCCAATATGGCGGATGAATTTTGGAAATGTGTTCTGAATCTATTGAAAATCGGTATCGGGGGGTTTTAGGGCCACAAATGACGATTCTGTGGTCAAAATTAAAATTCAAAATGGCGGCGCCAATATGGCGGATGAATTTTGGAAATGTGTTCTGAATCCATTGAAAATCGGTATCGGGGGGTTTGTAGGGCCACAAATGACGATTCTGTGGTCAAAATTTGAAAATACAAAATGGCGGCGCCAATATGGCGGATGAATTTTGGAAATGTGTTTTGAATCCATTGAAAATCGTTATCGGGGGGTTTTAGGGCCACAAATGACGATTCTGTGGTCATAATTAAAATTCAAAATGGCGGCGCCAATATGGAAGATGAATTTTGGAAATGTGTCCTGAATCCATTGAAAATCGGTATCGGGGGGTTTTTAGGACCACAAATGACGATTCTGTGGTCAAAATTTGAAAATTCAAAATGGCGGCGCCAATATGGCGGATGAATTCTGGAAATGTGTTCTGAATTCATTGAAAATCGATATCGGGCGGTTTTTAGGCCCACAAAGGACGATTCTGTGGTAAAATTTTGAAAATTCAAAATGGCGGATGAATTTTGCAAATGTGCTCTGAATCCATTGAAAATCGGTATCGGGGAGTTTTTAAGGTCACAAATGACGAATCTGTGGTCAAAATTTAAAAAAAATCAAAATGGGAAATAGTGAATCTGTTGTCAAAATTATAAAATTTAAAATTCACCAGAATTTTGTAAAAAGTAAAATCAAAAAATGACTGAATTAATACTAAAAGGAATACAATAAGGTTATTTCATTGGAATAATTTTTGATGTTTTGAATGCACCCAAGTTAAGGTTTCTGTATTGTGCCGAGAACTGTGTGGCGTTAGGGTGGTTCAAAATGATACGTCGTTAGCGATACACCACCCAAGTCAACGTTAGAAACGTGCCGAGGACTGTGTGGCATTAGGGTGGATAAAAATTATATGTCGTTAGCGTTTCAGCCTCAAGGTTGGGCACACCTTGTTGTATAAGAGCCTTGCCGCTCTACATGGACCTCTGGTGGGGTCGACTGTTATTTGTCCAATACTCGTGGGAACAATATGAAAGAAAAAAAAATAGGTAAAAAAAACTTTTAAGTTAAATGTTGCCAATAATTGAAGGATGTTGCCAACAATTTTGTCATGGGCCTCCACTGTCCATAAAATGCAGGGTAGTACCAGAGTTCGGAAACACACATTCGCGTGCGCACACGAACGACTCAAAACTCATTTTTCGACTCATGTGCGCACACGAAATAATTCAAGCGCACACAGCTCACGTGCGTGAGTAATAAGGGCAATTGATATTACTCACGTTCGTGTGCGCACATAAGTAATTGGAAATACTCGCGTGCGCGCACGAATGACTCAAAACTCATGTGCGCACACGAAATAATTCAAGCGCATACAGCTCACGTCCGTGAGTAATAAGGGCAATTGATATTACTCACGTTCGTGTCCGCACATGAGTAATTGGAAATACTCGCGTGCGCACACGAACGACTCAAAACTCATTTTTCGATTCATGTGCGCACACGAACTTATTCAAGTGCTCGCAGCTCACGTGCGGGTGATTATTGATTGTAGAGTAAAACCCCCACCCCTCCGATTTTCTTGAAACTTTAGTATGTTGTAGTTATCGTCATCGTGAGCAAGAATATATGTATATCTTGGGCGCGAAACCAAATCTAAGGATGGTTTTGTAATGTTGAAATTGGCAATAATTAATTACTTTTATTTTTAATCGAAGATTTCTTGAAAATTTATGAATTTAGGGCCTGAAAAGTGGTTGGGGGGGGGGGTTGTTAAAATATTATCCAAGTTTAAAAAACTGTTAAAAATCATTTTTCAACACCCCCCCTCCCCGTCCGCGAGTTTCTATATGTAATTTCCAACTTGTAATGGGGAATGTGGGAAAAAAACAGGTTTAAGTTAAAAATCTATTTAGTCTGTTTTTACCTTTTGTGTAGGTTGATAAATTGTGGACGGGAAATGGGGGCAGGAAATAGGGTACGGCGGGCTGCGGGGCACGGGCGGAGGATAAAAACAGAATACATAGATTTTTAACTTAAACGTGGTTTTATTCCCACATTCCTCATTGCAAGTTGGGAATTACATATATCAACTCGCGGATGGAAGGGGAGGGGATGAAAAATGATTTTTAAACTTGAATAATTTTTTAACAACCCCCAACGCTTTCCTGCCCACAATTTATCAATTTTCAAGAATTTAGGCTAATTATTGCCATTTTCAACATTAAAAAACCATCCTTAGATTTGGTTTCCGCCCCCAACATACATATATTCTTGCTCAGGATACTAAAATTTAAAGAAAATCGGAGGGTGGGGGTTAAACTCTACAATCACCCACGTGCGTGAGTAATAAGGACAAGAGAAGCAGAGTACGGAAACGCACACTCGCGTGCGCAGACGATTGACTCAAAACTTTTCGACTCAAGTGCATGTGCGGTTCTTAAAAACTCATGAGGGTGTGCGTGAGTTGTTGCCATGCTTATATACGCATACGCACTTGAGTGAGTAATTCGAATTGAGAAAACGCACACTCATGAGTGCGTACAAATTATCCCTTTCCTTATTACTCATGAGTAATAACATAATTTCCTAATAACTCAAGAAGTGAGTAAGGACATGAATGAATCGCACACAAAATTGCTCGATGCATTTGTTGAATAGAAAACGTGACGTGCGTACGAAGTGAAGATATAATATAGACTAGTTACAGTGTGTTTATTTAAATTTATTTTATATTATTTTTCATTATAACATAAAATATGGGAAAACGAAAACTTTTTGATATACATAAATATGTGACTTATAATAAAGAGACAAATAAATCTACGTGTTTAGTAGAACATTGTGGAAAAAACTTAAGTGGAAGTAGACCTGCAAATATTAAAAGACATTATAAATTAGTGCATAAAAAAAATATAGGAAGTGATGATGAAAGTGAAAACAGTGCTAATGAGTATGCTTCTACTTCTAGAATAAGGAAAACTAACACAAAAGTTAGCATCAATATAAACATGGACAAAAAAGAATTTTTAAAATGCTGTGTGGGCATGGTGACAGTTAAAAACATTCCGTTTCGTATATTTGATGATGATGAATTTTTTAAAAAACTTATTGCACCGTACGAGAAAAATTTCGATATCAATGTAAACTCGAAAAATATAGGATTAATTGTGGAAAAAACAACCCAAAGAATTAAGGAAATAATAATTAAACGGGTAGAGAAAAAAATGATTTCACTTAAGGTGGATATTGCAACAAGGATGGAGAAAAGTATATTGGGAATAAACCTTCAATATATAAAAGATTACCAAATATGTGTGAATACAATAGGTAAGAGAAGTTATAATGTGTTATTATAAATATTATTATTTAACTGGTTTTAATATGTAGCTACCTATTTGTTGAATTCTTTTCATGTTTAACCCATTCGCTGTCAACCACGAGTATTCGCGGTTGGTAGGGTGTTATGGATTGCCAGCACGAATATACTCGTTGTATTTGAAATGTGTTCGCATTTTGAATTTCCAAATGTTTTGTGGCCGCAGACGTAAATATACGTCATTCTGGATTTGTTTTTATAGTTGAAAGTGCGCAAATACTAAAAAATATTTTGAGTCCTGTCGCATTCTGTGGCATTCTCACTGCCAACTACGAGTATTCTCGTGTTTGATTTTATTTACAATTATCTATGACAAAATACAGCCCCTGGCCAAAAAATAATATTAATATTTTCTAAACTCTGTATTGAAATTATATTTTTCAATAGGAAATCTTACTTTATTATCAAATATTTATTTATAACACTAAAGTGGAATCAATTAGGAAAGAGATAAAAATTTTAAAATAAATACTTAATATTTAGTGTTGCCACCTTTCACTAACTTAACTGCTTCGATTCGTCTTGGCATACTCTACGCAAGATTTAATTTTTTTATTTCACGTGCTCGATACCATATTTGTTTAATATTTTCTATTAAAATTGTACTATTATCTTTATAAACTAGTGTTTTTTGTTCATGCCACACATTTTCTATTGGGTTTAAATCCGGTGAATCTGGCCATGGAAAAAAGAGATGTTTTTTCATGGAAAAACAGGAATGTTGTTTTATTATTGTAAACTAATTAGGAAAATCCAACCAATAAACATTGATACGCTCAAGCCTTTTCCAGGAAGAAAGGATGCAGGTAATAATGAAATTTACAAGTGTTTGTAATTTTTTGGTCAGGGGCTGTATACATACTCACAAAAAAAAAATAAAACTTAGGGCTGCTCTACACGTTGGCCATCGTGTAGAGCGGGGTTTGGGCTCACGTTGGTATGTATTGGAATGACGGGGAGTGATGGCCAACACGTTGTTGGCGCGAGATCCGTGTGGTGTCGGTTCTTCACCACAAGATCAAAGGGTTGTGGTAGAGTTATGGCCGCCGCGCACAACCATTGGCAAACATGTAGAGGAGCCATTAGATAGACGCAAACACTCAAAACAGAGTTGGCAATGCGAATTAGCTCACATACTTTGACGCGGCAGCGAATGGATTAAACAATTTTGTTACAGAACCATTGTATAATTGTTTTTGTTTACTTCGACATTTATCTTAACATACTATGATATTTTTCGAGTTTGATTAAAGCATATTATAGAAATCTATTTCATATCTCGCAGGTATGATTGAAATAAGCAGAAGACATACTGCACAATTCCTAAAGGAAGAAATCCTTAGATGTCTGCAGGAATTTAAAATTGATATAAGTCAAATTTATTCCAACACAACGGATAACGGTGCAAATGTGATAAAAGCCTCGAAAATACTTCAAGAGATTCAGGAGGATAATAATAATATTTATGAGGAAAATGATCGAGAAGAAGAGGACATACAGTCACAAATCGCTTCGGTATTCTCGGTAGTGCGGTGTGCTGCGCACACAATACAATTAGCAGCACATGACGTACTTAAAGAACTAGAGACAGAGTTAAACCAATGTAGAAAACTCGTTAAAAAATTACGAACGTCTATTAGATCAGGTGATATTAGTATTACTATGCCAACTCTTGATAATGCGACAAGGTGGAATTCCACCTTCAACATGGTCAATTCCATATTGCCGCACAAAGAATACATTGAAAATCTGGACGACATCATCAACATAGATTTTAACTGGACTTTCGTGCAAAATTTTGTGGATGCATTTCATCATTTAGCAGACTGTTCGTTGAAATTCCAACGCGAGCAATACATTTTAGGAGATTTCTATCGGGACTGGTTGTCATGTGAATTAGAATTGGCACATATAGCACACACAAATAGTTATGCAGACTTACTACATCAAGCAATGGTGACCAGAAAACGGAAATTATTTGAGCACGATGCATTTGTTTCAGCCTTATACTTGGACCCCCGTTTTAACTTTGCTGGTTCTGCAATGCTAACTGAAGAACAGAAAACAATTGCACTGGTAATTTGTTTATTATTATTATCAAACGACTTTAAATGTTATTGTAATTTTGATTTTTGTGCAGAATCATCTGTTAAAAACGTATGATGTGATCGCCAATTTAGAAGAAACTACGGCAGCGGAATCTGTAAATGACAGTATAAATTTGTCCACTGAAAATACAACGGATCCAGTCGATGTTGCTGATACATCAACAAATAAATACTCCAAATTAACGCTTCTTATCAACCAAACAACAATAAATTCACAATCACAGATATCAGCGCAAAGATCCTTAAAGCAAAAGTTAGCAATGTTATGTGATCAGACCAGGGAGCCACTAGAGACAAACGTTTTGGAATATTGCAAAAAAATTTATCGCAATGATGCGCAATTATCAAAACTTGTAGAAGTTGCACTTGCTGTTCCCGCTTCGCAAGTGTCTGTAGAACGTGCATTTAGTGCTTTGTCAACAGTATTTACGAAACTACGAACCAAATTATCCAAAAAAAATCTTTCAAATATTTTGTTAACAAAATTAAATTTCAATCTTCTTCGCTCAACTAGTTTAGATTTCATTGAAAATGTAGCTGATGTCGATGTAAACTAAAATAATAAATATGTAAATAAATAAGAAAACATAAAATTCTCAATTTTTTTTTTTTGGTAGCGTAATGTGAACCCAGGCTTGGTTGCCCGAAGAGGTCAACCTCGGATTCCCGCACAAAAACAAAAAAAAATTTGGACAAAAAAAATTCCCAAAAAACCAACTGACAATCATCAAGGCGGTACCCCTGGGGGTCGTGGAGTGGAGTGGTGGTACCACCGTAATGCATGCACCACCTCTTACCTGAAGGGAGCGCCTCCCATCAGGGCGGACGCCGAGTGCTTATTTGAAGGGAGTAGAGTACCTGAATACAACTTCCGGCGCGAGAAGCATCGCCCGCCGCTAAGCCATCCTGCAGAAAAGCAAATCGCTATACACTAGTAACGCGACAAATGTTCAATCAACATACGTGATAATTTATTTAATTCATCGATCTCTAAAACAGCATATACTCCTTGTAAAGACTTATACTAAAAACCATTAAACTGTACTTCACATGGTATTCTCCAAAAGATAAATAAAAATAGGTAAAAAAACTTTTAAGTTAAATGGTTTTATTTTAAATCATAAGCTGTACCAAAAACTAGAAAATAATTAGAACACAAACACTAAAATAAACACACGGGGCGCATTTGAAATATTTTTTTTGGTGGACTTGGAAACACATTTTTCTAGGCAGGTCGTTCTTATTTAATTATACAGTCGTTATACAGGTTTTTATGCGCCCCATGTTTTTATTTTAGCCTGTTAAAAGTCCCATAATATTACTTAATCGGCTGACGCAGCGACACAAAGTGCCCCTTGGCATACGACATGAGAGGACAGCACTGGTACTATTGCACGATTTCTTACTAGACGTCAGAATCTCAAGAAGGTCCATGTTTGTGTTCTAATTATTTTCTAGTTTTTGGTACAGCTTATGATTTAAAATAAAACCATTTAACTTAAAAGTTTTTTTACCTATTTTTATAGTATTCTTTTTAGTCCTAATTCAGCCATTTTTGGATTTCACTTTTTACAAAATTCTGATGAAGTAGCATTTTGAATTTCCTAATTTTGACAACAAATTCATTATTTCCGACCTTAAACACCCCCAAATAGCGATTTTCAGTAAAACCAAATCGAAATTGCCAAAATCGTACCGCCATATTGGCGCCGCCATTTTGAATTGTCGAATTTTGACCACAGATTCGTCATTTTTCACCTTAAAAACTCCCCAATACCGATTTTCAATGGATTCAGAACACATTTGCAAAATTCATCCGCCATTTTGAATTTTCAAATTTTGATCACAGAATCGTCATTTGTGGTCCTAAAAACCCCCCGATACCGATTTTCAATGGATTCAGAACACATTTCCAAAATTTATCCGCCATATTGGCGCCGCCATTTTGAGTTTTCAAATTTTGACCACAGAATCGTCATTTGTGGCCTTACAAACCCCCGGAACCGATTTTCAATGGAATCGGAACACAATTGCAAAATTCGTCCGCCATATTGGCGCCGCCATTTTGAATTTTCAAATTTTGACCACAGAATCGTCATTTGCGGCCCTACAAACCCCCCGATACCGATTTTCAATGGAATCGGAACACAATTGCAAAATTCGTCCGCCATCTTGGAACCGCCATCTTGATTTTAGTACAAAATTGTCAGATTGCATTGTCACGGGAACTCAATGTGTGCCCAAAATTTCATAAGAATCGGTTCAGTAGAAGTAGTTGAAAAAGCTGTCGCAAGATTTAAACCAAACAAACAAATATACGAGGTGAAGCTAAATAAAACCATTAATAAACCAACTTCACATAACATACATAAAAAAACGTACACAAAAATAGAAAGAAGGGATAATTAACAAAAAAAAGCGTCCTGGTACCAGCTCGACTTTTCATTGTACACTTAGGAATCCCTTTCGTTAACAAAAGTTATCAATAAATTTTTTCAACAACACCGAATACAAGAAGCAATTCTAAAATCAAACCTTATAACACCATTTGGCAAGTACCTACCATGCAAACAAATAAAAACAAATTAATTACAGTTCAAACGAACATCCATGGGATGACTAAAGAAAATGAAATTACAAAAATATGATATTTCCAATTACTCATGTGCGCACACGAACGACTCAAAACTCATTTTTCGACTCATGTGCGCACACGAAATTATTCAATTACTCACAGCTCACGTGCGTGAGTAATAAGCACAAGAAAAGCGCACACAACTCATGAGTATGTGCGTTTTGGCGCACACAAAATTTATCGCACACGAGCGTGTGCGCACACGAGTGTGCGTTTCCGTACTCTGGTTATTTTATTTTTATCATTTATTTTAATAATTTTATTTCATTTTATTTTTATTATTTATTTTAATAATTTTATTTTTATTTTATTTTTATCATTTATTTTAATAATTTTATTGTTATTTTATTTTTATCATTTATTTTAATAATTTTATTTCATTTTATTTTTATCATTTATTTTAATAATTTTATTTTTATTTTATTTTTATCATTTATTTTAATAATTTTATTGTTATTTTATTTTTATCATTTATACCTGTGACACACTATACTTTCATTATGATGGTAACTTTCATTATGATGGTCAAGGAAATGATGGGGTGACACATTACACTTTACTTTCATTTGCATCTGGCATATCAAGTGAGGATATAAACCTGCGTGTTTTTTGCTTTAATTTTAAGCTGTTTTAATATGGAATATTTAAAGAAATATTTTTTAAAGTAGTAAAGAAAATATCCTTGCAAATTGTTGCTTAACTAACGTGAAATCAATTTATTTTATTTTAAAATGTAGTTTCCAATTTGCCAACAGATGTCACTTAACCGAAATTACAGTCCAAATGAAAGTAAAATACTTTCATTTTGGACTTTCATTATGGTGGGTTTTTGCCACGATAATGAAGGTTACTTTCATTATGATGGTATATGTGTCACAGGTATTATTTTAATAATTTTATTTCATTTTATTTTTATTAGTTATACTGATTATAATAAGACTGGATTAACTTTTTTTTCATTAATAGGCATACAGTACGGACGACTATCACATTATTATATTTATCAAGTATTAGAAACCGAAAAAAAATTTCACAATTGTATGAGTAAGTAAAAAAAATAATTGAATCCGGCTTTTCATTGCACAATATAAATTTAACAACGGTCAATTTATGTTTATTTAACGATTTATTATCATGTTATAATCATCATAAAATCAATATTTATCCACAAAAACCGCCGCCCGCTATCAAAACTAAAATTCGACTCCTTATCCCAGCAAAATTTCTTCCTCCCGCCAAATCACCAAAAATCCATTCATCAAAAAAAAATTCCCATCGCTCTTCGATGTAGGCGACGGCAGTTTTTTTTGTCTTTTTTTATGGAAGGCATCTCGGCGTTTTTTGTTTTTTTTTCTTTTTGCATCGATATTCGACACCAGCTACCATAACAGTAAATACCGTTAGGAATTTGTTGGAGTAGTGTTGGAAAAGGCTAAAAGAGAAAGATAAAAAAAATAAGTAATAGAAACAGAAAAGAAGTAATAGCAGCATTTCAAAAAGAAATAGAGCTGTTTTAGACGGTGCGCTTCAGCGCATGTGCCTCACGAACGTTTGGGGATGAAGGGAGGAGTGGGAATGAAGAGCGGTACCACCCCACTTCTCCCTTTATCCACAAAGTTCGTGAGGCACATGCGCTAGAGCGCACCGTCTAAACCGGCTCAAAGTCTAATACTTTAAGGTTTTGTTTTTCATGTCATGCGCCTTTTCTTCTGTGAATTATCAACATTAGTGTCTTCAATAAAAGAAATTCATTTGGCAGCTTTAATTTCTTCTTCCGTACAGGATTATCAATAGGTTTGTTCCCGTACTTTCTGCATTCTGCCAATTACTGCAAGTTGCTTATTGAAAGGTGGATGAAGTACAGAAAGTACAGGAACATGTTTCTGCAGGTTTCTGCAGTTTTAACACGGGAATGACAGTTCTGACATTGCCATATTTCAAATATCTAAGCTGCAGCAGTTACAGCAGCTCGTAGCTACTGCAGGTTTCTGCTTCTTACTGCAGGGTGGGGAAATGAGTATGGCGGCTGCAGTAAAAGTACGGGAACAGAATTCTGTTAAGTAATTCGAAGCAACTGACAGATTCTGTACTTTCTGCAGGTACGGGAACAGACCTAATATAAGGTTTGTTCCCGTACTTTCTGCATTCTGCCACTTACTGCAAGTTGCTTATTGAGAGGTGGGGATGAAGTACAGAAAGTACAGGAACATGTTTCTGCAGGTTTCTGCAGTTTTAACACGGGAATGACAGTTCTGACATTGCCATATTTCAAATATCTAAGCTGCAGCAGGTTACAGCAGCTCGTATCTACTGCAGGTTTCTGCTTCTTACTGCAGGGTGGGGAAATGAGTATGGCGACTGCAGTAAAAGTACGGGAACAGAATTCTGTTAACTAATTCGAAGCAACTGACAGATTCTGTTCTTTCTGCATGTACGGGAACAGACCTATAATGTGCCTGTTTTACTATAATCAAAGATCTTAATATTACAAAGATAGTTTGCCTCTATGTAAAGATTTGGACCTAAAAATTCAAGTTTCAGTTGCAGTAGCAGTTGAAAGCTCACTTTTTGGCCAGAGAAATAAAAGCTCTTTATTTACTCTTTTCGAACATATATTTAAAAAAGCTTATTCGTACTCTCACATCAAAGATCTTAATATCTACAAAGATGGTGCACTCCCATATAATCGAATAGGCACAGTAAATCCGCACCTCTGGATATTTAAAGACTGTGGTTTCGCGTTCGTTTGCTTTTTTACATATAAACTATTACAATAAACTATTTAAATTATTATATTGTAGTGCGCATTGTGTATGAACATGGAAAATATTTTATTTTTTTTTACGTTTGCTGATTTGATTCAGATATTTTTTAAGTGTGTTTTGAAAATAATTATCTTTTATTTTTGTATTGAAGATTCATTTTAAGTTAAAGAATACATATTTTTGTTTATCCTGGATTCGCTTTCTTTATTTTGGATATATTATATTTTTTAAGGTACTTTTCTGTAAACATGACTGACTACCAATTTTTCAATTTGTACCCCCAAGCAATTTGTACCCCCTTTATTTCAGATATTTTATTTAAAAAAAACAATTTTGCTTCGTTTTAATATAATATAGACGCTATGGAAAAATTTAAAAGATCAGCAAAAGCTGGTAATAGATGTTGTTTAAGTCACTGCAGGAAATCCAAAAGGGATTTTCCTACAATGAAACTATTCAAATTCCCAGATTATGATTCGCCTATTTTTTATGAATGGGTCAATATATGTAATTTCTCAGAAGAATTTGTAGAAAAATCCCCAATTCTATTTTTATGTGAACACCATTTTTCTTCTGATGACATGGGAAAGAAATATTTGAAAAGAGGAGCAAAACCAAGTTTGGGCTTAACATCTAATAACATTAATATTATCCAAAGCAACGAAGAAGATTGTAGTGTTGATGAGTTACGTCCACTGAAATCACCCTCGCGAAAAAGAAGGCGAAGTGAATCGCCAATTTCAATATGTAAATCTTGCAAGAAAAGTGTATTAAGTTTAGAATTTCATAGAAAACGGTGTGGACAACTGTTGACGCAAATGAAAAACAAAAACAGAAAACTCGAAATGTTGAAAAGAAGGAATATCAGATATAGATTATTGAAGAATAAATATAAAAAAGATTTATGGAAAAAGCCTTTTTTAGAAAACCAAATAGATGAAATGAATATTCATCCTAACGAGAAAATTTTGTGCAAAATGCTTCTAAAGACTAATAGAAATAGTAATGGATCTTGGAATGAAAAGGAGAAAATGTTTGCACAAACTATATTTTATAGGTCAACTTCCACTTATATATTTTTACGTGATGTTATGAATCTTAATCTACCTCATCCATCTTCATTAAGTAGATGGAATACAGTAAAAAATTTAAAACCGGGTGGTAATATTTGTATTTATAATGCACTGAGAAATGCAGCTACAATGATGAATTCTATAGATAAAGAATGTGTGTTGCTTTTTGATGAAGTGTCAATTAGACATAATTTAACATACAATTCTTCAGTTGATGTTATAGATGGTTTAGTTGATCTTGGATACGAACGGTTAAATAAAATAGGTAGTCAAATTTGTGTATTTATGATCCGCGGTTTATATAAAAATTGGAAATTTGTTTTAAATTATTTCGTAACAGAACATTCTATTGAAGGAAATACATTAAAAAGACTTCTACTGGAGAATTTACATGTCGTAGAAAGTTTAGGTTTTACTGTAAGGGCAATCACATGTGATCAGGGACCAAATAATCGGAAATGTTTGAAACAGCTTGGTGCCACGATTGAAAAACCTTATTTTTCGCATAATAGCAAAAATGTTTATCTTTTGTATGATGTACCGCACTTTTTTAAATCCATTCGAAATACACTACTAAAAACGAATCTTGAGACCCCAGATGGAGTGGTGAGTTTCGATGTGATAAAGGAACTCTTTGAATTAGAAGAAGGAAAAGTCACTAAAATGACGAAACTAACTTCTACCCATGTAAATCCCAACAGTTTCCAAAAAATGCGAGTAAGTTTAGCAACACAAACCTTGAGTCATACAGTTGCTACTGCAATAGAATGTGCTGTCGAAAATAAGCAATTTAAAAAAAAATAATATACAAACGGCTATTTCAACTGCCCATTTTTTTAAGAAAATGAACACTTTGTTTGATTGCCTCAACAGTAAAATATTAACAGATCCAAATCCTTTTAAACGACCTTTGAAGGAAGGAAATTTTATTTGGCATAAATTAAAAGAATTGTTGTTATATATTATGGAAATTAATCATAATATGAAAAGAAACTACTGTTTCGATGGTTTAAAACAGACAATTAATGCCATTTTAATGCTATCTGAAAATAGTAACACATTTTTTATTTTCACTAGCAGATTCAACCAGGACCCCCTTGAAAACCTTTTTTCATTTGTAAGAGCGAAGGGGGGTCACTGCAAAAATCCTTCCGTACATGAATTTAACTTCATTATTGCTAAATTGTTCTCACTAAAAATGTTGCATTTTAGTGCAAAATCCAACTGCATCGACGACGGTTATGAAATGCTAATCACTAAGGAGAATTTATCGGAAGCGACCTCATTTTTGCAAGGGGATAAGGAAATTGATGAAACGGTTGTAATATATGAAGATATTATTCAACATGATGAACCCTTTTTGGATAAAAATTTTGATTGTTTTGAATCTGAAAACATTCCGATAGAATTAACGTCCAGTCGATATTTTGTAGGATACATAGCTAGTCGTATAAATTGTGAAAGTTGCAAAAATATTATTTTGAAATCGGATGAAGTACTTACTTGTCCGTCGGAAATGTTTATTCATAAAAAAAATATACTCGCAATTCAGACTTTGGAAGTTTACACGCACCGTCTGATTACTTTTTTAATATTTGTAAGATTCATATTAAAGTATTCCAAAAAATATTTCATGATAATAAAGAAATTCGCAACATAAAAAAAGTTATTGTTGATAATTGTGTAAAGTGTACACAACAAGATAATGAATTTTCTTTGTGGTTTGAAGAACAGAATCCTTGTTTATCTCATAGGATTAAAATTTTAAATGTACTTATTTCAACTTTATTATATAAACATTGTTCATGGGCCGTTAAAAGTAATAAATTAAAAGACCCCAAATTAAAAATTTTAAGTCACAATTGAAAGTGATTGATTATTTTATATTCTTTTCATTCTTACGTACAAATTATGTGTATCTATATAAATACGTTTTTCACTTTTTTTAAAATATCTTTTTCATTTAATCATTTCGAGTTTCTTTCCATATTCCTCATTTATTTACTCCTTTTAATAGCATTTCAAACAAATTGCGAATGAAAGATAAACAGCTGTAAAATATTTATAATATCAACACGCTCTCTTAAATTTCTCAGAGCTTTTTCATGTGGATTTGCGCTAAATCCACCCTGCGGATTTACTGTGCCTATTCTATTATATGGGAGTGCACCATCTTTGTAGATATTAAGATCTTTGCTATAATATTCCAACACATGCTTTTCTAGTGGTGTTAAAGTATTTCGTGTAAATCTTTGTGGTGGTTGATTTAAATCACATTTTCTTTTTGTTGATCTTCTTGCGTTTGTATAAATATTTTTTTTCAGCTGGTTTTGATTCCCTTCCAACAACTGATGAAACTTCCGCACCTGCAACTGATGAAACTTCTCCTCCAGCTACTTAAGCTAGTAAATCTAAGGCAGAAATTTTGTTTGTATCGATATCAAAATTGTTTGGTTTTAATACCTACTTCATTTTTTCTACGACCTTTAGTCGGTTCAGTTAAACCTAAATCCTTTAGATATGACACTTGATTTACTGATTCGTTAATTTGTGAAGGTTATTTTAGTTCATCTTCTTTTGTAGTTGTCGATGCAGATATATTTTCTTGTTCTTCATTTAAGACATCATCAATTTGTGCAAGGAGTAAACTTGTTGATTCTTCATCATCTGTAGTTTTATCAACAATGTTTGAAGGGACGCTATTATTCTTCTTATTTGCTACGCTGGAGTTTAACTGATTAGTGGTTAATTTTATTTCTTTACTGCAATCTTTATTTGTTTTCAACATGTCTTTTTCAGTTATTCCAAGTTCATTTTGAATTTTCATAACATTATCCTCTAAATTTTCTTTTTGGGCAGTTTTAGCATCGTTTTTTTCAGTAACTAAATCATTCTTGTCACTCTGCACCGAATCTAAACTACTCCTTTCACTAATTATTTTTTTATAGCTTTTCAATTTAGATATAAGGTTTTCAGTATTTTGGTCAAATTCTGAAACTTCTTTAATATTGATCCCTTTATTATTTTTGTTATAGCTTGTAACTGTCGTGGTATCCGCGAACAAGGACGCCAGCGGCTAAATCCTATAGGGCGACCGTTACACATTTGAGCCGAGTATATTGAATTGTGTCAAATCAGGAAGGATGTCTCTAAACCCACGGTCTATAATAAAAATATCGCCAGGACGAAAGAACCAATGAAACGTGCCGTCATATATCATTCGTTCTATAAGAGTTGCATCTTAGTCAGTAGCCGCTTATTGCCCACAGACATCTAATATATAACCATTACAGGCTACAATAATTAATTGCGTTAAAAGGTTGGAATACTTGTACAAACTATATGTTTCTCTTTGGAAAAAATAATTGGAACTTTTCTGAATGGAATACAATGTAACCTTCATATTAAAAATTATTCCTAGGTAACAGTACTTTCATTTGACACTACTTTCAGTCATGGCCGCCGACAGCCCAGAATGCCCATTCACCTTTCATCAGAAAAGCAACAATAAAATGGTGAAATTTATCTTCAAAATAGTACGTATAGTGTACTAGCATGTGGTACCTGACCTTCGCTTGGGTATAAGTTACACGGTGGGGGACGATATAGCGGTAGGGATTCGCTGAACTGGTGCCCGTACAAGGCAAGGGGTTAATTTATTGTGTCTTTAAACTTTTTTTTTTATTTATATTAAATTACCGTTGTCATATTGTGATTAAATACGGTTTAAAATGACGTCACACAGCTTACTGTGCTATACTCGACACACACTTTCATTCGATACCCATACCGAGTGGGTTGTAAAGATAAAGGTAATCCGCCATTTTGTGTTGGCCGCCATTTTGAATGACGCTACTTAGCTAATTGTATTCTACTTGTCAAACCCTGTCATATGATACACATGCCGGGGGTCTGGGAGCACAATTACAAAATTCGTCCACCATCTTGGAACCGCCATCTTGATTTTTTTACTAAATGGTCAGATTGCATTGCCTCTCGAACTATACACATGCGCAAAATTTGAAGTTGATCGGTTATATGGAGGTGAGTCAAAATCAAGTTTCATGAATTGTTTACATACTACAAACAAAATACAGGTGAAGCTAGATATAAAGCGTGTAAAAACTAAGCTTGGCTTGATATCTGGAAAGTTAAAAGTACACAATAAAATTCTTTGATCCTTCATCTACGTCATGGTATATTTCTTTTTCGATATAAACAATAGTTTTTGAGCTCCAACTCAAAACTGTATGCCATAATTTCGTTATCATCGGTTTTTTGTCATGGCAGTAAACTTACAGACATATTCACGTCAAAATGGCCCGACCGTTCCGACCACTGACATATAGAATGGACTGCTCATCAGGAAGTTTTCATGGCACCAATTCGTTCCATGACATGTAAACACGTCAGTTACTTTTGTAAATTAAAATTTTTTATATTCGGTTTTGGACGATGGGAACAAAATAAAATTTTGTTAAAAAAATAACAAATGCGATTTTGATGTTATTTCCCTTTTAAAATGCCTTTTTTCATTAATTACAAATATTTATGTTAAACCATGCGAGGTTCTCTACCCCTGTTTCATCTAAATGTCAGTGATTCCGGGTCTTATGGCGAAACGAGACAGAAATAAAAAAATCACTATACCCATCTATTTTTTGTAAATATTCTGACATTAGTTCAAAGGAAAAGATGAAATCAGGTGTGGCAACTTCAATATCGTGCAACCGTTGTGGCGGTTTTATTTTAAATTTCGCTTAAAATCATTCCAGAATTTTATTTACCGTTCTTATTTTACTGCAAAGATAAAAAAATTATCTTATTTTGTGGTTTATTGAAAGTCAAGAGTAAAAATATTTAATAAAGTGGAAAAGTGTGCAGTTTTTTAATGTCAAATTTTATTTTTTCAAGTTTGGCATTATCTGATTTTATTTCTGCCAGTGAATGCACTGAACTCTTAATACGAAATTGAACAAAATTCGAGTTCAGTGCCAAAGGGGCTTATGGATGAGCGAGAGGACTATACTTTTCTATACCTTTTGGTGTCATGATTTTATATGGGAATAATATCTGATGAGCAGTCCATTATTATATGTCAGTGATTCCGACTCGCTACGCTGTCAAAGTTAATATTCGAAGTTTGCGTAGAATATTTATGGCAGTTCGGAAAGGTGGTTCCACAGCATACTTGGGGCAGGCTTATATAATTTTACTGTAGTATAAATAACAGGGTCGCTATATATCACCAAATAACAGCGTCAACGCTTAAAAATCATGCGAACTTGCTTTCTTACGCGACAAACTTTTTGCAAAATGTTTAATTACCTAAAACGCAACATCTTAGCTGTTAATAGAGTAATAGAAGCAATGTGCATTTTACAAACTACAAAATTGTAAGACCATTGTATAGGTTTATCAGAAACTATTAAGCATGCAAAATATTCTTGAAGATTTCTCTATATCAATCAAATCAAATATTGATAACATTTGCCAGAGCAAGACGTGATGAACATTAAACGATGTCTCTTATCGCAATAAGAATTTTCGCACTTGACACCATCAGTCTAAAAAGAAGATCTGTACTCATCTTCATTACATCTATTTATTTTACGAGCTATTAACTGATAAGACATATTTTATAAATCGATGTCTAATAATGCAGCTCCCCAGTTAAAATTAAGACCCTGCCTCGACAAGTTTACAGGGAAATTGTTTCGACCATGTACAAATTAACAGCAAATAATTTCCGGCATTTTGTCAAAGTGTATGGTGGTAAAAATAGTGAAATTGCAAATGCATTACGATGTCTTGCTACAGTAAAAGAAATTTTTCCTAATAAAACGGACTTTCCAAGTCGACACATCGGACCCAGGAAAACGGATGTTGTCACTATGCTTGACACACTCGGCTTTAAGGTAAAAAATTAAATATCTTTACTAAAGAATAAATCTTCAAAATATTTCCAAATAGTCGTTGGACGAATTGACCAATCAAGCTGTTCCCAAACCAATTCAATTAAAAGAAAATCTCAAGCTGGATGAACCTTTAAGTGAGTATTTGGTGCAAAAATTCCATTCCAAAATTGTAGTTATGCTGCTATCAAGTAAATCTTATTTACGTACACGTATTTGGTCTTACGTTATCAATCGAAAGGTCAACAACGATGCCTTTTTCAACCGTGATAAGTTGGCACAAGGGTTACCCCCAGCAAACTTGTTGTGATTTCAGTTTCATTTTCACAGATAAAACGTATCATTTTTTACGATCATAATTTTTATTGTTTTGACTTCCAGATGAACATGAATTGATTGCGAGGATTCGGGGCATCGCACATAAAAATGAAATTTGGAGGTCGTACATTGGAATGGGATATCACAATTGTTATGTGCCACATACTATTTTAAGAAATATTTTTGAGAATCCCGGATGGTAAGTAAATCAATGTTTTTATTTCATTTACATGTACTATTTCGATTGGAATGAATTGTAGTGCAAAAACAACACTTATTTAAAAGAAATCGAAATTTGGAAGCATTCAACTTCTTCTTCTTAAATGGCGCTACAATCCCTATAGGGCGCGGGCTTCTTGAAGTCTCTTCGCCTCCAGTTGTCGTTTTGGGTTTTATCTCATTTTTAACCGACTTCAAAAGTTATCAATTCGACGCGTAGGTATTTTTTGGTCCTGTTCACGCATAACTTTGTAACGCAATGACTTTTTTGCTTTTTTTCTTTTTTGTTTGAAAGGGTAGTTTCCCACGGTGGTCCCGTACAATTTTTTTTAAATTCTGATAAAGGAGTTCGAAGGTAGGCGTAAAAAACTGGTAAAATTAGTACACCTTGAACGGATAGAAGTATTTTCAAAGGCAGCGAACAAATTACTTTATTGTCGCGTGCTCGAGAAGAGGCCGGTGGGTGAATCGGCAAAGGCGTTGACCTGCAAATAAAAATTGCGGGTTCAAACCCCGGAGGGTAGTTCGACTTTTTTTCTTTTTTTCTCTTCTAAAATCCATTCTGATTGGATTAATGTTGTAAAGAATTACAAACTCTTCGGTGAGAAATTTCATGCATACTCTACTCATGCAGACTGTAAGAGAGTATTCCTTTGGAATGAAATTCTATTTAAAGCAGTTTCTGAAAAGCTTTATTTACGTATTTAGCCATCTTGTTGTAACAATCTCCCGTATCACAACGACTGAGAGGCTTGCCTCGTCCTGGAGGTTGCGAGTTCGATTCTTTGACCTGGAGCAATTTTTTTTTCAATCGACACAATAAATATTTCTTTTCAATTTCCTTTGGGGAATTTTGTTTCATATTAAATAAGTTTTTTTTTAAATTGCTCCGAAAATACGCAAATAGATTACTGCAAAAACTATTTAGCTACTGCCTCAATTCTTTTCGACGGCGCGCGGCTGAGTGTCATACTTCTCGTAATAAATATTTTTTTTTATATGGCCCACGAAAAAAATTAACGGACTAAAAAGTACGAAATAAAATAAATTTTTAAAAACCGACTTCAGAAAAACCAAAAATAATGCACAAAAAACCAAAAATAATGCACGAAAAAGGATAAAATAATTGTTTGAAATTCTTTACAACATTAATCGAATCAGAATGGATTTAATAAGAAGAATCAATTTTGAAGACGGTGCCAACACCTGTTTTCGGGGTGATGTATTAAGGGCATAAGGCTAACAAAGAAATGAATACAATTTTCGCAGCAATAGTTAATGCAATGAAAGTCAACTACTACCTGGCACCGTCTTCAAAAGTGATTCTTCTTATTAAATCCATTCTGGTTGGATTAACGTTGTAAAGAATTTCAAACAATTATTTTATCCTTTTTTGTGCATTAGTTTTGGTTTTTTGTGCATTATTTTTGGTTTTTCTGAAGTCGGTTTTTTTTATATGAAGTTTCCACCTTAAGGGCGAGCGCACACAGAAAGCGGAGCGGAGCTGAGCTTATCAGCTCTGCCACAACCTTCTATATTACAAGCCATGAACAAGGAAAATATTGAGAGCGAATTTCCGCTCAATCGGACCACAACTCGGTGAAATCACGTTATGTTGTTAGTGTAATTTGGAGAATTTGGGAGAATTTGGTGGTCCGATTCTCTCAATTGAGATTCTTGTTCATGGCTTGTACTATAGAAGGTTGTGGCTCTGCGCTAACTTTACATTAAAATCCCCAGCGCTGCGCACATGTGAGCTGAGCGGAGCTAGCTCACAGTGTGCGCAGCACCGGTGTTTTTAATGTAAAGTTAGCGCAGAGCTGATAAGCTCAGCTCCGCTCCGCTTTCTGTGTGCGCGCGCGCCCTAAGGCTGAAGTACAATGATTCCGTTCCGAACCGCACCGTAAGCGAACCGTCCCGTGGAGTTGGATAACTGGCTACAATACAACCTATTCATTCCGTTTTTGACAACTATCAAGTTTAAAAGAAATGAGTGCAGAAATAAATAAAATGTTGTGTCCAAATAGAATTAATTTGTTTTATCAAAAATTTCCGGATATTTTTTTACTAATTCAATTAATTTTTCGTCGTTCACATTTATGTTTTAAATTACCGACCACCAAATGAGGTTATGTCTTCCGACCTTTTCGTAAAAAGATGGAATTTGCTCATCTTTTCCATTCCGCACCGTTCCGAGCCGTCCATTGTAGTCACCCTTCCGTTTCCACGAACATTTCCAATGAAAATTCTTACAATCCGACTTTTGACATTTATACGAAACGGTACGGAGCGGAATCATTGTACTCCAGCCTTTACTTCTTGGTCTTCCTACGCTTCCAATCGAATTCGTTTGTTCCAGGCGCCATTCATTTTAAAACTCTTAATGGCCCAATACACGATCACACCACTCCAAAACAACAATAATTTGTATGCACTCAAAATTTCGAATGGATACAAATTGTTGTTGTTTTGCCGTTGCGTGGTCGGATGGAGCGCTCGTGTATTGGGCCCTTAACAGGCCCAAATATTCTTAGGATTTTTCCTTCCAAAGTTTTGAGCGGATAGTTTGTTTCAGTGTTGGGCATTAATCAATTAAATTTTCAATCAATTAATTAATTGATTAAAAAATTAATTGCGATTAATTTAATTGCAGTTAAAATTAATTTATTGCAATTGAACTATTAATTGCACCCCACAATTAATTTATTTGGATTAATCCGTGTTAATTGCATATAGCAACTAAATCAATTGCAATTAATTTTAACTGCAATTAAATTAATCACAATTAATTTTTTAGTCAATTAATTAAAGACAATTAAAACTAACAATTAAGTGGGAACTACAATGTGGCGCTGGCGCTGGCGCTGCCGCTCTTCTTGGCGCTGGCTTTTTCTCTGGCGCGCGCCATGTAGCTGAGTGCAACTACAATGCGTGGCGCTAAGTCATGTCAAAATTTTAAAAACGGATGAAGCGGATTGGTTCTGTTTGAGGCTTAAGTTAGTGGAAATGGGGCAATGCAAAAAAAAAATTCATTGGAAATTATTTTTTTTACAGGAAAAACCAAAAATTGATTAAATACGAATGTTTTTTGGGATACTTTTGACTTCAGCGCCCTCATTTATCAAAATTCCCAACTGGCTGGTGTACTGGCGCGCACCAAAAGTAGAAAGTAGGCAAAAGTGAGCGGCAGCGCAAGCACCACGCGCCAAGGCCAGCTACACATTGTAGTTGCACTTCGGGTGGGCTACGTTTTTTACTTTTGACAGCTTGCGATACAGCGCCAGCACCACGCGCCAGCGCCTCATTGTAGTTCAGCCTTTAATCCTCTTCAATTTTATGTGAACTTGATTTAAGGGTTTCAAATGACGAATTTGTGGTTAAAATTTGAAAATTCAAAATGGCGGACTATTTTTTGCAATTGTGTTCCGATTGTACTGAAAATCAGTATCGGGGGGCCTTAAGGGTTCCAAATGACGAATTCGTGGTTCAAATTTGAAAATTCAAAATGGCAGACTAATTTTTGTAATTGTGTTCCGATTGTACTGAAAAGCAGTATCTGGGGGCTTTAAGGGTTCGAAATGACGAATTTGTGGTTAAAATTTGAAAATTCAAAATGGCGGACTAACTTTGGCAATTGTGTTCCGACTGTACTGAAAATCAGCTTCAGGGGGCTTTAAGGGTTCCAAATGACGTATTTGTGGTTAAAATTTGAAAATTCAAAATGGCGGACTAATTTTTGTAATTGCGTTCCGATTGTACTGAAAATCAGTATCTGGGGGCTTTAAGGGTTCCAAATGACGAATTTGTGGTTAAAATTTGAAAATTCAAAATGGCGGACTAATTTTTGTAATTGTGTTCCGATTGTACTGAAAATCAGTATCTGGGGGCTTTAAGGGTTCCAAATGACGAATTTGTGGTTAAAATTTGAAAATTCAAAATGGCGGACTAACTTTGGCGGAAGACATATAATAGACTACAAAGTAGAAAATATAACCGATCAAGTTCAAATTTTCCACATACGCGTAGTTTGCTTGACAATCTGCCCATTTTGAAAACAAAATCAGGATGGCGGTTCCAAAATGACGGCCGATTTTTGCACATGTGTTTCCTGAAAATCATCTTTGCCGGCGTCTGACCGGTTGAACTGTGAATATCTGTCCTGTACAGCGTTTTTTTATTGAATTATATAAAGATGTTCTTCATATTAATTTGAAAACGTATTTCTACTGCTTCTACCGTTTTTACTGTTTCTATACTGGTATTTAAGAAATTTCCTACATTTAAGAATAGTAGTAGTGGAAATGACCAGCACAAACTAAGGTCAATGATCTTCCATTTGGAGCTAGGATGTGAAGATTTTTCGATTTTCCAACTCTTGAACAACCTACATACAGCTGACCGGAAAATGGTACTTATTTGGCAAAATTCGTCCCCAGATTGGCCCAGAAATTTAAAATTTATAAGTTTTAATCATAAATTCTTTATTTGTTACCTAAAAATCCCCCAGATACCGATTTTCATTGCGGCCATTTTGAATTTATTGGTTTTGACCATAAATTCGTTATTTGCAACCTTAAAAACCCCTAGATATCCACTTTCATTGGAATCGGAATACAATTGGAAAAATTCGTCGGCCATATTGGCGCGGCCATTTTGAATTCATAAGTTCTGATCATAAATTCGTTATTTGTTACATTAAAAAACCCCAGATACCGATTTTCAATGGGATCGGAACACAATTGGCAAATTCGTCGGCTATATTGGCGCGGCCATTTTGAATTTATAAGTCCTGATCATAAATTCGTTATTTGCTATCTTAAAAAACCCCAAATACCGATTTTCATTGGAATCGGAACACAATTGGCAAATTCGTCGGCCATATTGGCGCGGCCATTTTGAATTTATAAGTTCTGATCATAAATTCGTTATTTGCTACCTTAAAAACCGCCAGATACCGATTTTCATGGAAATCGGAACACAATTGGCAAATTCATCGGTCATATTGGCGCGGCCATTTTGAATTTATAAGTTCTGATCATAAATTCGCTATTTGCTAACTTAAAAACCCCCAGATACCCATTTTCATGGAAATCGGTACACAATTGGCAAATTTGGGTGGCCATTTTGAATTTCGGTCATTTTGTGGCGGCCATTTTTAATTTCGAAAATCGGGCTTCGAGGTGCATCAAGGGAGACCCCCACGGACCTTCGTGCAAAATTTCGAAGCTCTGCGATCACTGGTGCGACACTACGCTTTTCATACAATAATAAGTTTTAATTGTTAGTTTTTAATCAAATCCATTAAAAAGATTGACAATTGATTAATTGTTAATTGTGGAAACTCACGACTAACAATTAATTAATTGTTAATTGCGAGTTTTCACAATTGCAATTAATTAATTGTTAATTGCAATAGATGTGATTAACAATTAATTAATTGTTAATTTTTAATTGTCCAACAATTAAATTTTGCCCAACACTGGTTTGTTTCCTTACACGGTATGGGCTGTTTCACACGAGACGACGGCCAACCAACAAAATCTGTTGTCATCGTCCATTCCCTTTTGAAATTTGACGAAAAGTCGTACGGGCTTTCACACAGGCCAATTTTTCCAACCAACTGTACGTCAAAAAGCTTTAGCTTATTGTTGTTGCTTTTATTTCAATTCTCTTTTGCGTACTTTCCGAGTGAAATAAAAGTCATTTCTATTTCTTTTCTTCTCCCAGCAAAAGCAACAACAACCACACCGCTGTCAAAAAGTCGTATCGAAAATCGTGTGAGAAAGTTGGATGGGAAAATCGTCCCTCCCCATCTTTCTCTCTCACCCTCTTCTCTAAAAACATGAATATCGTACGATTTCTGTTGGTTGGCCGTCGTCCCGTGTGAAACAGGCCTATACAGAAACAAGGTAATGTAAAAGACTGAATATCGTTTTAGTGCGACATCACTCGGCGACCTCTTCCCATATAAAAACGAAATTGTTGTTGTTGTTTCTGCATCAGAGTTGACGTCACTAGGCGACCTTTTTGTCTCTCTTACCTCTCACCCTCTTGAATGAATATCGTACGATTTCTGTTGGTTGGCCGTCGTCCCGTGTGAAACAGGCCATACCGTGGTTTCCTTAGTTAATGTCCCGGCGTCAGATCTGTTCCATAGAACAGCGTGGATTAATGTTTTATACAGGGTGCGGAGAAAGTTCGGCAACGGTCCGATATTTCCTGAAGGGTAGGTTTTCATGAAAAAAGTTTCGAACAAAAGTTGCTCAACTTCCGTGGAATAGTTTGCTCGCAGGGGGTGGGGTTGAATCTAAATATTGAAATGGCAACCCACATTTTTTTCACATATTCTGGAATATTATCACTTTGCATTGCCATGAGATTTCTTGGTTGTTTTTACAATTGGGATTAGCGCGTGCAATTATGGCAATGTCATGTAGTATCTGGCTAAAGGCTAGTTTCTGAATGTTTCTTATGTAGATGCTGTTTACTCTATTTATTACTGGTATCCTGATTGCTTCCAAAGCAATGTTAAGTGTTGATGAGATCTCTTTGTCTTAAACTAATTCTTGAGAGAAGTTTATTGGATTGCAACCTCATATTCTCACATGTGTTCTATACGTAATTGTACAAAGTTTTATCAGCTTTTTCCGGAAAATCGATATCTGTCATACCACTCCACAGCTATTCTTTTTAAATCGGATCATAAAAGTTTCTATAGTCTAGGCAGGGTATCAACGCTTTTTTCGCAGCATTTTTCAAGTATTTGTCTCATTATAAATCTTTGATCTGTGGTACTTAACAAAATAGGTGGCAGTACTTTGTAAGCTGTGTTCAACAACGTGATTGCTCTGTAATTTTTGCAGTTCATCAATTCACTTTTTTGTGGACTGGGACACCTTGATACCATTCCTTTCCATTCTTCTTTTGTGTAATACATTATTGGTTTCTTTAATTTTTTTATTATCAATTTCCCCATCAGCTTCAGGTCAAATTCCATTTCCAGACTCCTTGTTATTTCCTCTATCTTTTCTGTTAATATTCTTTCATATTCCTGTCTCTTAATTTTTCTTTGTGCCACTTTGTTTGACTGCTGCCGTTTCTTCTATGGCGCCCATTACACGATAGGTTTTGCTGTCAGTTTTTCCACAGTTTTGCCTACGACTGACGGAAAACCTAACGTCTAAGGTGATGACTGACGTAATCCTCCGTATATTTTGATTTCCATTAATCATGACTGGTTGAATTGATTGCCGCTTGCATGAACGTGTAATGGCCGCCTATGTCTTGCCGTTAGTTTTTTCTCCCTCATTCCCCCAACAGCTAATAGTCCAATAAATAGGTCGAAAAAAAGGCCTTCGTAATGCGAAAAATATCGCACGCGATTTTTTTTACCAAAAGATTTTATATATTTTTATAAGCTTAAATTCAAAATGGCGTCATCACCACCCTCTTGCTAAACTTACAGTGAAGGGAAACGCGTTTAATTCTATATCTCAGAATTCATGCATTTTACGACAAAAATGTATATAATCTTTTTTGTAGATAAATAAGTGATTTAACTTTTTTATTTAGAATTTTTTTTGTAAAGTCAATATGTACTGAGCTATAGTGCTTCAAACTTCACATATCACTTTCTTTGCACTATATTTCGGTAATGGTTAATTCTACATGAAAAATCCTTCGTAAGACTTATATAACACGCGATTATCTATAATTTTTGTTATTATAATTTTTTACGTAGGGCTAATATTTCACGAGTTAAAGCGCTTTAAGTGAAGTGTTTAAACGTAAATTCAAAAGTAGTTTTCTGCCAATATCTTTTTAATTACAAGTTTTATTGCAAAACTGATTATAAGGTTTTTGTGCGCAATTTCATTGCCCACATTTTTTTTTAACTTTTTTCTGTGGGAAAGAGTTTGTGCGCCAAATTTCTCAATTATTTGTATGAACATTTATGTGTATTGCATATGAAACGTTCGGCGCTGAATAGCGGCTAAAATATCAGTGCTAGAAAAATATGTTTAAAGCAAAATTTCTACAGAATTTTATAATTAACACTAGTTGGGACCCGGCGCGCCTATGCTGCTCCCATAAGCCAATAGTAGTAATCAGGTGATATGAATTTTAATATACAGTAGGAGAGTTTAAAAAAGGCATTTTTTTGGTATTTTTGATTCCAAATAACAAAATGTGAAACTATTAGGGATCCGACATTTTGATCGAGACAATAAAAACCATCCATTGACATGGCATTTTTCGAGATATGAATTTTCATACACAGATGAAGTGTCTTAATGAACCGCTTATTTTCTGTATTTTTGATAGCTGGGACCCGGTGCGCCTCGCTGCACGCAACGTTTAAAAATTCAAAATCAATCCAAACCTTCAAAATTCAACTCTCCTTAACCATTAACGAAAAACCAACTATTCCTATAAAAGTTGTGGTCATTAGATTCAAAATACATTTATTTGAACTATGACCAAAATTGCCTGTGTATTCTGTTAAAACCATGAACGTTAAAAGATTTAAAATTAATGCAAATAGCAGCATCCAGCACTCGAAATTCGAGGGCCATTTGCTATAGCTTTTTTTAATTTAAATCTAGAAGTCTTCAATAATAAAATTTTCGAGAACAATAAAACAAAATCGAAAAATGAAACAAATATTTTATAGTTGGAAAGAGCAATGCCAAAAAACCAAGTTTTATTTTCTCTTATATTGCGAAATTGTGTTCGTCAAAACATGTGAAATTAATGCAAATATTGAAAATCAAACTATTGGCAATATCTAAGGAAAGAACCAATACTCATTTCTCTAAAATTTGGAGACATTAGATTCAATATGCTTTAATATTAAGTGTGACCAAAATTACCTATGTATGTATTCTTTTACAAAACTTGCTGGTAAACTATGTTTTTGGTTTTGTTTTCCGGCGCGTAAATAAACAAAGATGACTCGAGCCTTTCCGACTCGCTGCACCCAACCTTAAGACATTTAAAATTAATCCAAATCTTCAAAATTCAATTCTTCAACAAATATTTATAACCTTTAACGAAAAACCAATTATTCCTATAAAAGTTGGAGAGTTTGGATATTGGTTTGTTTGTCTAATTCTGCGAAGTATGTCTTCAGCGTCAATATAATTGCGAACAGTTGACGAATGTTATTCGGCGTGGATGCAAATGCTGCATCAGTAAGGGTTAGATCCCAATGATTGTTGTCGTCTTCCAGCAATTGCAACTCGCGATATGCATCTTGAAATGTATTGAATATTTGACCATTGACTGTTCGTAAAAATTCGAAAGACGTTGGTCCTGGAACATTCAGCAACAACAAACGCAAAAAGAAACATTCACGTTGTTTTGGATGTACTGTGTAAAGTCGTCCCAATGTCTTTGCAAAGGATTTGTGAGATTATTGCAAATAAATAATTAATGCATATGGAGGACACATACGAAATAATTGAAAATGTCGTCGTTATTTTTTTGTTCCTCTTCTTTAACACGTAATTAACCATGGTGCGTTTAAAACATCCATGGTTAAACATAAACTTTCGTGGTTAAGTGAAGTGACGCAGCATAACACCAGCTTACCACGTGGTTTACCATGGTAAGGTTTTTGAACGCGCTCCTGGTTATAAATCTTTATCTTCCATTAGTCCTCGACATTCAAGGTATTGCCTTTGCCAACAGTTGTCTCTGTATACAAAGCGTTTTGTTGACGATTCCTTTTTGATACTCTGACAGGTTATAGGAGAGAATGGACGGCGGAGATGTCGGGAGTCTGCTAGATCATTGAATCACAGTTCAGTGGTCTAGGGGGTGTTCAGAGTTTGATCGTTATGATCGTGTGGGAGTTTGTTGTGGCTTTGCGTAAAACTTGCAAATTAAGTTTTCTACTCGGTCTAATTCAATTAATTTTTCGTCGTTCACATTTATGTTTTAAATTACCGACCACCAAATGAGGTTATGTCTTCCGACCTTTTCGTAAAAAGATGGAATTTGCTCATCTTTTCCATTCCGCACCGTTCCGAGCCGTCCATTGTAGTCACCCTTCCGTTTCCACGAACATTTCCAATGAAAATTCTTACAATCCGACTTTTGACATTTATACGAAACGGTACGGAGCGGAATCATTGTACTCCAGCCTTTACTTCTTGGTCTTCCTACGCTTCCAATCGAATTCGTTTGTTCCAGGCGCCATTCATTTTAAAACTCTTAATGGCCCAATACACGATCACACCACTCCAAAACAACAATAATTTGTATGCACTCAAAATTTCGAATGGATACAAATTGTTGTTGTTTTGCCGTTGCGTGGTCGGATGGAGCGCTCGTGTATTGGGCCCTTAACAGGCCCAAATATTCTTAGGATTTTTCCTTCCAAAGTTTTGAGCGGATAGTTTGTTTCAGTGTTGGGCATTAATCAATTAAATTTTCAATCAATTAATTAATTGATTAAAAAATTAATTGCGATTAATTTAATTGCAGTTAAAATTAATTTATTGCAATTGAACTATTAATTGCACCCCACAATTAATTTATTTGGATTAATCCGTGTTAATTGCATATAGCAACTAAATCAATTGCAATTAATTTTAACTGCAATTAAATTAATCACAATTAATTTTTTAGTCAATTAATTAAAGACAATTAAAACTAACAATTAAGTGGGAACTACAATGTGGCGCTGGCGCTGGCGCTGCCGCTCTTCTTGGCGCTGGCTTTTTCTCTGGCGCGCGCCATGTAGCTGAGTGCAACTACAATGCGTGGCGCTAAGTCATGTCAAAATTTTAAAAACGGATGAAGCGGATTGGTTCTGTTTGAGGCTTAAGTTAGTGGAAATGGGGCAATGCAAAAAAAAAATTCATTGGAAATTATTTTTTTTACAGGAAAAACCAAAAATTGATTAAATACGAATGTTTTTTGGGATACTTTTGACTTCAGCGCCCTCATTTATCAAAATTCCCAACTGGCTGGTGTACTGGCGCGCACCAAAAGTAGAAAGTAGGCAAAAGTGAGCGGCAGCGCAAGCACCACGCGCCAAGGCCAGCTACACATTGTAGTTGCACTTCGGGTGGGCTACGTTTTTTACTTTTGACAGCTTGCGATACAGCGCCAGCACCACGCGCCAGCGCCTCATTGTAGTTCAGCCTTTAATCCTCTTCAATTTTATGTGAACTTGATTTAAGGGTTTCAAATGACGAATTTGTGGTTAAAATTTGAAAATTCAAAATGGCGGACTATTTTTTGCAATTGTGTTCCGATTGTACTGAAAATCAGTATCGGGGGGCCTTAAGGGTTCCAAATGACGAATTCGTGGTTCAAATTTGAAAATTCAAAATGGCAGACTAATTTTTGTAATTGTGTTCCGATTGTACTGAAAAGCAGTATCTGGGGGCTTTAAGGGTTCGAAATGACGAATTTGTGGTTAAAATTTGAAAATTCAAAATGGCGGACTAACTTTGGCAATTGTGTTCCGACTGTACTGAAAATCAGCTTCAGGGGGCTTTAAGGGTTCCAAATGACGTATTTGTGGTTAAAATTTGAAAATTCAAAATGGCGGACTAATTTTTGTAATTGCGTTCCGATTGTACTGAAAATCAGTATCTGGGGGCTTTAAGGGTTCCAAATGACGAATTTGTGGTTAAAATTTGAAAATTCAAAATGGCGGACTAATTTTTGTAATTGTGTTCCGATTGTACTGAAAATCAGTATCTGGGGGCTTTAAGGGTTCCAAATGACGAATTTGTGGTTAAAATTTGAAAATTCAAAATGGCGGACTAACTTTGGCGGAAGACATATAATAGACTACAAAGTAGAAAATATAACCGATCAAGTTCAAATTTTCCACATACGCGTAGTTTGCTTGACAATCTGCCCATTTTGAAAACAAAATCAGGATGGCGGTTCCAAAATGACGGCCGATTTTTGCACATGTGTTTCCTGAAAATCATCTTTGCCGGCGTCTGACCGGTTGAACTGTGAATATCTGTCCTGTACAGCGTTTTTTTATTGAATTATATAAAGATGTTCTTCATATTAATTTGAAAACGTATTTCTACTGCTTCTACCGTTTTTACTGTTTCTATACTGGTATTTAAGAAATTTCCTACATTTAAGAATAGTAGTAGTGGAAATGACCAGCACAAACTAAGGTCAATGATCTTCCATTTGGAGCTAGGATGTGAAGATTTTTCGATTTTCCAACTCTTGAACAACCTACATACAGCTGACCGGAAAATGGTACTTATTTGGCAAAATTCGTCCCCAGATTGGCCCAGAAATTTAAAATTTATAAGTTTTAATCATAAATTCTTTATTTGTTACCTAAAAATCCCCCAGATACCGATTTTCATTGCGGCCATTTTGAATTTATTGGTTTTGACCATAAATTCGTTATTTGCAACCTTAAAAACCCCTAGATATCCACTTTCATTGGAATCGGAATACAATTGGAAAAATTCGTCGGCCATATTGGCGCGGCCATTTTGAATTCATAAGTTCTGATCATAAATTCGTTATTTGTTACATTAAAAAACCCCAGATACCGATTTTCAATGGGATCGGAACACAATTGGCAAATTCGTCGGCTATATTGGCGCGGCCATTTTGAATTTATAAGTCCTGATCATAAATTCGTTATTTGCTATCTTAAAAAACCCCAAATACCGATTTTCATTGGAATCGGAACACAATTGGCAAATTCGTCGGCCATATTGGCGCGGCCATTTTGAATTTATAAGTTCTGATCATAAATTCGTTATTTGCTACCTTAAAAACCGCCAGATACCGATTTTCATGGAAATCGGAACACAATTGGCAAATTCATCGGTCATATTGGCGCGGCCATTTTGAATTTATAAGTTCTGATCATAAATTCGCTATTTGCTAACTTAAAAACCCCCAGATACCGATTTTCATGGAAATCGGTACACAATTGGCAAATTTGGGTGGCCATTTTGAATTTCGGTCATTTTGTGGCGGCCATTTTTAATTTCGAAAATCGGGCTTCGAGGTGCATCAAGGGAGACCCCCACGGACCTTCGTGCAAAATTTCGAAGCTCTGCGATCACTGGTGCGACACTACGCTTTTCATACAATAATAAGTTTTAATTGTTAGTTTTTAATCAAATCCATTAAAAAGATTGACAATTGATTAATTGTTAATTGTGGAAACTCACGACTAACAATTAATTAATTGTTAATTGCGAGTTTTCACAATTGCAATTAATTAATTGTTAATTGCAATAGATGTGATTAACAATTAATTAATTGTTAATTTTTAATTGTCCAACAATTAAATTTTGCCCAACACTGGTTTGTTTCCTTACACGGTATGGGCTGTTTCACACGAGACGACGGCCAACCAACAAAATCTGCTGTCATCGTCCATTCCCTTTTGAAATTTGACGAAAAGTCGTACGGGCTTTCACACAGGCCAATTTTTCCAACCAACTGTACGTCAAAAAGCTTTAGCTTATTGTTGTTGCTTTTATTTCAATTCTCTTTTGCGTACTTTCCGAGTGAAATAAAAGTCATTTCTATTTCTTTTCTTCTCCCAGCAAAAGCAACAACAACCACACCGCTGTCAAAAAGTCGTATCGAAAATCGTGTGAGAAAGTTGGATGGGAAAATCGTCCCTCCCCATCTTTCTCTCTCACCCTCTTCTCTAAAAACATGAATATCGTACGATTTCTGTTGGTTGGCCGTCGTCCCGTGTGAAACAGGCCTATACAGAAACAAGGTAATGTAAAAGACTGAATATCGTTTTAGTGCGACATCACTCGGCGACCTCTTCCCATATAAAAACGAAATTGTTGTTGTTGTTTCTGCATCAGAGTTGACGTCACTAGGCGACCTTTTTGTCTCTCTTACCTCTCACCCTCTTGAATGAATATCGTACGATTTCTGTTGGTTGGCCGTCGTCCCGTGTGAAACAGGCCATACCGTGGTTTCCTTAGTTAATGTCCCGGCGTCAGATCTGTTCCATAGAACAGCGTGGATTAATGTTTTATACAGGGTGCGGAGAAAGTTCGGCAACGGTCCGATATTTCCTGAAGGGTAGGTTTTCATGAAAAAAGTTTCGAACAAAAGTTGCTCAACTTCCGTGGAATAGTTTGCTCGCAGGGGGTGGGGTTGAATCTAAATATTGAAATGGCAACCCACATTTTTTTCACATATTCTGGAATATTATCACTTTGCATTGCCATGAGATTTCTTGGTTGTTTTTACAATTGGGATTAGCGCGTGCAATTATGGCAATGTCATGTAGTATCTGGCTAAAGGCTAGTTTCTGAATGTTTCTTATGTAGATGCTGTTTACTCTATTTATTACTGGTATCCTGATTGCTTCCAAAGCAATGTTAAGTGTTGATGAGATCTCTTTGTCTTAAACTAATTCTTGAGAGAAGTTTATTGGATTGCAACCTCATATTCTCACATGTGTTCTATACGTAATTGTACAAAGTTTTATCAGCTTTTTCCGGAAAATCGATATCTGTCATACCACTCCACAGCTATTCTTTTTAAATCGGATCATAAAAGTTTCTATAGTCTAGGCAGGGTATCAACGCTTTTTTCGCAGCATTTTTCAAGTATTTGTCTCATTATAAATCTTTGATCTGTGGTACTTAACAAAATAGGTGGCAGTACTTTGTAAGCTGTGTTCAACAACGTGATTGCTCTGTAATTTTTGCAGTTCATCAATTCACTTTTTTGTGGACTGGGACACCTTGATACCATTCCTTTCCATTCTTCTTTTGTGTAATACATTATTGGTTTCTTTAATTTTTTTATTATCAATTTCCCCATCAGCTTCAGGTCAAATTCCATTTCCAGACTCCTTGTTATTTCCTCTATCTTTTCTGTTAATATTCTTTCATATTCCTGTCTCTTAATTTTTCTTTGTGCCACTTTGTTTGACTGCTGCCGTTTCTTCTATGGCGCCCATTACACGATAGGTTTTGCTGTCAGTTTTTCCACAGTTTTGCCTACGACTGACGGAAAACCTAACGTCTAAGGTGATGACTGACGTAATCCTCCGTATATTTTGATTTCCATTAATCATGACTGGTTGAATTGATTGCCGCTTGCATGAACGTGTAATGGCCGCCTATGTCTTGCCGTTAGTTTTTTCTCCCTCATTCCCCCAACAGCTAATAGTCCAATAAATAGGTCGAAAAAAAGGCCTTCGTAATGCGAAAAATATCGCACGCGATTTTTTTTACCAAAAGATTTTATATATTTTTATAAGCTTAAATTCAAAATGGCGTCATCACCACCCTCTTGCTAAACTTACAGTGAAGGGAAACGCGTTTAATTCTATATCTCAGAATTCATGCATTTTACGACAAAAATGTATATAATCTTTTTTGTAGATAAATAAGTGATTTAACTTTTTTATTTAGAATTTTTTTTGTAAAGTCAATATGTACTGAGCTATAGTGCTTCAAACTTCACATATCACTTTCTTTGCACTATATTTCGGTAATGGTTAATTCTACATGAAAAATCCTTCGTAAGACTTATATAACACGCGATTATCTATAATTTTTGTTATTATAATTTTTTACGTAGGGCTAATATTTCACGAGTTAAAGCGCTTTAAGTGAAGTGTTTAAACGTAAATTCAAAAGTAGTTTTCTGCCAATATCTTTTTAATTACAAGTTTTATTGCAAAACTGATTATAAGGTTTTTGTGCGCAATTTCATTGCCCACATTTTTTTTTAACTTTTTTCTGTGGGAAAGAGTTTGTGCGCCAAATTTCTCAATTATTTGTATGAACATTTATGTGTATTGCATATGAAACGTTCGGCGCTGAATAGCGGCTAAAATATCAGTGCTAGAAAAATATGTTTAAAGCAAAATTTCTACAGAATTTTATAATTAACACTAGTTGGGACCCGGCGCGCCTATGCTGCTCCCATAAGCCAATAGTAGTAATCAGGTGATATGAATTTTAATATACAGTAGGAGAGTTTAAAAAAGGCATTTTTTTGGTATTTTTGATTCCAAATAACAAAATGTGAAACTATTAGGGATCCGACATTTTGATCGAGACAATAAAAACCATCCATTGACATGGCATTTTTCGAGATATGAATTTTCATACACAGATGAAGTGTCTTAATGAACCGCTTATTTTCTGTATTTTTGATAGCTGGGACCCGGTGCGCCTCGCTGCACGCAACGTTTAAAAATTCAAAATCAATCCAAACCTTCAAAATTCAACTCTCCTTAACCATTAACGAAAAACCAACTATTCCTATAAAAGTTGTGGTCATTAGATTCAAAATACATTTATTTGAACTATGACCAAAATTGCCTGTGTATTCTGTTAAAACCATGAACGTTAAAAGATTTAAAATTAATGCAAATAGCAGCATCCAGCACTCGAAATTCGAGGGCCATTTGCTATAGCTTTTTTTAATTTAAATCTAGAAGTCTTCAATAATAAAATTTTCGAGAACAATAAAACAAAATCGAAAAATGAAACAAATATTTTATAGTTGGAAAGAGCAATGCCAAAAAACCAAGTTTTATTTTCTCTTATATTGCGAAATTGTGTTCGTCAAAACATGTGAAATTAATGCAAATATTGAAAATCAAACTATTGGCAATATCTAAGGAAAGAACCAATACTCATTTCTCTAAAATTTGGAGACATTAGATTCAATATGCTTTAATATTAAGTGTGACCAAAATTACCTATGTATGTATTCTTTTACAAAACTTGCTGGTAAACTATGTTTTTGGTTTTGTTTTCCGGCGCGTAAATAAACAAAGATGACTCGAGCCTTTCCGACTCGCTGCACCCAACCTTAAGACATTTAAAATTAATCCAAATCTTCAAAATTCAATTCTTCAACAAATATTTATAACCTTTAACGAAAAACCAATTATTCCTATAAAAGTTGGAGAGTTTGGATATTGGTTTGTTTGTCTAATTCTGCGAAGTATGTCTTCAGCGTCAATATAATTGCGAACAGTTGACGAATGTTATTCGGCGTGGATGCAAATGCTGCATCAGTAAGGGTTAGATCCCAATGATTGTTGTCGTCTTCCAGCAATTGCAACTCGCGATATGCATCTTGAAATGTATTGAATATTTGACCATTGACTGTTCGTAAAAATTCGAAAGACGTTGGTCCTGGAACATTCAGCAACAACAAACGCAAAAAGAAACATTCACGTTGTTTTGGATGTACTGTGTAAAGTCGTCCCAATGTCTTTGCAAAGGATTTGTGAGATTATTGCAAATAAATAATTAATGCATATGGAGGACACATACGAAATAATTGAAAATGTCGTCGTTATTTTTTTGTTCCTCTTCTTTAACACGTAATTAACCATGGTGCGTTTAAAACATCCATGGTTAAACATAAACTTTCGTGGTTAAGTGAAGTGACGCAGCATAACACCAGCTTACCACGTGGTTTACCATGGTAAGGTTTTTGAACGCGCTCCTGGTTATAAATCTTTATCTTCCATTAGTCCTCGACATTCAAGGTATTGCCTTTGCCAACAGTTGTCTCTGTATACAAAGCGTTTTGTTGACGATTTTTGATACTCTGACAGGTTATAGGAGAGAATGGACGGCGGAGATGTCGGGAGTCTGCTAGATCATTGAATCACAGTTCAGTGGTCTAGGGGGTGTTCAGAGTTTGATCGTTATGATCGTGTGGGAGTTTGTTGTGGCTTTGCGTAAAACTTGCAAATTAAGTTTTCTACTCGGTCGCCACACTCCTCACAGCGTAGCGTTAACGGAACGTTGTCGCTTTGGACGGCGGCTGGCTGACACCCGAAAGCTGGCTTTAGCCTGTCGATAGATATCGACCTGGTTGTGTCGTTTAATTTGACAACGTCGTAATCGTTTGATAATCGCGATATCTCCCGAACGGTCACTCGTAGAGAAAAAAGTGTAAAGAGCTTTTTTGTATAGAATCGCAATATCTATATTTCTTGCCTTGACTATTTTGCAATAGCACTTACCGTTTACTAAGTATTTGCGAAAAACCATTTTCGCGACCTTTGACCTTGAATAACTTTTTGGGCCAACGACAAGAAGGATAATTTTTTTTAAATTGAAGTTTAAACCTTATATTTACTAAAACTCATGGTGTGCCGCTCTCTGTCTGCGGCCTAACCTCTGGCAGACCAGTATTTATATAAATTTTTTGTATGGAAAATTATTAAAATTATTCAAATCGCAATATCTCCCGAACGGTCACTTCTAGAGAAAAAAGTGTTAAGATCTTTTTTTATAGAGCATCGTATAATCTACCCTCTTTGCCTTAATAATTATGGGATTATAGTACACTTACCGTTTACGAGAAAAAGTACTAAAAAGAGCTAAATAAGTCCAATTTTAACATCAAAATTGCTTATAACTGCAAAAGTAAAGACCGTAGCATAAAAATTATCCCAACATTATTTACAGGAAATTCTCCAAGCTTTCTTATTTTGGAAAAAAAAACTATAGGTATACTACGTATTTTTTTGAGAAAAAGGTAGTTTTAGTTGAAATTTTAGTTTAAAAAAAGTATTTTGACGATACTCACTCGGAAGTTGGCAGGGTGGAACTGTCACTTTGACAAGTATAGATAGGTGCGAGTATTCTGCGTACACTGATACCTTATTCATGAAAATAGGTTATAAGGTTACAAAAACACAGGGTGATATGTAAAACTCTAACAAAAAAATTTCAAAATGCCCTAGCGGCAAAACCCTTCATACCATTTTTTGTTCGTTTAACCAAAACCTATCAACAGCCGACCGCTTTGCGAACTTAGCGGGTAAACCGTGTATATAAATACTTTTGAAATTAAAATTATAATTACTAGTGCAGGCGGTGGGCGGAATTGAGTTTGCAAAATATGAGGACCGCATTCCGTAATAACTCAAAGATGAATAATTCGGATGTTGCCGATCCATTTTTGGGTCAAAACAAGACCGTCTTTGGGCTATTCTCAACTGAAATCTGATTCTAAATGCGGTCCTCATATTTTGCACACTCAATTCCGCCCAGCTCCCAGTCTATACATACATATTTATACATTTTTTAATCATCATATATTTTTCGTTTTGGTCACTTGAAAGTTTTAATTAACACCTTATTCCTTGAAACGCAACATTCGGAATAAGTTTTTAATTAAAAACATTTTGTAAGGAAATGTTCTGCCACAGGGGTTTTATGATGTTTTGATAGAAGTTGTTTATCTATCAGGAATTCGAAACAACGCTTCTATTAGTGCTCATAATCAACTATGGACGAAAAGGAGTATGCATGCAATAAAGTAATTGAATGCTCATTGCGAAATGGCGTGCGCAAAAAAAGTAATTAAAGGTCAAATGTCGCAAAAATCAATAAGCAAATATTTCGTAAACGGTATGTGCTATTGCAAAATAGTCAAGGCAAGAGATGTCGATTTTGTGATTGTCTACAAAAAAGCTCTCACTTTTTCATCTACGAGTGACCGTTCGGGAGATATGGCGATTTTAATAATTTTCCATACAAAAAAATTATATAAAAACCCTGGCAGACCAGGTTAGGCCACAGACAGAGTGCGGCACACCATGAGTTTTAGTAAATATAAGGTTTAAAAATTTAAAAAAAAATTATCCTACTTGTCGTTGGCCCAAAAAGTTACTCAAGGTCAAAGGTCGCGAAAATGGCTTTTCGCAAATACTTCGTAAACGGTAAGTGCTATTGCAAAATAGTCAATGCAAGATATATAGATATTGTGATTCTCTACAAAAAAGCTCTTTACACTTTTTTCTCTACGAGTGACCGTTCGGGAGATATCGCGATTTTAATCATTTTTCATACAAAAAAATTATATAAATTCTGGTCTGCCAGGGGAGGCGTTTTAGTAATTACTAGGCGTATACTTCAATTTAAAAAAACAATTTATCCTTCTTGTCGATAACATGGTTCGGACTATAAAACCACGACTAATATTACCTAATTTCTCACCTTAGGCCACACTTTATATTAGGCACACCACGCCTAAAGTATTCTCCTATCTCTAATGTTATAACATAAGTATACTTACAATAGGTTTTGTTTTCTTCTTGGGCTTCGTTGCGCAAATTGTTCGACCGTGTATGGGCCCCTTTTAGGCTTGTCACCCGTTGCAAAATAGCTCGATTTATGAGTGATGATATTAACCTCGCGCCAATCTTGTTTGGAACGGAATAGCTCTATTATGTCAGCCTATCATTTCTTTCAGCACCGCTTGGAGGTTATGAGCACGGCCACTGCTTGGAGGTTATGACTACATTTTCGTCAAACAAGAACAGTTACCGCACGTGCATATTTTCACATACTAGATGTCAATTCGAGTATCACAATTATTTTTTTTTCTAATTCGTCACGAACAGAAATTTTACACTCCTTCATGGCTTCTATTGGATCGAAGCCCGCTAAAAAGTAAATTGATAGATTTTTTTTTGAATAAGCTACCATACCATACTCTCTCGGTCGCTCTAAAATATTGCTAAATTAAGACTTACTTTTAATAAAATAATGTTTCTTCACGCAGGACGACACAATACACACCTTATCAACCCGAAATTTCTCAAGGGCGGCTGGAGTCACTTTTAAATTATCAAACCCTAATATCCGAAATGACAGGTTTAGATGTGGCTAATGCTTCTCTTTTGGATGAGGGCACCGCGGCAGCTGAAGCAATGTGCCTGTGCACAAGGTAAAAATCTGCAGGTTTTGTGTTATGCCAACCAATGACAATTTCTTTCTTATCAGATTTAATAAACGCAAAAAGCTTTACCTTTCTGACCGTTTGCATCCGCAGACGTTATCTGTAGTAGAGACCAGAGCTTTTGCGTTGGAGCTAGAGGTTATAATAGGACCTATAGAGAAAGCTGATCTGCAAAGCAGGGAATTGTCTGGCATTCTAGTGCAATATCCTGACACATATGGTAATGTTCAAGATTTTGCTGAGATATGCCAGATGGCTAGGAAAAATGGGGTAAAAAACATATATTTTTGACTGACAAATAATTATATCTGAAACTTTTTTGCAGACATTAGTTGCTGTAGCTACTGATCTGTTGGCATTAACGTTGCTGCGTCCGCCAGCCGAGTTTGGTGCCGATATTGCAATTGGAACATCACAGAGGCTAGGAGTACCTCTCGGGTATGGTGGTCCTCATGCAGGATTCTTTGCATGTAAGCAAAGTTTAGTTCGCCTTATGCCTGGGCGTATGATTGGAGTTACTAGAGATATGGATGGTCATGATGCGTACAGATTAGCATTACAAACAAGAGAACAACATATTCGCCGGGATAAAGCAACAAGTAATATATGTACTGCACAAGCTCTTTTGGCTAATATGTCAGCAATGTACGCCGTTTATCATGGCCCTGATGGTCTTAAAGATATTGCAAACAAAATACATCACTCTACTCTAACTTTAGAAACAGGTTTGAAGGAAGCACAACATGTAGTCGCAAATGAACACTTTTTTGACACTCTCCATGTGTATCCAAAGGGAATAACAACAGAAGAAATTCGAAAAAGAGCAGAGGAAGACCGGATAAACTTCAGATACTTTGATGATGGGTCTATAGGCATTGCATTAGATGAAACTGTTAAAACGAAAGATGTTTCAGATCTTCTACGGGTATTTAAATGCAAACCCATTGAAGAGATTTTGTCATCGTGTGATTTTAATAAGAATGCAATTGAAAACTCAAAATTCCGTAGAACTTCATCTTACTTAACTCATCCCATCTTCAGTAGCCATCACAGCGAGTCTAGAATGGTGAGATATATGAAAAAACTGGAAAATAAGGATATTTCCTTAGTACATTCCATGATACCTTTGGGATCGTGCACAATGAAACTAAATTCTACAACAGAAATGATACCTTGCTCCTTCCGCCACTTTACAGATATCCATCCATTCGCTCCTGTTAGCCAAGCAAAAGGATATAGGCAAATGTTTGATGAGCTAGAGAAGGATTTATGTGAAATCACTGGTTACGATAAAATATCACTCCAACCTAACAGTGGTGCTCAAGGAGAATACGCAGGATTACGAGCGATAAGACGATATCATGAGTCCCGCAACGAATTTAACCGCAACATTTGCTTGATTCCTATAAGTGCGCACGGCACTAATCCGGCATCAGCACAAATGGCTGGCATGAAAGTTGAGGCAATTCGTATTTTATCAGACGGCAGCATCGACATGGCACATTTGAAAGAAAAAACCGAAGAGCATCAAAAAGATTTATCGTGTCTCATGATTACATATCCATCCACAATGGGAGTTTTCGAAGAAACTGTTGCAGATATCTGTGATTTGATTCATAAATTTGGAGGTCAAGTATACTTGGATGGAGCAAACATGAATGCTCAAGTCGGCCTTTGTCGTCCTGGTGATTATGGCAGTGATGTCTCTCATTTGAATTTGCACAAAACATTTTGCATTCCTCATGGAGGAGGCGGTCCTGGTATGGGACCCATAGGAGTTAAAGAACATTTGGCACCGCACCTTCCTGGTCATCCTGTAATCAGTCCACTTGATGATGAAGCTGAGAGTTTCGGAGTGGTTAGCGCTGCGCCTTTTGGGAGTTCGGCAATTTTACCAATTTCTTGGGCTTATATTAAGGTAAAATTAAAAACAAAACTATGAAATAAAAATATTAATAAACGTTCAAATTCAGCTCATGGGTGGACGAGGTCTCAAAAGAGCCACACAAGTCGCTATTTTAAATGCGAATTATATGTCGAAAAGGCTAGATAACCACTACAAAACCCTTTTTAAAGCACCAAAAACAGACTTAGTAGCTCATGAATTTATTCTCGATCTTCGTGATTTTAAGAAATCAGCAAATATCGAAGCTGTTGATATTGCTAAACGATTAATGGATTATGGTTTTCATGCTCCAACTATGTCTTGGCCAGTGGCTGGAACACTAATGATTGAGCCAACCGAGTCTGAAGACAAACAAGAACTAGATAGATTTTGCGAAGCTATGATATCTATACGGTACGAAATAAAAGAAATTGAAGATGGGAAGATGGATAAACTTATCAATCCACTTAAAATGTCTCCACATACACAAAGTCAAGTTATAAGAGACGATTGGGATAGGCCCTATACTAGAGAACAAGCAGCTTTTCCAGCAGTAAGTAGTATATTAATATAATATTCACATGCATTAAACAATTAAGCAATTTTATTCAAATTTTCAGCCTTTTATTCAACCTGACTCTAAAATGTGGCCAACTGTTGGAAGAATAGATGACGCTTACGGTGACAAACATTTGGTTTGTACATGCCCACCAATTCTTCCAGAATTTTATCCATAAAGCTTAGATTAAAGCTTAAAGATTAATTTAAAGTATAAAGGTTAAGTTTTAAATTTTAACTGATTGTGTATATCCATTATATATTTAAGCTAAAAATAATCTTTCGTATTTTTGTACAAGTAAATACAATAATTATTACATTTTTAAATATGATGAATAAATTTGGAAAGTAATTAGTCTCAGTAAATTTCGTCGTTTCCCAACAGCTTTTTAAATCTTGTCTGTGAAATTGTATTATGGGTTAGAAATATGGAAATTTTCATTCCAACCGCCGAATGCACTAAACGTGGCTAACTTTGGCTCCCATTTTTTAACTGGCCAGTATCAAAAGTAACACTATATAGGCCGTGTTCCGTAATATCCACCCAGCATACTGTCCAGTGAGAAAAGGTAAATTCAAGCGTTTACGCTGTGGTTAACATCAGCATACATGAAAGGATTACAACTTGAAACTGTTTCAGCCTCCAATATTTAATATTTTTTTGATTACCATTACGTCACACCGATTCACACAAGTAAAATATGTCATCAATTAATGATGTCATTAGCACTGGCCTGTATACTGGGTTATATTTCGGAACACAGTCATAATATTACGTCATACTCTTTTTTGTGTTCTTGATCTACTTTGGCACGTTTTCAGTCACGATTTTGGTAAGATAAATGACATCGTAGCGAGTTCATTCGGATATTGACGGTTAGGGACACGATATCGAATAGAATGAATCGATACTCATGAGTACATGAGTAGTATCGAAAAAACAGTTTACGGAAAAATATCGAAACAAAAATATGGATACCCCAAAGTATCGGTACTTTTCTTAGGGAATTTTTGTTTTTGGTTTTATTATTGTGGATTTGTGGACATGTACTATAAATGCGCACACGAATCAAGCAAATGGTAGTATATTACAATAAAAAAAAACTATAAATTGACAAATCGACGTTTATTTATTTAAACATTATTAAATTTTCCACTCTTTCTCTGTGCAATTAAAGGTTATCTAGCCGTTTTGGCGCCAATCGGTTTCGTGTTTTTGTTATTGTACTACCTGCCTTTGAAAACAAACGTGCGGAGAGGACCGATGTTGCTGGTATTGGTGAGTATACTCGGGCAAGGTTGTACAATTTGGGAGAAACCACTTTCATGTTTTCCCATTGTTTTAATGGATCGGTTGAAAGAGGTGACACCTGTGCAGACAAGTAATGGCTTACTTCATCCTTATCTTCCGACTGTAATAAAGAACCTGTACCTGTTTTTTTGTTCTGTTTTGTATGAGCCAAATTCTTATGACTCCACTGACATATAGATATGGACTGCTAATTGACAACTTTCAATGGCACCATTTTTCTCCAGAAGAAGAAGACCTTTTCTATGTAAACAACAATTTTTTTTCGAATTTAGAGGAAAATAAGTAATAAGAGGTATGTTAAAATTGATAGAAATAATTTTCCATCATTATTTTTTATTTAGCAGCAGTTTTTTCGTTAAATAAATGTATTTTTTTTAAATATGTGAGGGTTTTTTCCCTCTGTTTAACGAACTTTTAAAAATAAAGAAAATAGAGAAAGAAGAAAAAACTCTATAGCTGTCTAGTTTTTTCTAGTTATGTTTATATCGCTGACATGCACTGAACTGTTTTTTATTTTAAAACCGATTAAAGTTCATAGGATTTTGAAGGGGGAACTATTAAGGTTTATCCGAGATATAAAGAAAAAACACGTCCTTTCTTTTATTAATGTTTTAGTGGAGTGAAAATTCCTTTATTGTCAAATCGTAAAATTAATTAAAATACTTAAGGCTACTTCGATTTGTCAAAACATTATTTCAACACTCCCACTTTTTGACATATTTTATACTCATACATGTTTACAATAAATTATTTCGTTTTATGACTTTCATCATATTTCGCAGCTTCTCATAACGTCCTTTTGCTAATGCTTTTGTAAGAATGTCACCCAGCTGTTCATCTGTTGATACATAATTCAAGCTAAAAAATTCCTGCTCATACTTCTCGCGAATGAAGTGATAGCGAACATCAATATGTTTTGTTCGTTTATGAAATTCCGGATTTTTTATCAGCCGAATTGCGCTCTGGTTGTCCAAAAACACCTCTGGAAGTTTCTTTTCATCGATAAGATCATTAATCAATCTCTTTAGCCAAATTAACTCTTTTACTGCTACAGTAGCTGCAATATATTCTGACTCGGTTGTCGACAATGCTACAGCTTGTTGCCTGGTTGATTCCCAACTGACTGGTCCACCATTTAATAAAAATATTACACCTGATGTTGATTTTCTAGTCTTGGTATCCCCTGCATAATCAGCGTCGCTGTAACCGATTAGTCCTCCTGTGGCCTGCGGTTCATAGTAAACGCCATATTCTATCGTTCCTTTTATGTACTTAAAAATTCTCTTCACCATATTTACATGGGCATTTGTAGGCGATTCAAGATACCGGCTCACAACTCCCACTGCATATTGTATATCAGGCCTTGTTCCGACACATAAATACATTAAATTTCCGACAGCTTCTCTATAAGGATAGACTTTGTTAAACTCAGAATCTTCAAAATGATTTACATTTTGATTTATATCAATCGGAGTTGAAACCGCATTACAACTACTCATGTTAAATTTTGAGAGTATTTTTCGAGCATAAGCTGCTTGACTTAAATGAATGCCTCCCTCTTCGTCTCTGAAGATTTCCATTCCTAGAAAAGTATCTAGATTCGTTGTCTTGATCTCAAACTTCTCACGCAAATGTTCAAGGACTGGTATAACATCTGCTTGATCATGCGCTGCAATCAATCCATCATCAACATAAATTGCTAAGATGACCTTTTTCTTATTGTTTTCTTTCACAAAAAGACATGAATCCGCTACAGAAGTTTTGAATCCAAATTTCTCAATAAATGTTGTAAAACATTTATTCCAGCATCTAGACGCCTGCTTCAATCCATATAAACTCTTTATAAGTTTACAAATCCTTCCTGAACCATCGTTATAGCCTGGTGGTTGATTCATATATATAGTTTCTTGAATTTCTCCATAAAGAAATGCAGTTTTGACGTCAAATTGACACAATTTCATATTTTCTGATGCTGCTATTGATAAGATCGCCCTTATGGATGAGAACCTTACTACTGCACTAAATGTTTCCTTGTAATCCACTTCATATTTTTGCGTAAAACCTCTGGCTACCAGTCTCGCTTTGTAACGTTCTATTTTACCATCAATGTTGTATTTCACTTTATAGACCCATTTGTTATCAATAAGTTTTTGATTTTGTGGCACTTCAGTAAGTACCCATGTTTTATTTTCAATCAAAGACTTATATTCTTCATCCATTGCCTTTTTCCAATGAACTTTGTCAGTAGAGTGAATAGCTTCTTCGAAAGTTGAAGGCTCATCAACTATTGAAAACATTGCTTCTGCCATAGTTACCTCGCTACCATGATGCGAGAACTCATCACATTCTCCACCACAATCACGAACTGGTTTCCTAATTTTAGTTCGACCCCGAAGCCGATTTTCTAAAATATTTTCATTATCTAATGTACACCAACCTGACGTTGCTGGTCTTTCCCTAATGATTTCTTCATCTGTGTGGTTTATATTTTGTTCGTTATCTATTTGTTGTTCACCATGATTTTGTTCGGTAAGATTTTGTTCTTGTTGGTTTCTGAAAAATATATCAATTGTACTATTTTGATTGGAATTATTTTTCTCATTTTTCTCCAGCACTTCAAAAAAATCTTTTTCTATAAACTTGACATCCCTGGCTATCTCAACTTTTCTTGTTTTAGGATCCCAAACACGATAGCCTTTAACATTCTCATCGTACCCCACAAAAGTACATTTCTTTGCTTTTGCATCAAGTTTTTGCCTTTTCTGCTTCGGAATATGCACAAAAACTTTTGTCCCGAAAACTCTTAGATGATGAATGTTCGGAATTTTATTGTGCCATAACTCATATGGTGTTTTCTTCAATATACTGCTTGTGCCAGTTCTGTTTAAGATGTAAACTGCGGTATTAGCAGCCTCTGCCCAAAACTTCAGTTCTATGCCCTTGGCGTATAACATCGACCGTGCTGCTTCAACTACTGTACGGTTTTCTCGTTCAACTGATCCATTCTGTTCTGGAGTATATGGTACAGTAAAACAGTACGTTGATGTCAGATTCCATGTGACTCCAATAACTTTTCCATTTTGGCATTTAAGAACTCCTTACCATTATCTGTTCGTAAAATCTTGATCTTGTGACCATGCTGATTTTTAACAAAATTAATAAATGCTTTTATTTTTTCAAAAACTTCTGATTTGTTTTTATAAAATAAATAGTACGAAAATGCGAAAAGTTATCTTTAATAAGTAAAAAATATCTATTTCTACCAATGGATTCAGCTTGCATTGGACCGCAAACATCAGCATGAATTATTTCCCCGCATGTATTAGTCTTCATTGCACTGGTTTTATATGGGTCTCTGTGTTGTTTCCCCATTAAGCATCCTTCACACCTGAAGTCTTCATCGACAAACTCAATATTATATTCCTTTAAAAAGATTCGAACATGACTTAAATTTTGGTGCCCAAGTCTTTCGTGCCAACTTTTCAATGTATTGCACTTTTCTGCCATGTTTACTGCAATTGACTTTGTTTGAACTTTGAACTGCATCTTGAATAAATTTCCATCGCGAGCTCCCACTGCCACAACGACATCGCCTCGCTTTAGTTCACACTTGCTTTTATCTGAAGCCAGGGTAAAACCTTTATCTAGAGCTTTAGCTCCAGAAAATAAATTTCTCTGCAAGTCTGGAACGTATAGGACATCCGTTAGAATTTTTCGCTCCACTTCTTTCCATTAAAAACAAGTAAGTTAATTGTTCCACATAACGGTGCCTTTAGTATCCCACCGTTTGCTAATTTTACTTCTTTTGGTGGATTTAGCTGACGAATATCCTGAAACCAATCTAACTTGTGGCTCATGTGGTCACTTGCACCGGTATCCAGCAGCCAATGATCTGCATTTGATCCGTTTGCCGAACACATAAAAGCTTCCCTATCAGATTTGTTAGCTGCTGGTTTATTTATTTTCATATTTATTTGTGGGCAATCCCGTTTAAAATGTCCCTGTTTATGACACAAAAAACATTTATATATTTTCTTGTCATTTTGAGGTTTTCTTTTTGTGATTTCTCGTGTGCTTTGTTCCGGTAATTCCGTTTTGAAAATAACGCTTCACCTATTACCGTATTTTTATTTTCCACACGACTTTCTTCCATCACTAAACGTGCTCTTAAATTTTCTAACGTCCTGTCAGCTTTACTCGTAGATTCCCACGCACTTGCAAAAGCATTATATTCTTCAGGTAGCGCCATGATAATTTTTGCAATTATCATTTCATCAGAAATTAACTGCCCCAACGACCTTAAACTATATATCAGGTCCTCCATTCTTGCGATGATGGACCCAGAAACGAGTACCATCGGAATGGAGCGAGGGCATTGTGTGCCCTATACACAAAAAAGGAGATCAGCTAAACTGCCGTAATTATAGAGGTATCACGCTATTGAACGTAGCATATAAAGTATTATCAAATATTTTATACGTTAAACTGCAGCCTTACGCAGAAGCAGCTCTGGGAAACTATCAAAGCGGTTTCCGCCCCGGAAGATCCACCACAGACCATATTTTCACCCTTAGGCAGGTCCTGGAAAAGGCAAATGAATTTAATATTACCATACATTCGCTATTCATAGACTTCAGAAACGCGTATGATAAAATAAAACGTGAAGAATTATATAAAGCTATGGAGTATTTAAGATTTCCCAAACACCTCGTAGATTTGACCAAAATGACAATGAAAGAGGTTATATGCAGAATAAGAATTGAAGGAGAGCTGTCAGAACCATTCAACGCCACAGTAGGACTAAGACAAGGAGATGCCCTGTCGTGCTTACTATTTAACGTAGCTATGGAAAAAGTGATAAGAGACGCAGGAATTAACACCGCGGGCAGTATTTTCAACAAGTCGGTACAACTGTTGGCATACGCTGACGACATCGTAATACTAGCCAGATCCAGCATAGCAATGAAAGAAGCCTTCATATTGCTAGAAAGAGCAGCAAAGAAATTCGGACTAGCAATTAATGAAGAGAAAACGAAATATATGTGCATCTCTAAAAGACGGAATGATCGCCAGAATATGACCATTGATACATATAACATCGAAAGTGTAAAAGAATTTATATACTTAGGGACGCTAATCTCAAAAGATAACGACACGACGGCAGAAGTCATAAGGAGATTGGCGCTGGGAAATAGATGCTATTTTGGGCTACGTAAACACTTCTTAACAAGGAACATATCAAGGAGGACTAAAGTTAAACTATACAGAACCCTTATAAGGCCAATACTACTGTATGGATCCGAAACCTGGACACTAAGAAGTAATGAAGAACACCTCCTGGGGTGCTTTGAAAGAAAAATCCTGCGCACAATATATGGAGGAGTAAATGAAAATGGTGTTTGGAGGAGAAGATACAATCACGAATTGTATCAGTTGTATAAAGATCCGAACATCATAAAAACTATAAAAATTAGCAGAATTCGATGGGCAGGACATGTTGAACGTAGCAGTGATGACAGCATAACAAAAATTATTATGAACAAGAGACCAGACGGACACAGAGGCACAGGACGTCCAAAAAAGAGATATACAGATAGCGTAGAGGAGGATCTACGAACCCTAGGTATAAGAAATTGGAGACCCCAAGCCAGGGACAGACAGTTCTGGAGGAGGATGTTGCAGGAAGCCAAGGCCAATAACAGGCTGTGGAGCTATTTATGATGATGATTCTTGCGATGAATGTTACCATATCCTCGGTTACCTCTTTTGTTATTGAAAAGAACTGTTGATTCAGCATTAAGATGCTGGATTCATTTTTCTTTTCAAACACAACACTCAATTTATCCCACATTTCTTTTGCCGTGTTGCAATTAACAATATGAGGGATAACTGAGGCTGATACTGTTGTACCGATCAACCTTTGTGTTCGAGCGTCCTTCTTTACCCAATCTACCTGTAAATCTCCACTTTCAGTTGGTTTAGGAATTGTTCCATCCACCAAATCATAAATATCCAACGTCATTAGACTCAATTTGCTTTGAAATCGCCAAGTCGTATATTGCGTTGCATTTTGCAATTTATCAATTCTTGATACCTCGGCCTCCATTTTGAATTTTTTTTATTCTCTTATAAAATATCTACAATGTTTAAGAATTAGTATTATTTAATTTATTAATTCCTAAACCTTCAAAATGCTGGGCCCATAACCTATTAAGGTTTATCCGAGATATAAAGAAAAAACACGCCCTTTCTGTTATGAATGTTTTAGTGGAGTGAAAATTCCTTTATTGTCAAATCGTAAAATTAATTAAAATACTTAAGGCTACTTCGATTTGTCAAAACATTATTTCAACAGGAACGAGACAACGATAGTTTTTGGTGCCACTTTTTTGTATGGGATTTTGCTTATTTAGCAGTCCATATCTATATGTCAGTGGTTGACTCCAGAAGTCATATGTTGTTTCGAGAGAAGAATCACTATCAGCTTCGCTAGCGATACTAGGAGTGGTTGTAATAATTCGTCTTAGCATAGAAATTGCCCTTGCACAAGCTCTGATATCCTGAAAATGGATATTCTTGAATCTCAGATCAAGTAAGCAAGATACTGCAATCAAATGATTGTCTTCGATATGTCCGAATCTGAGATGAGCTAGAGCATTTGAAAGGGGCCTCACGCACAAGGCGTTCAAATGTAGTTGTATACTGAGTTTTACTGGCCACATCCAAATTGGGTGGGTAGCCTCTGAAAATCCAAAAATGTGTATGCCCGCCAGAGGTATGCACGCCTCTGTAATGCCAGATTCATCGTTGTGGATGAGTTGTGCCGCACTTATGAGCGCACATACTTTTTGTATGAAAAATTGAGCATTTCTCAATTTTGGGATTTTTTTTCCTCTCTGAAAAAAAGTTGTCAACTTTTGCGCGGCGGATTTTTTAAATTGTCATTTTTGTGGTATGATATATGAAAATAATTGAACCTGTAGTCTTAAAACAAGATATTTCAAGATTCTACGAATTTTTTACTTACAATTTTTTTAGGATTTTACCAACAAAACTTTGACAAATTATACCAATACATAGGTCAAATTATACAAAATCTGCGACACACTTTAAGGCTGAACTACAATGAGGCGCTGGCGCGTGGTGCTGGCGCTGTATCGCAAGCTGTCAAAAGTAAAAAAACGTAGCCCAGCCGAAGTGCAACTACAATGTGTAGCTGGCCTTGGCGCGTGGTGCTTGCGCTGCCGCTCACTTTTGCCTACTTTCTACTTTTGGTGCGCGCCAGTACACCAGCCAGTTGGGAATTTTGATAAATGAGGGCGCTGAAGTCAAAAGTATCGCAAAAAACATTCGTATTTAATCAATTTTTGGTTTTTCCTGTAAAAAAAAATAATTTCCAATGAATTTTTTTTTGCATTGCCCCATTTCCACTAACTTAAGCTTCAAACAGAAACAATCCGCTTCATCCGTTTTTAAAATTTTGACATGACTTAGCGCCACGCATTGTAGTTGCACTCAGCTACATGGCGCGCGCCAGCGAAAAAGCCAGCGCCAAGAAGAGCGGCAGCGCCAGCGCCAGCGCCAGCGCCACATTGTAGTTCCCACTTTATCCACAACAATGAATCGTAGTTCAGCTGATTCTCTTTTTGGGAAATTTGTGCGGGGCGACTCATCCGCAACGATGAATCCGGCATTAAGCCCAAAACAGAATGAATGCAGAAACTTCGACTTCAACTTTGCATTTTGACAGTTTCATACATTTTCTATAGTACTCACGTTCAGTTAACAGAATCAATGCAGTAAGCGTTGCAGTAAACTTTGCGCCGACTTCGACTTTGAAAATTTTAAAAGCTGCTGCAAAAGTTGCAGAACTACCAACACAACATTTCTATTTTGCCACTGTAGCCAAATTAGAAAATTTAAATTGATTGAGTTTATTGTATGCAAAATTTAATAATTGCAGGTAATATACGTAAAAGTCGCATACAATAAAAAAAAATTGGTAAATTTTTTAAAATTTATAATTTTTGTTATGTTATTAAATGGTGATCGCAATTGTAAATTCTATCGTCAAATTATCGACTTTGAAGTTCTGAAATGAATGTGTTAGCGCTGTGCAGCAAAGTCGATTTTACTGCAACGGTGAAGTCAAAGTCGAAGTTTCTGCATTCATTCTGTTTTGGGATTTACTGATATGAATGTAGTCGTAATTGACCATTCTAAACTAAACTAAATACATATAATGTGTAAAACGTTTATATAGAAATTATTCACGACTGAGATAAACTTGCAGTTAGCTTGAATTCTGCCTTAAATGAAAATTGTACTCAGTACTCGATTCCACCGTATAAGTAATGATATGAGTAAAAGTACTCGGTCAAAAGTATCGAGTACTGATATGAGTAGAATCGAAAGCCAAATATTCATATGAGTAAGGAATCGAGTAGGAGTGGTTTACGTGACATAGCTATGAGAATATCTATATCTATCTAAGAAAGAGGCTTTGTTTATAAACTATGTTAAGGAAACTTCAATATTTCCTCTTTTCCTTCGACCCACCCGCAACCCCCTTTAGGAGTAGATATCTGGAAAACTCGTTCTTAGCGGATCCATACTCAACAAAAAAAACATCCCTGCCAAATTTCAGGTCTGTAGAAGTTATAGTTGAAAAACTGTTATTTTAAATTTTTAACTCTGGGAGTCGATTTTTGCAAAACCCTTTCTTAGCGGATCTCTAATAAAGAAAAGAAACATGCATGCCAAATTTCAAGTCTGTGGGTCGAATAGTTCCGAAAGTATCGTGATGTTATTTGATCTTTGTTTCGTAGATCATAAAATTTGGCGAAGGTTTCACAAGCTTCTCTAAGATTTTCCACTGACATGGTTTGCATTTGCGGCGAAATTTAGATAATGCGAATGATGGAGTGTTTTCTTCAGCAAAGCGTAGCTCAAGAAAGCAATAATCCATGTCCATGTACTTTATTATAAAAGACCTCTTCGAGAATTCTGAAGAGCTTTCTGCCGGGTGGTTGCATCGATGACATTGTTTCCGAACGATACGTACCACTGATGTCAAGCTGGTGATATATACAAGCGTGCATGCATCGCATTCAGCGGCTGCATGATATGCAGCGATTTTCTACTGAGACATAAGGCGCGTTTCATTTTCATTGGAGTACGTACTCCGGAGTAGTTCAGCGCACATTCAGCTGTGGCAGCATCTACTCCGATGTGCGCCCAACTACGCTGGCGTACGTACTCCAATGAAAATGAAACGCGTCTATTATTGCATGGTTGCGTTCCGTCCCAGTTTTCACACATAACCAAAAAATCTAAATTACGAGTCGCATGTGTTTGTTGTGTATGCTTGTGTGTGCTATGTCGAATGCGGCAATGCAGAAAATGTTGAAAGACATTTGCGTGGCATGCGGAACATTCACGGAATATTCCGTCAGGTCGCATTTGAATGCAAACACTTCTATATTATCTGTCAACGAAAGCAACGCATGTACGTTTGGATATGTCACCAGCGACTTTTTCCGCAATGACAACAGCATCTCTTATAATTTCTTCCGTGACTTTTTCGGGATCGTCACGGTGAATTTTGAGTAGTTGCAAAATGCACTTTATGTGTCGAAACCTTTGGACTGGAGCATGTTTACAACGGGCTCCATCAAAGCCGAGTATTTTGAGGCAGCCGCATGGAGCTAACAGGCATTTTTTGAGTCGCACTGTTTCCTTCACGCGATAAGGTTTCTAAGGCTCCCATTATAACAGGCAAATTGTCCTTAAAAACTCTGCTAGTTTTGTGTTTTTCCCTCCACCTTGTTTCGCAGAGTTTGCAAATAAATTATCTATAACTTTCTTCTCAAAACTGATTCACGAAAAAATTTAATAATATCTTTGCTGGTTCCCACGGTGTCTCTAATTTCAGGCAGAGTATTGATATTCAGTTTGTGCAAAGAGGAATGAAAGAACAAAGCTTTGGTGTATTTTCTGGCAAAATTGCATGCGTACCACCTCCTTTTCCGGACATTGTCGAACAACCGTCAAATCCCAAACCAACACATTTCTCTGGATTCAGATCTTCTTTTGTCAAAAACTCATCGATGGTCTGTGCAATACATTTCGCATCCAGAGCTTTCAGCTCAACAAATCCGACGAACAATTCCTGGACTTCGTTCCTCATGGAAATGTCGCAGTCCAACTGATAATTGTTCAGTTCCAGAAATGTCAACTGTCTCGTCTGCTAATATACTATATGCTTCTGCTTTTTTTTACTAATTTTCTGATGTCCATATTATGGTTCCTAACAACGGTAACTGAATAGTTTGGAAACCTATGAACTGATTATTTTCTTTTATATTACAAGCTAACACTCGCTAACGAATAAGAAAGCTCAGCACTGAACTGAACTGTCGCGAGTTGCTTACATCTACACCCGCCATCCGTAGCAAGCTTGACCCTTTGACTGCTTTTACATGAGCCACTACCCAATCGTCAAAGAATGGCTGTGATTGTTAATTCTGTTTTGAATCGTTAATGCTCTATCTTCTCTATAAACCACGTACGTTTTCAAACATTTTTTTATGTAACTTTTTCAATTTCTAGGGGGGGCAGCTGCCCCTCTCTGACACCTTGAATGGATCTCTACTAAATAAAAGGAACATGAATGCCAAATTTCAAGTCTGTAGGTCTAATAGTTCCGGAGATATCGTGATGTTATTTTATATCTTTGACGCCCCCGCAACCCCCCTTAGGAGTCGATTTTTGCAAAACCTTTTTTCGAGGATCTCGAACTAAACGAAAGAAACCGTATTTTACCGGAATCGTCGGGGAATTCGACAAATAAAAAACATGCAATTCCTTTTTTTGTTGAAATTTTTTTTCTGTTGCTTATAGCTCAACAAAACAAAAATTAATAAAAGTTTCTTCATTATTATTATTTTGCATTGGGTGTAAACCCCTTGTGACCTGCTCAATTAGGTCATCACAAGTCTGTGATTGCTACATCTTGTGACTGGAGCGCGAGAATACGATATAGTCACAATTATAGCTCACCACGCTTTATGACATTAGCTCTGTACGTTTACTCCACACGGGATCCCGTTTAATTTGCGCTTCCCCTTTTGCAAATGGGCCTATTCACACAGTGCATATTCATGGCGCCTAAAACCGGTTTTATAGATGACAGAGGGAAGGGAGCGGAAGAACTTAACGAAACATTTTTCACGCAAAACCAAACGCGTGAAAACTAGCACACATAAAAAGTTACTTCTATCTCTTGCATTCTTTAGCTCTGTTTTTCTCTAACAAGTAAATTCCATCTGCAATACAATTAAACGTTCCTGTATAGCATTCAAATTTGCTAAACATAATTACCCCTCGTGTGAATTCCGGGGAGTTGAATAAAACCGGTTTTACTCACCACACTTATGGCAACGTGTGAATATGCCCAATAAGTTCCTGAGGTCTCGAGTCCCGGCGTCTGTGGCCACGGTATACAGAAACAAGGTAATGTGTAACAGAGACTGACAGCTTCGATTATCGTAGAAATTTCGTGCCGAGTGACGTCAGCACTAATGTAGAAACAACAACACAACTCCGATTTTATATGGGAAAAGCGTGCCAAGTGACGTCAGCACTCAAATGACATTTCTCCATTACATTACCTTGTTTCTGTATACCGTGGTCTGTGGCTTGCTGTCAAAGCGATTCCGTACTGAAATTTGAATTGTAAAAAGCAATTGTCACTTGTTATGGCAAACCACTGACGTATAAAAATGGACTGCTCATCAGACATTATTCCCATATAAACTCATTGCACCCAAAAGTAGAAAAGTATAGTCCTCTTGCTCATCCATAAGCCCCTTTTGTCACCGAACTCAAATTTTGTTAAATTTCGTGTTAAGAGTTCAGTGCATTCACTGGCAGAAATAAAATCAGATAGTGCCAAACATGAAAAAATAAAATTTGACATTCAAAAACTGAACACTTTTCCATTTTCTTAAATATTTTTACTCTTGACTTTCAATAAACCACAAAATAAGATAACTTTTTTTTATCTTTGCAGTAAAATAAGAACGATAAATAAAATTCTGGAATGATTTTAAGCGAAATTTAAAATAAAACCGCCACAACGGTTGCACGATATTAAAGTTGCCATACCTGTGCCGTGTTTTTTTAATCTGTTCTATTCTGTTCTGTCCTGGAACGGCAAGGGAAATTTTCATTTTTATATTTACATAAATTACGGCTTTGGGCATTTTAATTTCTTCTATCATTGCATAAAGATCGGTCTTATTTATCTCTCCATTAATTTTTCTCGTTTTTCCTTCAGTAAACAAAACATTTTACATTAGGTCTGTTCCAATAGAAAACCTGTCCTGTCGTAGCCTGCGAAAAGTTACTTGATTGGTGGGGGGAAATTTAGTCAAAATCCCAAAAGTGAAGGAACGCTTTCTGGGATGTTTCGTGCAAATCAAGAAGACCATAACCTAAAAATCACTTGTGTCTTCAAAATAATGACATAAAACTATGACTTAATAAATTATTTATGAAATTATTCAAAATCTTGTAGTAAGGCACCAATCGAAGAAATTATTTTCAGCACATCGTAATCATTTTGGTTTGATATGACAAGTAACAGCTGTTTTGACATGTTGAAAACGTCGTAAGATTTCACTCCACCTAAAAATCTCCTGCGGTTTCTTGGTCGAGGCGAAGTAAAAATTTCCCCGCTTTTCCGAGCATGAGATTCTATTGGAACAGAAATTGGGCGATTTCTTGGTCCCGCGGGATCCCGCATTCTCTATTGGAACAGACCTTTTATTTGTCAACTATCAAGTTAAAAAACGTATGTGAGAAAAGGGAAATTTAAAATTTCCCTTTGTGCTGGATAGTGTTCTTGATAATTATCGGGGACAAGGCTTTTGTATGGAAGCTGTTCTGTTCTGTGCTGGAACAGATTAAAAAACCACCCCTCTGATTTCACTTTTTCCTTTGTACTATACCTTGTTTATACGTAAGACGGTTTTAAGCTTAAAATCGGCTTAAGACGAATTGCCTGTATAAACAGATTGTGCCTGTTCACACAGGTCGCTTTGAGGCGCGCAAAGCGAACGAAAAAGCGAACATTTGTTTACACGTTTCGCTTTGTGTCCAGTCGTTTTTATGACAGGTGGAACAAACGGTACGGGAACAAAGTTTGTGATTTTTATAAAAGTGACATAAATTCAAGGCTGCTCCTAAAGTTTTACAAAATAAATTTCTCACGAAAACAAAACTGAAGCCTGAAAATTGTCCTATCGCACGTTTGCTACCACTGCGGGTGAAACGAAAATAAAATGGAACAGTAAGGTGATACAAAATGAAATTGAAACAGTCAGCTGGTCAGAAAAGCGAACGTGAGTCGCTTTGTGCATGTTCACACAGGTCGCTTTGAGGCGCCACAAAGCGAACGAAAAAGCGAATATTTGTTTACACGTTTCGCTTTGTGTCCAGTCGTTTTTATGACAGGTGGAACATACGGTACGGGAACAAAGTTTGTGATTTTAATAAAAGTGACATAAATTTTTATAAACTGTGATTACCTGAATATAATTAATTTTAGTAAAAAATCTGTGCAACAAAACTGAAGCCTGAAGATTGTCCTATCGCACGTTTGCTCCCAATACGGGTGACACGAAAATAAAATGGAACAGTAAGGTGATACAAAATGAAATTGAAACAGTCAGCTGGTCAGAAAAGCGAACGTGAGTCGCTTTCAAATCGAGACGCACTTCCTTCCCACCCGAACGCTCCCCGCGCCAATAAATTTCGTGTTGAAAGGTCAGCCATTTTGAGAACTCCTTACACATACACACAATAATTCGTCCTAAGGTTAAATAAATTAAGCTTGAGACGAATATTGACTTAAGACTGTTTATACGGAGCCGAATTCTATCTTATGCCGAAATTCGGCTTACGCATAAACAAGGTACTAGTCAGAATATAGATGGGTATAGTGATTTTTTCTTTCTGTCTCATTTCGCCAAGGGCCACGGAATCACTGACATATAGATGAAACAGGGTTAGAAAACCTTGCATGGTTTAACATAAATATTTGAAATAATGAAAAAAGGCATTTTAAAAGGGAAATAACATCAAAATCGCATTTGTTATTTTTTTAACAAAAATTTATTTTATTTCCATCGTCCAAAAACGAATTTACAAAAGTAACTGACGTGCTTAAGCCTACTTCACACTATCTGAGAAAGTCATATGACTTCACATATGTTAAGTCAAAAACGAAAACAATGACAGTGTAAACACATATGCGGCTGTGTTATGCGTTGACATTATGTGAAAGCATATGACTTTAAAGAAATTAGATCTGCTTGTATTTTCGTTTGAGAAGTCATACGGAAGAGCTGAGCGTGGAGGTTTTTTTTATATGAAAATAATTTTATATATGTCATTATTTTACACCTTTCTGACCGATAGATTATTGATTTAGCTGAAATTTTTTTACGGGTTCTATATCGAAAAAAGAGATACCTATTAGAGAATTTTTATTTATTTTTTTCAATAATTTTGGAAAATAGAGGGAATCGAAAATTTGAGAATTTGGTGATTTTTGGCTAAAAAATCCGGTTGTATTTGAGCTAGAACCTTAATTTTTTATTCATTTCGAAGCTAAAAGAATCACCAAATTCTCAAATTTTCGATTCCTTCTATTTTCCAAAATATTGAAATAAAATAAAATTCCTCGAATACGAAACTTTTTTTCCGATATAGAATCCACGAACGACAAATGTTTCGGTCTATTTTTGTCCAAAGCTGTCCGGCTTGTAAAACAAAGACCCATTTGTAAGATTGTCGCTTAAAAAACCTATTTGGCGACATTCTGTCCAGACGCAGTTATTTTTATGGCAAGGTTAATAACCTTCTTAAACGTACGGTACAATACAATTGTTGTTGCAGGTAGCTATTTTTTAAGGATACAAGGAGTTGTATTTATGAAAGGGTATTTTTCGACATTCGCGTAAAATTTTGAAAACTGTTTGCGGCTTCACATTGTAACTCTTTGAAAACTAAACTTGTCATATCTCTGCGAGAATTTCTCCTAAGAAGCCATTGACGACTCCATATCTTTCTTTTAATTTTTTTATTTCTATTTTTGCACTTTCTATAGAATTATAATAATGAAAATGTTGATAAAGCAGAAAGGACACCAGAAACAACGTTTTCATCCATTTTTTTGACAGCTAAATCACCCATAAAGTCAAAAGGTTTGAACGTAGAACTATAAGAGCTGTGATATGTTTAAATCATATGCTTTCACATATAAAAAAGCATATGTTAAATCATATGACTTTCTCAGATAGTGTGAAGTAGGCTTTACATGTCAGTGAAAAAAGGTTTGCCACCTAAAGCCCGGTATGCAAGGCTCAAGAAATTTCTTCGCCTATCTTAAACCTATGTAAAAAAATGGTCAAGAAATGGTTCAGAAATATTTTCTGGAGCGATTTCTGTAACCGGTATGCTAGAGTCAAGAAATTCACTCCAGAAATATTGTGTTTTTTAGTGACACGCAGATGTCGCTGTTGTTAAAATTTTAGTTTTTCCTCCAGAAATAAGTGTCGATTCATTTATTTCCTTAAGAAATTTTAACGGTTCATGAGGTCTTGACGTCTCAGGTAGTTTTTGAAATTGAAAGTAACTGTCAGCAATGGAAAAAATTACATATTGTTGTTTTTTATTCAGATTTTTTAAATTCTGTTTTAATTCTTTACTAATTAAAACAATTTCATTAATTCCAAGCAATCATAAAACAATTTATTTAATGTCTGCAATGAAAATAAGTAACTGTCAAAATTTCTGAACTGCTGTCATTTTTTCTTAGGGAAATAAATGCAGAAGTTTTCTTGAGCAAATTTCTTGAGCCTTGCATGGGCTTTATGGAACAAATTGGTGCCATGAAAATTTCATGATGAGCAGTTCATTCTATATGTCAGTGTGGCAAACTAAAACGATTTCGACGTGCTAAAAATAAGTTTTTGATTTGGTGCCTTACTTGTAGATTGTGAATAATTTTATAAATAATTTATTAGTTTATTTATTAATTAATAGTTTTATGTCATTAGAGCAGATATGGAACGAAGAAAGATTGCTAAATAAATGGAAGGAGGCAATAATAATTAACTCGCCAAAAAAAGGAGATCTAAAAGAATGCGGAAACTGGAGAGGCATTACAATACAAAATATGGTAGCAAAAATACTGGCCTCCATAATACTTTGTAGAATTGAAGACAAAATAGACTGCCAGCTAAGAGACCAACAAGTAGGATTTAGGAAATTTCGAGGATGTATAGACAACTCAAACACCTTAAGATTAATAGTCGAGCAATCTTTAGAATGGAAGTCACCATTATACATTACCTTCGTAGATTTCGAGCGAGCATTTGACACAATCCATAGGGGAGGTATTTGGGAAGCTTTGAAAAAGAAGGCAGTACCAACAAAATTAGTCCAAATGATCATAATGCTATACGACGAAGCAGAACTGAGAATCCTTCATCATGGACAACTAAGTGACCCAATAACAACGACAACTGGAGTGAAACAAGGTTGCCCCCCTTCGCCATTACTCTTCATTACTGTACTTGACAAAATAATGAAGAAAGCCAGCAGAGAATGAAGAGGAATTCGTTGGAGATTCTAGCTCATACAAGAGAAGACATGCAAAGAAAGATAGACAACTTAGAAATATGTGCATTGGAAGCAGGTCTTAGAATAAATGTACAAAAAGCAAAATCAATGAGAATTAATACTACAAATAGTATCCCATTCATAATAAACGTCAATACAATAGAAGACGTGAAGGAGTTCAATTACCTCGGTAGTATAATTACTAAGGAAGGAGGTGCAAGGAATGATATTTTGAATAGGATTAAAAAAGCTAGAGGTGCATTGAACAGATTATGGAAAGTGTGGAAAACGCCACAATTATCTAGAAATCTAAAATTAAGTATTTTCAACTCCGGCGTGAAATCCATATTACTCTATGGTAGTGAAACCTGGCTCATAAACCAAGCGGATATAAACAAAATACAAGTTTTCGTCAATAAATCTCTACCCATCATATGTCAAATTTTCTGGCCCAGACAAATATCAAACTTAGAATTATGGAATTTGACAAAACAAGAACTAATTATCAAACAAATAAAGAAAAGAAAATGGACGTGGAAATAACGAAAAAAGCACTTGAATGGAATCCGCAAGGAAGTAGAGGTGTCGGTAGACCTAAAAACATATGGAGAAGGACAGTAATGAAAGAAATCAAAAATGTTGACAAAACCTGGATTGAAACCAAGAGGATAGCTCAAAACAGAGTCCGATGGAGAAGTTTTGTGGAAGCCCTATGCTCCCGAGAGGGGTAAAATAGGATAATAATAATAATGTCATTATTTTGAAGACACAAGTGATTTTTAGGTTATGGTCTTCTTGATTTGCACGAAACATCCCAGAAAGCGTTTTCTTACTTTCCGAATTTTATCCCCACTCTTCAACTCGGAACCCCCGGGATCCCGTGTGGAGTAAACGTACAGAGCTATTGTTGTGATATGTCACTTACCTAGTTTTTAGCCACTCCAAAAATAATTCGAATTTTTTGTCGTATAATCGAATTATGGCTTAAGGGCGATTTACACACCTCAGTCACGTCATGTCTCAGTTACGTCAGTTCCGAGAAGCACAGTCACAAAAAATATCGATACCCTCATTCTAATACCAAAGCAAAAAACTGCTTTTTATTTCTACTGGAGTACTTACCGTTATTATATTTTATAGTAGGACCATAGAATTTTGTTTTGTTGTGACTTTTTCTTTTATGGTTTTGCAACTGCTGTGTAGAGAATTGCAAAATACATAATAATCTTTCACAAAAAAATATTTCCCTAAAAATGCTCATACGTGATATTAGAATGAGGGTATCGATATGCTTTCTTTGAAGGTTAATGTGCACTGTCTACTCTACACTGTGCCGCTGCCGTTTCGAATCAGTCAAGTCAAGCGCATAGCCGTCACCGAACTGTCAATTTCAGATTTCTCGGAACAGACGTAATGAGACGTGACGTGACTGATGTGTGTGAATCGGCCTTTAAACCGAAATTATTTGGCGAATGGATTTGTGAGAAACTTCGACGATGGTCGGGGTACTGCAAGGTGATAGTTCTTGAGCAAATTACACGGGGTATCATTTCTTCCATCAACACTTTCAATAAAACGGTATTATAGGCAAGGGGTTGCAGGCAAGTTGCTCACTTGTGCATCCCAAAAAATTTTCGTCTGCACCGAGCATCACACTAAAGCCTGAACTATAATAGACGTAGATCGACGTACGTTTTTAACGAACATACACGTACGTATTTCTCACGGTAGACCTTGACGTACAATCGGCTATGCTATAATAATCGCAGTAAACATTGTTTGAATTTGAGTCTAAATATGCTACGCTTTTGACATTACAACGCCATCAACTGGGATCCAGGTCCCATAAGACGGCATTATACTACGTTTAACGAAACATTAACGAAAACAAGTAATTTGATGTACGTTTATTATAGTCAATCATTTATTTTCACATAGGAGCCCTTGGAACGCAGGGATTGACGTACGTTCTTTCACGTCTATTATAGTTCCGGCTTAAGGCAAGCATAACTTCGTTCTCGGGGTTGCGAAAATGATGAGAATTTTTGTTGTTTTGTACGCAACTCCATAGAATAGACAATAGAAACGTTACACGAAAAAAATGCAGAAGAGTCAGTTCATCGGGTAATTCTTATCTATGTATAGGGTGGCGCATAAGTAACGTTAAGATTGAATTAGTGAATAAATTTTTTGTTTACGTATTTTTTTTCTTTTTTTTTCAGAATTAACTTTGAAAAACTTGAGCAATTTATGATGGAAAGTTTCAGCACAGAACAAAGAACCGAAGTTGTTCAATTTTATTTTGAAAGTCAGCATTCGATTTTTCAGACACAAATATCATAACGAAATTTCTTTCATATCGCGTTTTTCTGATGTTAACTGGCCACCGCGTTTGGCCGATTTAAAGGCTTCCAATTTTTTTCTTTGGGTGTACCTAAAGGGTAAGGTGTATGTCAATAAGCCGAGAACCATCCAAGAGCTTAAGACCAATATTAGGATTAAGACGCTGGGACCTGAAATTCTAAGAAAAGTTATGGGAAATGCTATGGAAAGAGCAGGTCAGGTCGAAGCAAACAATGGCCACCATTTGAAAGATATTATCTTCAAAACATAATGAAAACATATTTCCAAACTATAATATAAATTTTAATAAATGCCAAAGTTAAATAAAATCAGAAAGAAAAAAAAGTTATTCATTAAATAAATCATAACGTTACTTATGCGCCACCCTATATATATCTATAAAAGTGAATTGCCACATGTATGACGGAGCATCACTTGAGTACGGCTTGACCGATTTGGCTGATTTTTTTGTTGTACTCGTTATTGTTAGGACAAGGTTCATATGAAAGAAAATATTTGGAAAATACACGGGAAAAGTTCGAAATTTGGATGGTATTTTTATATGAAAAAAATTATTTTTCTACTATGTACATTGAGTAAAATTTAAGTTGGCGAGGGAGCGCTGTCATAGAGAGCTTTGATTCGATAGTAATATATACACTAGCAGGACCCAGCACTCGAAATTCGAGTGCCATTTCCTATACCTTTTTTGAATTTAAGCGTGTCCAGTTTCCTGTTCTCCAATCTCAAGGCCAATCTTTGGAAGTGCGTGGAATAAACCTTGAATTGTCATGTTTTTCACATGGGCAGTTGTACGTGGTGTACTCGAGAGTAGGTCAACCATCGGCGCTATTTGTATTCTCTCCGAACGGAAAGAGAAAAAATATCGTCCCTCACCAAGCGTTGCGACGAACGCATTACTTATTTTTTGTAAAGGTTTGTAATATTCCTATGAAAAGCTGTTGAAGAGTTGAATTTTGAAGATTTGGGTTAATTTTAAATGGAAGGCCTTCAAACTTTTCCCAATGGGTATGAAAAGAAACATATCAACGAGCTTCGAGAAGCAGGATTTGAATTGCTTCCCTTGACTGTCCGTTGGAATTCACTTCAGTGCGAACTTCGGATGAAGAGGGAAATGGAGATGGGGAGTCACAACGAAAGTTTGTTCCTGTGACATGTGCCAAGGGAAGCAATTCAGATTTTGCATCCACACGAAGTTTTTTCAGAATAATGTGAGTATATTTTTGTGTGAGAGCGGAGAGAAGTTTTCTAATAAGATTGGAGGGAATTCAATTTTATAATTGGAAATGAATTTGTACAAAGGGGTTAGAAATTAAAGACTTAATTGTAGAAAATAGCAAAAAGCAGTATTTTTGGAGAAATTAATTAGTTAAATAAAATAAAAAAAGAAATATTTGAAATCGCTGATGAAAAGGAAATAAAAAATAACAACAACTTATCGACAAAAAACTGATTAGCTTTAGTCACCGTAGCCCAACGAGTCGTATAACAATAAAGGTAAACAGTGGTGAAGGCGGTTCTACAGGGAACTCATTTAATATTATGGAATGTTCTCCGCAAGGGAGATATGATGCTACTGCTCGTCTAAATTCGAGTGTTATTTGTACCACACAGAAAACACGCACACAATCCAAAATCACGAATTTCTTCCGGTCAAATGAAAATGAACCAGCGCACACAGAAAGAATAGCCGATTCACCGATGACACAAAATTGCAACTCTTGTTTCATCGATAAGCAGCGCTTGCCGATTTATTACAACAACGTGAGATCCATCGTAAACAAAAGGAACGTAAACACGAAAATCGAGCTATCGCCATACAAAATTTTGTGCTTCACTGAAACCTTTTTGGATGATAAGGTGAATTTCAATTTTCCAAATTCATTCAATGTGTATCGATGTGATCGTGCTACGAGTAATGGTAATTGGAAATCATCTTGAAGCCTAAGTCAATGATTATTTATTTATGTTACATGAGCATTTTCGAGTTGAATATTGCGAAAAAATTATCAAAGTCATCAAATCTGGTGTTGGGTGATTTTAATTTGAAAAAAATCGCATGGGAAGAAGATGAAGATGAGCTGAATGTTTTTTATTTGCCAATACTATCGACAACAAGTCAATCGCGATACTATGTTGAAGCCAATGATTTTATCGTGCGCATGTTATCGTTATCGATGTTCCAGTTATCGAACGTCAAGAATTCTGCAGGCAATGTACTTGATTTGGTGTTTGTAACCGACAATATTGATGTGAGCCTGTGTGTTGACCCGCATACGATCATTGATGTCGACCAACAAGATGAATACCATAAGCCATACGACATTACCATTGATTATTGCACAAAAGGTTCATTGTTGAATGATGATGAAAATATTCAAGTTTTCTGTTATCGTAAGGGAAATTATGAGCGCATGTGTCAGCAGCTTGAAAATATCAATTTCGCACACGAATTTAACACCCGTTCAATTGATTCAACATATGAATTTTTTCAATGCAAAATTAACGAGTTAATATTAGCAAATGTACCACAAATAATGCGAAGAAAGTATGCAAACAAGCCGATATGGTGGAACAGGGTACTACAACAAAAGAAAAATCGTCGCGATAAATTGTATAAGCGTCAACAGAAGGGTGTTGTTTCAAACGAGTATATAGCAGCTATCGTCGAGTTCAACGCACTCAATGAACGCTATTACAAGGAATATATGCAACGTGTAGAAAACAACAACAAAAATGATCCAGCCACATTTTGGCGTTTTGCTAAGCTGAACAACACAACATCGACATATCCAAGTGAAATGCGACATGAAAACATCACTGCCAATACACCAAATCACATTGTTGAATTGTTTGCAAATCAATTCGAATCCAGTTATGTTACCGATGATCACTTATGGAGTCTTAATGACTTTATTCAGTCATTACAATCGACAACGGAAATCAATGTAACACTGGATAATATTGAAATGGCAATTAATTCGTTAAATTGGAAAAGTGGTGCTGGTCCAGATGGATTGTCACCGTTCGTTATTAAAATGTGCGTCGATTCAATTGTTTGGCCAATTTGGTTGCTGTATCAAAAAACGTTCAATGAAGGGTGCATTCCAAATGAACTTAAATTATCAAGAGTTGTTCCTGTGCACAAAAAAGATGATAAAAGTGATGTTTCAAATTATCGTGTGGTTGCTATCAGCCCAGTGGTTTTAAAAATATTCGAAATAGCAGTAAAAAACCGGCTAATGGTCATCATCGAACCAAAATTGTCAAATACTCAACATGGATTTCGACCAAAACGATCGGTAACAACGAATCTATTGAATTTATCCATTGACGTCAATAAAGCATTTCAAAGAGGCAATCAGGTTGACATTTTATATGGCGATTTCAAGAATGCATTTAATGTGGTTGTTCATCGAATACTCATTGGTAAAATGGGGCGCTTTGGACTTGGGCCAAAAACTGTCAAATGGCTTTATGAATTTGTTGCAAATCGAATGAGTTATGTCAAGATTGGTAATGCAACATCACGGAAATATCATATGACATCGGGTGTTCCAGCTGGTAGCACCCTTGGGCCAATATTGTTTTTAATGTTCATAAATGACTTGCCCGATGTGATTCAACATGCAAAATTATTGTTGTTTGCTGATGATTCAAAAATGTTTTGTGAAATATGGAATGCAAGAGACACCAAATTATTACAAGCAGATATAAACAAGATGATGCGATGGTGTAATGAAAATATGCTGCCATTGAATCTCAACAAATGTCACATCTTCACTGCATCGAGAGCGACAACACCAATTCATGTAAATTATACAATGGCTGGTCATATTATTGAACGCAAGGAAACGATTCGCGATTCGGGTATCATTTTGGATAGACGTTTTTCATTTGCTGATCACATTGAGCAAACTACAGTGAAGTGCCGTCAACTGATTGGGTGCATCAAACGACATTCAATTGGCAAATTTACAATTGATACTCAGCGAATATTATATTTAGCATATGTAAGGTCTAGACTTGAATTTGCATCAGTGATATGGAACCCGTATCAAGGAATTTATATTGATGACATTGAATCGATACAAAAACAATTTGTGATATATTGTCTAGATAGTAGAAGAAATGCAACATCGTTCCGATTGGCTCCATATGTAGATAGATGTAAATTATTAAAATTGCAACCATTAAGTTTAAGAAGAAAAATTGCTGATTCACTTTTTTCATTTGACATTTTTAAAGGCAAGATAAATGATATAAATATTAGTTCTAATTTTGTTTTAAGAGATCACTATCATGTAACAAGAAGAGCACGATTAATTGATGAACCATTTTATAACAGTGATTATTTAAGAAATCAACCAATAGCTAGATTAATCCAAATTGTAAATCAAAATAATGTAATTATTAGAAACACAGTTAATAGAAATGTATTTAAAAGAAAAATGGAAGCTAAATTAATTGAGAATCAAAATTAAAATAACAATGTAAATCTTGATGTACATATTCAGCCAATATAATGGTGGTGAAACAAATAAATCAAATCAAATCAAATCAAATATTTTGCCTGAAATTTAGTTGGTGCGATTTGTTTTGTGAGTTAAAATAGTGCAAGTAGTTTTAAAAAGTAAGTTTGAAAAGAAAATTGGAGATATTGAAAAATATTTCTGCTTTATTAAATATTATGGGTAATGTTGATAGTAAGCATTTTTGCATAATGGACGATTTTTTGCAGCAATCCTTTGGCTCGCGTTCATTTACGGAAAATAAATAGATAATGGAAAATGGTAGACCGAAACCAATATTACATATTTTAAGTGAAAATAAAACTTTCATTAGGCATTTTTCTATTAGATTATACGATAGAGCGAATTGGCTTTTACCGGTTGTCAAGATAAGCAAAAATTTTTTGTTGGCCTTGCATTTTATTTTCAACTGAACGCTTGGCGGTCTTCGGCATTTAACGATTTAAATAATTTTCATAAAGCCGTTGATAGGCATGGCCAAAAATCCTCCGAGCATTTAAAATCGGGTTTTGCTCTTTCTAAATTCGGTACAGCCCAAAGGATTGAAAATCTAGTAGACACTCATTATAAATCCTCAATTATGAGAACTATGAGTCAGTTAAAACCTTCCTTTTCGCATTCCGCTCCATATCTTTTTTGTGCAGCCATGTCATTAGAAGGAATGAGTCGAAAAGCTCTAAAAGCTCATTCACCTTCCCCACGCATTCCCGGTAAGGTGTTTGTGATACGTTCTCTTTTATTTCTTCCAAGGAAGTACAATTTCTTACACCTTCTAAATATATTGAGATCCTTGGAAGATATTGCTTTAATCCTTTTATAATAATCTTTTAAATACACATTTTTATACACAATTTAATGGTAAATTGTATTAACTGAATAAAAACTGTACATTAATTACAAATCCATATTTGACCCTTCCATCCTACTTTTGTGGAACTACGAATACGAACTCCTTCCTTGTGACTCCCCATCTCCATTTCCTTCTTCATCCGAAGTTCGCACTGAAGTGAATTCCAACGGACAGTCAAGGGAAGCAATTCAAATCCTGCTTCTCGAAGCTCGTTGATATGTTTCTTTTCATACCCAGTGGGAAAAGTTTGAAGGCCCTCCATTTAAAATTAACCCAAATCTTCAAAATTCAACTCTTCAACAGCTTTTCATAGGAATATTACAAACCTTTACAAAAAATAAGTAATGCGTTCGTCGCAACGCTTGGTGATGGACGATATTTTTTCTCTTTCCGTTCGGAGAGAATACAAATAGCGCCGATGGTTGACCTACTCTCGAGTACACCACGTACAACTGCCCATGTGAAAAACATGGCAATTCAAGGTTTATTCCACGCACTTCCAAAGATTGGCCTTGAAATTGGAGAACAGGAAACTGGACACGCTTAAATTCAAAAAAGGTATAGGAAATGGCACTCGAATTTCTAGTGCTGGGTCCTGCTAGTGTATATATTACTATCGAATCAAAGCTCTCTATGACAGCGCTCCCTCGCCAACTTAAATTTTACTCAATGTACATAGTAGAAAAATAATTTTTTTCATATAAAAATACCATCCAAATTTCGAACTTTTCCCGTGTATTTTTCAAATATTTTCTTTCATATGAACCTTGTCCTAACAATAACGAGCACAACAAAAAAATCAGCCAAATCGGTCAAGCCGTACTCAAGTGATGCTCCGTCATACATGTGGCAATTCATTTTTATAGATATATATAGGGTGGCGCATAAGTAACGTTATGATTTATTTAATGAATAACTTTTTTTCTTTCTGATTTTATTTAACTTTGGCATTTATTAAAATTTATATTATAGTTTGGAAATATGTTTTCATTATGTTTTGAAGATAATATCTTTCAAATGGTGGCCATTGTTTGCTTCGACCTGACCTGCTCTTTCCATAGCATTTCCCATAACTTTTCTTAGAATTTCAGGTCCCAGCGTCTTAATCCTAATATTGGTCTTAAGCTCTTGGATGGTTCTCGGCTTATTGACATACACCTTACCCTTTAGGTACACCCAAAGAAAAAAATTGGAAGCCTTTAAATCGGCCGAACGCGGTGGCCAGTTAACATCAGAAAAACGCGATATGAAAGAAATTTCGTTATGATATTTGTGTCTGAAAAATCGAATGCTGACTTTCAAAATAAAATTGAACAACTTCGGTTCTTTGTTCTGTGCTGAAACTTTCCATCATAAATTGCTCAAGTTTTTCAAAGTTAATTCTGAAAAAAAAAGAAAAAAAATACGTAAACAAAAAATTTATTCACTAATTCAATCTTAACGTTACTTATGCGCCACCCTATACATAGATAAGAATTACCCGATGAACTGACTCTTCTGCATTTTTTTCGTGTAACGTTTCTATTGTCTATTCTATGGAGTTGCGTACAAAACAACAAAAATTCTCATCAATTTCGCAACCCCGAGAACGAAGTTATGCTTGCCTTAAGCCGGAACTATAATAGACGTGAAAGAACGTACGTCAATCCCTGCGTTCCAAGGGCTCCTATGTGAAAATAAATGATTGACTATAATAAACGTACATCAAATTACTTGTTTTCGTTAATGTTTCGTTAAACGTAGTATAATGCCGTCTTATGGGACCTGGATCCCAGTTGATGGCGTTGTAATGTCAAAAGCGTAGCATATTTAGACTCAAATTCAAACAATGTTTACTGCGATTATTATAGCCGATTGTACGTCAAGGTCTACCGTGAGAAATACGTACGTGTATGTTCGTTAAAAACGTACGTCGATCTACGTCTATTATAGTTCAGGCTTTAGTGTGATGCTCGGTGCAGACGAAAATTTTTTGGGATGCACAAGTGAGCAACTTGCCTGCAACTAGGGTTACCATTTGTCAGGATTTCGCCTGACATGTCAGGCATTTTATAGCCATGTCATGCTCAAGGCAGGCTTTAGTTGTTGTCAGGCTTTTTTATAATTGAGATTTTAATTCTTTTTTCCTTTTGTCAGGCTTTTTACTCTAAAATCAGGCATTTTGTAGTTAAATGTCTGGTATTTCAAAAATAAAAAATGGTAACCCTACCTGCAACCCCTTGCCTATAATACCGTTTTATTGAAAGTGTTGATGGAAGAAATGATACCCCGTGTAATTTGGCTCAAGAACTATCACCTTGCAGTACCCCGACCAGCGTCGAAGTTTCTCACAAATCCATTCGCCAAATAATTTCGGTTTAAAGGCCGATTCACACACATCAGTCACGTCACGTCTCATTACGTCTGTTCCGAGAAATCTGAAATTGACAGTTCGGTGACGGCTATGCGCTTGACTTGACTGATTCGAAACGGCGGCGGCGCAGTGTAGAGTAGACAGTGCCATTAACCTTCAAAGAAAGCATATCGATACCCTCATTCTAATATCACGTATGAGCATTTTTAGGGAAATATTTTTTTTGTGAAAGATTATTATGTATTTTGCAATTCTCTACACAGCAGTTGCAAAACCATAAAAGAAAAAGTCACAACAAAACAAAATTCTACGGTCCTACTATAAAATATAATAACGGTAAGTACTCCAGTAGAAATAAAAAGCAGTTTTTTGCTTTGGTATTAGAATGAGGGTATCGATATTTTTTGTGACTGTGCTTCTCGGAACTGACGTAACTGAGACATGACGTGACTGAGGTGTGTAAATCGCCCTTAAGCCATAATTCGATTATACGACAAAAAATTCGAATTATTTTTGGAGTGGCTAAAAACTAGGTAAGTGACATATCACAACAATAGCTCTGTACGTTTACTCCACACGGGATCCCGGGGGTCCCGAGTTGAAGAGTGGGGATAAAATTCGGAAAGTAAGAAAACGCTTTCTGGGATGTTTCGTGCAAATCAAGAAGACCATAACCTAAAAATCACTTGTGTCTTCAAAATAATGACATTATTATTATTATCCTATTTTACCCCTCTCGGGAGCATAGGGCTTCCACAAAACTTCTCCATCGGACTCTGTTTTGAGCTATCCTCTTGGTTTCAATCCAGGTTTTGTCAACATTTTTGATTTCTTTCATTACTGTCCTTCTCCATATGTTTTTAGGTCTACCGACACCTCTACTTCCTTGCGGATTCCATTCAAGTGCTTTTTTCGTTATTTCCACGTCCATTTTCTTTTCTTTATTTGTTTGATAATTAGTTCTTGTTTTGTCAAATTCCATAATTCTAAGTTTGATATTTGTCTGGGCCAGAAAATTTGACATATGATGGGTAGAGATTTATTGACGAAAACTTGTACATATTTTGTTTATATCCGCTTGGTTTATGAGCCAGGTTTCACTACCATAGAGTAATATGGATTTCACGCCGGAGTTGAAAATACTTAATTTTAGATTTCTAGATAATTGTGGCGGTTTCCACACTTTCCATAATCTGTTCAATGCCCCTCTAGCTTTTTTAATCCTATTCAAAATATCATTCCTTGCACCTCCTTCCTTAGTAATTATACTACCGTGGTAATTGAACTCCTTCACGTCTTCTATTGTATTGACGTTTATTATGATTGGGATACTATTTGTAGTATTAATTCTCATTGATTTTGCTTTTTGTACATTTATTCTAAGGGGGGCAAAATCGAACCGTCACCTCCACGTGGTGCCCCCTGGATAACCAACTAACGACGGTAATAGCGAGTGTGAGACGCTATATTCTCGCCTACCAGCGAAGGGCTAGCAACTCTTCCTGGCATTAACCTTTTGCTATGGAACCTACGGCAGAGCCTCGGAATGAACAGATTTCACGGAGAAGACCCGGCAAACGTACAAAGGCCAACGATTTGAACTTATTTTCATGGAATGTAAGAACACTATACCAACCCGGTAAGTTAAAAATTCTCCTAGACGAATTGATGAAATACAGAGTGGATGTAGCGGCCATTCAGGAGATGAGATGGACTGGAAAGGGAATATTCGAAAAAAGAACACATAACATATTTTATAGCTGCAAAGAAAGAGACCACATACTAGGTACAGCATTCATTGTTCGGAAGGAAATAAAGCACCTTGTCATAGGATTTGAAGCCATAAATGAAAGAATGTGCAAGATTCGTTTAAGGGGCAAATTCTTCAATTATTCAGTTATAAATGTACACGCTCCAACAGAAGAGAGCCCGGAAGAAGAAAAGGAGATGTTCTACGACTCTTTAGAGAGAGCATACAGAAACTGTCCTCGTCATGACATAAAGATAGTCATTGGTGATGCCAATGCTAAAATAGGACGGGAAGCAGTGTTTCAGCCTACAATTGGAAAGTTTAGTTTGCACGAACACCACGTTTAGTTTGCACGAATGATAATAAGTTTAGTTTGCACGAATGATAATGGATTAAGACTTATAAACTTCGCCATGGCGCAAAATATGGTTATATCCAGCACCAAATTCCAGCATAAGGATATTCAAAAAGCAACCTGGAAGTCGCCAGATGGAGTGACCAACAACGCAATCGATCATGTCCTTATAGACGCGCGCCACCAGTCCAATGTGCTTGATGTGAGAGTATACCGCGGCGCAAATGTAGACTCTGACCACTTCTTAATGGGAACGAAAATTAGGGCCAGGATATCGACAATAAAAACAAGAAGAGGAAACAGAGACAGAAAATACAACGTGGCAGGATTGCAGGAAGAGCAAACTAGGGCTGATTATGAGAACCTGCTCAACGTAAGAATAAATGAAATTGGTCAAAACACACATGAAAACTTGAACGACCAATGGAATGACATAAAAAGAGCAGTGAAAGGAACAGCAGAAGATATTCTAGGTTTCGTTCAACAAGAACGAAGAGTAGAATGGTTTGACGAAGAATGCGCCCAGGTGACAATGGAGAAAAACCGAGCTTACCAAGTCATGCTAAGTAGGCACAGAACAAGAAACTCTGAAGAGGAGTATAAAGAAAAGAGGCTAGCTGAGAAGAGAATGCACAAAGCGAAAAAAAGGCAGTATTGGGAAGAACAAATGAAAAAAATAGAAGAATCAGCAAGCTTAAATGATGCAAGAAACCTCTACAAAAAGGTAAACCAACAACGGAAAGAATTTAAGCCTAGAGTGACAATGTGCAAGGATAAAAGTGGGGAGATATTAAGTAATAAGGACGAAGTATTGGCTAGATGGGCAGAGCATTTCGAGGAACTACTACTAATGAACCCAGAGCAGGAGCACATTGGTACCCGAAATGTGCAGAACATGAACGCGGACGATGAGAATGACAGCACAGCAGCCCCCACCATAGAGGAAGTACGCCTGGCATTGCGAGCACTAAAAAATAATAAGGCATCAGGGTCTGACAGCATACCTGCAGAACTCATTAGCAAGGCGGAGAGGAAACTATCCAAAAACTACATGAAGTAATAGTGGAAATCTGGAGACGGAAAGAAATGCCTGATGAGTGGAACGAGGGCATAGTGTGTCCTTTGCACAAAAAAGGAGACCCTCTATCTTGCAACAACTATAGAGGAATAACGCTATTGAACACAACGTACAAAGTATTTTCACGTGTACTCTATATTAGACTACGACCATACGTGGAAAGAATATTAGGGGAGTATCAATGCGGTTTTCGTCCTGGAAGATCCACAACCGACCAGCTATTTGTACTCAGAGAAACCCTAGAAAAAGCTGTTGAATTTAACATAAACATCCACATGTTATTCATCGACTACAAATATGCTTACGATAGTGTGAACCGTAATGAGTTATTTGATGCTATGGAGCAGCTCGGAATACCTAACAACCTAGTAGAACTGACGAAAATTTCGATGAAAGATGCAAGGTGTAGAGTCAGAATAGATGGTAAACTATCCCCACCCCTCAGAACAAATAGAGGATTAAGGCAAGGCGACGCACTATCCTGCTTGTTATTCAACGTGGCCCTAGAAAAAGCAGTAAGAGATGCATCGATTAACACATCAGGGTGCATCTTCGATAGGTCAGTGCAAATATTAGCCTTTGCCGACGATATAGCTATCCTTGGAAGATCATTTGAGAGCATGAAGGAGACCTTTGTAGCACTTGAGCAAGCCGCAAAAAAAATCGGGTTGGAAATAAACGAGCACAAAACAAAGTATATGTACACAAAAAACGCCAGAAGTAGCAGACAGAACATAACGATAGACACCTACAATATAGAAGCAGTAGATGAGTTTGTGTACCTCGGCACGATTATAACAAAAGGTAATGATACATCGGCCGAAATCAGAAGACGAATAGCACTGGCTAATAAATGCTACTTTGGTCTACGCAGGCACCTGGCGTCTAGAAATATATCAAGGAAGACAAAACTGGCACTTTACACGACACTAATAAGGCCTGTCCTACAATATGGTTCGGAAGTGTGAACATTGAAAAACGCAGACGAAGCATTGGTAGGAAGATTTGAAAGGAGAATTCTTCGTTCGATCTACAAAGGAATACAGGCATTTGGAGAAGAAGATACAACTCAGAGTTGTATGAAATCAGCAAGATTCCAAACATTGAAAAAGTGATCAAAATAAACAGACTGCGATGGATTGGTCACGTCCAACGAGGTGCGGAACGGAACCCGACAAAGATAGTGCTGGGGAAAGTACCGTCAGAAAAACGCAGACCCGGCCGGCCTAAGAAAAGATATATAGATGACGTCGAAGAAGACTTGAGGCATTTGGGAATAAGAAACTGGAAAAGTCGGGCCAGAGATCGAGAATCATGGAGGCGAACGCTGGAGGAAGCCAAGGCCAACAATAGGCTGTGGAGCTCCTGATGATGATGATGACATTTATTCTAAGACCTGCTTCCAATGCACATATTTCTAAGTTGTCTATCTTTCTTTGCATGTCTTCTCTTGTATGAGCTAGAATCTCCAACGAATTCCTCTTCATTCTCTGCTGGCTTTCTTCATTATTTTGTCAAGTACAGTAATGAAGAGTAATGGCGAAGGGGGGCAACCTTGTTTCACTCCAGTTGTCGTTGTTATTGGGTCACTTAGTTGTCCATGATGAAGGATTCTCAGTTCTGCTTCGTCGTATAGCATTATGATCATTTGGACTAATTTTGTTGGTACTGCCTTCTTTTTCAAAGCTTCCCAAATACCTCCCCTATGGATTGTGTCAAATGCTCGCTCGAAATCTACGAAGGTAATGTATAATGGTGACTTCCATTCTAAAGATTGCTCGACTATTAATCTTAAGGTGTTTGAGTTGTCTATACATCCTCGAAATTTCCTAAATCCTACTTGTTGGTCTCTTAAGCTAAGTATGCTGTTCCTAAGTACGGCGGTCAAGAAAAATTTCCCCATATAAACTTTATGTAAAAAAACGCTTAAGTAATCGGTCAAGAAATGCTCGAGGAATTTTTGCTCAAGAAATTTCTGTACCTAGTACGCTGTTCGGTCAAGAAAAGTGCTAGTACTATTCTGACACGTAGATGGAGCCTTTTTCTGATGCGGTTAAGAAAAAATTGGGAAGACAATTTTTTCTTGACCGAAATTGACATTTCGTTTGTGACGGAAAATAGCTTTGGCCGCGGGAAGTGTTTTCATTATTTTTTTTATAGTTTTTATAGAGCTTAATATAAATAAAGGACAGTTTAAGTGATTCTTCATTATTTTAGTGTTGTTTTAAAATACGTTTCTGAGAAAATTCCTTTTTTTTATTGTGCGGAAGGACTCTAAAAAAACATTTCCCGCAGCCAGATATTATTTTCCTTCACATAAATGTCAAATGTCAATTTTAGTCAAGGAAAAAAGTCTTCACATTCACTTGTCAAAATTTTCTGTACCGGGGTCGAGAAATAATAAGAGCACTTTTCTTGACCGCCGTACTTAAGAACAGCATACTTAGCTTCAGCTGGCAGTCTATTTTGTCTTCAATTCTACAAAGTATTATGGAGGCCAGTATTTTTGCTACCATATTTTGTATTGTAATGCCTCTCCAGTTTCCGCATTCTTTTAGATCTCCTTTTTTTGGCGAGTTAATTATTATTGCCTCCTTCCATTTATTTAGCAATCTTTCTTCGTTCCATATCAGCTCTAATGACATAAAACTATTAATTAATAAATAAACTAATAAATTATTTATAAAATTATTCACAATCTACAAGTAAGGCACCAAATCAAAAACTTATTTTTAGCACGTCGAAATCGTTTTAGTTTGCCACACTGACATATAGAATGAACTGCTCATCATGAAATTTTCATGGCACCAATTTGTTCCATAAAGCCCGGTATGCAAGGCTCAAGAAATTTGCTCAAGAAAACTTCTGCATTTATTTCCCTAAGAAAAAATGACAGCAGTTCAGAAATTTTGACAGTTACTTATTTTCATTGCAGACATTAAATAAATTGTTTTATGATTGCTTGGAATTAATGAAATTGTTTTAATTAGTAAAGAATTAAAACAGAATTTAAAAAATCTGAATAAAAAACAACAATATGTAATTTTTTCCATTGCTGACAGTTACTTTCAATTTCAAAAACTACCTGAGACGTCAAGACCTCATGAACCGTTAAAATTTCTTAAGGAAATAAATGAATCGACACTTATTTCTGGAGGAAAAACTAAAATTTTAACAACAGCGACATCTGCGTGTCACTAAAAAACACAATATTTCTGGAGTGAATTTCTTGACTCTAGCATACCGGTTACAGAAATCGCTCCAGAAAATATTTCTGAACCATTTCTTGACCATTTTTTTACATAGGTTTAAGATAGGCGAAGAAATTTCTTGAGCCTTGCATACCGGGCTTTAGGTGGCAAACCTTTTTTCACTGACATGTAAGCACGTCAGTTACTTTTGTAAATTCGTTTTTGGACGATGGAAATAAAATAAATTTTTGTTAAAAAAATAACAAATGCGATTTTGATGTTATTTCCCTTTTAAAATGCCTTTTTTCATTATTTCAAATATTTATGTTAAACCATGCAAGGTTTTCTAACCCTGTTTCATCTATATGTCAGTGATTCCGTGGCCCTTGGCGAAATGAGACAGAAAGAAAAAATCACTATACCCATCTATATTCTGACTAGTACCTTGTTTATGCGTAAGCCGAATTTCGGCATAAGATAGAATTCGGCCCCGTATAAACAGTCTTAAGTCAATATTCGTCTCAAGCTTAATTTATTTAACCTTAGGACGAATTATTGTGTGTATGTGTAAGGAGTTCTCAAAATGGCTGACCTTTCAACACGAAATTTATTGGCGCGGGGAGCGTTCGGGTGGGAAGGAAGTGCGTCTCGATTTGAAAGCGACTCACGTTCGCTTTTCTGACCAGCTGACTGTTTCAATTTCATTTTGTATCACCTTACTGTTCCATTTTATTTTCGTGTCACCCGTATTGGGAGCAAACGTGCGATAGGACAATCTTCAGGCTTCAGTTTTGTTGCACAGATTTTTTACTAAAATTAATTATATTCAGGTAATCACAGTTTATAAAAATTTATGTCACTTTTATTAAAATCACAAACTTTGTTCCCGTACCGTATGTTCCACCTGTCATAAAAACGACTGGACACAAAGCGAAACGTGTAAACAAATATTCGCTTTTTCGTTCGCTTTGTGGCGCCTCAAAGCGACCTGTGTGAACATGCACAAAGCGACTCACGTTCGCTTTTCTGACCAGCTGACTGTTTCAATTTCATTTTGTATCACCTTACTGTTCCATTTTATTTTCGTTTCACCCGCAGTGGTAGCAAACGTGCGATAGGACAATTTTCAGGCTTCAGTTTTGTTTTCGTGAGAAATTTATTTTGTAAAACTTTAGGAGCAGCCTTGAATTTATGTCACTTTTATAAAAATCACAAACTTTGTTCCCGTACCGTTTGTTCCACCTGTCATAAAAACGACTGGACACAAAGCGAAACGTGTAAACAAATGTTCGCTTTTTCGTTCGCTTTGCGCGCCTCAAAGCGACCTGTGTGAACAGGCACAATCTGTTTATACAGGCAATTCGTCTTAAGCCGATTTTAAGCTTAAAACCGTCTTACGTATAAACAAGGTATAGTACAAAGGAAAAAGTGAAATCAGAGGGGTGGTTTTTTAATCTGTTCCAGCACAGAACAGAACAGCTTCCATACAAAAGCCTTGTCCCCGATAATTATCAAGAACACTATCCAGCACAAAGGGAAATTTTAAATTTCCCTTTTCTCACATACGTTTTTTAACTTGATAGTTGACAAATAAAAGGTCTGTTCCAATAGAGAATGCGGGATCCCGCGGGACCAAGAAATCGCCCAATTTCTGTTCCAATAGAATCTCATGCTCGGAAAAGCGGGGAAATTTTTACTTCCCCTCGACCAAGAAACCGCAGGAGATTTTTAGGTGGAGTGAAATCTTACGACGTTTTCAACATGTCAAAACAGCTGTTACTTGTCATATCAAACCAAAATGATTACGATGTGCTGAAAATAATTTCTTCGATTGGTGCCTTACTACAAGATTTTGAATAATTTCATAAATAATTTATTAAGTCATAGTTTTATGTCATTATTTTGAAGACACAAGTGATTTTTAGGTTATGGTCTTCTTGATTTGCACGAAACATCCCAGAAAGCGTTCCTTCACTTTTGGGATTTTGACTAAATTTCCCCCCACCAATCAAGTAACTTTTCGCAGGCTACGACAGGACAGGTTTTCTATTGGAACAGACCTAATGTAAAATGTTTTGTTTACTGAAGGAAAAACGAGAAAAATTAATGGAGAGATAAATAAGACCGATCTTTATGCAATGATAGAAGAAATTAAAATGCCCAAAGCCGTAATTTATGTAAATATAAAAATGAAAATTTCCCTTGCCGTTTTTTAATGTTCCAGGACAGAACAGAATAGAACAGATTAAAAAAACACGGCACAGGTATGGCAACTTTAATATCGTGCAACCGTTGTGGCGGTTTTATTTTAAATTTCGCTTAAAATCATTCCAGAATTTTATTTATCGTTCTTATTTTACTGCAAAGATAAAAAAAAGTTATCTTATTTTGTGGTTTATTGAAAGTCAAGAGTAAAAATATTTAAGAAAATGGAAAAGTGTTCAGTTTTTGAATGTCAAATTTTATTTTTTCATGTTTGGCACTATCTGATTTTATTTCTGCCAGTGAATGCACTGAACTCTTAACACGAAATTTAACAAAATTTGAGTTCGGTGACAAAAGGGGCTTATGGATGAGCAAGAGGACTATACTTTTCTACTTTTGGGTGCAATGAGTTTATATGGGAATAATGTCTGATGAGCAGTCCATTTTTATACGTCAGTGGTTTGCCATAACAAGTGACAATTGCTTTTTACAATTCAAATTTCAGTACGGAATCGCTTTGACAGCAAGCCACAGACCACGGTATACAGAAACAAGGTAATGTAATGGAGAAATGTCATTTGAGTGCTGACGTCACTTGGCACGCTTTTCCCATATAAAATCGGAGTTGTGTTGTTGTTTCTACATTAGTGGTGACGTCACTCGGCACGAAATTTCTACGATAATCGAAGCTGTCAGTCTCTGTTACACATTACCTTGTTTCTGTATACCGTGGCCACAGACGCCGGGACTCGAGACCTCAGGAACTTATTGGGCATATTCACACGTTGCCATAAGTGTGGTGAGTAAAACCGGTTTTATTCAACTCCCCGGAATTCACACGAGGGGTAATTATGTTTAGCAAATTCAAGACCCTCGTAAGTACAGGCCTGGAAGCAGAGTTTGTGTTTGTGTTGGTAATAGACCCATTATCTGTAAAATAGGAAGAAATTATATGGAGGAGGTAAAAGTTCGGGATATTTTGCCGTAAAAAGTCATAAAATAATATATTTAACCAGTTTTTGTTGCAATAAGATTACCAGTGAATAGTGCTTTAGTGATTTATTTAAGAACAGTTAAAAAAATCGAGTGGTTAAGTGTGTTTTAAGTGTGTTAATTGTGAAGGTGGCCAATTTTGTTTACATTCGCGGTGGTTTTTTCTTGTTTATTTAGCGGAAAAATGTTGAATTTTTGTAGTAATATAATAAAAAGTGCTTTTTGAATGATTAAAGATTATTATAGAATAGTTATTAAACACATTAAGTACAAGTACCACCATACAACATGCATAACAATAACTTTTTCACTTTTCCTTCACATTTTTCTGCACTTATGTTTTTAATAACTATTCTATAATAATCTTTAATCACTCAAAAAGCACTTTTTATTATATTACTACACAAATTCAACATTTTTCCCCTAAATAAACAAGAAAAAACCACCGCGAATGTAAACAAAATTAGCCACCTTCACATTTAACACACTTAAACTCTCATTTTTTTAAATTTTCTTATTTAAATCGCTAAAGCACTATTCACTGGTAATCCTATTGCAACAAAAACTGGTTAAATATATTATTTTATGACTTTTTACGGCAAACTAATGCAAAAATATTCCGAACTTTACATCACGGCGTATATATGCCAACAAAAGTGACAGATTCTGGGACTATGAGCAGCTGCGTTAGTGTTAGTGAGATGGGCAACTTCCAGGCCTGTACTTGAGAAGGTCTTGGCAAATTTGAATGCTATACAGGAACGTTTAAATGTATTGCAGATGGAATTTACTTGTTAGAGAAAAACAGAGCTAAAGAATGCAAGAGATAGAAGTAACTTTTTATATGTGTGCTAGTTTTCACGCGTTTGGTTTTGCGTGAAAAATGTTTCGTTAAGTTCTTCCCCTCCCTTCCGTCTGTCATCTATAAAACCGGTTTTAGGCGCCATGAATATGCACTAAGTCTGTTCCAATAGAGAATGCGGGATCCCGCGGGACCAAGAAATCACCCAATTCCTGTTCCAATAGAATCTCATGCTCGGAAAAGCGGGGAAATTTTTACTTCCCCTCGACCAAGAAACCGCAGGAGATTTTTAGGTGGAGTGAAATCTTACGACGTTTTCAACATGTCAAAACAGCTGTTACTTGTCATGTCAAACCAAAATGATTACGATGTGTTGAAAATAATTTCTTCGATTGGTGCCTTGCTACAAGATTTTGAATAATTTCATAAATAATTTATTAATTTCAATAGTTTTATGTCATTATTTTGAAGACCACAAGTGATTTTTAGGTTATGGTCTCTTAATTTCCACGAAACATCCCAGAAAGCGTTCCTTGACTTTTTGGGATTTTGACTAAATTTTCCCCCACCAATCAAGTAACTTTTCGCAGGCTACGACAGGACAGGTTTTCTATTGGAACAGACCTACTGTGTGAATAGGCCCATTTGCAAGAGGGGAAGCGCAAATTAAACGGGAACCCGTGTGGAGTAAACGTACAGAGCTAATGTCATAAAGCGTGGCGAGCTATAATTGTAAGTCTGTTCCAATAGAGAATGCGGGATCCCGCGGGACCAAGAAATCACCCAATTCCTGTTCCAATAGAATCTCATGCTCGGAAAAGCGGGGAAATTTTTACTTCCCCTCGACCAAGAAACCGCAGGAGATTTTTAGGTGGAGTGAAATCTTGCGACGTTTTCAACTTATCAAAACAGCTGTTACTTGTCATGTCAAACCAAAATGATTACGATGTGCTGAAAATAATTTCAGCGATTGGTGCCTTACTACAAGATTTTGAATAATTTCATAAATAATTTATTAATTTCAATAGTTTTATGTCATTATTTTGAAGACACAAGTGATTTTTAGGTTATGGTCTTCTTGATTAGCACGAAACATCCCAGAAAGCGTTCCTTCACTTTTCGGGATTTTGACTAAATTTTCCCCCACCAATCAAGTAACTTTTCGCAGGCTACGACAGGACAGGTTTTCTATTGGAACAGACCTTGTGACTATATCGTATTCTCGCGCTCCAGTCACAAGTTGTAGCAATCACAGACTTGTGATGACCTAATTGAGCAGGTCACAAGGGGTTTACACCCTATGCAAAATAATAATAATGAAGAAACTTTTATTAATTTTTGTTTTGTTGAGCTATAAGCAACAGAAAAAAAATTTCAACAAAAAAAGGAATTGCATGTTTTTTATTTGTCGAATTCCCCGACGATTCCGGTAAAATACGGTTCCTTTCGTTTAGTTAGAGATCCTCGAAAAAAGGTTTTGCAAAAATCGACTCCTAAGGGGGGTTGCGAGGGCGTCAAAGATATAAAATAACATCACGATATCTCCGGAACTATTAGACCTACAGACTTGAAATTTGGCATTCATGTTCCTTTTATTTAGTAGAGATCCATTCAAGGTGTCAGAGAGGGGCAGCTGCCCCCCCTAGAAATTGAAAAAGTTACATAAAAAAATGTTTGAAAACGTACGTGGTTTATAGAGAAGATAGAGAATTAACGATTCAAAACAGAATTAACAATCACAGCCATTCTTTGACGATTGGGTAGTGGCTCAAGTAAAAGCAGTCAAAGGGTCAAGCTTGCTACGGATGGCGGGTGTAGATGTAAGCAACTCGCGACAGTTCAGTTCAGTGCTGAGCTTTCTTATTCGTTAGCGAGTGTTAGCTTGTAATATAAAAGAAAATAATCAGTTCATAGGTTTCCAAACTATTCAGTTACCGTTGTTAGGAACCATAATATGGACATCAGAAAATTAGTAAAAAAAAGCAGAAGCATATAGTATATTAGCAGACGAGACAGTTGACATTTCTGGAACTGAACAATTATCAGTTGGACTGCGACATTTCCATGGGGAACGAAGTCCAGGAATTGTTCGTCGGATTTGTTGAGCTGAAAGCTCTGGATGCGAAATGTATTGCACAGACCATCGATGAGTTTTTGACAAAAGAAGATCTTAATCCAGAGAAATGTGTTGGTTTGGGATTTGACGGTTGTTCGACAATGTCCGGAAAAGGAGGTGGTATGCATGCAATTTTGCCAAAAAATACACCAAAGCTTTGTTCTTTCATTCCTCTTTGCACAAACTGAATATCAATACTCTGCCTGAAATTTGAGACACCGTGGGAACCAGCAAAGATATTATTAAATTTTTTCGTGAATCAGTTTTGAGAAGAAAGTTATAGATACTTTATTTGCAAACTCTGCGAAACAAGGTGGAGGGAAAAACACAAAACTAGCAGAGTTTTTAAGGACAATTTTCCTGTTATAATGGGAGCCTTAGAAACCTTATCGCGTGAAGGAAACAGTGAGACTCAAAAAATGCCTGTTAGCTCCATGCGGCTGCGTCAAAATACTCGGCTTTGATGGAGCCCGTTGTAAACATGCTCCAGTCCAAAGGTTTCGACACATAAAGTGCATTTTGCAACTACTCAAAATCCACCGTGACGATCCCGAAAAAGTCACGGAAGAAATTATAAGAGATGCTGTTGTCATTGCGGAAAAAGTCGCTGGTGACATATCCAAACGTACATGCGTTGCTTTCGTTGACAGATAATATAGAAGTGTTTGCATTCAAATGCGACCTGACGGAATATTCCGTGAATGTTCCGCATACCACGCAAATGTCTTTCAACATTTTCTGCATTGCCGCATTCGACATAGCACACACAAGCATACACAACAAACACATGCGACTCGTAGTTTAGATTTTTTGGTTATGTGTGAAAACTGGGACGGAACGCAACCATGCAATAATAGACGCGTTTCATTTTCATTGGAGTACGTACGCCAGCGTAGTTGGGCGCACATCGGAGTAGATGCTGCCACAGCTGAATGTGCGCTGAACTACTCCGGAGTACGTACTCCAATGAAAATGAAACGCGCCTTATGTCTCAGTAGAAAATCGCTGCATATCATGCAGCCGCTGAATGCGATGCATGCACGCTTGTATATATCACCAGCTTGACATCAGTGGTACGTATCGTTCGGAAACAACGTCATCGATGCAACCACCCGGCAGAAAGCCCTTCAGAATTCTCGAAGAGGTCTTTTATAATAAAGTACATGGACATGGATTATTGCTTTCTTGAGGTACGCTTTGCTGAAGAAAACACTCCATCATTCGCATTATCTAAATTTCGCCGCAAATGCAAACCATGTCAGTGGAAAATCTTAGAGAAGCTTGTGAAACTTTCGCCAAATTTTATGATCTACGAAACAAAGATCAAATAACATCACGATACTTTCGGAACTATTAGACCCACAGACTTGAAATTTGGCATGCATGTTTCTTTTCTTTAATAGAGATCCGCTAAGAAAGGGTTTTGCAAAAATCGACTCCCAGAGTTAAAAATATAAAATAACAGTTTTTCAACTATAACTTCTACAGACCTGAAATTTGGCAGGGATGTTTTTTTTGTTGAGTATGGATCCGCTAAGAACGAGTTTTCCAGATATCTACTCCTAAAGGGGGTTGCGGGTGGGTCGAAGGAAAAGAGGAAATATTGAAGTTTCCTTAACATAGTTTATAAACAAAGCCTCTTTCTTAGATAGACATAGATATTCTCATAGCTATGTCACGTAAACCACTCCTACTCGATTCCTTACTCATATGAATATTTGGCTTTCGATTCTACTCATATCAGTACTCGATACTTCTGACCGAGTACTTTTACTCATATCATTACTTATACGGTGGAATCGAGTACTGAGTACAATTTTCATTTAAGGCAGAATTCAAGCTAACTGCAAGTTTATCTCAGTCGTGAATAATTTCTATATAAACGTTTAACACATTATATGTATTTAGTTTAGTTTAATGGTCAATGGGCGCGTTTAGGCCCGAGTTATTTTAACTCTGTTAAATTAGCGCTGTTAACTTAGCACCGTTTCTAGCATGCCATTTGCCATCTGACATTTTACAGCTAATAACAACCAAAAATAATAACATTTCTCATTTTACAAATAATATAAAGCTAAAAAATGAATAATAATAATAATATCTTCATGCTGCATTGAAATATTTCTAAATTATTTGCTTACAACAAAAATTTACAAGCAAACATCAATACATTTTGGCTGTGCTATCTTTTAGCTGAGCCAAAAAGCAGAAATAAGTTAGCTATTGCGTTTAAAGGTAAAACTTATAAAGATAAGTGGGATTTCATTAGCTACAACAAAATATGTAAAAGGTGTCTCACGAAACATAAGTTTGGGCTTTGTAAAATCAATAAAATGTGCGCAGTAGACGGTTGCACCATCAAACACCATCCGTTGTTGCATAAGCAAAATATCGCCAGTGCAACAGTATCATGTCATAAACCCAGTATCGAATCGACTGTCTTAATGCGAATAGTACCTATAAGAGTATTTAATAAAGAGAAACAAATCCATACATTTGCGTTTTTAGATGAAGGTTCATCGGTCACTTTAATAGAAGAAGGTCTCGCGACTGAATTGGAGCTTCCGGGGGAATATGAAAATTTATGTTTGGAAGGACAGGTGACTTTGTACGTTTCGAAAATAAATCCAGAAAAGTGGCACTTAAAGTAGCCGCCCATTATAATACAGCGCCCAAGTATAGCATACGCGACGCAAGAACTGTTTCAACGTTAGATTTATCTGACCAATCGCTAGACACAATGAATCTAGAGAAGACGTATCCATATTTAAAGGGATTGCCGCTACAATCATATAATAAGGCCAAACCCAGAATACTTATTGGAATAGATAATTGGCGTCTAGGTCTACCACTGAAAGTCAAAGAAGGAAACGAAAACCAACCAATTGCGACCAAAACGCGGCTAGGTTGGACGGTTCAGGGTCCCACAATAAACTTCGAAAATAATAATAGACGAGAATTATGTGCCGTTCACATTCAAAAATGCGGTTGTGAAAATTTAGAAAAGCTGGTCAAAGAATCATTTACTTTAGAGAACGCAGGAGTGATAGTCAGTAACATCCGCATAACAGATGAAGAACAACGGGCACAAGATCTACTCAGTAACAGTATAATTAAAAAAGACGGAAGATATCAAGCAAAGTTACTGTGGAAATACGACGAGGTTGTCCTCCCAAACAGTTATCACATGGCGGAAAAAAGATTAGAATGTTTGGAAAGAAAGTGCAAGAAAGAGCCCATGTTATTATCTGCCATTAATGATCAGATTAAGAATCTGATAGATAAGGGATACGCACGAAAAATGTTGCCAGAAGAATTGCAAAAACGTAGTAGTAAAGAATGGTACTTACCCATATTTACAGTGTAGAACCCGAATAAGCCAAATAAAGTCCGATTGGTATGGGATGCTGCGGCAGAAGTAAATGGCATATCACTAAATTCAATGTTGCTAAAAGGTCCAGATCTGCTTACTAAGTTAGTTCACGTATTGTACAAATTTAGGACGGCCAAAATAGCCATAGGTGGCGACATAAGAGAAATGTTTCACCAAATTGCTATTCACCCAGAAGATCAACATTCACAAAAATTTCTCTGGCGCAATGGTGATGTAGCTAGGCCACCTGATATATATGTAATGACCGTGATGATATTCGGCGCGAATTGTTCGCCCAGCATCGCACAGTTCACAAAGAACTTAAATGCATCGTTCTATCAAAACCAATATGCAAAGGCGGTAACAGCCATAATCGAAAATCATTATGTAGACGACCTATTGTGTAGTGTAGATACAGAAGAAGAAGCAGTAGAGCTAGTCGAACAGATAGATTTTATACATCGTCAAGCCGGAATGGAGATGCGCAATTGGGTGTCTAATTCAATAATAATAGAGAAGAAAAATTCCAAGTTACATTCGCTGGTAGAAGACGGCAAGGACCTAAACAGAATGGCTGCGTCTTCCACTACTTACACCGAAACCGCCAAGATGTTAGGATTATGGTGGTCTCCTATAAATGACAACTTCACATTTTCTCTAAGGTACAATAGAAGTGCCCCAGCCTTGTTAATGGGTGACAAGATCCCTACTAAAAGAGAAGTCCTAAGAATTGTTATGTCAATTTTTGACCCGTTAGGTTTCTTATCATTCTTTACAATCCAAGGAAAAATTATTCTACAAGGGATATGGCGATCAGGCGTCGAGTGGGACGAAGAAGTACCGAAGCAGATTTTCGAAAAATGGAGAAAATGGGTCAAGTGTCTGAAAAGCATTGAAGACTTACAAATACCACGTCATTATTTTTGTGGCAGAACAGCGAAACAATTAACCGACCATGCAATACAACTGCATGTCTTCACGGATGCAAGCGAAGACGCATACGCGGCGGTGGCGTATCTCCGCTACGAAGATAGTTATGGCGCATATTGCTCAATAGTCAGTGCCAAGGCAAGAGTGGCTCCACTTCAACCAATCTCAGTACCTAGAATGGAATTGCAAGGAGCTCTGTTAGGAGCTAGGCTTGCCAAGGACATAGAAGAAGGGCATAAACTAAATATTCAACATAAAATTTTCTGGTCTGATTCACAAACGGTTTTGTTGTGGTTAAGATCCGATCCTAAAAATTTTAAGCAATTTGTGAAATATAGAATTGGCGAAATATTGGAACTCACTGAAGTGCACGAATGGAGATGGGTACCTTCAAAGGAAAACGTAGCAGACGAAGCTACCAAAAATCACAAATTAGAAGTGTCATCGGGCGCAAGATGGTTTCAAGGGCCAGGATTTTTAAAACAAAGCCAAGACAAATGGCCATTGCCAAGAGAACCTACCTTGCACCAAACTCAAGGCAAAGAAATAGAAGCCATAGTAATGCACCACCATAAAATCGAGGAACCAATTATCGACGTCAACAGATTTTCAAAGTGGCAAAGACTGCTAAGAACAATGGCATACGTGTTAAGGTTCATCCATAATGTCAAGTCACGCAAGCACAACAACATGAATAACGGCGGAACACTCAGTTATGAAGAGCTTCAGGACGCAGAGGCTGCGCTTTTCAACATAGCACAACAAGTGGCGTATTCGCAAGAGATTAATGCTCTCAAACGAGGCCTAACCCGTCCGAAACAAAGTTCTCTTCTTTCCTGTTCACCTTATCTCGATGATAAAGGCCTTTTAAGAATCCAAGGAAGAATAGACAAAGCCACAGTTGTTCCATTCGATTCCAGGCGTCCTATAATAATTCCCAATAAAAATCCTATTACATCCCTGTTAGTTTTCTTCTATCATAGCAGATACCACCACACGAGTCACGAAACTGTAGTGAATGAGGTTCGTCAGCGTTTTTATATTCCAAGATTACGAACAGTCTTAAGGAACATAATAAGCAACTGCCAGCAATGTAAAAACGACCGAGCAAAACCAAAGCCGCCGAAAATGTCAGATCTACCTGAAGCCAGACTAGCAGCTCTTACACGGCCTTTCACCTATACAGGCATTGACTATTTTGGTCCAATTCTCGTCACCGTAGGTAGACGCAGTGAAAAAAGATGGGGTGTTATTTTTACCTGTCTAACCATTCGTGCTATCCACATAGAGGTCGCCAATAGCCTGTCAGCAGATGCGTGCATCATGGCAATTCGAAATTTTATTCCTCGCAGAGGTGTACCAGCAGAAGTGTTTTCCGATAATGGTACTAATTTTATTGGCACCGAAAGAGAATTAAAGGAAGCGGTAGCGCAACTCCCTCAAAATAGTTTGGCACACGAATTCGCCCCTGTTTTGAAATGGCGATACAATACGCCATACGCACCACATACTGGAGGTTGCTGGGAAAGTATGATTCGCGTGGTCAAAAAGATTTTATATAAAATAATGCATAACCGACGATTCACCGATGAAACCATGCGAGCCGCGTTAGCCGAAATCGAACTAATCGTAAACTCACGTCCGCTAACATATGTGCCGCTCAGCTGTAACGATGACGAAGCATTAACACCAAACCATTTTCTACTAGGTTCTTCCAATGGCGCTAAAGCCCCAGGTATGTTTGATGACACAGACTTGCTACTACGAAAGAATTGGCGGTTGGTGCAAAGAATCGCCGACCACTTCTGGAAAAGATGGATCATCGAGTACTTACCGACACTCACCAGACGAACGAAGTGGTTTAATCCTGTGCAACCAATCAAAGAAGGAGACATAGTGGTCATCGTGGATGAAAATGCACCACGCAATTGCTGGAGAAAGGGTCGAGTAATCAAAACTTACGCCAGAAAAGATGGACAAGTGGGTAAGGTTCTCGTGAAAACTAACGAGGGTGTATACGAACGACCAGCCACAAAACTCGCCAGACTAGATGTATGTGCCGAAAGTGAAGGTAAAGCTACACAAGGAATTATGCAGTTTACCGAGGGGGAGCATGTTGGCGGCGAAAAGTAGGCGGGTACCACTGTAGGCATCCTTAATGAACACGATTATGATTAGATTTTAAGAAATCGAAGAAGGCGACGCAAGATAGAATTTTTAAAGCCTGCAATATTTTATTATAATTAAAAACATATGAATTGTATTTTTTGGCAAAAACCAGAATAAATGTTATATAAATCTGAAAAAGTTTGATTATCATTCGCTCCGCTCGCTGAGGAAACTAAGAAGTGTCGCCAAAGTTGTCAACAAAAAGGACCGAATATTCCATTAAAACGGAGTATTCAACACAATTTAAATTTTCTAATTTGGCTACAGTGGCAAAATAGAAATGTTGTGTTGGTAGTTCTGCAACTTTTGCAGCAGCTTTTAAAATTTTCAAAGTCGAAGTCGGCGCAAAGTTTACTGCAACGCTTACTGCATTGATTCTGTTAACTGAACGTGAGTACTATTTGAACGCCTTGTGCGTGAGGCCCCTTTCAAATGCTCTAGCTCATCCCAGATTCGGACATATCGAAGACAATCATTTGATTGCAGTATCTTGCTTACTTGATCTGAGATTCAAGAATATCCATTTTCAGGATATCAGAGCTTGTGCAAGGGCAATTTCTATGCTAAGACGAATTATTACAACCACTCCTAGTATCGCTAGCGAAGCTGATAGTGATTCTTCTCTCGAAACAACATATGACTTCTGGAGTCAACCACTGACATATAGATATGGACTGCTAAATAAGCAAAATCCACTGACATATAGATATGGACTGCTAAATAAGCAAAATCCCATACAAAAAAGTGGCACCAAAAACTATCGTTGTCTCGTTCCCCCTTCAAAATCCTATGAACTTTAATCGGTTTTAAAATAAAAAACAGTTCAGTGCATGTCAGCGATATAAACATAATTAGAAAAAACTAGACAGCTATAGAGTTTTTTCTTCTTTCTCTATTTTCTTTATTTTTAAAAGTTCGTTAAACAGAGGGAAAAAACCCTCACATATTTAAAAAAAATACATTTATTTAACGAAAAAACTGCTACTAAATAAAAAATAATGATGGAAAATTATTTCTATCAATTATAACATACATCTTATTACTTATTTTCCTCTAAATTCGAAAAAAAAAATGTTTACATAGAAAAGGTCTTCTTCTTCTGGAGAAAAATGGTGCCATTGAAAGTTGTCAATTAGCAGTCCATATCCACGGTATACAGAAACAAGGTAATGTAACAGAGACTGACAGCTTCGAATATCGTAGAAATTCCGTGCCGAGTGACGTCAGCACTAATGTAGAAACAACAACACAACTCCGATTTTATATGGGAAGAGCGTGCCAAGTGACGTCAGCACTGAAATGACATTTCTCCATTACAATACCTTGTTTCTGTATACCGTGTCCATATCTATATGTCAGTGGCAAAATCCCATACAAAAAAGTGGCACCAAAAACTATCGTTGTCTCGTTGCCCCTTCAAAATCCTGTGAACTTTAATCGGTTTTAAAATAAAAAACAGTTCAGTGCATGTCAGCGATATAAACATAATTAGAAAAAACTAGACAGCTATAGAGTTTTTTCTTCTTTCTCTATTTTCTTTATTTTTAAAAGTTCGTTAAACAGAGGGAAAAAACCCTCACATATTTAAAAAAAATACATTTATTTAACGAAAAAACTGCTGCTAAATAAAAAATAATGATGGAAAATTATTTCTATCAATTATAACATACCTCTTATTACTTATTTTCCTCTAAATTCGAAAAAAAATGTTGTTTACATAGAAAAGGTCTTCTTCTTCTGGAGAAAAATGATGCCAATGAAAGTTGTCAATTAGCAGTCCATATCTATATGTCAGTGGAGTCAACATAAGAATTTGGCTCATACAAAACAGAACAAAAAAACAGGTACAGGTTCTTTATTACAGTCGGAAGATAAGGATGAAGTAAGCCATTACTTGCCTGCACAGGTGTCACCTCTTTCAACCGATCCATTAAAACAATGGGAAAACATGAAAGTGGTTTCTCCCAAATTGTACAACCTGGCCCGAGTATACTCACCAATACCAGCAACATCGTTCCTCTCCGCACGTTTGTTTTCAAAGGCAGGTAGTACAATAACAAAAACACGAAACCGATTGGCGCCAAAACGGCTAGATAACCTTTAATTGCACAGAGGAAGAGTGGGAAATTTAATAATGTTTAAATAAATAAACGTCGATTTGTCAATTTATAGTTTTTTTTATTATTTTTTTATTATTATACTACCATTTGCTTGATTCGTGTGCGCATTTATAGTACATGTCCACAAATCCACAATAATAAAACCAAAGACAAAAATTCCCTAAGAAAAGTACCGATACTTTGGGGTATCCATATTTTTGTTTCGATATTTTTCCGTGAACTGTTTTTTCGATACTACTCATGTACTCATGAGTATCGATTCATTCTATTCGATATCGTGTCCCTAACCGTCAATATCCGAATGAATTCGCTTACGATGTCATTTATCTTACCAAAATCGTGACTGAAAACGTTCCAAAGTAAAGGGTGTTTTTTTAGAGGTATAGAACTGCATTACTGTTCAAGATGGCGACCGATTTCATAGCTGTCAAGTGATTTATTCTCAGTTTGGTTTGGCAATTCATCATGAATAGACTCACGCCTGAACAACGCTTGCAAATAGTGCAATTTTATTTCGAAAATAATGGTTCTGTGCGGAATACGTATCGCGCGCTACGTCCATTTTATCGTCGACAAAATCGTCCATCAGAGCAGTTAATTCGATTAACCATGGAACGATTTCGCACCACGTTTACTCTTATTGATAACTCGCATCCCCAGAGACGCCGTACGGTGCGTACAGAAGAAGCTATTGCTACTGTAGAGCGTAGCATTGAGGAAGACCCGAATGAGTCCATCCGCCATCGAGCACAGGAATTGGATATGTGTCCATCCACTTTATGGAAGATTTTGCGGAAGGATCTTGGTTTGCGTGCTTACAAAATCCAACTCGTGCAAGAATTGAAGCCAAACGATCATCAAGCAAGGCGTAGATTCGTCGAATGGGCCCAAAACGAGATTGCCGTTGTTCCCGATTTCCATAAGCTAATTTTGTTTAGCGATGAAGCGCACTTCTGGTTGAATGGCTACGTCAACAAACAAAACTGCCACATTTGCAGTGAAGCTAATCCTCAAGTGTATGTCAAAACACCGTTACATCCAGAAAAACTGACTGTTTGGTGTGCTTTATGGGCTGGTGGAATCATTGGTCCGTACTTCTTCAAAAACGATGATGGCCAGAACGTTACAGTCAATGGTGATCGGTATAGAGCCATGATTACTAACTTTTTCATTCCTGAATTGAACAACCATGATGTCCAGGAGCTGTGGTTCCAACAAGACGGCGCAACATGTCACACAGCTCGTGCCACAATCGATTTATTGAAAGACACGTTTGGTGACCGCCTAATTTCACGTCTTGGACCTGTGAATTGGCCTCCAAGATCTTGTGATCTAACACCGCTAGACTACTTTCTGTGGGGCTATGTAAAGTCATTGGTCTATGCGGATAAGCCACAAACGCTTCACCATTTGGAAGACAACATTCGCCGTGTTATTGCCGATATACGGCCACAAATGTTGGAAAAAGTCATCGAAAATTGGACGTCCAGATTGGACTACATCCGAGCCAGCCGTGGCGGTCATATGCCAGAAATTATATTTAAAATGTAATGCCACAAGATTATCTTTCGAATAAAAAAAATTCATGTCAATCGAATAATCCATCGTTGTTTTATTGCAATTTAAAATTCTATACCTCTAAAAAAACATCCTTTAGATCAAGAACACAAAAAAGAGTATGACGTAATATTATATAGTGTTACTTTTGATACTGGCCAGTTATATTTTTTAATTCACCTGCTGCAACTGGAAAAACATTTTTTATTTATTTGTTGCTTGCCAAATCAGGAGTGAAAGAAAAAGAAGTATAGCTATTGCTGTCGTTTCCTTGGGAATTGCAGCAAGTTTAATTGACAGAGGTAAAACAGCACACATTTTGAGTCTATTAATTATAACATCTCCAAGAAAAGTGATACAGTATTTGATTTTTTAAAAAAAGCACCCTCAAAACCTATTGACGGTGATTATACTGTTCGTTCCTACGTACGTTCCTCACGAGCTTTTTAGATGAACGGGGAAGTGGAGATGATGAAGGGCGTCATCTCCACTTCCCCGTGCATCTAAAAGCTCGTGAGGAACGTACGTAGGAACGAACAGTGTAATCACCGCCATTAATCAACTTCTATTTCACCAAGTTTCACTTGGACATAGTCGCGGGTATATACAAGCTAGTTATAGGTGTGAATAAAAACTGAGTGCAAGTGTTCACTTCATTTTTTGGAGTGAACACTTATTTTGGCGTGAATAAAAATCACCTTCGTTAGGTTTCGTTAAGTACTTCACTCTGTCATTTCTCCATATAGAGTGAACCACTGACATATAGATATGGACTGCTAATTGACAACTTTCAATGGCACCATTTTTCTCCAGAAGAAGAAGACCTTTTCTATGTAAACAACAATTTTTTTTCGAATTTAGAGGAAAATAAGTAATAAGATGTATGTTATAATTGATAGAAATAATTTTCCATCATTATTTTTTATTTAGTAGCAGTTTTTTCGTTAAATAAATGTATTTTTTTTAAATATGTGAGGTTTTTTTCCCTCTGTTTAACGAACTTTTAAAAATAAAGGAAATAGAGAAAGAAGAAAAAACTCTATAGCTGTCTAGTTTTTTCTAATTATGTTTATATCGCTGACATGCACTGAACTGTTTTTTATTTTAAAACCGATTAAAGTTCATAGGATTTTGAAGGGGGAACGAGACAACGATAATTTTTGGTGCCACTTTTTTGTATGGGATTTTGCTTATTTAGCAGTCCATATCTATATGTCAGTGGAGTGAACACTTCATTTTGGTGTGAATAAAAGAAAGTTTTAACGTTTGCCTGTGAGTGAACACTTGTAAAATTTGAGGCTGGTTGCGAGGGCCTTTTTCATTCTTCTTAATAAAATAAATTAAAAAAACTTTTAAAATAAATAACTTTAATAAATGAAATGCACTACAAAGTAAAAAATTATTATTTCTTTGGCAGTGATAGGTATACACACGAAAATTTTCATTGCAAAATAAGAAGTTTAATGTGTATTAACAATTTTAAAATTATATTCTCGTTTGGCTTAAACTCTTATCAACGAATTGTGTAAATTTGAGTTGCATGAGTTGCAGTTAGACAATTGTGATTATAGTTATGGATGTCCAAACTTTTATTAATGCATTTGAAAAGCTGTTAATTTACCCAATTCATTGATAAGAGTTCAAATATTTAAAGTTAAACGAGAATATAATTTTAAAATTGTTAATAAAATTAAACTTTAAGATAAGCCTCAGTTCTAGAATTTCTTATTTTGCAAGGAAACTTTTCTTCTGTATACCATACCTATCACTGCCAAAGAAAAAATTATTTTTTACTATTTAGTCGCAACTATAAATAACTAAGAAATTTTTAAATTGATCCATTTTAAAAAGCAGCAGGTAAGTTTCTCATGCACTCCATTTCCTTAAGAGCATCAGCATTTCATGGTTTTTAGCCTGTTAATTGTACTGGTTTTATATTTTGAATTTTCAATCCGTTTAAAGATCTTAATCTACTCAGCATTACACAAATGCTTGACCTCGCAACAAAATCCCGTTTGGCCAAACTAAAAACCCCAAAGGGCAAATTTTTCCCTTGTGCCCTAACTAAACCACCAAAGCGGATTCGGCAGCAAAACCATTTTTTGCCCAAACTAAATCCCGCAAAGGTAAATTTTTCCCACAGGAACTCATAGCCCTAAATAAATTTTCTCAAAGTAAAACTCCATATAAATCCGTCCAGGTTTACTAGCCTACTAATTTCAAAAAAAATGACATTTCCCTTTAATCGCGAAATTTCCCATGAGTGAACTAAAATTTCCCATGAGTGAATAGTATTTGAATGAGAGAATTTTTATTCACACCAAATCGAGTGTTCACTTTTAACGAAATACTCCACTCAGGAGTGTTCCCTTTAAGTGTACACTTAGTTTTTATTCACTCCACCCAATATATCACATAAATTACCCCTAAAAAACCATTTTTACCCCCCCCCCCCCCAAACCACCAATTATGTTTTTCCCCTAAATGTAGGGGGAAACCCCCTAAGTTGGGCACACTGCTTCCGGACTAAAAGCTACATAATTCTAGAGCTAGCAAATAGGTCTACAGTACAGTTAGTTTAGCTTAGCGATACAAATGTTTGTTACATGAACAGCTTTACACGATACTTCAGTATCCTTCAGATACAACCTGCCAACGGCACCCACCCGACCATCTATTAACCTCCTAAGATTATGGGAAGCTGCAGTTCAGTCCATTAAGCACCATCAACATTGGAGCCTTCACATTTACATTTTAGGAATCGTCCCCACTAGTTGCTAGGTTGAAGCTTTTGTTCGCTGATTATATTTATTTGTGGCTAGGGAAGTTAGGGTGGCCAATAAAATTCGAGAAATGGCGAAAGTAACGAGATTAAAACAAACTTAACGTGTCACGTCAACTTGCTGTTCAAATAAAAAGAATAATTTTTTTTGGAGCTAATAAGTTCTTTATTAGCAATATGTATCTTCAAGATTTTTTTAAAAACTTTGTTTGCAGCAGTTATTGATATTCAAGTCAAAAAAATATTTGCAATTGTATAAAAATAAACATTAATAATAATTAGATAGGTGCTTTGATGAATTTGTTAAATACTCAAACATAATGCGAAAATAATGTATTCAAAATGTGTAATAATATCTTCACAGCATTGTGGCCCTCATTTTATTAAAAATTAATCATAAACAAAACAAACAGTGAAAAATTTACATCATATATTTGGCGTTCTTATCGGATAAATGTTTTGAGGAACGCTTTGCATCCAAAAATAGTGAATGAACATCACTTATATCATCCTTAGAAATTACAGATTTTCCATTTACTTTGCACATTTGATAGGCAGGTGTCAACAACTGAACAGCATATCTTAATGTTGAAGTGCTTCCAACTTCACTTAGCAGGGTAATAGCAGCATCTTCTAATTGCAAGCCTTCCGTTTGGGCTCGCAGTTTTATAATTTGCTCTATTTCAGAAACACTATACGGCGATGTACGAATGATAAGAAGTCGATCCAAAAGATCTAATGGTATGCCATGTGGAGACATAATATCATCAGTTCCCCTGAAACAATATTATAAAAAAATGTTATTATTTAGTTTCGCAAGAAAATGACAGAATGACAGAATAATATATTTTTAAACAGCGATATAAACATAATATAAAAAGAATGAATGCAACTAAAACTGAGGTAATAAATCACAAGAAGTGTGCAACCTAACTAAAAAGACTGTCTGTCATCTAGTGCAATGAGGCAGCAAGGTCTAGTCGGAAATATAGTAGAGAGAAGAGTGAAGGAGCGAAAACGCCAGCACACAATTGTATTCTTCCAACTCCCATTCAACGCTGCTGCGACAGAACCGCCGACTTCGGTGTTCGAACAGCAGGTGGCTTCCTCGCTAATTGTGCTTACAGGCAGTGGAGAAAGGGCAAGGCATTTTTTGTAATAGTTATCTATATGGGAGAAATATAAAAACGAAAGACCATGGCGCGGAGTAGATTCGAATCACGGACCTTTTAATCTCTAAGCTACCAACGCCCCCGGAACCGAAACCCAAATATCAATAATGCTAAAATTTCCTCTCTCAAAACCAGAACTAACAGGAGGTTAAGCAGCAAAAGCAGAAAAGTATTTTATCAACAAAACAAGTACCTTATAACACATCTTCCTCGATTCGTTGCAAAAATTACGATTGGTGCTATTGGAGATTCCAAGGATTTGTGAAGATAAGTGAACGTTTCCAAATCTAACATATGAACTTCATCTATAAAAAGAACTCCAGGCACAAGCTCAGCAATTCCTTGATCAATGTACTTGTTAACAACCTTATTGATTTCCATACGTAATTTGTCTGTGATTTCTGTCTTTTTCGGCTTCATAAGTTGTCCCATCATTGACAAGACATCCTGCCCACCTTGAGGCCTGGCATTTGCAACATCCAAGTCATGCAAGGTCACATCTTGAATAACTTCCTTCTTCTTGTGGACGTCTCCTTTAGGCAATGGAACATATTCCTCTGTTTCTAAATCAAACTCGGTTGCAAATGTGTCACTTCTTCCTTGCCTCTTAACCGCGCCGCTATTTGCTTCAATGTAAATCACGTCTCCAACTTCAACTTTTTCTTTTTGCAGTGATTCATAGATACTGGGATCAAGTTTTAACTGCTTAGTCCCCTTTGCCGTTTTCAATCCAATAACCACATTGCTTATAGTTTTCCCATATCCGCCCATAGGATTCTCTGTTTCCACAGGGGTGAGCTCTGTTACTTCACCCTCGTAAACCTCTTTGGTTTCGCGGATTCGCAATCCTATGGAGCGCCTGAAATTCTCCATAAGGACTTCTGTCTTTTTAATTTCACTGCTAAATACTTCTGATCCAACCATTGGGCAAAAGGGGACTTTATTGCCCAATTCTTGGGCAATGGCCAGAGCTATAGCTGTTTTACCGGTTCCGGGTGGACCGGCTAATAGCAATGCACGACCAGCCATTTTTTTCGATTTAATTAAATCAACCACAATTCCCGCTGCCTAAAATATACAACTTTTTTGATATACTTATGTTATTTGTAATGTTAATACCTCTCGAGCTGCTTTTTGACCGACTAAGCCGGCTGCAATTTGAAGAGGCAATCCATTTTCTTCAAGACCTAATCCCTTTACATGACTGTGAGCAGCAATTCTTTGTGTTCTCACAGTGCTTTTGACTTCTTCAATTTTCATTTTTATTTGCAATCTTTATTTCACAAAATTTTACACAATTATTGATAAAACAATTGAACAATATTCCCTGCCGACCTAACGACGCACATGTAAATTATAAACATGACATTTCGAATCACATACAACAACCCTTAGAATACAAAACTACAGGAAGGGCCCTCGGAGAATTTTAACGTAGTGAAATTCAAACTGCACACTTCATTGCTCTTTTTTTCACTGAAAATTCACTCGTAACAACTTCAATTACACTAAAAACAAATTCTTTAAACTTTCTTTCTTCTTTTTAATTAGTTTTGTCGAAAAACTGTAAATAAATTTTATAGAAAAACTCGTTTTAAAGAAAGTGCCGCGGGAAAATTTGACAGTTAACTAACAAGAAATTGTACCAATTTGACAGTTGACTGATAGCGATTTCACTACGCTCCCATGCACGGTTTTATACCCGACGGCCTTTCCTGTAGTTCTATATTCTAAGCAACAACCTATACTTACTAAAGTTCTAGCCACAGCTACCCGTTGTCTCCACAAGCAATTTTTCCGGCAATATTACCGAAAATAAAGCCTAGTATGCTGTTAAGCCTAGTATGCTGTTCGTGCGGAATTCCGCTCTGTAGAGAATCCATATAACCAGTCTGAATTCCGCTTAGCTGGGAGAGTTATGTAGAGAAGGTAGACCTGACTGATATAACAGTGACTGTTTGGACACATCCCACTCCCGAAACTACTTTTTTCCGCATAAAAGTGATAAACGTCAAAATTTCCGCTCGAGAAAATATAAATTTTATTTCTTGGCTTGCGGAAAATGAAACGAGAAGTCTCCACTCAGTAAAAACGCCATCCATTTTCTAGAGAAACAAAGTTCATTTACGGTCTGAATTCAGACTGAACAGCGTACTGATTTTATGGACGGAATTCAGACCGCCCTCCAACCTGAATTCCGCACACTTTTTTTACATGCATTTTAAAGGGGAATCTGAATTCCGCACGAACAGCATACTAGGCTTTAAACCGAAATTTTCGCTTGCATTTTGGTTATTAAAGCCCAAAACAGAATGAATGCAGAAACTTCGACTTTGACTTCACCGTTGCAGTAAAGTCGACTTTGCTGCACAGCGCTAATACATTCATTTCAGAACTTCAAAGTCGATAATTTGACAGATAGAATTTACAATTGCGATCACCATTTAATAACATAACAAAAATTATAAATTTTAAAAAATTTACCAATTTTTTTTTATTGTATGCGACTTACCTGCAATTATTAAATTTTGCATACAATAAACTCAATCAATTTAAATTTTCTAATTTGGCTACAGTGGCAAAATTGAAATGTTGTGTTGGTAGTTCTGCAACTTTTGCAGCAACTTTTAAAATTTTCAAAGTCAAAGTCGGCGCAAAGTTTACTGCAACGCTTACTGCATTGATTCTGTTAACTGAACGTGAGCACTATAGAAAATGTATGAAACTGTCAAAATGCAAAGTTGAAGTCGAAGTTTCTGCATTCATTCTGTTTTGGGCTTAAAGCATAGTACTAAGTTCGGCACTAAAGTAAATTTTAGCACGTCTCCAAACTTGCACCCTTTTAAAGCCTAGTATGGAGTTCGAACGGAATTCCGTTCAGCATTTATGGTAAATATTTCTACACGGAAAAACTGCGTGTAGAATACCATGGAGAACAGCTGACTGTTAAATATTACATAAAAACCACGAACTGACGGCAATAGCTGTTTTTCATTCGTCCTGTCAAAATTATCTAACACACAACACGGAATAATTGTCTAACATTCAGCCTGTTTCTTTACGAAATCCCGGGATCCCTGGGATCCCAATTCATGTTTCTTAAGTTTCTCGGGATCATTTCCCCTCCATCCCAAAGAGCCAGAGGTCTGGACTTCTGGCGGCTTGGATGAAATGAGAAATGTCAAAAGGTGACAGTTCTCAATTTTCAACATCAATTGATTTAATGAAAGATATTCGTGTTATCGAGGCAATAGTGCAAATAATAAATAAATTGAAGTTTTGTGTTATCGAGACTAATAGTGCAAATAAATAAATAGTTCTTCTTCTTGGATTTCTCAAATATCCCAGAAAGCGTTTCTTAACTTTTGACATTTCTATCCACACTCTTTAAATAAAACTTGGGGTCCCAGAGATCCCGGGATTCGTAAAGAAACACTTATTTATTCCGTTCCAACATGAACGGAAAAAAGTCTCGAATACCCTGCAAGCCTGTTAGAGAACTGCACAAGCTTCCGCAATAGTCTTCCGTTCTCATAAAACAAAAAGGGCACGGAAAAATTTGGTGAACGGAATTCCGTGTATCTTTTTACGTGTATTTTATATGGGGAACGGAATTCCGTTCGAACTCCATACTAGGCTTTAGCAAGATACAATTTGACAATTTAGAATTGTAGAGAAAGTTCTTATTAACGTTTTTTTGGGGTGAATTTCAACGTTTTCTTCGAAATAAAACTCCTCAAAATCCACTGGAAATATAAAATTATTAAAAAGTGTTTCAAAATATTCTAAACACACAGTTTATTTTAGTTTTATTTCCGCACTTGAAACTTCTACAACCGCAAATTAGCGTATTTTTCTGTTTGTTTTATATCACTGGTTATTTTTTCAACAAATTCAACGTGAAATAAGGTGCCTGCACGATAAAAAAATGCAGCTAAATATGTGGAGACTAACATTGCTGCCATCTGTTTTGCAGGACTAGAAACGTTGATTTACGACGAAAAATCCTTGTTACGACGAAAACCCAAAAAAGGGGGTGACACTATAAATTGCTTCGTTACCTACATTTTTAACTGTCAAAACTGCGCAAGTGTCGTGAAAAAGCTCATAAAAAATATATTATGAATAAAAATAAAAAGGAATCTATTTTATTCGTGATAAAAAAATTTCCTCAATTTATTAAAGAGGTATATTTCACAATTATAGCCTTAAAAACCACTTTCCATTTTAAAACAACGAAATGATGTGAAATAAATTTGACATAAGCACAACAAAATGGGTTTTTTTTAAATAATCTACCAACCAATCTTTCTCAGAGCTTTTTGAGTTATCGTTGTTAACAAAGCAAAAATTGCTTTGTTACGTTTCTTGGTTACAAAGCAAATATGCGTGTTAACAACGATTTCTCGTCGTAAAAACGCCCGTGTGTCGAGGGTATATTTTAGAAACGAACTTAACACTGCGTCTACACATTCCATATTTTTCGCCATCGACTTTGCCATATTTTATGGCTTGAGCTGTCAAATGTTATGGTGGTGGGCAATTCATGGCATGAATTTTCATGGAAAAAATGGCACATTTTCACAAATATTATCGAGACAAAAATATTTTCAGAATTATAAACATGCGTACATGTATTCACACCGAATCAAACTATTGTTGTTGTTGTTGTTGTATAGACTTTACTAGTGCAAGACTAGCGAACCTTAAAAGGTTACTTTTGGTCCCGGCCTTGCAGCCATATGGACCATGGAACTATGAACAAAAAAAAAAAAAAAAAAAAAAAGCGAATCAAACTAAATTTTAAACTTTCCGCCATAGTTGTGTGAACAAACGTCAAATTATGGCCAAATTCATGGCAGATTTGATGGCCGGCCATAATGGCTTTCCATCGAGTTTGCCATAAGATCTGCCATCAAATATGGCCAACTTTCAGGGTCTACACCATGGAGAATATACAAGGAGACAAAACTCTTATGGGGAAAATGACAGGAAATGGATGGGTAGAAGAAACTAAACTAGAAGTTCATTTTTGGCCACAGATGTCACCTTTGTCCGATGTACCCCACATGAATTTAATAAAAATTCATTGGAAACATCAAAAATTGATTAATTACGAATAATCGCATTGATATAAAATCGAATTTAGAAGCTGGTCAACAGCTGTAAGCTGCTAAACGTAAAATATATTAGTAATAAACGAACTTTACCATGAACCGGATAAATATAATCGGCCATGTTTTTCGGGGTACATTTGACTGCAGCGCCACCAATAATCAAACGAAAATTGACAACACGGAGTTTTGTCTCCTTGTATAGCCTCCATGGTCTACACGGTCCATGCCATATGGAAATGGCCATGGCCATGGCTAGTGTAGACGCTGTGTAAGGCTCAACTATAATGCACATAAGAAACGCACGTCAGCCGACGTGCGTAAATATTAAACTTTCGCCAAACGTATAATGGTTTGTGTATACGGAAAGTTTTCAAAAGTTTAAAATTATTAAAATGCATAAATACACAATGTTTTCAATATTCTTTCTTCTTTAAAACCCACAAAACCACAACAAAAATCAACTGTCGTCATTCTAACTACAAATCATTTCACAAAACCTACGTTGAGCGCGGTTCTTTTCGCATTCTTACGTTTAACGACACTTAACGAAACAAACCATGGACGACGCACGTCCAATATAGCCGAGAACATTAATTTCCACAAGACCGCCCAGGTGACGTGCGTTTCTTACGTGCATTATAGTTGGGCCTTTAGTACTGCATGCTTAGAATATAGAACTACAGGAAAGGCCTTCGCGTATAAAATCCGTGCATGGGAGCGTAGAGATATCTGCTACTTAGAATAGAGAAGAGAAGGAAGCGCAATTAATTAAAATCGGGGAAGCATTTCGGCACACATATTCACAGCACTCCCATAGTAGTTGTACAGTTCCCGGACAGTGGCGGTATCACATTTAGTCAAAAACCGGGAGGGGATTGCGTTTCTCAGCAACCATTCAAATGAGAACACATCACCTGACTGAAAATGTTTGGAGCAAACGCGAACGAATTTCGGTACGCCTCTGTCCGGGAACTGCATGAAACCTATGAACATACGGTTTTTTCTTTTCTTTTAGAGCGAGAGGTTCTTCAATTTAAGTGCTTCCCTCCAATCCGTATACATGTACGCTCTTTTCGGTTCCTTATCTTCTCTATTCTAAGATCTGCTATCAGTCGTTGGTATAATTGCTTGTTAGTTGACTGTCAAATTTTCCCGTGGCACTTTCTTTAAAACGAGTTTTTCTATAAAATTTATTTACAGTTTTTTAAAAAAACTAATATTAAAAAAGAAAGAAAGTTCAAAGAATTTGTTTTTAGTGTAATTGAAGTTGATACGAGTGAATTTTCAGTGAAAAAAAGAACAATGAAGTGTGCAGCTTGAATTTCACGCGAGGGCCCTTCCTTTCTATATTCTAAGACTGCATGCGCTAAAAGGCGCGTTTCATTTTCATTGGAGTACGTACGCCAGCGTAGTTGGGCGCACATCGGAGTAGATGCTGCCACAGCTGAATGTGCGCTGAATTACTCCGGAGTAGGTACTCCAATGAAAATGAAACGCACCTAAAGATACTGCTAAAATTAGTCCGATTAAATGAAAATTAAGTTTAAATTTTTTACTTTTAAAAATTGTTTACAAATTTCTTCCTTGTTGATAAAACCAAAGACAAAGTAATAAAGAGGGCTCAAGGAAGAAAATGCTGTTATTTTCTTTTGATGTTGCAACCGTCACCCGGCTGGTTAATGCAGAAAACAACAACAACAATTTCGATTTTATATGGGAAGAGTTGCCGAGTGACGTCGCACTAAAACTATATTCAGTCTTTTACATTACCTGTTGATCTGAACAAAATCATCGATAGATTTGCTGTTGAAAGTCCCCCGTAAAAATGTACATTCATAATGTACATTAAGCGCGTAAAATGACTTGTGATTTACTTCTTGAAATATTTGAAAAATGTATTTTTTTGTTTTATAAACCTTAATCAAAATTAAAAGGGTATTTAATTTATTATATTAAATATTTTTCAATTTTTGAAATTACAATACAGATTTTTATTAAGAAAAAAAGGCGGCACTTTGTTGCCTGCCTACGGGCGGCAAATTTGTAATTCCGCCCCTGTTAAAAGTAAACAATAAAATTCTTTGATTCTTCATCTACATGTGTTAAAATATACGCTGATAACGGAGCTACATACTGAACGAGCCCTTAACAGCATGGGCTACTGTAGCTAACTTCAAACTGACTTTCGCTATTTCATCCATGGAGAATATATTTTTACTGAAATTCGTGAAATGAAAACCGGAAAACAAGTTTGGGATAGGCTCAAAAAGGTGTATGAATCAGTAGGTTTCTGAAGGGTAGCATCGCTCATTGAACAGCTAGTGGGAATTCGATACAACGAAAGCAAGGATATGATGGATTATTTAAACAAGAAAGTTAAACTATCACAACAGCTTAAAGCAATTGATAATGAGATAAAGGATGGTGTACTTGCTGCTTTAATTTTTGTTAGGCTTCCAGATTACTATAAACCAATAATCATGGCCCTTAAAAATTGTAGAGCCGACTTGACAACAGATCTAGTGAAGGAACGTTTATTAGCAGAATCCTCAAGATTCAGTAACGGTAGCAACGAATCGGCATTGTCCACAAATAGTAAGCCCCAACATCGAAAGAAGGTGTCAGCGAATACGTTTCGCGGGAAATGTTTTAACTGTTACAAAATTGGTCATTGAGCCAAAGATTGCCGTAATACAAGGAAGTATTTGAAAAATACGGAAAAATGACTTATCTTGAAATTAGATCAACGTACGGCTCTTGGAGTTGGAAAGTTCAACATCAACGATTGGTACATAGATTAAGGTGCATCAGTACATCTCACAGGACGGAAAGATTGGTTGACAAACGTTAAACAACTAAATAATGGGGAAAAAGTAATCATTGCATCTGGGGAGCAATTTCAGATATCTGCCATAGGAGATACAAGTGTACTGCTTGATGTGAATGGAGAAATTATTGAAACACCCATACGAAATGTCAGATATGCTGCTGGTCTAAAATTTAATCTTATATCGTGTAAAGAGTTAGGCAAAAAGGGTATTATGACCATAATTATAGATGATGCAAAATGTGAGATGAGAGATCGTCATACTGGAGAAATTATTGCAGAGGCTTGTTCGATTGAAAAGGATTTATATAAGCTCAAGCGTGCTTGTAAATTGTTAGAGTCAGCATGTTATGCAACATCAACAAGCAACAATTATGATTTATGGCATCGTCGACTTGGGCATTTAAGCATAGGTGGCATGAAAAGACTTCGAGATGGTATGGCAAAAGGCATCGTTTTTAATAATCACCTGAATAGCAATGTTTGTGATGGATGCACAAAAGGAAAACAACATCGAGATCCATTTCCAAAAGGAAGAGCTCAACGGGCTAAAAGTAAGTTAGAATTAGTCCATACTGATTTAGCTGGACCCATGGAAGAATATTCGATAAGTGGAAAAAGATATATAACTTTACGATAACTGACGATTAACTTTAACTGACGATTTCACACGAAAAACTTTTGTATATTTTTTAGCTAACAAGGATGAAGTACTGTGCAGATGGGAATTCAAGAAACGTGTTGAAAATGAGAGTACGTGCAAAATACGTGCACTTCGCAGCGATAACGGCAAGGAGTATATCAATAAGCAGTTTAAAGATTTCTTAAGAATGCATGGGATACAACATCAAACGACAGTACAGTATACACCAGAACAAAACGGTGTTGCCGAACGCATAAATCGAACCCTAGTAGAAAAGGCAAGATCAATGTTATGCGATGCAAATTTGCCGAAGATATATTGGGCAGAAGCTGTAAATACGGCATGCTATTTGAAGAATATCAGCCCAACTGTTGCGGTATATAACAAGACACCAGAAGAAGCATGGACCGGTATAAAACCAGATTTAAGCCATCTGAAAGTATTCGGTTGTATAGCTCATGCACACATTCCGAAGGAAAAACGCAAAAAGTGGGACGCCAAGTCAGAAGAATATCTATTTGTAGGTTATTGTGCAGATTCCAAAGGTTACCGACTTACCAATATGAAGACTAATGAGGTAAAGAAATCTCGAGATGTAATCTTTGATGAAGATAAGAGAATGGCTAATTTCGAAAATAACCGACAAAGGTCTAAATTTCCTTATGAAGAATATATAGTTGATAAAATACATAATGCTGGAGTTGAAGATATACACACGGCAGATGACCTTAATCAAGAAATGACGCAAGAAATCGTTGAGCATCCTGTTGATGAAACTACCACAACTTCTGACAAACATCAAGAAGATCCACAAGAAAAGGAGAATAGCATCCAGGAAGAGGAAGAACATAATGGCAGGGAGCATCTGCAACGGACTCATGAACTGCCAAAGCGATTCGATGACTTCGTTATGTCTGCTGCCATAGAAATAGAAGCAGATGGAGATCCGAAAAGCGTAGAAGAAGCCCTTTCTCGCAGTGACGCTGATATGTGGAGACAAGCTATGAGCAAGGAATACGATTCACTTATCCAGAAAGAGACCTGGGAGTTAGTTGATTTACCAGAGGACAGAAAGGCGATTTCGTGCAAGTGGGTATTACGAAAGAAGAAGAACGGACCTGGAGAAACATCTCGTTACAAAGCTCGTTTAGTTGTTCGGGGATGTATGCAGGTTAATGGAGTGGATTTTCAGGAAACCTTCGCGCCGGTTGTGCGAGGAACAATACTTCGTTTTTTGATTGCATGGGCTGTCCTCAGAGATTGGAACATTGACCAGATGGATGCAGTAGCAGCATTTTTGCAACCTGAATTAAAGAAGGACATCTATATGATCCAACCAAAGCTCTTCGAAAATTATAAAGACGTCAAGAATTCGAAGAAGGTGTGCAAACTTAAAAAGGCAATCTATGGACTTAAACAGTCAGGTCATCTGTGGAATGAAAAATTAGACACGGAACTACGCAATCTTGGTTTAACTCAAGCGAAATTTGATGTATGTGTATATTACCATTTTAGAAAAATGAAGATAATTATCATCGCCGTATATGTGGACGACCAACTCATATTTACCAACAATGAAGAATCAAAGGTCTGGATAAAAGATGAATTAACAAAACTGTTTGACATGAAGGATCTTGGTGAAGTTCAACATTGTTTAGGACTTCGCGTGACCAGAGATATAATTCAAGGTACGATTGCATTGGATCAAACAGCTTACATTCAAGCAATCTTGAGACGTTTCAACATGACTGATGCAAAGCCAGTATCTACGCCAATTGAATGTGGGAAGAAGCTTAGTAAACACCTCGCACCCATAAATGATGAAGAAAAAGAGGCCATGCGACACATACCGTATAAAATGGCTATAGGCAGCCTATTGTATGCAGCACAAACAACACGACCAGATATATCGTTTGCAGTGGGAGCTTTAAGTAAATTCAACAAGAATCCCGGAAAGGACCACTGGACCGCTGTGAAACGTGTTATGCGGTACCTCAACGGAACCATGAGTGCAAGAATAATATTTGATCGAAAGGGAAACACGAATATTGTTCGCTATGCTGATGCAGATTATGCAGACGATCCGGATGATAGAGTGTCGGTCAGTGGTTACATATTCAAACTAGCAAATGGCATTATATGCTGGTCAAGCAAGAAGCAACAGACAGTAGCACGTTCGACAACTGAAGCAGAATATATGGCGCTCGCTCATACTACTCAAGAGGGTTTGTGGTTAAAGATGATATGTGCTCAGTTGCAGTTAGGAAACGCTGAAAACATCATAAGGATCGGAAGTGACAGCCAAAGTGCTTTGGCTCTTTCAAAGAACTCTTTGCATCATGCACGAACAAAACATATAGATGTGCAATATCATTTTCCTCAAGATGCGGCAAAGAAAAGAAAGGTGGAATTTTTCAAAGTTACAACGGAAGAAATGGTCGCCGATTCATTGACAAAGGCAGTAAATCGTCAAAAGCATGAGTGGTGTCGATCAGCAATGGGCATCATATACCTTGTTTATGCGTAAGCCGAATTTCGGCTTAAGATAGAATCCGGCTCCGTATAAACAGTCTTAAGTCGAAATTCCTCTCAAGCTTAATTTTTTTCAGCTTAAGACGAATTATTGTGTGTTTGTGTAAGGAGTTTTCAAAATGGCTGATTTTGGTTTTACATTAAAAGAATAATCTCACTCTATTCCGGCTAGTTACTAAGGCTTTGTTAATGCATCATATAGAACGTAAATTTTCAATTGTTTGAGAGAGAATCCGAATCTGTTTATACACGCAATTCGTCTTAAGCCGATTTTAAGCTTAAAACCGTCTTACGCATAAACAAGGTAATAGTTAATTAGAGACTATAGTAGCACCATATCAAGTGGGAGTGTTAAAATATACGCTGATAATGGAGCTACATACTGAACGAGCCTTTAACAGCATGGGCAACTGTAGCTAACTTCAAACTGACTTTCGCTATTTCATCACTCTCTGCAAAACGTTTATAATCTTGAGTCGAATGTTTTAATAAGCTAACGCTTTATATTTCTTTATATTACTTTGTTAATAAATATATACTAATAAAAGACTGTTTTTATCAACATGGTATATTTCTGTTTTCGATATAAACAATCCTTTTTGAGCCGCAACTCAAAACTGTCACCCCGTTTATGATTAGGTTGAAAAGTTGAGTCAGGGTTGAGTTGAAATTTCAACCACCGTATATGATGTCGAATTGAGTTCACTTTGGGTTGAAATAGAGTTGAACTGACATCAAGACATAACCTCCTTTTGTTAATTCTTTGTCTATATTTTTAAATATTTCTGATTTCTTATTCAGTTTTTCATCAGGGCCTGCATAGTTTTTGTTTCCTGATGCTCCCAAACATTTCTTTTACCCATTGTTAAAATTAAATTTAAACTGTTATTACATATATAGTTAATATAAAAAAATAAACGCGCTACAAAAACACCGAACACAAAACTAACGCTGAGGGCAGTCTTCACGGACGGTAAACAAACAAAACAAATGTCACTTCAACCCAATTTCAACTCAACACGCGTTTATGAGGCGAAATATCAACTCGACCCAGGTATTATGTATAGTATACTAGCATTTGGTACCTGACCTTAGCTCGGGTATAAGTTACACGGTGGGAGACGTTATAGCGGTAGGGATACTCTGTACTGGTACGAATAGCAGGCGAGCAATGAATTGTGCCTTTAACCTTTTATCCGCCATTTTGTGTTGGCCGCCATTTTGAATTTTGAATGACGCCACACAGCTAATAGTATTCTACTTCTCATACCCTTTCAATTGATGGTATGTCGGGGGTCGGGGAGCGCAATTTCAAAATTCGGCGGCCATCTTGGAAACTCCATCTTGATTTCTTTACAAAATGGTCACATTGCATTGTCACGCGAACTATACATATGTGCAAAATTTGAAGTTGATCGGTTATAGAAGTGTATCAAAATCAAGTTGCAATATTTGTTTACATACTGCACACAACATACAGGTGAAACTAATATAAAGCGTATAAAAGCTTAATTGCCATTGATATTGGAGAAGTTAAAAGTAAAAAATAAAATTCGTTGGTTCTTCATCTACGTCATGGTATGTTTCGTTTTTCGATATAAACAATAGTTTTTGAGCTGCAACTCAAAACTGTATGCCATAATTTCGTTATCATCGGTTTTCTGTCATACGTATTAACGTCAAAACTATTATTCGAATACCTCTAGTGTCCGACCGAAGGTTCGGCTTCGGCCAACTTCGGCCAAAAAAACACCTTCGGCCGCACATTCGGCTTCGGCCAAACGAGCCTAAGGTAAGCCGAAGCCGAAGTTTTTATATCCAGCCAGGCCAGTCACTGAAAACGAAAAGAATTGAGACTGTGATTTGAATGTGACATTGAAACGTATGGTATTGTTCAAATAAAAATAAACAAATCTGAGTTTATTATTTTTGGAAAGCCGCAACTTCTTCTTCTTCTTTAACGGCTCTACAACCGGGATCCGGTCCTGGCCTCTCGCAACTGTTCTCTCCACCGGTCCCGATTCTGAGCCGATGTCATCCAGTTTGGCATCCCTATGCTCTGAGCGTCCTGGTCCACGCCATCCTTCCAGCGGAGGTTGAGTCTCCCTCGCTGTCGCACCCCATAAGTCTTACCGCTTAAAATCCATATTGCAATCATTTTCAGCACTGTGACTATAAAACAAAATAACAGTGAAGAATTTTCATTATTAGCTGTTTTCGATTTGCCACATTTATCTGATATGCCTCACATTTTCCTCAGTTTCACTGAAAATGGCTGTTCGATTTGGCGGTTCAGTTCCTATTTTACGACAGATGGCGACAGCTTCTAACTGATACAAAACCAAGTGATGTGATAAAAATATTTTTTCATCACATCAGTTGAGTAAGTGATTTTTAAGTTATTCACTGAAGTATTTATTGTGGTGATTTGTTGTGGTTTGTGAATGATTTCATATTCAGCAGGCCCCCTTTTAGACGGGCGGACACCGAACAGACACCGAACAGACAAAACGAACGAACAAACTGGGTGTATAGGGAAGAGGGTGAGAGAGAAAGATGGGGAGGGCAGACAATTTTCATGGACACTTTCAGCGAACTCTGAACGAACATTTTGACATTTCCTGCGTTGTTGTTGTTGTTAGGACAAGAAATCAAAAGAGAATTTCAAAAAACAAGAGCAGCAAGCCATGAAGTTTTGAAATTTTGTTTGAAATTTTTCGGTCATTTGTCCGTTCGTTGGTGTCCGCCCGTGTAAATGCCCAGCCGACACTTCACCGGGCTTCAAAAAGGAATCAACGATGACAGTCAAATTTTGTCTGTTCGGTGTCCGCTCGTCTAAAAGGGCCCCAGCGGAAGTATTATGAAGAGACAATTTCTTTGATCTCGGTGTAAGGAACGTTAATTTATAAAATTTTTAATATTTATCACATAAGTGACTGTTCGATTTGCTTTTTGCAATCAGTTACAATTTGACAGAACACAAGTGAGGCAAAAGTGAGTACGAGATTTGACATATGAGGAATATGTGATGAATATCTGATAAATGTGGCAAATCGAAAACAGCTATTATGTATTCTTTTCAGTTAGATTTCTGAGTATGATTGAACCTTCGGCTTCAGCCGAAGGTTATGGCAAGAGCCGAACATTCGGCATCGGCTTCGGCCTAAAACTGACCTTCGGTCGAACACTAAATACCTCCCATTCAAAATCTTCCACCAAGTAGCAAAATCTAACCTAGGTTATTTTATAACTTTCGTTTTTGTTCCAAACAGGTTACTTAAGCGTTATAATCTAACCGGATTACCTTCTAACTAAACAGTAAAGCACATTTCCAATACAGCTTTTAGAGCAACGTCAGCGTAGCCCTGTTTCAAATAACAGCGTCAAGTTGGTTCGAACAAGTCGGCTGTTTCGAAATTACATTATTTTCCAAATAATTTAATTGTCAAATGTCAAGTTTTTTGTGTATACTAGACTTTTCCTTTGTTAAGTTTTTTGGAAATTTGTTAAATTTTGTCTCATATTAGTTATAATAATGGAAAGGGAAATTTCGGTTGCTGTTTTAGGAGCTACTTAACAAAGCCATTTTTGTATCGACACTTTCCGGTTATTGGACAGTTTGACAGAAAAATAATTCAAAAATAATTTGAAAATGCGCAATACAACTTTTCCGAAAATACAAGTTTCAATAATAATTTTTTGCTGAAATAATTACAACTTTGCCTAAATTATATTTTCTTTTAACAAATTATGAAACATAGAATTGAATAAAATCAGTTGAAAATAGTTTTTCTTGCTAATTTCTTCACTCAACAAGTACATTGCGCCTTTGCACCATCTTGTATCAAATAGATGCAGCTAAAATTTCGAAAGCTTTCGCAGTTGCCAACGCGAAAGTAGAACTAGAACCAACTTTCGCGCTGGCGTCCAGCGTCAAGCCTAGTATGAGTTCGCACGGAATTCCGTTCAGCATTTTTGGTAAATATTTCTACACGGAAAAATTGCGTGTAGAATACCGTGAAGAAAAGCTAATAGTTGAGAAAAAGCGAACAGCTGACTGTTAAAAATTACATATAAATCGATGAACTGACGGCAATAGCTGTTTTTCATTCGTCCTGTCAAAATTACCTAACACACAACACGGAATAATTGTCTAACATTTATTCCGTTCCAACATGAACGGTAAAAGTCTCCAATTCCCTGCAAGCCACCTATTAGAGAATTGCACAAGCTAAATATTACCAAGAGTTTTCCGGTCGAACTGCGTACTCATAAAACAAAAAGGGTACGGAAAAATTTGGTGAACGGAATTCCGTGCATATTTTTACGTGTATTTTATATGGGGAACGGAATTCCGTTCGAACTCCATACTAGGATTTAAAGTTGAAATTTTGAAAGAGAAAAAAAATACGATTCTGTCGTGCGAAACGTGGAGATACAAAATAACTAGAAGCTCGACGCTGTATTGGAAACGCGCCTTAATTTAGATTTTAAGTTAGAATATTACTATTTTTTAAGTTAGAATATCTTCAAAATTTCGTTGCTACTGTGCTACTTCAGCATTTATTTTTTAATTTGTAATACTTTTGGTTACAAATATACACAAACTTAAGCATGCAAAAGTGTTTTGGGTTTTCAGAGGATAGAAAAAACTCGAAAATGATTTTATTAGCTGCGTTCCATTGGGAGAAATTTTCTAATCCGGAGTACTCCGGAGTACATGGCCAATGGAACACGATTATTCATATCAGAAGAAAATACGAGTAAAACGTAACCTCAAATTAATTTATTGCCCTTAAAAGAAATGTGAAATAATTATTTTTCTTTAAATAAAAGGAAATTTTATATCTTACTGTATACTATATTTACCGTTTTTGTAGATTTACTTTAAAAAACACTTTAAAATAATTAATCGACAGTTTACTTAACCTTAAAAAACAAAAGGCCATCTATTTTTAAATAGTTAAAGATTGCAAACCTGGCGGAAATTTTATGCGTTTCTAATAGGAGTGAAATAACCTAAAGCAAGAGCAGGGGTAGTTGAGTATACCCGGAAGTATTCCGGAGTAGCAAATATTGCCCAATGGAACGCAGCTATTATAAGTTACCCCTGGATTACAATAAGCGTAGCGGGCTTGGTGTAGCCATATCACAACTTTGCCGCAGGTAAAATATGGGTGCCTTCCATTTAGACACAGAGAGACACAGTGTTACACTGTGTCCGACACAGAAGTGTTCCATCAACGACACAGCTAGACACAGCCGGGCACAACTAAGACAACCCTCGCCAATTGAAATGTGATCGTTAATTTATAATTTCAACAATATTGTTTCATTTTTAAGATTCCCAGCATTTATAAGATGTCGGGTAATTAATGTAAAGGAATTATCAACATAAAATTTTCGATTTACTTGTCAAACAAAAATAAAAACGAGGAAAGTGCGCCATGGAAGGCACCCTATCTTTACATTGCACCCCCATAAGCTGAGCACAATGAACGTTGCGATCATGGTACAATAGCTGCGTTCCATTGGGCAATATTTGCTACTCCGGAGTACTCCCGAGTACACTCAACTACCCCTGCTCTTGCTTTAGGGTATTTTACTCCTAGTAGAAACGCATACAATTTCCGCCAGGTTTGCAAGCTTTAGCTACTTAAATATAGATGGCCTTTTGGTTTTTAAGGTGTGACGGAAACAAAGCAAGCCAGAAAAATTCTTTATTTGAACTTAGTAGACATAGGGTGCCTTCCATTTAGACACAGAAAGACAATTGTGTCAGACACAGCGTGTCGCTCTGTGTCGTTCTGTGTAAGCCCAAATGGAACACATAAGTTCATGAAAAATCCGCCACGGCGCACTTTCCTCGTTTTTATTTTTGTTTGATAAGTAAATCGATAATTTTAGGTCTGTTCCCGCACCTGCAGAAAGTACAGAATCTGTCAGTTGCTTCGAATTACTTAACAGAATTCTGTTCCCGTACTTTTACTGCAGCCGCCATACTCATTTCCCCACCCTGCAGTAAGAAGCAGAAACCTGCAGTAGCTATGAGCTGCTGTAACCTGCTGCAGCTTAGATATTTGAAATATGGCAATGTCAGAACTGTCATTCCCGTGTTAAAACTGCAGAAACCTGCAGAAACATGTTCCTGTACTTTCTGTACTTCATCCCCACTTCTAAATAAGCAACTTGCAGTAAGTGGCAGAATGCAGAAAGTACGGGAACAAACCTTTTATGTTGATAATTTCTTTAAATTAATTACCCGACATCTTATAAAGGCTGGGAATCTTAAAAATGAAACAATATTGTTGTAATTATAAATTAACGATCACATTTCAATTGGCAAGGGTTGGTAGCATTGCCTTAGTTGTGCCCGGCTGTGTCTAGCTGTGTCGTTGATGGAACACTTCTGTGTCGGACACAGTGCAACACTGTGTCTCTCTGTGTCTAAATGGAAAACACCCATACAATCTTTTCCTTTTCATTTGGATCTCCGACGTGACAAGACGTGTTTCTGAATACGACACATTAATTAATACTAGTAGGGACGCCCGTTACCGAAATTCGGTCACCAAAAAATTACTAAATAAAATTCACCCTTTTTCGAATTTAAATTCGGCTATGTCCACGCCGTTGACTTGGCATTTAGAAAATAAAACGCGAAAAAAAATACAAACAAATTATTAATAAGCAATAAAAACAAAAAAACTACAAAATAAAATTAAAAGAAAATCACTTAAAATCAAAATTAAAATATTGAAAAAAATAACGTCGCAACTTGCCTCTTTAAATTCAATTCAAATAATAAATGCATTCTATCACTTTGCACTTGATTTCACTCGCCAAAAACGAACGGCAGCCCCTTACACAATAATACTATACACAAAAGAGTATAAAAGAAATGCACGCACAAAGTGACCTAGTTTTTTTATGTCAGTTATGCCGCCAAAAATCTACACAAACTATTGTTTTCTCTGTTTCTCATTCGCTTCACTGAAACGGCGTTTGTGTCAATCGTAGGCTACTCAGCGCTACGTTAATGCTCACAAAAAAATTCAAATTTTCCAACGGCTTTTTCAAATTCGAGAGATTAAAATCGCTATAACTATTTTATTCGTGAATCGATTTCGTTCAAATTCCTTATTACAAAACTATTCGATAAAAGGAACATTTTCTGAAAATTTAAAAGAAATCGGTTCACGAACAAAAAAGCCTTAGTGTGTACAAACTTTTTGTTTGCCTATTAATATATAAGATATATCTAAAATAGAATTAATAAATGGTTATAACGTTTGCATGTTTCACTTTATAATTTAATTAAAACTATATTAATCCTATAAAGGTTAAGTAAACTGTCGATTAATTATTTTAAAGTAAATATACAAAAACGCTAAATATATTATACAGTAAGATATAAAATTTCCTTTTATTATAAAAAACATAATTATTTCACGTTTCTTTTAAGGGCAATAAATTAATTTGAGGTTATGTTTTATTCGTATTTTCTTCTGATATCAAAAATTGCGTTCCATTGGCCATGTACTCCGGAGTGCTCGGGAGTAGAAAATTTCGTCCAATGGAACGCAGCTAATAATACAAGGTAGGCTCATAAGGAAAAGCTCTGTTTTCATTTTGAAAAGCTTTTACGCCTTTTACATTAGAAAAGATCTCAGTGACGTCATGCGAAAGCGTAAATATCTGACTGACATCACGGGACCCTTATGAGCTTACCTTGTAATTATTGTACCATGGTTGCGATGAAGTAGTTAACTTGAAAGTTCGTGAACTTTTAACTTTCGAGTTGCAATGCTACGTTGACAAGAGCTTTGTGCGAAAAATCAAAAAAATGACGGTTATTTGTTTCCATTTTTGTTAAATATTTTTAAATATTTATGTATTTTGTACATCTATTACCCCGTCTATGACTGGGTTCAACCTAGGAAACCTAGAGGAAGGGCAAAAGCGAGTTTGCCCCTACAAATGAACTTTTTACACCCCGTGCCCGTCACTACGCATTCTAATCAGCTGATCCGCTTGAATTTTGCGTGGCATTAGTTAACGTAAACAAAAAAATCCAAGCACACAAAATTTACATTATTTCGAGTAGCTCAGTGATTTTCACAATTATTAATGGAAATATGTAATATATATGTTTAGGAAGTATTTGAGTACACCCACTTACCTGAAAAAGCATTTTCCTCGGGGAATTAGCGAATTATTCGTACATCCACAAACTGCACACTTCATTGTTCTTATTTCACTTAAAATTCACTCGTAACAACTTTAATTGCACTGAAAACAAATTCTTTGAACTTTCTTTCTTCTTTTAATTTAGTTTTGAAAAAAACGAAGTAAATTTGATAAAAAACACTCAATTTGACAGTCAACTAACAAGCAAATAGCCCAGTCTGACAGTTGTCTGATACCGGATTTCACTACGCTCACGTACAGGGATTTTACACGCGAGGGCCTTTCCTGTAGTTCTATATTCTAAGCTCATTGTAATCCAGAGGCATGGAGAATATACAAGGAGACAAAACTCCACCAATAATCAAACGAAAATTGACAACACGGAGTTTTGTCTCCTTGTATAGCCTCCATGTCCAGAGGTTAGAAATATATTCTGATTTAACATGTAATTTTGTAGGTTAGCCCCACTGACATATAGAATGGACTGCTCATCAGGAAATTTTCACGGCACCAATTCGTTCCATAGTTGACAAACCTTTTCTCACTGACATGTAAATTTTGTGTATTGGTTTTTCACGATGGGAAAAAAATAAATTTTTGTTAAAAAAAATAACAAATACAATTTTGATGTTATTTCCCTTTTAAAATGCCTTTTTTCATTAATTACAAATATTTATGTTAAACTATGCGAGTTCTCTACCCCTGCTTCATCTAAATGTCAGTGATTCCGGGTCTTATGGCGAAACGGGACAGAAATAAAAAAATCACTATAGCCATCTATTTTTTGTAAATATTCTGACATTAGTTCAAAGGAAAAAATGAAATCATATGGCAACTTTAATATCGTGCAACCGTTGTGGCGGTTTTATTTTAAATTTCGCTTAAAATCATTCCAGAATTTTATTTACTGTTCTTATTTTACGGCAGAGATAAAAAAGTTATCGTATTTTGTGGTTTATTGAAAGTCAAGAGTAAAAATATTTAAGAAAATGGAAAATTATGCAGTTTTTTAATGTCAAATTTTACTTTTTCAAGTTTGGCACTATCTGATTTTATTTCTGCCAGTGAATGCACTGAACTCTTAACACGAAATTTAACAAAATTTGATTTCGGTGAAAAAAGGGGCTTATGGATGAGCGAGAGGACTATACTTTTCTATACTTTTTGGTGCCATGAGTTTGTAGGGAATAATATCTGATGAGCAGTCCATTGTTATATGTCAGTGGTTAGCCCTATGATACACTAGTCCTTAGGATATAAAACTACAGGAAGGGCCCTCGGAGAATTTTAGCGTAGTGAAATTCAAACTGCACACTTCATTGCTCTTTTTTTCACTGAAAATTCACTCGTAATAACGTCAATTACACTAAAAACAAATTCTTTAAACTTTCTTTCTTCTTTTTAATTAGTTTTGCGAAAAACTGTAAATAAATTTTATAGAAAAACTCGCTTTAAAGAAAGTGCCGCGGGAAAATTTGACAGTTGACTAACAATAAATTATACCAACTTGACAGTTGCCTGATAGCGATTTCACTACGCTCCCATACACGGATTTCATACGCGAGGGCCTTTCCTGTAGTTCTATATTCTAAGTACGAGTCAATTACCAAGTTTATAGCAGCAAAATTAAATCGATTTAACTCAAGATGGAGCGGTTGCCCAATTTGCCCGATTGATCTAATTTCAAAATAAATTGGGCGATCGCTTCATATTCATAACAATTTCAATTTCATAACAACCAGGAAAAGAAAATACTTGCTTCATCGAGAACGCATGCTAAGCGACACCAAACTGTGACCTGGAAGCATTACAACCCAATAATTAATCACCATCGTGCTGACCGCACCAAAACCGGCAGAATCAAAACAACAGAGCACCAGAGGCGAGTGGAGTCAGAATCACGGAAAAGCTCATCGAGGTGTCGCGATCGCCAATTAACGTAATTTGTATTGTATTGTATCGTAATTTGTTTTTCTTTGATTAAAATTTCAAGTTGTAAAATTGTGTGTTTTATTATTCAAATTTCATAGTGTTATTATTCAAATTTCTTTTTGTGTTTTATTACTCAAATTTCATTTTGGTCCTTCGAGCCGGATTCGCGAGTGAGTGAGTGAAAAAAAGAGTGCAACTTAGGGGGAACACACGAAGCCCAAAGGTTTCTCAAAACGGTAGCAGAGGCTGGCCACTGACCCTAAGTTTCTCTTTAAGTGCAAGAACAGCTAACAGTACGGAACACCACGAGGACATTTTCATTAGAATCAGGATTCAAGGTAGGTGGTTTCTTTGTACCTTTTATTGGCATCCATTCCCTTCAATTTTCAATATCATACCACAAAAGTGTTTGCCTTTAATTAAGTAAATGTGCATTAAATTGGTGAAACTACTCCATCTGAGTAACGCCTAATTAACACTGCGTGCCACCTGCTTCCCTGTTCATTGTGTTCTCAAACGAAGCATTTTGCCATCGTCATTCGAGTTCCACAACTTTAAATCTCACCGTTGACAATTACGCCGTCATCGAGTGAACAACACTAAAACATTATACACACCCACATTATAAGTGTCTAAGTCAATACTAATAATACACACCCACATTAGAAGCCTCTAAGTCAATACGATTAATACGCGCAATTAACAATGGCTAACCCTAACTCCGACGCGATTGTGACATCCCTCATCAAAACACAAGCGATCGAAGAATCGGAATTAGATCGGATAATAGCAAACACCAGAAAATCTCCTAAAGACAGGCTCAAGGAAGGCTACCTCCTCGAGCGAAAAGCATTGATGCAGAAACAATGGCGGATCATTGAAACCAATCATCGCCAATTGCTTTCCTTGTATTCTGAAGAGCACAATACACTCAATTATTTTGCTAAGGATGTTTATAGTAGCATGGAGGAGCGTTATTGCCAAACTATGGGCTTTATAGCAGACCATCTGTCAACACTCAGACCTCCACCAGTTCCATCAACCTCACATCAAGAACCCAGCGCAGACGTTAGTTATGTGCAACATCCGCCAAGACCCGATCCGAGTGATCTACGACTCCCGAGAATAAACATCCCAAGGTTCACAGGAGATTACATTTGGTGGCCATCATTTCATGACCTTTTCGAAGCCATTGTCGACAAAAACAAACACATAATTAAGCTACATTACTTAAAAACATGCATCAGTGGGGAAGCTGAGCAACTTATACGACATCTTCAGCTCACTGATGCAAATTATACAGCAGCATGGAGTATCCTCAAGCGGCGCTATCAGAATAACAGAATACTAGTGAATACTCAGCTCACTGTATTGACAGCAATGCCCATGCAGCATCAAGAAACAGCCTCAGTCCTACGAAAAATGTTGGATAAACTCAACGAGGTATTGGAGGCACTCAAGGGGTTGCACATCAACACAGAAACTTGGGATCCAATACTGATCCACGTGCTATCTCAAAAATTATGCAAGGAGACAGTCACCCACTGGGAAGATATACTGAGCTCCCACGATGCCAACTACCTGCCAACCATGAAAGAATTCAAGGAATTCTTAGAGAAGAGATTCCGCACTCTCGAAGCCATAGGGGGAACCAAGCCAACTACACACAAGCAGCACCTAGGCAAATCAGAACCAGTAAGAATCCATCTAACAAGGACGAGTAAATGCAGCCTGTGCCAAAAGGATCACAACCTTCGAACGTGTGAAATGAGTGTCAACGATCGAATCGCTCACATCAGGTCACAAGGGAGGTGTCTCAATTGTTTAGGCGCTTCACACTCCATTAGAAACTGCCCAAGTAAGGGCACATGCTTTAAATGCCACAGACGCCATAACACTTTATTACATTTGGAGGAGCTCAGGTATATCAAGAACGCTCCAGAGCAACCAAGAAACGGGAGCACTCCAGCCAAGGTCAACTTAGGAACGATCAACGAAGCTGACAGCAGCAAGACTCAAATTAAACCCGAAATAGTTTCACTCCAATGCAAGGGGCAGCAGGAATGCAAACAGGTCACTAAATCCGTCCTGCTAGTCACAGCACTCATTCAAGTCCACTCCAGTAGGACAGGGACTAGAACACTTAGAGCTATCATAGACCAGGGTTCACAGGTTTCACTCATCACTGAAAGGAGCGCTCAGCTTCTACAGCTCGACAAAACAAACGCCTTCGCGACCGTCTTCGGAGTAGGAGACCAACACTTGCCAAGCAAACATGCAGTCAACTTTAGACTCAGCTCTCGCTACTCGAACGATCACTACATAGATGTGAATGCGTTAGTAGTGAAGCAAAGTTCAGAAAACATTCCCACTCACCAAATGTCTCCACGAGATTGGTCACACATCAAGGGTCTCCAATTAGCAGACCCTCAATACTTTGAATCAGGCCGTATCGACGTATTATTAGGAGCCGATGTCTACCCCGAACTAATTGAAGAGGGGAAAATAAAAGGTCCCCCAGGTACACCACTTGCGGAACGCACCATCCTGCGATGGATATTGTCAGGACCGCTGAAAAACACCTGTCATAGTTTCAAGGTTGCAATTAGCCTACACTGTGATATAAAACAATTGTTAAAACAATTCTGGGAGTTAGAGGAATTGACCGAAGAAAAGCACCTAACTGAAGCCGAAGCTCAATGCGAAGCACACTTTAAGGTGACACACCGACGTCGAGAAGATGGTCGATATGAAGTGCAACTGCCGTTCAAATCACATCCAGAGCCACCAGCGCTCGGCGACACAAAAGGAATCGCACTAAGAAGGTTTTTTAGCTTAGAGCGAAAGCTAGATGCACATAGGGAATTGAAGCAGGAATACGAAAAATTTATGGCTGAATATCTGGAACTAGGACACATGGAACTATTGATAGCTGAAAAACACGATACACACACTGGCGGTAAACCTTGCTACTTACCGCATCACGCAGTGATAAAAGAACAAAGCTCCACCACAAAGGTAAGAGTGGTATTCGATGCTTCCGCAAAAGCCACTAACAAATCATCACTGAACGACCACCTACTAACGGGACCTACCATCCAGGCAGACCTAGCATCCACCCTGTTAAAGTGGAGAACACATGCTATCGCATTCACTGCTGACGTTGAGAAAATGTACAGGCAAATAAGAGTCGCCCAAAAGGATACTGATTACCAGCGCATTCTCTGGAGGAGCGAGACAACGAAACCATTACAAGAGTACCGTTTGCTTACCGTTACATATGGAACAGCGTCAGCACCATTCTTAGCGGTACGTACCCTTCAACAGATAGCGTCTCAGTCCGAAAGAGCTGCAAGGGTAATTTTAGAAGATTTTTATGTTGATGATCTAATGTCAGGAGCGGATTCAATCCCCGAGGCCCTTTATCTAATAGAAGAGATTCGAAAAATACTCAGAAAAGCCGGTCTACACTTACGAAAATGGACCAGCAATCACAACCAAGCGCTGCGTGATATAGCAAATCAAGACAGGGAATTGAAAGGGCCTCCCGAAGTGAACATCAACACTACTATCAAAACATTAGGGATTCATTGGAACCCCATCACGGACACATTTCATTTTAAAATCAAGGACAATCCAAGAAAGGTGAAGACTAAGCGAGAATTATTATCAGAGATATCACTACTATTCGATCCCTTAGGATGGTTAAGTCCGATAGTAATTTCAGCTAAAATATTAATGCAACTGATAAATAAAAAACTGAGACTTGAGCTTAAACAATGTGTGATGTGTTTTGTTCAGAGGTTAGAAGAGAAGAGGAAGTATACAAAAGTAGTGTGACATTAATGGGCATATTCACACGCTGCCATAATTGTGGTTTTATTCAACTCCTAGCAACTCAGACGGGGCGTAAATGAGTGTAGTAAATTTGAATGCTATACAGGAACCTTTAAATGTATTGCAGATGAAATTTACTTGTTAGAGAAAAACAGAGGTAAAGAATGCAAGAGATAGAAGTAACTTTTTATATGTGTGCTAGTTTTCACGCGTTTGCTTTTGCGTGAAAAATGTTTCGTTAAGTTCTTCCGCTCCCTTCCCTCTCTCATCTATAAAACCGGTTTTAGGCGCCATGAATGTGCACTGTGTGAATATGCCCATTGATAATCAATAAGAGTACTAGATTTATATATAATAATGTAGTACAATAACAGATGTATTACAATAACACTCCCACTAAAAATCAATAAACAATAAGTATATTTTTTATTAATTTTTCATGGCGTTATTTAGTCAGTCCTTTTGTAAGAATATCGGCTATCATGTCTTCTGTAGATACTGATGAAACTGTTATATCTCCCTTTCTGGCGGCTTCTCTGACAAAATGGTGACGTAAATCAATATGTTTGGTTCTAGAATGATTTACGTCATTCGACGAAAGATTTATTGCACCTCGATTGTCGCAGAATATTTGCATCATGAAGTTTTTATTCTTTGTAATTTCTTCTTCTAGTTTCTTCAGCCATATGGCTTCCTGTGCCGTTGCTGCTAGCGCCATATATTCCGCTTCTGTCTTAGATAATGATACTGTTGGTTGTTTTCTGACATTCCATATAATTGGACAATGGCCTTTAAATATGATGTATCCTGTTGTAGATTTTCTGTTGTCCAGATCAGAACCCCAATCAGCATCACAATATCCCTTTAATGTAGTATCACTACCTCCCTTGTATTCAAGTTTGAAGTGTTTCGTTCCTTTTAAGTATCTAAGAATTCTGTTGATTGCATTCCAATGTAGTCTTCCTGGGTTGCTGCTGTATCTGCTGACTAGATTTGTTGCGAATGCAATGTCCGGTCTTGTGCACTGTGAAATGTATAGTAAACATCCGATAGCTTCTTGATAGGGTACTTCTTTCATTTCAGCCTTTTCTTCATTAGTTTGTGGACACATGGAACTACTGAGTTTTGTGTTGCAATCAATGGGTGTGCCAACAGTATTACATTTTGACATGTTGAATCTATGAAGAACTTGATTGATGTAGTTTTCTTGATCCAAGTAAAGTTTGTTTTCTTTTCTCGTGATGTGAAAACCCAGACAATTACTAATAGATCCTATCTCTTTCATGCTAAATGATTTCTTCAGTTTATCTTTAAGATCTGTTGTCATCTGTTTGTTGTTGCTGAAGATGACTAAATCGTCTACATATATGGCTACCAATAATTTATTTTGGTTTTCAATACGCTAATAAAGGCAACCATCTGTATTAGATCTTGTCATGTTAATGTTGTTGGTTAGCACTTCGTCTAGTTTCTGGTTCCAGAATCTGCTGGCCTGCTTAAGTCCGTAAATGGACTTATTCAATTTACATATTTTGGTTCCGTATGAGTACATTTCAGGTTGCTGCATATATATTGTTTCTTGTAACTCAGCCTGAAGAAATGCTGTATCCACGTCCATTTGCTCAATGTCTAGTTTTTCTTGCGATGCTATTGCTAAAAGATATCGAATTGTATTGTATTTTACAACTGGTGCAAAGGTTTCTTCATAATCTATTCCTTTTCGTTGTTCGTAACCTTTTATAACCAGTCTGGCTTTAAACCGTGCGGAATTATCTGGACTCCTTTTTGTTTTAAATACCCATTTGCACTGAATGGCTTCTCTGCCCTTTGGTAAATCGTAAAGCGTTTGAGATGCACACATAATCATCTAGATGTTTAGGTGGTTTTGATGACCGTTCCCAATTCCTAGTGTTATCCTTAACTGGTGTGACCAATTTGTGTGGAAAAACTGGGCCTGACGATAGCTGAGGTAATTCTCCTGTATTTTCGAATAAATCATCTGCCGAGTCACTTGACAGGCTTTCTGGTGATGCATATTCTGAGAAATCGTAGGTGTCATTATGCAATTCTTCAACATTTGTCCCTCTTTCAGTTACAATGCTATCAGGAAACACATTAGTATATGTATTTTTGAAGTGAAAACTTCTATAGGCACGTTGGGCACTTTTTGGCCTGGGGAAAAAACTAAAAACTCGCGTCACGCGCACTTTTTGTGTGCCATCACGCGCACGTACCATCACGAGAGAAAAATGTTTCCCTTGGGGGTTTTAGTTTTAATTATGTAGTATGAATTATATATTATATATTAAATATTATATATTAAATATTATATATTAAATATTATATATTGAATATTATATATTTAATATTATATATTAAGTATTGTGTATTATGGACTATGTAGTGTACTACGTACTATGAGCTATGGACTAATTATTATGTATTACTTATTATGTTCTATGTGCTATGTATTATGAATTATGTAGTATGTACTATGTACTATGCACTATGTACTATGCACTATGCAGTATGTACTACACACTATTTACTATGTACTGTATATTATGCACTATTTACTATGTACTATATACTATGTACTATGTATTATGTCCTATGTACTATGTACAATGCATTATGTATTATATACTAAGTACTATTTACTATGCACTATGTACTATATATTATGCACTATTTACTATGTACTGTATACTATGTATTATGTACTATGTACTATGTTCTATGTACTATGTACAATGCATTATGTATTATATACTATGTACTATTTACTATGCACTATGTACTGTATATTATGCTTATTTACTATGTACTATATACTATGTATTATGTACTATGTACTATGTACTATGTACTATGTACTATGTTCTATGTACTATGTACAATGCATTATGTATTGCATACTCTGTATTATTTACTATGTACTATGTACTGAATATTATGCTTATTTACTATGTACTATATACTATGTATTATGTACTATGTACTATGTATTACGTAATACGTACTATGTTCTATGTACTATGTACAATTCATTATGTATTATATACTATGTACTATTTACTATGCACTATGTACTGTATATTATGCTTATTTACTATGTACTATATACTATGTATTGTGTACTATATACTATGTACTATGTACTATGTTCTATGTACTATGTATAATGCATTATGTATTATATACTATGGACCATTTACTATGTACTATGTACTATTTACAATGTATGCACTATGTACTATCCACTATGTACTATGGCCATAGAAATCCACACATTTGAAAATTAGTATGTGGGTATAAAGTTTAATCGTGCATTTCCGAAGCTTGGTTTAGCCTTCCACGCGACTCATCCGATACCAAAAATGTATGTACATCGTTCATTATATTTATAGGAAGTGAGTAACTACTTTTGACTGCATTAAATTAGTTATCCTAAATTGATGTTAAAATGTTTGACTTTGAATCGAATTTTAACCTCTTCTGGTGTGGAATCTGAACACAGACCTCTGAACCAAATATTCTTAGGTGGGATATTTCGGGTGTTTTTCCACTCTATGCTTCTTCAGGTGTAAGATCCACTAGGGCAGCAGTTGGTGAGCGGTTAATAAGATAAACAGCAGTATTTACAGCTTCTGCCCAGAAATTCTTTGGTAGATTACTATCAATTAATAGACATCTTGCACGTTCAACGATTGTTCGGTTCATCCTTTCGGCCAATCCATTCTGCTGAGGATTGTATGGGATGGTTGTTTGATGTTGAATACCATTTTCTTTCAAATAATTTGACAGATTCTTGTTGACGTATTCGCTGCCATTACCGGTTCTAAAGATTTTTATTTTATTTTCGGTTTGATTTTCGACTAACGCCTTAAATTCCTTGAATACACTGAAAACTTCACTTTTTTCCTTTAAAAAATATATGAACACCCTGCGAGTGTAATCATCAATAAAGGTGATGAAATATTTTGACCCGCCTAGTGATTTAGCTTCTATAGGTCCACATAAATCACTGTGTATAATTTCTAGCTTGTCAGTGTTTCTTGATGTTGAATGTTTAAAAGGCCTTTTTGTTTGTTTACCCTGCTAGTCGAGGAAATAAAGCACTGAACCTAGAATTTTTTGAACAGTAAGATGGATCTTAATGCGGGTTTTTGTGTTCGATTCGTGAGAGCGTCTACAAACTTTGTGACCGGTAGTGATGAATTCATTTTGAAAAAATGCATTTCCTGCAATAAAAATATGCATTTTAGAAGTGCATCTCAAAGAGACATTCTATCACTCGGTAAATATTGATGGAACTGAGTCGACTTTTGCTACTCGGAGATTTTTGGGGTCGCTGAGCACGAGACGGGAACCGTCTCCGAGGTACCTGGTACCCAGGGGGACTGAAACACCCCTTTTTAAGGGTTTTTCGCGATAAATTCAATAATAATGAAAAATAATCCAATGAAATACACTTTTTTCAATATTTATTTGCCAAGGTGGTTGATTTATACTAAATCAAGCCAAATAACATTTTTTTTTCAAGTTTATGCTTTAAATTCCATTGTATGCGTATTTTAAGGCAAAAATAAATTTGTTTTTAACTCTTAAGGGGGGGGGGGTGAAAACTACCCCTACAATTTGAAAAAAAAATAGCAAAAAAAATTTTTTTTACTATTTGCTTGAAATTTGGTTCAATTTATTATCAGCCAAGAATATATTATTATCAACCCTTGAGGGGTTAAAACTACCCCTAGATTAAAGTTAAATTTGAAAAAAGATTAAATTTATTTTTTTGCATATAATTTTTATTTTTGATGAAATATTATTAAAAAATTTGGGAAATTTATTCTAACCCCTCCAAACCACCCCTAAATCGGAACAGAATAAAAAATACATTAAAGAAAAATTTGTTTTCGTAGATAGAAATAAAATATAAATGCAAAAAAAATTTCAATCCTTTTTCAAATACAACTTTAATCTAAAGGTAGTTTTACCCCCTCAAGGGTTGATAATAATATATTCTTGGATGATAATACCTATTCAACCAAATTTCAAGCAAATAGTAAAAAAAATTTTTTTTTGCAATTTCTTTTATTTAAAGTTGATTTTTCAAATTATAGGGGTAGTTTTACCCCTTAAGGGTATAAATCAACCACCTTCGCAAATAAATATTGAAAAAAGTGTATTTCATTGGATTATTTTTCATTATTATTGAATTTATCGCAAAAACCCTTAAAAAGGGGTGTTTCAGTCTCCCCTGGGTACCAGGTACCTCGGAGACTGTTGCCGTCGTTATTTTCGTGTTCAGCGACCCCAAAAACCCCCGAGTAGCAAAACTCGACTCATTTCCATCAATATTTACAGAGTGCTACAATGTCTCTTTGAGATGCACTTCTAAAATGCATATTTTTATTGCAGGAAATGCATTTTTTCAAAATGAATTCATCACTACCGGTCACAAAGTTTGTAGACGCTCTCACGAATCGAACACAAAAAACCGCATTAAGATCCGTCTTACTGTTCAAAATATCCTAGGTTTGACACTTTTTAGTGCTTTATTTCCTCGACTATGCATACAAACTGTACAGACACATTTTGATTGTTTTTCATTATATCAACTCCAGTGTTCTCTTGAAGTTTTTTCATATAAGGGGTATTCATGATCTGTGTTAAACGTCGAGAAATCGTAAAATGTTATCTTCGAAATAGGCAAGATCGTGAGCGACCCCTTTAAATTTCCATGTGAAAATGTTATTTTTTATATTAATTTGCACTTTTCAAATAAAACTATCAATCTAAATAAATTCTAAAAAGCTGTTGACAGTAAAAGAATAAAAATCACGTGCCTTTTTCGATCTCGATCTCGAGTTGTTGAATTAACACGCCTTTTCAGATGTTATTTGTTAAAATCGAAACAAATGTCATTTACTAAGGAAAGTTTCTCGATTTGTTAAACTTTTTTCTCGATTTAACACAAATAACACGAATAACACAAATAACACAGATCATGAATACCCCTATAGTTTGCATTCATGTGCATTAAAAGCGGAATGCATTTTTTGAGTCATTTTAGTTTGCAATTTGTACATGTTATTTTCAAAATGGGCAAGTGCAAATAATTTTCCTGATCTATCGATAATTTTACAAAGATTCTTTTCAAATGTTACTTTATTTCCACTTTTCACTATTTGGCTGATTGACAGTAAATTAGTTGCTAAACTGGGCACATATAGAACATCTGGAATTTTGACGTTTACGGTTGTACCTTTTAAAAATACTTTAACTCTGCACTCTCCTACACTTTCAGCATATATTTTTCGGTTGTCAGCCATATTAATTTGCCTGCTTCCCCTAATGTTGACAATATTCGTTAACAAAGAGATATCATTCGTCATATGAGACGATTACCTAGTTTATAGCTACTCCAAAAATAATTCGATTTATGGATCATCCAAAATTTTTTGTCGCATAAACGGGATAATTCGAATTATGGCTTAAACCGAAATTTTTCGGCTTAAGCCAAAGTTATAAGAATGTAAGTTGAAATCGATTGCGTATTAAATACCCGTTTATACGTTAATTCGAAAGTTTGGCGTAACTTTAAGTTAAATCGATTTAATTTTGCTGCTATAAACTTGGTAGATGTTCCGGAATCAATAATCCAATCAGACGATGATAAAACTGTTTTTTCAGCCATTAAAACAGAAATAAATGATTTGTCTTCCTTCTTACGATTTTTGATAAACTTATTGGGTATTCTTCTGGTGTTGGGTCTGCACTCAGCGGCAAAATGACCATAGTTATTGCAATTATAGCAACGTGGTCCTTGTTTATTTCCTCTTTTTGTAGTTTTTTAGCCACCATGGCTGCATTTTCGGATGAGGGTGGTTGCATTTCTTGAAGGAGTTTGGTCTTAACAAAATCACCCGTGACTGCAGTACCTGAACTTTCGATTGCCATAATCATCGGTTTGTACATGTCTGGCAGTCCTGCCAATAAAAACGCTCCCAACCATTCATCACTCACTACAAAACTTATATTATTGAGTTGCTGTGCTGTAGATATTATTGTTGATACATATTCTTCTATCGACGAGCAGTCTTCTAACCTGGTTGTGATCATTTTTCGCATCAGTGTGACCTTTCTTGATATTCCAGAATCTTCGAAAGCAGATTGAAGTTTTTCCCACACTTCTTTTGCAGTATTCGCTGCGCGTATATGGACATAATTCGAAGGATGAACCATCGTGATTATTTTGGATCGTGCCTTCACTTCCCTTCGAGTCTTTTCTGCAGGATCTGCAGTTGCATCCGTACCTTTTACACATGACCATAAGTCCTCATGTTCAAGGTAAGCTCTCATACCGAAAGACCAATCATTGAAATTCTCTCTTCCGGTGAGTTTTTCAATGGTGGACAACAGCAGATTGTTGCTAGCCATGTCTGATGATGAATCTTAATTAATCCTGATCTTATAGAACAACTAAAAGAATAATTTTATTATTATACGCCTTTGTTTTATACCTTTGTTTTTTTTTATTTATTTGGGTCGAATCTGGGCCCATAACCTGATAAATAAAAAACTGAGACTTGAGCTTAAACAATGTGTGATGTGTTTTATTCAGAGGTTAGAAGAGAAGAGGAAGTATACAAAAGTAGTGTGACATTGATAATCAATAAGAGTACTAGATTTATATATAATAATGTAGTACAATAACAGATGTATTACAATAACAGCAACAAGTATGGCTGGAGAAGGGCGAGTGGGATGACCAACTATCTCAAAGGCTTAGCGAAACATGGCATACCTTCAGGAACCAGCTTCACATGATTGAGGAACTTACAATTCCACGCTGGTTACAAACACATAAGGATGGAGAATATGATTTACATGGATTTTGTGACGCGTCAAATCTAGCCTATGCAGCTGTACTATATGTGGTCGTTAAAAGTAACGATAAAACAAAAGTATCACTACTAACAGCTAAAACCAGAGTAGCGCCACTGAAGCAGATAAGCCTCCCAAGATTGGAGTTATGTGCCGCGTCGCTACTAGCAAAATTGGTACAAAAGACACAACTGATACTTCCAAGCATCATCATCTTGGAGTGATTCCACTATAGTATTATCATGGCTTCGAGGACATCCATCAAGATGGAAGACGTTTGTCGCAAATCGAGTTAGTGACATCCTTCAAAGATGCAGTAGCTGTATTTGGAGACATGTACCTACAAAGGACAATCCAGCCGATTCCGCAAGCAGAGGAGTCTTGGCTCAATCGCTCATAAACCATACTTTGTGGTGGAATGGTCCCACTTGGCTTATCAAATCCAAGGAACACTGGCCATCACAGGAGCAAATCAAGGAAACACAACTGGAAACGAAAGGAGCAGTCACTTTAGCCACCACTTTGGAAAATGAATTCTTTACCAGACTACTGGAGCACTACTCCTCCTGGAGAAAATTAATTATAGTCACAGCATACTGCAACCGAGTCATGAGCAACTGCAAGGCAGACACAAAGGACAAAACACTAGGTCATTTGAGAATTAAGGAATTGAAAAAGGCCAAGAACAGTATCATCCAAATACTACAAAAAAGGCACTTTATGGAAGAAATTACAACATTACAGAGTCGAAAACAATTATCTCCTAAAAGCTCCATTCGCAACTTAAATCCATTTCTTGACACTGACGGAATCCTAAGAGTAGGAGGCCGATTACGACATTCCCACTTGACCTATAACGAGCGATTTCCAATGATAATTCCAGCTAGAAGCACAGTAACCAACCTATTAATTGATGATGCTCATAAAATCACGCTACACGGAGGAGCACAATTAGTGACAGCAATGTTAAGAAAAGAATTCTGGATAGTGAACTGCCAGAAACCTCATAAGACAAAGAATACATGCTTGTCTCCGATGCTGGAAACAGAAGGCAGCTACAAGCCAGCAAGCCAAGTCATCCATTTACACACACAGGAGTAGACTTTTGCGGTCCCTTGACAATAAGAGAGTCGAAATGTAGAGGAAGAGTGCGAACTTCTAAGGGATATATTTGCATCTTTGTCTGCATGGCTATCAAAGCAGTGCATCTGGAAGCAGTGAGTGACATGACGTCAGACGCATTTATCGCCGCATTTCGTCGATTCACATCTAGACGCGGCAGGATCAGCCACTTGTACAGTGACTGTGGTACAAACTTCATAGGAGCCAACAGGCAGATGGCACAAATCAACATGCAAAAGGAATGGGGAATATCAGAAGAGGTCTTTGCGTCCCTCGAGGAAGCCAGCACTGAATGGCACTTCATCCCGCCAGGCTCCCCACATTTTGGTGGCATCTGGGAAAGCGGAGTAAAATCCATCAAACACCACCTGAAAAGAACAGCAGGGAATACAATAATGACCTTTGAAGAACTAAACACACTCTTAACGCAAATAGAAGCTTGTCTCAACTCCCGACCATTATGCCCTATAACAAATGATCCGGAAGATTTAGCAGTCTTAACACCAGGACACTTTTTAAACGGTAACGCAATCCTAGCACCAGTAGATGACTATTTATTAGAACCCAACATCAGGATCACAAGCAGATGGCAAATGCTGCAGCAAATGAATCAAAACTTCTGGAGACAATGGCAGACAGATCTGCCGTGCAAAGGGCAAAAGACCTATCTGCAAAAAGCTCATTTCGAGAAAAGCGCGATCAAAGTTTTCAAAATACATGAAACCGAAGCAAATAAAGTAACTGTTTAAAGTGATAACTCTTTATTAAAAAGTACAATCAGTCTGAAATTTTTTTAAGGATAAATATGAATATTTTATATCAAAAAATGCATACAAAGCCATTTTGACCTATAATGCATATAGGTCATTTGTCCTTTGCACGGCAGAGATTACCTACACCGACTGCAACAGAGGCCTAAATGGCTACATCGAACACCAAATGTAAAGACTGGTGATTTGGTATTAATCAAAGATGAACGATTACCGCCAACAAACTGGGCACTGGGACGAATCATTGAAGTTCATCCAGGAAGAGATGGACTGGTCCGAGTTGTAACGATAAGATGCAAGGAAGCAACCTTAACACGACCCATAACAAAAATAAGCGTTCTACCTATAGAAGACAATGGCCCGATAGTCACACCAGACTGCGGCACAAAGACGAAATAACCTCAACCAACACATTAGCTAATCATAATCCTTAAAGACCACTTAAGCAAATTAGATTAGATAGAAAATAAGAAACTCATCACAACAAGCCATAACCAACATCATAGCTCAACGACTACTCGGCGTCAATGTAGACCACCAGGACGTAGATGTGTTAAATTTATTAACTCCCGGCGCTATACAAAGCGCAATACAGGTCATCAAGGAACGATTGTGGACATTTCTCATCGACGCAGGACAAATATACTTGGCCATATTAGGCGCTTACGGAGTCTTCACCGTCATCAAGCAGATATGCAATATGATCATCAACGCTCAAACCATTCACTAGCAGTACAGTTGGAATTGGCGACTCGTAGCGGCATCCTGGAGCACACTCACAAATCATCAAACAAGAGGAAATTGGCAACCAAGTCCACAAAGTGAAACACCGCAGAATCAGGTAGATCTCACCACCATTGCAGTTCAAGGGTCAGAAGGCAAGAAGGCAGACGAGAATTTGTACGCAAGCATTCAACATCTCGACACCATGGTACAACGCACTTCACTTTACCCATGCACTCCCCTTTCCACCTCAAGCCTAAAAAAAACAACCACCTTCAACAGCTCCAGCATTAAGGCGAGTCGAGGCGCCTCAAAACCTCTAAAGAACACACAAGGATCTACGTCTAGCACGGAGGAAATGCCCACTAGACAAACACAACACACTAATCAAATTCTTCTATTCTAGCCACACAACTCAATCTTGAAATCAGAGATTTCAACGGGGGGCAGAATGGAGCGGTTGCCCAATGTAGAGTATTGAACTTGACATATAGATGTCACTGAAGTATTGAATTTAGATTACTTTCTTTCTTTGTATTAGTAGTTGACATAACCTAGAAAATAAGAACGTGTCAGAAAATGAATTAATTGTGAAATTGAGGAGTGAAAATAAATGTTAATAACTACAGAGTGCTTAGTTTGTTATTGCGAAAACGCTACATTAATTGGCGACGAGGACAAAAGGTCAAAAACAATTTAAATTACAATTAATATACAAATAATTACAGATATAGCAACATGAACGCAGAACAATTCAGCCAATTCTTGGAAATGCAGAACCGGCAAGTAGAGCAAATTACAGCTCTTATACAGCAAGTTACACAGAATACAACATTACAGAGGCAGGTAACCAACGATAATAACGTACGCCAGCAAGATGAGAATTCAGAAGTTAAGGAAGCCATACGAAATTTTAAATGCGAAAAATATTCATCAAATACACAAGCACAAATATTTTTGGATTATTTCGAGGCACAATGCCGCATGTGGGGTGTCGATAGAGGCACTGAACGTTTTAAAAAAGCGAAAAAAGAGCTCTTCCTAGGATTTTTTTTTTATGTGAAAAAACCAAGCTTAGGAATCACCCTTTGTACTACCAGTCCGTCATGTCGTTCACGTCATGGTGCAATGTCTAGTAGTAGCTTGGTTTGAAGGATAGAAAAAAGGATAGGAAAGGTTAGAGGGGGTCTGGGGGATGCTCGAGGAGATGTCGGTGAACCTTACGTTTGAACTCTAAGATGTTGTACGAGTTCGGAAATACTGACTGCGGGAGATTATTCCACAGTCGAGTTGTTCTATTCAAAAACGAACCTCTAGACTGTATTGTGCGAGAAAGGGGGGGCTGGAGGGTATGGGGGTGAGCCGAGCGGGCTAGTCTTGTGTTGCGGGAAAAATATTGCCGTGCAGGCAGGAGGTTCTGAATTTCAGTGGAACAATCGCTATGGTAATAGCGATAAAATATACAGAGGGCTGCTACATTCCTACGGTGGCTTAAGGAGTCTATAGAGGCGCGAAAGGGGCCATCACCAATGAGTTTGATGGCACGATTTTGCACCTTGTCGAGGCAAGCCAAGGTGGTCTTTGGGGCGCCTGCCCAGATATACGAGTTGTACTCAAGGCGGGGCCGAATGTAGGATTTGTAGATTGTAGCCAGGGCGGCTGGCTGGAGGAGGAACTTGCATCTCTTGAGAAACCCAAGACATTGGGAGGCTTGTTTTGCGATTTGGAATATGTGGTCATTCCATCGCAGATCCTCAGTTAAAGTTACCCCTAGGATGTTAAGAGTTGAGCCAGCCGTTAGATTCTCTTTGCCCACTGAAATAGGAGGAATATCGGTGTTAGCTTTGGTGGAGATGAGACAGTACTTCGTTTTGGTGGCGTTAAATTCAACACGATTCATGCGGCCCCAATCAAGAATCGATTTGATGTCTTTGTTGATCGATGCGGACATCAGTTCACGATAGTGAAGACAAGGTCTGGCGCGCGCTTGTCTTATATTGTCGAAGGCATAAGAGTAACGCAGAGTACCGTCATGAAGTGGGTTCGAGGGGATTGAGAGCAGATCATTAATGAAGATTAGGAAAAGTGCGGGTGATAGGATTGATCCCTGGGGAACACCTGCCGAAATGGCGTGGGGGTTGGATTCGACGCCATCCAATACTACCTTGATTGAACGGCCAGAAAGGAAGCTCTTAATCGAGTTCCTTAGAACTAAGTTTATACCAATAGCTTGGAGTTTGGTCAACAGAGCGGGGTGCCATACTCTGTCAAAAGCCTTTGAAATATCTAGAGCAACCAGACCAGACTCACCAAAGCGATGGATGCTTTGGTTGAGATGCTCGGTTAAACACACAAGGAGGTCGCCAGTAGACCGTTTTGGTCTAAAGCCGTACTGCCCGTCGTGTATAATTTGGTTGGATTCTAGGTAATTCATCAGCTTTCTATTGATTATTGTCTCCATTATCTTGGAGAGAACAGAAGTAATGGCATGTTTGAATCCAGAAACTTTCCAACAACTGAAGGTTGCATTTACAAACGCATCGATCGCATTTCAAGACCAGGGATACGATGATATTAAATCAAAATTCTTGCGTTTATTTCAAGTTAAAATAACACGATTCAAAGCGTTGTCTCAGTTTTGGAACTGTACTAGACAGGAAAATCAAACATTTGAATCATACGCCAATACATTAAAATCCTTGAGCCAAGATTGCGGGTACGAAGGCGACATGCTTGATCGACAATTGAGAGACCGATTCGCCACAGGGTTACAGCACAATAATTTAGAAATTGAATTGAAACAAAAATGGCCGGAATTAAAAGTCACAGAAAATAACTTGGAACGGGAAGCAACTTTCTCAGAAGTTTTTGCAGTTGCACAGTCCAGAGAAATCGCTGAAAAAGATCACGAAAAACACACTGAAAGTGACAATATTTTCTATACAAAAACAAAATTACATACTACTCAGAACAAAAACCGAAATAGAAAAGAAATCAAACCAGGCGATTGTATTAGGTGCGGAAATAGGCACGGGAAATTTAATTGCAAAGCTTCTACACATAAATGTAAAGAATGTCATAATATAGGTCATTACGAATCATGCTGCATCAAGTCTTACATGAAAATTAATACAAAGAGAAAATTCTCACAAAGATCAAATCGAAAACAGAGCAATATGCATACCACAGGCGAGCAATACTCCAGCGATACCGAATACCAGGAAACAGAATCTTCACTAGCCTCAGGTGATGGGCATAAATTGTTCCATGTTGGCGGAAGAAGTAAAAGAATTGATGTCGAAATCAATAACTGCAAGTGCACAATGGACTGGGATCCAGGTGCCACATTTTTCGTCATCAGTACACAATTTTGGAAACATATTGGTTCACCAAAGCTATCACGTCCACCATCGTTAACAGCATACGGTAATTTCAAGCTGCGCTCAAGAGGAAAAACAATCGTTGATGTTAAAGTAGGAAGGGAAACTTAACCCTTACCTGCCGTAGTACTTGATCATGCAAAACCAATGTTGTTTGGACTACCTTGGTGCGATGCTTTTAAAATGAAATTTCCGTCACAAGTCTATACGATTCGAGAAGATACAGAAGCACAATCACACGACAACATAAATAAAGTCGATACAATCATAAAACAAAATAAAGAATTATTTACAAGAAGGTTAGGTACCATTAAGGACTTTGAAGTAAACATACATCTGAGAGAGGGAGCTAGTCCAGTCCATTTTCCTGCAAGACAAGTAAATTTCGGAATACAAAAGAATGTTGAAAATGAGATCGAACGACTACAGAAGCAGGGTATAATTTCACCTGTTGATCCGAATGGAACACCAATCGAATGGGCTACGCCCACAGTTAACGTACCGAAAAAAAATGGTCATATTAGAATTTGCGGAGACTTTCGAGTAACCATCAACCCGGTCCTTGCGTATGAAAATCACCCTATACCACTATTTGACCAACTTCGACGACAACTGAAGGATGGGGAAAAATACACGAAAATCGATTTAAAGGATGAATACCTTCAATTCAAAGTGGCTGAACCATCGCGGAAGTACTTGATTATCAATACACATAAAGGTTACTTCCAATACAACAGATTACCTTTCGGTATTGTAAACGCACCAGCAATTTTCCAGCGTTACATTGATCGCTTGATGCATGGCATTCAAAGTGTAGCCGTTTACTTCGACGACATAGCAGTTACGGGTAAAAACGATAAAGAACATTTAGATAACCTCTCTGAAGTTTTCAAACGTTTACGCAAAGCTAGATTTTCTGTACAATTAAAAAAATGCACATTTATGCAACCATCCATCGAATACCTAGGACACATCATCAATAAAGAAGGAGTTCGTCCAACACAATCAAAAACAACTGCAATATTACAAGCCAAAACGCCAACAAATAAAACAGAATTACGATCATTTCTAGGGATGGTCAACCTGTACGAAAAGTTCGTCCCGCGATTGCAAGGTATGTGTGCAGGATTTTATGATCTCACAGGGAAGCGGACATTTCATTGGACTACGAAGCATGATGCCATTTTTGAAAAAATAAAATTACGTTTGGCACGCGATACACAATTAATTATTCCATTTGATGTAACCAAAGATATTTTTGTGGCTTGTGATGCGTCTGAATTGGGAGTCGGAGCAGTCTTGTTCCATCGTGATGACAACGGATGTGAAAAACCAGTTACCTTCGCTTCTCGGAAACTATTACCAGCAAGCAAAAATATTCTGTCATCGACCGTGAAGCTTTAGCAATATTTTTCGCCATCAGAAAATTCGATCAGTACATAAGAGGCACAAAGTTCTATTTGATTACCGACCACAAACCACTGTCACATTTATTCGGAAAACATCGCAATTTACCAAAAATAGTAAATAATCGTATTACAAGATGGGCGTTATATATTAATGAGTACAATTATGAAGTAATATACAAAAAAGGTAGTACAAATACAGTCGCTGATTGTTTGTCAAGGTTACCAGACATTCATGAAAAGCAGACAGAGGAAGAACAACGAATATCTTATGTTTCACAATTACAAGCAGATGAGAAATACAGTGACTTACAATTATCAGCAAAATCGATTGCATATTACACTCACAATGATACGATCCTGAAAAAAGTAAAATGGTTCTTACGCACAAGGTGGCCAAATTGCATGGATGAACACCTACAGTCATTTTACGATAAACGAAACGATCTATCGGCAGAGAACGGCATTTTGTCCTGGCAGGGTCGAATGATCATTCCAAAAGTATTACGTTCGAAGATATTGAACATCTTACATCAAGGTCATCCGGGCATTAACGCAATGAAAGCCCTTGCGAGATATTATGTATGGTGGCCAAAGATGGAAAATGAAATAGAAAATTTCTGCAAAAATTGTTACAACTGTCAAAGTAATAGACAACGTTCATCGGAAGTACCTGTGTTCTCTTGGTCGGTTCCTGAAGAAGTATGGGAAAGAGTTCATATGGATTATGCTGGTCCATTTGAAGGACATAACTGGCTCATACTTGTGGATGCTTTATCAAAATGGGTCGAGGTAAGATTAGTTGAAGACATGTCGAGCGAAACACTTTGCGCAGTTTCAGACGAGATTTTCACTACATTTGGCTATCCAAAAATCATTGTTACTGACAATGGAACCCAATTCACGTCGCAACATTTTAAATCCTATTGTAATCAACATAACGTACGTCACATTAGAACTACGCCTTACCACCCAAGAACAAATGGCTTGGCGGAGAGATTCGTTAGAACATTCAAGACAAGAATGAAGTCAAGTCGGGAAATAAAAAATCTAAAACGACGACTACGGGAATTTCTTTTTACATATAGAAACACACCACACAGCACCACTGATAAAGCTCCATCCGAACTAATGTTTGGAAGAAGATTGAATAGCATTCTTGACAATATACGTCCGGATAAAAGAAACCAATTACGTTTTATACACCTGGAAAATGAACTACAACGGGCCGATAACTACCGTAAATTTAGAAGGGGTCAACAGTTTACAGTCGTACCGCAATAGAGCCGTCGTGGACGCCAGCTGTTGTTGCAGAAAGAACAGGACGTTATTCCTATCAGATAAAGACTCCAGATGGTATCACGAGAAGACGTCACGCAGATCAGCTACGGGCAAGACCAACAACACCCACTCATGATGTTAACACAAACCCAGATGTCACTATATCAAACGAAACAGATGGGGATCCTGAAACTATGTCCAAACGAAATAATTCAGATAACGAACAACAAAAATCACAAGAGTCGACAAAATCATCATACGAGGATGCTACATCACAACCGTTGGAGACATCAGCACCAGTTGTCACACATGACAAGGCAAGTCCTCAAAAGTTTATACCAAGACGAAGTAATAGAATCCGAAGGGCACCTAGACGTTTTCAATTTCAGAGGAGTGAAATTCGTGTGAATGAACAATAGTATTTAATTTTGAAAATTACATTAATTAACTATTTTATTGTTTACCCCATATGTCATTATTTTATTTTTATTTTGAGAGGGGAGAAATGTAGAGTATTGAACTTGACATATAGATGTCACTGCAGTATTGAATTTGTGGCGACCACGATGCGATCACAATGCCATCTACAACTCACAATACACCCGCAAACCACTGTACACAAACGCAAGCGAAAACACTCAAACATTACACGGCGAATCCCAGACTTTCTAGTAAGTAGGCATAGGTTAATTTATTATTTAACTTTAAGCAACTTGTCATAATTTTAAGTTAGTTATAATTGTTCGGTCGATGTGACCAGTTCTTGCCTACAACATTAAATGATTTAACTAAATAAACAACGAGTTATTATTTCTGTGAGCGACGAACCCCACAGAAAATTGGTGACCCCGACGTGATTAACGAAGGAAGGACGATCCTGTTGCCCCGAAGGAAGGACGATACGACAGTCCCGAAGGAAGGACGATCCTCTAGCCCCGAAGGAAGGACGATACAACAGTCCCGAAGGAAGGACGATCCCATAGTCCCGAAGGAAGGACGATCCTATAGTCCCGAAGGAAGGAAGACCAATACCCTCGGAAGGAAGGACGACCAGATACCAGTCCCCTGAAGGAAGCCAGTCCGACGCGAGACTGGTGCGAAAGTGAGGCCGAAGGCGCGAGACGAAGGTGCAGAAGCACATATAACTAGCACTTCGAGGGAAGCTTGTGGCATACACTTTTCTCGAAGTAGGAGGAAGGAAGTACCCGCGGAAGAGAGAAAAAAGAAGAGAGAAGAAGGAAGAAAGGAGAAACAAGTGGACACACACAGGTTAAGCTGACTTGTGGCGCAAATACATGAGGAGAAATCAAGGTACGCAATTAAGCAAATAAATACAAAACACATAGATGGAAAATAAATGTCACACGTTATCATTATAAGTGTTTATTAATACTTTATTTAAAATTTAAATGTTAAATGTTAATTGTACACTCCACACGGCGCACAAAGAATTGTTAGAGTGGCTTATCCACAAAGTTGTACGTCTTACTAAATTAATGTGAAACTTTGGGATTCGGCGCGATTCACTCTCTCCACTACGATACAGATTGGAACGGGAACAAAGCTTGAGTACGCGAAGACACACCGCCTGTGGCATTTGTCACATCATTGTCGCTGTTCACCTCGAGCATAATGTGGCTCAAAGTTCCACTTACCATTGGTAAAACGTCCATCATCTTCCAAGTGCAGATTATACGTATAACATCACTCGCATATTGATTCCTGACGGCGATCGAAATAGCAGGCAAGTTCGCAAATTATTGAAATCGCAGCATTTAGGCTCACGTAGAGATCAAACATGGAGACTTCGCCAGAGGATGCACACGAATTGGCTGATCACGATTTTCAACTGCGGACGCAACAACAACAAAATGTCACGTCGACAAAAAATCCACAAGGGATTGAAACCGCTAGTCTCAATGCTGTCTCTTCTGTCAAACTACCACGGCCGTTCTGGAGGAATTCACCAGCCAGATGGTTCGCAGTGGCAGAAGCTGCATTTGGACTCCACCGAATTACAGCAGACTTAACGAAGTTCAGACACATCCTAGTGAATCTAGACAGCGAGATTTTGGGAGTAATTGGAGACATCATCGACTCACCACCCGAAACGGAAAAATACACGACCTTGAAGAACCGAGTGATAGCGGCATTCGGTGAGTCTTCTGAGACACGTCTTCGACGACTTCTAAGAGGACAAACGATGGGAAGCGAGAAACCATCTCTGTACCTACAAAAATTGAAAAATCTGGCAGGAGGACAATGCAACAACACAGTGATGCGAACGCTCTTCATGGAACAATTACCTGAACAAATGAAGGGAATACTGGCTATGAACAACACCGAAGACCTTGACGCACTAGCGCTGCAGGCAGATCGCATTGCCGAAGTAACGCGACCACAGTTTGAAGTCATGAATGTCAGGACGACGCAACACCGAGACATAGTCAGCGGACATGAACGGACATCGCATGGACAAAACATAGACCAAGGTATGCACGAGGCAGGAGCATACACACCCCATTCGGAGGTAAACGAATTAAAAGCAGTCATCGAGGCTTTATCAAGGGATGTGAAGAACTTGCAAACGAGATCAAGAAGCCGACAACGTTCAAGTCAAGACCGGGATAGGTCTAAGTCACCTTGGCGTAAAACGAAAAGCAAGGAGGACAAGTGTTACTACCACGAAAGATTTGGAAATAAAGCGCGCAAGTGTCGCACACCTTGCTCGTGGAAGCAAGACGCGGAAAACTAAAAGAGCCGATGGGCATTGAGGCGTCCGTCGGCCGTCCACACGCCTCAAAACGCCTCTTAATACGAGAACGGAAAACCGGTGTTCAATATTTAGTGGACACAGGAGCAGACGTCTCAGTATTACCAAAATCATATAAGAAAGAATGTCCAGCAAATACAGAACTTTTACTTTACGCAGCAAACAACACCAAGATTGCTACATATGGTGAGGCAAATCTCACATTGGACCTGGGAATAAGGCGATCATTGACATGGAAATTCATAGTAGCTGAAGTGTCGCAACCCATACTAGGAAACGATTTTCTATACGAATACCATCTCCTTCCTGACCTCAGGAACAGGAGGCTAATTGATGATATTACGGAGCTAGCTACGTACGGCATCCTCATACAAAGCGACACGCCAACGGTAAGGATGGTGGTAGATGACAACGAATTCATGAAGCTGGTTAAAGACAACATAACCATCACCAGAAGAGGTAAATACATGGAGCCGAAGCATAACGTCAGACACCATATCATAACAAGAGGACCACCATGCGCAGAACGTGCACGCCGCTTATCACCTGGCAGATTAAGAGCGGCCCGAAAAGAAATAAACGAATGGATCGAGGAAGGCATAGTTAGACCGTCAAGCAGTCCGTACGCTAACCCTATGCTAATGAGGAAAAAGAAGGATGACACATGGAGACTATGTGGTGATTACCGGCGACTAAACAAAATCACACTTCCAGACAAGTACCCGGTCCCGAATATACAGGACTTTTCTCATCGACTACATGGTTGTAAATTCTTCACGACAATGGATTTGGAAAGGGCTTACTTCCAAATTCCCATGGCACCCGAGGATCGTGAAAAGACGGCATTAATCACACCATTTGGACTATACGAGTTCAATGTGATGCCTTTCGGACTAACGAACGCTGCGCAATCGTTCCAGAGATTTATCGACAATGCATTAAGAGGTTTGGAATTTTGTTTCTGTTACGTAGATGACATCATCATCGCCTCACGTTCGCATAAAGAACATTTGGAACATGTAGGACAAGTCATCGAGAGGTTGAAGGAGTTTGGACACACGATCAAACTTAGCAAATGCCACTGGGGTCAAGACAAGGTTGAATACCTAGGATACGAGGTGACCTGCGAAGGCATTAGACCACTCAAAAAAAGAGTACAAGCCATACTCGAATTCCCAAAACCTAACAACATAATGGAATTACGGAGGTTTTTGGGAATGGTCAATTTTTATAGAAGATGCATCAAGAACGCTGCAAGAATACAGGCACCGCTACATGCCTTAACTGCTGGAGCGAAGAAGAGGGACAAGAGACCCGTTGAATGGAACGCGGAAGCAGACGAAGCGTTCAATACGTGCAGGGATACACTAGCAGGAGCCACTCTCATAGCTCATCCTGCGGAAGGCACCCAACTACACCTGACCACGGACGCATCTGACACCACTATAGGAGCAGTGCTTGAGCAAGAAATAAGTGGTAGACAACAGCCACTTGGATTTTATTCAAAAAAATTAACAGAAACGCAATCAAAGTACAGCGCTTACGACAAAGAGTTACTCGCGATTTTCTCAGCGATAAAATTTTTCAAGCACATGATCGAAGGACGAGGTACGACGATCTTTATAGACCATAAGCCGTTAGTGTACGCCTTTAACCAAAGAGCTGCAAAGGCTTCTCCAAGACAACAAAGGCAACTTGATTTGATTAGTCAATACACAACGGACATTCGACACATCGCAGGTAAGGAGAACGAAGTCGCAGACACGTTATCACGGATAAACGATATTGAACTACCAACCTGCGTTTCTATTGAAGATATAGCAACCGAACAAGAGAAAGACTCAGAAATGAAGGAGTTAATCGAGCGGCCAAGAGCGATAAAATTCAAGAGGTTACGATTATCAGACTCTGACACGATCGTATACTGCGATGTATCAACTGATGCGATAAGACCTTACATTCCGACGACCCTTAGGGCGCGCGCACACAGAAAGCAGAGCGGAGCTGAGCTTATCAGCTCTGCGCTAACTTTACATTAAAATCCACAATGTGCGCAAGCACCGGGGATTTTAATGTAAAGTTAGCGCAGAGCTGATAAGCTCAGCTCCGCTCCGCTTTCTGTGTGCGCGCGCCCTTAGGAAGAGAATTTTCGATAATGTGCATAATACCGCCCACTGTAGCGGAAAAGCAACACGGAAAGCCATAGCGAAGAAATTTATCTGGCCACGAATGAACCAGGACATAACGGAATGGGCACGAACTTGCCTACCGTGTCAACGTTCAAAGATCAGTAGGCACACGAAGCGACGACCGGAACACATCGTCATGCCGGATGAACGGTTTCAGCATGTACACATCGACATTGTAGGTCCAATGACGGAAGTACGCGGATACAGGTACTGTTTAACCATGATTGACCGTTTTACACGGTGGCCGGAAGCGACTCCAATAAAAGACATCACGGCACAAACGGTCGTTGATGCTTTTTTTGAAACTTGGATAGCGAGATATGGTACACCAGCAGTAATAACAACTGATAGAGGCACTCAGTTCGAATCGCAAATTTTCGAAGCATTTGCCCGAATGATTGGCAGTCATAGGAAACGCACTACGGCATATCATCCCCAAGCGAACGGCATCATAGAACGATGGCATCGATCACTCAAGGCAGCAATCAAATGCCATGAGAACGAAGATTGGGTACAAGTACTACCCGTAGTAATGTTGGGACTAAGGAACTGCTTGAAGGACGACATCGGCACGTCCAGCGCTGAACTGGTTTTCGGAACGACATTACGGATACCTGGTGAGTTCTTCATGCAAGACAATTTCCAAGCGGACCAGACATTATTCAAAGAAGCGTTAAGAGAACATATGAGGGCACTACGCCCAAGTGAAACGGCACACCACAACAAGCCGAGGATTTTCATGCACAAGAACCTCGCCACATGCACACACGTGTTCTTGAGGGTCGATGGAGCAAGGAAGCCACTCGACCAGCCATACACCGGACCTCATCAGGTGATTAAGCGAGATAGCGACGCTTACTACACGATTGAAATGAATGGCAAACATACAAGCGTTTCAATAGACAGATTGAAACCAGCAATTCTACAAGACATGACAAATGAATATGATACGACATCAATACCTAGGCCAAGAACATACGAGGGACCAGCCGTTAAGAGGAAGCAAGTACATTTCGCAACACCCAACGACTAGGGACGATGTTGCTGGAAGGGGAGTAGTGTGGCGACCACGATGCGATCACAATGCCATCTACAACTCACAATACACCCGCAAACCACTGTACACAAACGCAAGCGAAAACACTCAAACATTACACGGCGAATCCCAGGCATAGGTTAATTTATTATTTAACTTTAAGCAACTTGTCATAATTTTAAGTTAGTTATGGTGCTTTTACACGAATGACACACTTGTCATTTTTTCTGTCATAATTTGTCATTATCGTCATACACGGTCATAATTTGTGTCATTCTTTCTGTCATAAAAAATAAACAACAACAATTCCATTAATTATGACCAGAGATTATGACAATTGTCATTTTTTGTCATTCGTGTAACTGGGGCATTATAATTGTTCGGTCGATGTGACCAGTTCTTGCCTACAACATTAAATGATTTAACTGAATAAACAACGAGTTATTATTTCTGTGAGCGACGAACCCCACAAATTTAGATTACTTACTTTCTTGTATTAGTAGTTGACATATACCCCGTTTATGATTAGGTTGAAAAGTTGAGTCGAGGTTGAGTTGAAATTTCGACCACCGTATATGATGTCGAGTTGAGTTCACTTTGGGTTGAAATAGAGTTCAATTGACATCAAAACATAGCCTCAAATTTTTGTGTTAAATTCTCATTTTTAGATACGATAGCCTCTTTTTGTTAATTCTTTTTCTATATTTTTCAATATTTCTCATTTCCTATAGAGTTTTCCATCAAAATGAACTTCACGGATACTAAACAAACAAAACAAATGTCATTTCAACCCAATTTCAACTCAACCCGCGTATATGAGTCGAAATTTCGACTCGACCCAGGTAGGAGAGCTAAGTTGAGTTGAGTGGCCCCAGTTTCAACTCGACCCCCGTTTATGAGTGGGTTGAACGTGGGTTCAACCTAGGTTGAAACCAGTCATAAACGGGGTAATAACCTAGAAAATAAGAACGTGTCAGAAAATGAATTAATTGTGAAATTGAGGAGTGAAAATAAATGTTAATAACTACAGAGTGCTTAGTTTGTTATTGCGAAAACGCTACACCCAATTTGCCCGATTGATCTAATTTCAAAATAAATTGGGCGATCGCTTCATATTCATAACAATTTTAATTTCATAACAACCAGGAAAAGAAAATACTTGCTTCATTGAGAACGCATGCTAAGCGACACCAAACTGTTACCTAGTTTATAGCTACTCCAAAAATAATTCGAATTATGGATCATCCAAAATTTTTTGTCGCATAAACGGGATAATTCGAATTATGGCTTAAACCGAAATTTTTCGGCTTAAGCCAAAGTTATAAGAATGTAAGTTGAAATCGATTGCGTATTAAATACCCGTTTATACGTTAATTCGAAAGTTTGGCGTAACTTTAAGTTAAATCGATTTAATTTTGCTGCTATAAACTTGGTATGTGACCTGGAAGCATTACAAACCAATAATTAATCATCATCGTGCTGACCGCACCAAAACCGGCAGAATAAAAACAACAGAGCACCAGAGGCGAGGGGAGTCAGAATCACGGAAAAGCTCATCAAGGTGTCGCGATCGCCAATTAACGTAATTTGTATTGTATTGTATCGTAATTTGTTTTTCTTTGATTAAAATTTCAAGTTGTAAAATTGTGTGTTTTATTATTCAAATTTCATAGTGTTATTATTCAAATTTCTTTTTGTGTTTTATTACTCAAATTACGCCAAAATTTCGAATTATCGTATAAACGGGTATTTAATATCGAAGATTCTCACAATTATTCTCATATAACTTTGGCTTAAGCCAAAAAATATCGGTTTAAGCCATAATTCGAATTATCCCGTTTATACGAGAAAAAATTTTGGATGATCCATAATTCGAACTATTTTTGGACTAGCTATAAACTAGGTGATTGAATCACTCAATTCAAACTGTCACCTGGCAGTTAGTTGGCCGAGGGAGGGATCGTCGTGAAGTTTGCGCGGTTAAGCAATAATAGAATCCGTTTATATTTTTCTGCCAATTGCATGGAAAATGTTTATGTGAGTGGGGCTGTGTCAAGTACAAAAACAAGATTGTCAATTCAATTCAATTCATTTATTCGACTTTAGATTCACAATTACATAAGATATCTTCTAGTTACTAAACTAACCCAGCGTCTACACTACCCATGGCCATGGCCATTTCCATATGGCATGGTCCGTGTAGACCCTGAAATTGGCCATATTTGATGGCAGATCTTATGGCAAACTCGATGGAAAGCCATTATGGCCGGCCATCAAATCTGCCATGAATTTGGCCATAATTTGACGTTTGTTCACACAACTATGGCGGAAAGTTTAAAATTTAGTTTGATTCGGTGTAAATACATGTACGCATGTTTATAAATCTGAAAATATTTTTGTCTCGATAACATTTGTGAAAATGTGCCATTTTTTCCATGAAAATTCATGCCATGAATTGCCCACCACCATAACATTTGACAGCTCAAGCCATAAAATATGGCAAAGTCGATGGCGAAAAATATGGAATGTGTAGACGCAGTGTAAAGTATTGATGGACTGTATATGTATTGTCCATTTGCCTATAAAATATTTGAGAAACTGCCGAGCTTTATACAATACAAGTTTAATTCTACACAGTTGCGACCGCTGTGCTTATATACATTACGTTCCTTAATGGACTAAAGACTAAAGTAATGACTTACAACTATATATATATACAATTCAAATTCTTAAAACTAATAGAAAGGGAGAATTTAACTAAAAATTAAACAGTTTTGAAATTAAAGATAAATTAGATGAGTTTTACCAAATAAAAACTCATCTAAGTTATCTTAGACCAATTATATCTAGATTAGGGGAAAAATGTTTTTAATATTTATTTTAATTAAACTTAACATTAACATATTTGAAGACGAGTTAGACGAGCCTCCCAGGCCATAGGCTCATCGAAGTGGTCTTCATACTCTTATTATTAACGGTGTCTCCTCCTGACCTCTAACAATCTAAGGTATTAGACGTAAATTACACTAATTTGGTGTTCCTCATCCGGAAATCACTGGTTCTCCTTTTCGCCGATTATTATCTCCTCGAATTCTAATTTTTCAGCCATTTATTTTCTTTAATATATTAACTAGAACTTATTTCAGCATTCTCACTTGCTTAAGATATTTTCTTATTCTATAACTTATTCCGAACGGTACTTTTACCGGTTAGCTTTTATGCGGCCACGCGCTCTTTTATTCGGGAACATCTCGACACTTGCGTTCGCTTCGACACTCACCGAGCGAATCCCTAAAAACAAGATTGTCACTTTTGAAATATTACTTACACATACCCCGTTTATGACCAGGTTGAACCCAGGTTAAACCCAGTCATAAACGAAGATCGAGTTGAAACCGGGTCCACTCAACCCAACTCAGCTCTCCTACCTGGGTCGAGTTGATATTTCGCCTCATAAACGCGTGTTGAGTTAAATTGACATTTTTTTTGTTTGTTTAAGCCTAGTATGGAGTTCGCACGGAATTCCGTCCAGCATTTTTGGTAAATATTTCTACACGGAAAAATCGCGTGTAGAATACCGTGGAGAAAAGCTAACAGTTGAAAAAAAGCGAACAGCTGACTGTTAAAAATCACATATAAAACATATAAACTGACAGCAATAGTTGTTTTTTATTCGTCCTGTCAAAATTACCTAACACAGAACACGGAATAATTGCCTAACATTTATTCCGTTCCAACATGAACGGAAAAAAGTCTCCAATTCCCTGAGGCCACCTGTTAGAGAATTGCACAAGCTAAATATTACCAATAGTTTTCCGTTCGAACTGCGTACTCATAAAACAAAAAGGGCACGGAAAAATTTGGTGAACGGAATTCCGTGCATCTTTTTACGTGTATTTTATATGGGGAACGGAATTCCGTTCGAAGTCCATAATAGCAGTGGAAATTTAATTTTGACAATGGCTAAAAGAAATGTTTGGGAGCATCAGAAAACAAAAATGATGCTACAAATAATGCAGGAACAAAATTCCCTTCATTATTTTAATGCAAAACTGAAGTCAGAAATATTTAAAAATATAGAAAAAGAATTAACAAAAAGAGACTATGTTTTCATGTCAATTCAACTCTATTTCAACCCAAAGTGAACTCAACTCGACATCATATACGGTGGTCGAAATTTCAACTCAAACTCGACTCAACTTTTCAACCTAATCATAAACGGGGTAACATTTAAAACTGTTTTGTTACAAAAACAATTGCGTGAAACGAGTTGCAACGCGTATCACATAAGCTCAATAAACTGACAGTTTAGACGTAGGGGTTGAGTGAATGAATTGACTCGTGTAGTACCATCAGGCTAATGGCAACAAAATAAATTTTTGTTAAAAAAATTAACAAATGCAATTTTGATGTTATTTCCCTTTTAAAATGCTTTTTTTCATTAATTACAAATATTTATGTTAAACCATGCTAGGTTCTACCCCTGGTTTCATGTTAATAGGTCAATGATTCGAGCGCTTATTGGGGAAAGAGACAGAAATAAAAAAATCACTATACCCATCAATTTTTTGTATATATTCTGACATTAGTTCAAAGGAAAAAAGTGAAATCAGGTATGGCAACATTAGGTGTGTTCCAATAGAGAATGGGGGATCCCGCGAAAACAAGAAATCGCCCAATTTCTGTTCCAATAGAATTTCATGCTCGGAAAAGCGGGGAAATTTTAACTTCCCCTCGAGCAAGAAACCGCAGTGGATTTTTAGCTGGAGTGAAATCTTACGACATTTGCACCATGTTAAAATCAGCTGTTACTTGTCATGTCAACCCAAAACGATTACGACGTGCTGAAAATAATTTCTTCATTTGGTGCTTTCTACAAGATTTTGAATAATTTCATAAATAATTTATTAATTTCAATAGTTTTATGTCATTATTTTGAAGACAATAGTGATTTTTAGGTTATGGTCTTCTTGATTTGCAGGAAACATCCCAGAAAGCGTTCCTTTACTTTTCGGGATTTTGACTAAATTTTCCCCGACCAATCAAGTAACTTTTCGCAGGCTACGACAGGACAGGCTTTCTATTGGAACAGACCTTTTAATATCGTGCAACCGTTATGGCGGTTTTATTTTAAATTTCGCTTAAAATCATTCCAGAATTTTATTTGCCGTTCTTATTCTACTGCAAATATATAAAAGTTATCGTATTTTGTAGTTGATTGAATAACAAGTAAAAATATTTAAGAAAATGGAAAAGTGTGCAGTTTTGAATGTCAAATTTGATTTTGTCAGGTTTGGCACTATCTGATTTTATTTCTTCCAGTGAATGCGTAATGTCTGACGAGCAGTCCATTATTATAAGCCACAAACGCAAAGCGAAGTTGGTAACGGCAGAGCAGCCGGAAAACCATGACAGGCAAATGTATAACTTGAAAATAAAAAATTCTGTCGGACCAAGGTCCATCTTATAAATTTGAGAATTAATGTAACTCAGACACAATTGAAGTCAGCCGTTCATTAAAACCTGTAAGAACTTTGTAAAAAAAACCAAGTTAATAAAATTTTTTTTTAAAACTAAAAAACAGTCCAGTGATTCTCTCTAATTAACATTTTTAGCCCGGACTGTTTTCCGAAATTGTGTAGACGCCATTTTGAAATAATTTTCGGAGTAATATCTTGGGTATTTTTAAACTGTCAGAATTCGTAAAGATGGCAAAGTGTCGGGAGGTAGTTCAGTTTCGTGTGTAAAATATATATAAGTTCTCAAAAATTCCGGTGCATATCGAATTTATTGTTGTGAAAATGGTGTGACAAACAAAAGTATAATTCATTATACATAAAAGCAATTGTGTGTCAGTGTTTAAACCTAGAGAAATTCCGTGTTTTATAAACATCTGTGAGTAAAATTTTTGCTTTCTGGCTGCCACTTGGGAGTACAGCTCGAAGACAGCGCAATTCGCCTTGCTCAACTCCAAATCATTGCCATCGTGCGTCTTGGAGGACAGGGGAAAGATTCCTCAAAAAATCTTAGGTAGAAAAGAAAAACGGGCGCGGACTCCCTCGCGGTTTTAATATAAATCAGCAAATGAAGCAACGAGGTGATTTTTTTTATTTATTTAAGCATTGGCGTAGTTGAGTAACAATTTAGGAAGGGAGTCGATAGCACATTCATATGGAATTTCACATAAGAATTATAAAAAAAAGAAATCACGCCCACTTTGTGTGGGAAGTAAAAAACCATTCAACCGCTGAAATTTTTCTGGGAATCATTGCGTCCTCTTTAAATATAGCGCGATGTAGGTACTGCACGAAAATCTCCGCTAATGTTAACAGGAGTTTTCGAAGCTTCTTCTCCTTCTCTACCCTGGTGCTGTTCTAGTTCTTGGATCAATCGCCGCCTGTGTATTTAGGGCATCTCATGAATCTCTGATGATCTTGGGCTACACAGATTCGTTGAGCGAGGGCTTCTCTGTCATTTCAAGATGGAAAATTGCACCTCGTTAAAAGGAAATTGAAATTCTACCGAGTGGTAGTCCAGGAAAATGCAGGATTATATAACTAATAAAAGATAACGAATATACCTACTTTGTCTAATCAAATTTGTATGGGCAGAACAACATATGTCTGCAATTGTGGAATGTCATATCAGGTTTTAATTTTTGTTTTAGTTCAAACCCTACCAGAGTGTATCATGCGATTTAAACGAAATTTATTTATGAAAAATTTGCGTGTGACACTTATTATAGCACGATGAGTAAACTCACGACTTTTAGCAGAGTCTCGCAAGTTAGATGGAAATGTAGAGCTCGTTGGTATCTTTATTGGGCTCAAAATAAACGTGGGGCTAAAGTTTATTGACCATGCGATACAAGTTCATGATTACATTTGTCGTAATTCGAACGTACATTTTTATTACTGTCTCGAAAAGTGTTTTACTAGAGAAATAATGTTTTAAGAACATTTTTGTCGTAAAGTATTCACAAAATATATCGTGCTCTGCCACGATAACTATTTCGTTCACATATTTTGTTCAGCATTTTTATAAATTTCACTAAAATTATTGAACTGTTATCTATACCAAAAGAAATGTGGATACATAATTCACGTCTTCATGAATATTTTGGCTCTTATAATTGAAACCCTAATAGGTTGAAGATAAATTACTAATTATGTTAGTGAGGTTCACCAAATATTGTTTAAAATATTTTATGATTTTCCATTGAAAAGCAGCAGGGAATAGTGGATTAGTCACATTGTCGTCATTCGGTGTTGATTCACTTTACGCGGAAACGATTTTCTCCTATAATAATAGCGCAATAAAAAAAGATAAAAAGCAGTATTATACTTCCTTCAATGTAGAGAGATTTATAATTTGCAAAATATTTTTAGTAATTTAGGACCGAACCATGTAATTTGAGATTCCTTAACTTATAGAACTGAATTGAAGCTTTCTCAATAGTGCTGAGGCAAAAGATGTTTTTGGGTGTTTATTTATTTAACCTTTGCCGATCGAAAGAATTGTGAATAGGCGAAAATTGGTTCAAGCTAATATACATACGTAAGTTGTGGATATTATATTTCGAAAAGAACTGATAATGGATATGAACAATTAATTAATTAATTAAATAAGCAAGACATGTAAAACGTGTTTCAATACGTTACATCTATCAATACTTAAGTAATAGCTCATATTTTACTTATATTTAGTAGTTTTGGAAAATTGTACCGAATAGACAAGTAATTCAATCGAGCAACACATAAATATCATCGAAACTTTTTAAAAAAATGCTCATCGTAAAACTCGTTTTTGGTTAACATAATCGACTAAAAAGGCTACAATTGAGATTACTAAAATAAATTCAAGAAATTCATTCTATTCATACCAAAATGTGTTTTTTGAGGTATTGGGTCCAAAAGTACCGCGGCCATTCGCTTGGACTATTGTACTACACCCCTATACCTCATATTTGTGGGGCAGATAGCTGGAACAAGTTCAGCAGCCTGCCTAGTGGCTTGTCGCTTACACTTGACTGTTCAGGCTTCCCGAGTCCTTCCTTCGATATGTTCACGAAAGCGGCCTCGGGTATGCTCTGTGGGCTACCCAATTCCACTCCGGCCCTCCTTGGCTTCGTCTTTAGTGAGTCCAGAACCTTAGGGCAGAACGGCGGCGGTCTGGGTCTGCTTGTTGTCCCGGTAGGTGGGTAATTGCGATTCCACGCTTTTTTCCTTCTTCTGGGGTCCCTGCTTCCCTGGATGATGGGAATGTTCCCCCTAGATTATATTGGAGCTGGTGCTGCCAATTTTCTGGCGGGTCCAGAAACTTTGGGCATAGCCGCGGCTGTCTGGGTCTGCTTCTTGGCTACGCGGGTTCCATGCCGCCGTCCTGCCTTTGGTCTGTAGGAAAGGAGTTCACGAAAGCGGGCCCGGGTGCGTTCTTTGGGGCTCCCCAAATCCACTTCGGCCCTCCTTGCCTTGGACCTCTCCAGATTAATTTGTCCTCAAAAGTCCCATAAATATGGTAGGAAGGGTAAAGCCCATCCTGACAGAGCCTCCATATCAGAATAAGGCATTATACAACTGGGTACGCCCGGTGCCCAGAGTAGATCGTTAAACGACGGTGCAAAACCTACCCGCTGCCATACAGCCCTCGACACGATAACTTTTCATCTTGGCTTGGTAGGCCCGATCATATTAGCCCATCCCTTTTAGGACAGTTTCCAATGGCCACCACGAGGAAGTTATGATCGCACTTCCACCAGTCCGAGATAGTTACGGCACTTGCGTATTTAAATACAATAATATGTTGCTCCCCCTATCTCGCTCGTGACTGACCACCAAATTGTGCTTACTCGTGCGTTAAATTGTGGCTGATGAGACTTGAATATCAACTCAACGTAGTTTTTAGCAATTTGGACCTTCTAACTTAAGTGATCAATATTGAATACTTAAAGATGCTATGGCCGGTTATACACGACCGGACACCGAACAGACAAAACGAACGAACAAACTGGGGTTTATGGGGAAGAGGGTGAGAGAGGACGATGGAAAACCGGCCCCTCTCTCACCCTCTTTCCCATAAACCTAAGTTTGTTCGTTCGTTTTGTCTATTCGGTGTCCGGTCGTGTAAAAGGGCCCAATTTTGCAAGCATGCGAAATTCTGTCAACACCAGAAGGAAAGAAACGATTTGCAACATAGAAACTTTACTAATTAAGTTTCGGGATATCGCCAAATAGAAGTATTGTTTCACGAAAAAGAGATTCAGATTAGACCAGTGATGGCGAACCTTTTCAGAAGTGGTTACATTTTGTTCACTGCTTTTTTTAGTACTACCTCGTGGGTCATTAAGTCAAAAATTCCACATTAGATATATGTAATACTTTTTTTTTAATATTTTTGATTATCCGTTCTCTCTTTTATATAATATAAAAATAAGTTTATGAAAACCAACGAGTGGGTCATTTACAAATTCAGCGTGGGTCAGAGTTTGACCCGCGGGTCATAGGTTCGCCATCATTGCAATAGACGAACATGTCAGCACAGAAAATTGTCACGTAACTTGGGTGTAGAAAATTCGGGTAATTGAACAACTATCGGTCTATCCAAAGTAAAATTGGCGTTTGGTGTGGATTTTGGGCTTACTTATGCGAAAATGATACTGGTGACGCCATTTTTATCAATGCTACTCCCTACAATGTAATGATTTATTTAGGCTGTTTATGTCTAGAACTTGAAGGGATCGATATTTTTGTTAAGACAAAATTAAAATTTTCGCTCTTAGTTAAAGGATATGGAATTCCAAATAACATTCAATCATTTTTAACCAATTTAATGGCAATATTGCAGCAGTTACTTTTCTGAAATATAAGTTTGGTAGACAAAAGGTCCTGATATGTCATGTGAACTATATTTTTTTTATGTGAAACATGCGCGCGTTGAGAATAATTCTTCAGGGTCGGGGACGTTTTTGGCGATTCGTCCCATCCCATTTTCATTTCGGGAACGTGCGGAAGATCTGCATTGAGGAAGACAGAATAAGAAGGAGATATTAATGAAACAGTAGCTCCAAAGAAAAGTCTTTATATGCCACGAGCCAGACATGGGGGAATGGAAGAATTGCTTGAGTGGTTGCCTCACGACGTTGACATTCCAAAAAAGTCGCAGGCTCAATTCTTGACCTCGGCATTTCAATTTTATTATTTATATTTCAAAGCTTTTATTGAAAATTATTTCCAAAAAGGTATAATAAAACAAAGAGTGCGCTATTTTTGCATAAGAGTTTAAGAGGACGTAAAATTTAAATTAAATGTAAATTGCACAAAATATTACTGAGCCAGTAAATTTCTTAACTGCGATTTCGGAAACGTAGGACTACAGTCATTTGCAAGTATGTATTCAGCTACAGACTTCCAATTGCTGAATACTTGCAAATGACCGCAGTCTTGCGTTTTCAATATCGTACTAATTTACAAAAATTTAGTTAGAACATTCGGATTTCTGAGAATTATGGCTGTAGAAGGGCAGAATGGCAGAAAGTTACAATTGATTAATAAAAATGATTATTTAGCTAAATTTATTGATTTTCTATAAAAATGGTTAATTTACTTAAATTACTTTTTGTACACTTTATATTAGCTTCACCACCTGTATGTTGCATCTTGTGTTTTGGATCTTGTATGTAAACAAATCTTGCAACTTGATTTTGACCCACTTTCATATAACCGATCAACTTCTAATTTTGAACATATGCATAGTTCGCGACAATGCAAGTTGACTTTTTGTAAAATAGTCAAGATAGCGGTTCCAAAGTCAAGATAGCAATTGTGTTTCCCGACCTCCCGACATGGGTAACAAATGAAAGGGTATGACAAGTAGAATACAATTAGTTGTGTGACTTCATTCCAGATTCAAAATGGCGGCCAACACAAAATAGCGGATTACCCTTTTCTTGATAACCGCCTCGATATAGGTAGCAAATGAAAGGGTATAACGACTAAAATGCAGTAAGCTGTGTGACGTCATTTTCAGTGTGCCGCGGCTGGCATATATGGAGAGTGTGCAACTGCACTTTTGGCAATAAAAATCATTTTAATTCATTATTTGCATTGCATGGCCCACACAAATCTGTATGGGCAACATAAAAGGCGATAATAAAAACTACGCATGTGCATCGACGACTAGACATTGCATAGGGCCCATTTTCCAAAATTCTGTCGAGGGGACGGGCTCCATATGAAGCAAATTCCGTGAGCGAAATTTTTTTTCCACTATCGAGGGCCTAGCACTGAATTTTCGCACAGGGCCTCAAATTGTCTGGCCGAGGCACTGGTCAATTTAAATCCAATATGGCAGCCGCCAAAAAATGGTGGAAAACAATAGAATAAAAAGTAGAAAATAAAAATATATAGTTAACAAAACTAAATAAAAGCGTTATTTTAAAATGAACTAAAAAGGAAAAAATTATTTTGAATGTCTTTATTGCTCTAGCCAGTATATGGGAACAACCTACCTTTCGAAATGACACTCAGGGTGAAATTAGTTATTGGTAAAATTTAGAAATATAACTTACTTAAATGTAAAAAAGCGTGGGGCGTTAACGAAAAGTTCTAGTATTAATAAACTAAGAATATAGGTAAAGAACGCAGAAGAAAACTAGTTCTCAAAATTGAGAAATTACTATTTTTTTTAGTAAAATAGTGCATCAACAGTCACGATTCTATTAACTATATGGATGAAGCAACAGTGTTTTCTTAAATAATTGAAAATATGTTCTGAAATCTTATGAAATTTGTATGCAATGTTGATGTACTTGTGTTTTTTAAATTCCAAATTTTTAAATATTATGTACTTGAATTTTTGACTTTTGAACAAGGGATATTTCGAAAACGATACCAAAAAAGTACAAAACCAAAATTGTTAGTGGAATTCTTTTTCCATTTACCTCTTGTGATGTACAAATAGTTAAAAAGAAGCGCCGGCGTCGGGAATCGAACCCACGACCCCTTTGCGAAAGCCCTACATCGTCACCCTTTAGTTAAAAATGCTACGGTTGATGAAATCGGTAATTATAGTCTTCTGCTTTTATTTATAGGCCTTTGTAAGCGATGGACTAAATATTTGTATGAATAAATAAAAATTTTGAAAATCAAATATCTTTATTTTGTAGCATGTAAAATGGCCTTTATTCTTACTAATTACATATTCAATTTAAAGAAAGAAAGATCGCCAAAGATGTTCCCCATCTTTCACGAGCACTGGGTACAAGCGATCTTTTTTTTATGTGAAAGAGTTTAAAGTGGGGTACGCAAAAAATTCTAGGGGGTACGCCAAATTTCTCTTCAAAGTACTTGTTATCCTCTCCTTTTCTGAGATATTCAATACTGTTGCAAATTTTTATTTTTGAGGGACAAAAAAATAAATAGTTTTTGTATCCATACTAAACTAACAGATATAGTTAAACAAAAAACGGCAAATATAATCTTCAACGCCCTTTTTAAAATGGGCGGTTATCTTTACGGGTGCACGGGGATACCGTGTCACGGGGCTACACGGAATACGGGTTTAAAAATCAAGCAGCAATTGAAGCTCCAGGGTACTCTTGCCTTCTGAGTTTTCATCATCATCAGCTTCACAGCCTATTGTTGGCCTTGGCTTCCTCCAGCGTTGGCCCGTCCTTTCCAGTCTCTTATTCGTAATTGCCTCGTCTTCCTCGACGCCGTATATATATATATATATATATATATATATATATATATATATATATATATATATATATATATATATATATATATATATATATATATATATATATATATATATATATATATATATATATATATATATATATATATATATATATATATATATATATATATATATATATATATATATATATATATATATATATATATATATATATATATATATATATATATATATATATATATATATATATATATATATATAATATATATATATATATATATATATATATATATATATATATATATATATATATATATATATATATATATATATATATATATATATATATATATATATATATATATATATATATATATATATATATATATATATATATATATATATATATATATATATATATATATATATATATATATATATATATATATATATATATATATATATATATATATATATATATATATATATATATATATATATATATATATATATATATATATATATATTATATATATATATATATATATATATATATATATATATATATATATATATATATATATATATATATATATATATATATATATATATATATATATATATATATATATATATATATATATATATATATATATATATATATATATATATATATATATATATATATATATATATATATATATATATATATATATATATATATATATATATATATATATATATATATATATATATATATATATATAATATATATATATATATATATATATATATATATATATATATATATATATATATATATATATATATATATATATATATATATATATACAGGGTGTAACGCATAAAATTGTACACCGGGCGGGTATGAATAGGTTTTGAATAGACGAACAAAAAATCGTTCCGGAGGGGGTGGGGTAATCTTAACGGTTTAGCCGCTAGGGCGTTTTGAAGTTTTTTTGCTAGAGTTTTACATATCACCCTGTATTTTTGTAACCCTATGACCTATTTTCATAAATAAGGTATCAGCGTACGCAGAATACTCCCACCTATCTAAAGATGTAAAAATGAAGGTTCTACCGTACCAGGTTCCAGAGCAATGAGTCAACAAAGTGAAAATTTTGGTTTTTTTTACTAAAATTTCAACTAAAACCACCATTTTCTCCAAAAAATACGTAATTAACTGATATTTTTTTTTACAAAATTGGAAACCTTGAACAATTTCCTATGAATAATGTCCTGACAATTTTTATGCTACGGCCTTTACTTTTGAAGTTATTAGCAAGTTTGATGTTGAAATTGACCTTATTTGGTGCTTATTTGGTACTTTTTAGCAAAGCTTAGGTGAAAAAGTACTAAAAAAGACCCAATTTTAGCATTAAAATTGCTTTTAACTCCAAAAGTAGAAGTCGTAGGAAAAAAATTCTCTAGACATTTTTCATAGGGAATTGTCCAAGCTTTCTAATTTTGCAAAAAAAAGTTTAGGTTTATCACGTATTTTTTGGAGAAAATGGTGGTTTTAGTTGAAATTTTAGTAAAAAAAAACCAAAATTTTCACTTTGTTGACTCATTGCTCTGGAACCTGGTACGGTAGAACCTTCATTTTTACAGCTTTAGATAGGTGGGAGTATTCTGCGTACACTGATACCTTATTTATGAAAATAGGTCATAGGGTTACAAAAATACAGGGTGATATGTAAAACTCTAGCAAAAAAACTTCAAAACGCCCTAGCGGCTAAACCGTTAAGATTACCCCACCCCCTCCGGAACGATTTTTTGTTCGTCTATCCAAAACCTATTCATACCCGCCCGGTGTACAATCTTATGCGTTACACCCTGTATATATATATATATATATATATATATATATATATATATATATATATATATATATATATATATATATATATATATATATATATATATATATATATATATATATATATATATATATATATATATATATATATATATATATATATATATATATATATATATATATATATATATATATATATATATATATATATATATATATATATATATATATATATATATATATATATATATATATATATATATATATATATATATATATATATATATATATATATATATATATATATATATATATATATATATATATATATATATATATATATATATATATATATATATATATATATATATATATATATATATATATATATATATATATATATATATATATATATATATATATATATATATATATATATATATATATATATATATATATATATATATATATATATATATATATATATATATATATATATATATATATATATATATATATATATATATATATATTATATATATATATATATATATATATATATATATATATATATATATATATATATATATATATATATATATATATATATATATATATATATATATATATATATATATATATATATATATATATATATATATATATATATATATATATATATATATATATATATATATATATATATATATATATATATATATATATATATATATATATATATATATATATATATATATATATATATATATATATATATATATATATATATATATATATATATATATATATATATATATATATATATATATATATATATATATATATATATATATATATATATATATATATATATATTATATATATATATATATATATATATATATATATATATATATATATATATATATATATATATATATATATATATATATATATATATATATATATATATATATATATATATATATATATATATATATATATATATATATATATATATATATATATATATATATTTATTTATATATATATGTATTATATGCATATAAACACGTGTGACGGGAACAATTAAACGGTGAAACGGGAACAATTAATCGGTAACCACCATAACGGTCTCAATTGTTTAATCTTATCCAAAGTTGCTTCATTAATATACTATTCTAAAACATAACAGTTTTTTGGTTTTTTATTCGAAATTTATTGGATTATTTGTTAATAAATATTTGGTGAAACGGGAACAATTAAACGGGACCCAACATAACGGGTTCAGAAACAATTTTATTCAATTGCGCTCTCTTACGATCTTATGTTAAATAAACATTTTCTCTCTTTTTCGAGTTGATATTCTAAATTTGATTTCATTATTCGCTATTAAAAGCAAAGTTCTTTGAGGAATATTTTCACACTTCATAATAAGCACATATACAATTAATTGCAAAGTTATGCATGTACGGAATCCTCCAATAATTCAACAATAGGTACATAGCATTCTCGGTTTTTCCTGTCGTTGCCAATATTCAAAATGGCTGAACCAAGTGTCTTTGTACAAAAACGTGGATGGGTGTAGAGAACACTCACACGATTAAAAACTTTTGTGGAAAATATTTCCGATTCGATAACAATTGAATCAATTAATATCAGGTTAGAAAAGATTGAAGAAATTTGGAATGAATTTAAAGATATTGAAGACCATCTATTTTTATTTCCAAACCAAGTTTCAGAACGAGATGAATTTGAAGTTAAATACTTTGATATGAAGGATATT